>JASEVX010000015.1:13570767-14295708 GCA_031761405.1 Serripes groenlandicus
TACCCAGGGATCATGAATAAGTGAACTGTCGCCGTGATATAATCTGAAATAATGTTGAAAGCGGCGTAAAACCCAAAACACTTTTAAAAACAGTTGTACGGTCAACATCTGTTCAAAGAGGCAAGATTCCAATTGACATTCTTATTGCTTTTACAAGTTCGAGCCCGACTATAAATTGTGTCATAAGGAAAAGTTGCTTTTAGTGCGCAAGTTTCTCCTTTTGCCAAAATATTTTCATCTCCACTCCATATATCTCATTCTACCGTTCATTCTCTAACCCTCTTTCTCATACGACAATTCTGCAGCGAGACGACTCTGAACGTATTTTGTCAAAACATAGAAAATCTATGACAAAAAGTGTGAAAACATTGTGGCAAAAGGAGAAATTGCACGTTTTGTGCAATTTCTTCTTTTGTCATATGTGTTTCAAAAGCCGTCTGCTGCAGAGGCGTCGGGAAGCGTCTATATGAGGGAAAGGGTTAAAGCTTGTCCATAGTGTTGCTTAGTAATTTTTCAAAAGTCCTCTGCTTAACCCTTTCCCTCATACGACAATTCTGCAGCAGACGTCACTTTGAACATATTTTTGTCAAAAAATAGAAAATCTCTATGATTGAATGGATAACCTATGACTAAAAGTGGAAAACATTGTGCAAAAGGAGAAATTGCACGTTTTGTGCAATTTCTTCTTTTGTCACTATGTTGTCAAAAAGCCGTACTGCTGCAGGAGGCGTCAGAAAGTGTCTATATGAGGGAAAAGGGTTACGAGTTGTTGTATTGTGTTGGGTAACGGGTTACAGTCGTCTGATTTGAAATTGAAACCTTTCCCACATACGGCAAATCAGCAGCAGCATTAAGAAATATCTAGAATCTCTTTAAAAATCTAATGTACGTATAATTATTGAATTAAGTAGAAAACATTGTGGCAAAATGAGAAATTGCTCGTTATGAGCAATTTTCTCCTTTTGCCACAGAAGTTTTCAAAAGTCCTGTGCTGTAGAGCTCCGCCTAACAAAGCATCATTAGTTTGGAGAAAGGGTTAATTCCAATCTCACTTATTTATACATTATTCCATATGACATGTTTGAGAAAGTAAAAAGAAAAAAGGCATTGTATGTTTGACAACAAAATATAAATATTGATTTAACTTGGTGTTTAGACTGTCACCAATCAATTTCAAATTGTTATTCTAGCTGTAACAGAACAAACCACATGGGATGTTGGTTCGGTTTCTCTTTGATTATTAATACTGAATAAAACATTATCTGGTCGGAAAGATTCAGCAGTGATATGTTCATAATCATATAATTCAGAAAATATAGATAGCTTTTGTTTTGATGTTTGTTTGTTTTTAACCCTTTTTCTCATACAACAATTCTGCAGCAGACGACTTCTGAACGTATTTTGTCAAAACATAGAAATTCTCCAAGTATGAACTGGATAATCTATGACTAAAAGTGAAAAACATTGTGGCAAAAATGCTCGTTTTGAGCAATTTCTTCTTTTGTCACTGTTTTCAAAAGCCATCTGATGCAGGGTGCGTCAGAAAGCGTCTATATGAAGGTAAAGGGTGAAACTTGCTGTGTTTTCAAAAGCCGTCTGCTGCAGAAACGCTAAATTGCATCTGAATGATGGCCTTGTTTATGGAAAGTCCCCACCTGTGAGTTTGTGTCCATATTTGCCGAGCCCCCGGTAGCTAGTTAGTAGTGACGCGGGCCTGTCAATCCCCCGGGTTGTGAGTTTTGAATCCGGCTTCGGCCAACTTTCTTTTGCCGAGGATTGTACAAAAGTCAATGCGGACACGCGTCATTCATCTTTCCACCAATGGGCTAAGTCTATGTGGAAAAGCAGCCAGTTGCTTGGGAAGATTGTTGTGTGGAGTACTGGTGTGATGAAAACCAGGAAATGCATGAGTAGGTGAACTGGCACCGTGATATAACTGAGAAAATTGTTAAAAACAGTGTTAAACCCAATAAATCAAATCACTCAAATCAACTGTGTCCATATATTGGTCATACCAAAGAGTTAATGGTAGTGCAGGTTTTACAACTTCCGACCTGCAAGGATAACATTGTTATATGGCATTTAATGTAAGGAATCAATGCGACGGTGTCAGGAAAACATGAATCCTTTCTCATAATGTGTGTTAACCCTTTCCCTCATATAGACTCTTTCTGATGCCTCTGCAGGCAGACGGCTTTTTGAAAATATAGTGAATAAAAGAAAGAAATTGCACAAAAACGTGTTTTTCCACAATGTTTTCCACTTTTTCAATGCAAGCATTGTGTGTATGAGGGAAAGGTGTTAACAACCATGTCATTATAAATCATGTTGAAGTTCTGTCTGAATTCTTGTCTAAATGATACCAAAGCTAATTTCAAATATAGGTTATGAAGACTCAAAAAACTAGGTCACTAGAAATGCCTTGTGGACGCCTTAAAGCCTGCATTTAGGACTTGCAGTGAAATCAAAATTAAGTTTATTTAAAAACTTACAAGAGAAAGTTGATGCAACGCATCAATGTCGCCGGATATCCATAGTGCAGTATGCATAACACTACATTTATAGTAGTTTGAATAAACAGTTATCAACTGAGGGGCATATTGGAACATGAGGTGGGGAGTTCAGAGGTGAAAATGTATCATAACTTGCATTGTTTTTGTCAACGAAGTGAATGATAATTGAAGCCTTTTCATTGGTTTATGATCAATCTCCATTCCAAAGTAGGTTGACCATACACGCAACCAACTAACTTATTGATCATAAACAGTAATGGAAATGAGTAATCTTGCCAATTGTTAGTCTTAGTATGTATACAGTGCTTTCATTAAGGAATAATTATAAGATTTGTGAATTCCACATACCCTTTTCAAGATGTTTGTCAGAATATCTGAATTTTATTATTTTTCAATAAAAAAAAAAACAGACAATTTAGGATTTTGCAATAGCACGTCATTTTACCTTTCCTCTCTTTAAAGATGGGACACCTTTGCAGCAATCTACTCTTTCAAAAACAATGAGATAAGGGTTAACTTGGTGCCAATTATGAATTGCAAGATAAGTTACTAATCCAGCAAAAAATAACTCATGTAATAATGTTATCAACAATCTGTAAATCTTATCTTAGTCAGTATTTCATATAGAAGTCAATTGTAAAATCTTGAACTATTTTCTTCATCAGCAAATGATACATCCTTTAACCCTTCCCCTCATATAGACGCTTTCTGATTGTTTTTTGACAAAATATGTTCAAAGTCGTTCTGCTGCAGAATTGTCGTATGAGGGGAAAGGGTTAAAGTCAGTTAACACTTATCCTCCTGAATAGCTGCGAGGGGCTGGCAATCAAGGGGTTGTGAGAATTGCGAGCCCCAGCTCCTCCAACTTTCTTTTTTTGACAAAAGTCAATATGAGGAGGCATTCATCTTCTGTAAAAGGGCTGATAGTCTGTATGTTAACCCTTTCCCACATACAACAAATCCTGCAGCAGGACGACTTTGAAAAACATACATGTTGTGACAAAAACCTGAAAAATCTCCATAAAAGATAGCTTAAATAAAGTTGAAAACATTGTGGCCAAAGGATAAATTTGCTCATCATGAGCAATTTCACATTTCGGCCACAATGTTTTTCAAACGTCGTCTGCTGCTATTGCGTAAAAATGAGTCATGCAGGTGGGAAAGGAGTTAAAGCTTCCATTTACTCTGAAGGACTATTGTGTGGAGTATTGGTGAGAGAAAGCCTGTGGTTTTGAAATAACTCGCCAGGAAACACATGAGTAGGTGAACTGGCTGTTCATCATATTACTGAAAGATTGTTGGACAGTATTGAAAATCCCAATCAATAAAAAAAGTAACCTGAATTCCTTGCAAATGAGCTGTTATTCAAATTTAAGCAAGTTCTTGTAAGTTTTTCTGATTATTTTTGTTATGGATTATTTCTTATTTCCTAGGGGAATCCGCTGTGTGTCAAGTTGTTAGCGTCGGGGATTTTAAACAGGAAAGTCCCGGGTTTGATCCCCAGGCGTGGCACTACAGTCTTGGTGGAAAGGCACATTTTCTAGCCTAGAACTGGTTTGTTCACCCAGGGATCATGAATAAGTGAAGCTGATTTGTGATATAACTGAAATTATGTTGATAAGCGGCATAAAACCCCAATAAATAAAAGATCAGATTCCTACAGGCCATGTTGTGTTTTCGGATAGAAAAACATGCCAAAAAGTTACTGTGGTTATGCATCGCGGATCACATTTCCTTACTCAGTGCTGAGCGATCCAGGGCCGCGATCCAGGGCCATCATGGCCCTCTTGTTTCAGAGATGCTTTACAAAGCAGATGATCGTTTTAACCCTTTTCCCCTTTTCAACAAACCTGCAGCAGATAGACTGCAAATATTCATTAAAAGCTGGAATTTCTTTCGATGAAAAAAATAAGCAAATTATTGGAATGTGAACAGTTGCTAAACCTTAATGGCTAAGTGGGAATTGCAAAGTATGATCAAATTCTCCCTTTTGCCACAATGTTTTCAAGATGTGGTCTGCTTCAGATTTGTCAGAAAGCATCTCTGCATGTGAGAAAGAGTTAAAGGTCAAATATTGCATGATGAAGTTTTATTGTTGTCTGCTGTGATGATAACCCTTTCCCACATTCTGCAGACAAATTTGGAAACCCTTTTGGCAAAAATTATAGGAAAATTGAAAACATTGTGGCAAAGGGAGAAAAATGTCCTCCATTCTCGCAGAGTATTTTCCAAACATGAAAACGTTCTGTCTGCATGTAGGAAAGAGTTAATAAATTACTACTGAAGGAAGGGAGTAACAGTATGGAGTAAACCCATGCAAATGTACTTTACCTTGCTCCAAAGGCAATCATCATTATCAGGTCAACCCTTTCCCTCATACAACAATTCTGCAGCAGCGACTTTGAACATATTTTGTCAAAACATAGAAAATCTATTTTCTATGACAAAAAGTGGAAAACATTGTGGCAAAAGGAGAAATTGTACGTTTTGTGCAATTTGTTCTTTTGTCACTATGTTTTCAAAAAGCCGTCTGCTGCAGAGGCGTCAGAAAGCGTCTATATGAGGGAAAGGGTTAACATGTTGGCTTGGATTCATGTTGATACTTTATTAATTGGCATGAAATGTTACTGATTCAGGCTGTTGTATATTTAACGGAAATACAATTGTATTGAACAGATTGAAGTGCTTTATGCTGCTTTTAACCGTTTCCCTCATATAGACGCTTTCTGACGCCTCTGCAGCAGACGGCTTTTTGAAAACACAGTGACAAAAGAAGAAATTGCTCAAAACGAGCAATTTCTCCTTTGCCACAATGTTTTCCACTTTTAGTCATAAGATATATCCATTCAATTATAGAGATTTTCTATCTTTTGACAAATATGTTCAAAGTCGTCTGCTGCCTAATTGTCATATGAGGGAAAGGGGTTAACCATCCCTTTCCCAACATACAACACATCTGCAGTGGTCGACTTTGAAATCAGCTTGAGAAAAAATATTGAAGATCTCTTTTTATATCAGATTAGTTTTAGAAATAGAGTTCAAAGTATTGTTGACTTCTGAAGAGGCGTCAAGAGAGCCTCTTTATGTGGTAGGGTTGTTGCTATTCCCGCAGCTACTGTGCAATGTACATGCTGACACACCTTGTGGTGTCCTCTCCAGATCGATGGCTTCATGAAAAACGGTTGTAACTACATCTTGAACAAAATGTAGTTACAACTGTTTTGCATGAAGCCCTCGAGATGGTGATTTGATTATTGTAAATGACTCAATGATCCAGATCAGATTGCGTAGCCAGCGGCAAAGGCTAATTTGATCTTTGATGTTTCCTGTTTCATTTCCCAGATTGATCGATTTATCTGATTTTTATGTCATTTTCAATAGTATTTCATTAACCCTTTCCCTCATATAGATGCTTTCTGACGCCTCTGCAGCAGACGGCTTTTTGAAAACATAGTGACAAAAGAAGAAATTGCACAAAATGTGCGATTTCTCCTTTTGCCACAATGTTTTCCACTTTTAGTCATAGGTTATCCATTCAATTATAGAGATTTTGACAAAATACGTTCAAAGTTGTCTGCTGCAGAATTGTCGTATGAGGCAAAGGGTTAACACCACATTGGCAGCATCATGTTTTGCTCTCCCGCACCTGTATTGCACACTCATTCTCTGGTACAACTAAACTGGTTACCTTCCAAAAAAGGAGCCCACATAATTATTAAAAAAGGCAGAAAATCGAATTGACTGTCAGAACAACTTAAAAAGCCTTCAAAAATATGTTACATTATTATGTCTCCCTCTGTATACAGGGGAGATATATTGTTTTTGTCCTTGCAGGGATAAAGACTTACTATAGAATAATGGTGGCCCAACCTTTTCAATAATACAATTACATGGTCATATTATATGTAGCCTATTACAACAGGCAAACATGTATTTTAATACCCCCTTCGAAGAAGAGGGGGTATAAAGGAGTCACTGTGGTGGGCTGTCTGTTGGTCGGAAGCCATATTTTGTCCGGCCTATTTCTTAAAAACTGTTACTGAGTGGAATTCAATAAAAAATTTACATGAAGCTTCTATCCCAAGAGGAGATGTGCATATCCTAAATATATCTGTTATTTTACAGAGTTATGGCCCTTTTACTTATTAAGTTTTGGTGTAGGTCAATGTGCTGTTTAGGGGGTATTTATCATCTTCTGTGATAGTTTTAGTTTTATTTAAATTTATTCAATGCAAAACCAAATAAAGAAAAGTCATTCATGAAAACTGATGAACTATTGTTTTTAAATTCGAAACAGGAATCTAGAGTATCAATCTCAATTCCTGCTTGAAATCATTTTAAATTATGTTCCTGCTAGGATCGGATGTAATGTTGACATATAAATCGTACACTGCCCTGTTTCAGTGACTGACCTAAATCGGTGACCTTGTTATTTTTCATACGCTCTTCAATTTGAAGAGTTTAATGGTATCAAGATTATTTTTGTGGTCTCAAGTGTAAACATATAAACGCAGAAATGATTCTTCAGATAGATCACAGACCTTTTTTTAGCTCACCTATGCACGAAGTGCAAGGTGAGCTATTGTGATCACATTTTGTCCGGCGTCCGTCGTCCGTCGTCCGTCGTCCGTCGTCTGTCGTCCGTCGTCCATCGTCAACATTTGAGCTTGTTAACACTCTACGGGCTACATTTTGCATCCAATCTTCATGAAAGTTTATCAGAACGTTCATCTCCATAAAATCTTGGACAAGTTCGAAACTGGGCGATATGAGGTCAAAAACTAGGTCACTAGGTTGAATTGAAGGAAAATCTTGTTAACACTCTGGAGGCCACATTTTCAACTTGAGCATATTGAAACTTTATCAGAATGTTTGTCTTGATGATATGTAGGTCAAGTTCGAACATGGGTCACGTTGGGTCAAAAAGTAGGTCACTAGGTCAAATTGAAGGAAAATCTTGTTAACACTCCAGAGGCCGCAATTTTTGCTTCAGCAGTTTGAAATTTTGTCAAAATATTTGTCTTAAAAATATCTAGGTCAAGTTCGAATATGGGTTATGCCGGGTCAAAAACTAGGTCACTAGGTCAAATTGAAAGAAAATCTTGTTAACACTTTTGATGCCGTATTTTTTGCTGCAGCAGCTTGAAATTTGGTCAGAATGTTTGTCTTAAATATATCTAGGTCAAGTTCAAATATGGGTCATATTGGGTCAGAAACTAGGTCACCAGGCCAAATTGAGGGAAAATCTTGTTAACTCTGTAGAAGCCGCATGTTTTGCTTCAGCGGCTTGAAATTTGTTCAGAATATTGAGCTGAATGATATCTAGGCCAAGTTCGAATATGGGTCATGTCGGGTCAAAAACTAGGTCACTAGCCCAAATTGAAAGAAAATCTTTTTTACACTTTGGATGCCGCATTTTTTGCTTCAGCAGCTTGAAATTTTGTCAGAATGTTTGTCTTAAAGACATCTAGTTCAAGTTCAAATATGGGTCATATTGGATCAGAAACTAGGTCACTAGGCCAAATTGAGGGAAAATCTTGTTAACTCTGTAAAAGCTGCATTTTTTGCTTCAGCAATTTGAAATTTGGTCAGAATGTTTGTATAAATGATATCTAGGCCAAGTTCGGATATGGGTCATGCCGGGTTAAAAACTAGGTCACTAGACCAAATTGAAGGGTAATCATGTTAACACTCTGGATACTGCATTTTTAATTTCAGCATGATAAAACTTTATCAGAATGTTTTTCTTGATGATATGTAGGCCAAGTTTGAATATGGGTCATGCTGGATCAAAAACTAGGTCACTAGATCAAATTGAAGGAAAATCTTGTGAACACTTTGGATGCCGCATTGTTTGCTTCAGCAGCTTGAAATTTGGTCAGAATGTTTGTCTGAATTATATCTAGGTCAAGTTCAAATATGGGTCATATTGGATCAGAAACTAGGTCAATAAAGGAAAATATTGTTCAAACTCCGGAGGCCGCATTTTTACTTGGAATATGGGTCATATCAGGTAAAAAATATAGATCACTAGGCCAAATGAAGGAAAATATTGTTAACACTGTGGAGGTTGCATTCAGAATAATTGTCTTGATGTGTTTTGCATTGCAGTACATTGTATAATTAAGGTGAGCGATCCAGGGCCATCATGGCCCTCTTGTTTCATGTAGAGGGTGTGCTTTAAGTGCAAGATGAAACCGGATGTCCCGGGTTCGAGCCTCAGTCGCGGCACTACGGTCACGGTGGCGTGCCCTTGGGCAAGGCACATTTTCTAGCCTAGTACTGGTTTGTTAACCCAGGGATCATGAATAAGTGAACTGTCGCTGTGATATAACTGAAATATTGTAGAAAGCGGCGTAAAACCCCAATAAATTAATAAATTAAGTGCAAGACATCCATTTCTTCTATCTCCATTGTGAATACAACTTGGGAAACCCAAAATATACAATCGTATTTGCGATATGTAAATTAAAACTAATTTTAGACTTCCGAAAGCCCAAATGTATGCAGTAAACGTCATCAATATTGGCCGTTGAATATGCATGCCCATGAGTCGATTTTGAAATCGTAGGTGGTCCAGACGAAGATTTGGTCGCAATGGGCGACCGCTAATTTTACTCCCTGCCTTGATGTCTGTCTGTCCGTCTGTCCGTCCGTCCGTCTGTCTGTCTGTCCCAAATCGTATCAGCTTCATATCTCCAAGATGGCTTGAAGGATTTTTATGAAACTTGGGTCACATGTTCACCTCATCAAGGTGATGTGCAGAACCCATGTCTCGACCATACCGGTTCAATGTCAAGGTCACACTTGAATGTCAAAGGTTTGAGGCTTTATTTCGTGTCCACTCCATATCTCCAAGATGGCTTGAAGGATTTTCATGATTTTCATGAAACTTGGCTCACTTGTTCACCTCATCAAGGCGATGTGCAGAACCCATGTCTCGACCATACCGGTTTACGGTCAAGGTCATGCTTGAAGGTCAAAGGTTTGAGGCTTTATTTCGTGTCCGCTCCATATCTCCAAGAGGGCTCGAAGGATTTTCATGAAACTTAGGTCACATGTTCACCTCATTAAGGCGATGTGCAGCACCCATGTCTCGACCATACGGGTTCAAGGTTAATAATTCTAGTTTAAAACATGCTATTACAATCAAGAAAATAAGGAAGTTAATGGCCAAAGTGGAGATCCAAATCAGATAAAAGCTGGGCAGTGGCAAAGGCTGATATTGATCTTTGATGTTTCCTGTAACATTTTCCAGATTGATTGAATTATTTGCTTTTAACGCCATTAAACAGCTTTTAAACAGAATTTCAGTTACATAACGCTTGCAACTCACATGTCTGGCTCTCTCGCACCTGTATTCCACATATGTCATTATTTGCAGGGCAACCAACTGGCTACCAGCCAATTATGGAGCCCACATAATCATTAAAAAAGGCAGATGTTTGAACTTACTGTCAGAGCAACTTAGCCTTCAAGAATATGTAATATTATTTAACCCTTTCCCACACATTAAATCTGCAGCAGATGATTTTGAACACATTTGGTCAAACAAAAATATGGAAAATCTCTATAAATTAAAGTATAACTATTAAATAAAATTGAAAACATTGTTGCGAAAGGAGAAATTGCTCATCATGAGCAATTTCTTCTTTTGCTACAGTGTTTTCAAAAGTCGTCTGCTGCATAATTATGCGTCAAAATGTGTCTACAAGTGGGAAAGGGTTAAAACATACAATTAAAATCAACTAAACCAGACAATATGGAAGTTAACCCTTTCCCTCATATAGAAGCTTTCTGACGCCTCTGCAGTAGACGGCTTTTTGAAAACATAGTGACAAAAGAAGAAATTGTACAAAACGTGCAATTTCTCCTTTTGCCACAATGTTTTGCACTTTTTGTCATAGGTTATCCATTCAATTATGGAGATTGTCTATGTTTTGACAAAATATGTTTAAAGTCGTCTGCTGCAGAATTGTCGTATGAGGGAAAAGGGTTAACCATTTCCCACATACAGCAAATCTGCAGATGAAGACGACTTTGAACAAACCTGGGCAAAAATACAGAAAATGTCTACGTATCAATGCAAATATAATTATTTGATACAGTTGAAACATTGAAATCACCAAGTGCCACAATTAGTGTTGGGCCGATGATCGATTATTATCAAAAGATTATCGGATATGCATCATGTTGGCGATAATCGATTGCATTTTACCACAATCGATTATCAATCGGTTCATTTTTTTTGCTTCATTTATGCTTGATTAATACAAAGAGATTACTCTAGCAGTCATGTTTGAAAACTCATATTTGGTGGGCTAGCATGTAAATACAACAACTTGAGATTGAAACAAAGTGTTTTTTTGCCAATAAAAGGATACAACCTAGTCAAGACATTAAGGCGGTATATTTTTTATCAAACATAAATAATAAGAAGCATTGCAAACATTGAGACTTGTTAAATACAATACTGTATGAGCCGATTATATAATCGATGTCTAATCGAATGAGGCAAAGCGATTGTAACCGATAATTTATTGTAAAAATGGAACTGATGGCCCAACACTAGCCACAATGCATTCGAAAGTTGTCTGCTTTGTAGGCACTCGGAATGGGTCTCGGTGTGGGAAAGGGTAAATTATAAATCAAAAGTTATCTTTCACTTTGTGATGCTAATCAATTGAAATGAACAACTTTCTAAAGTTTATTAACTAATTAGTGAAAACTACAGTGTCATCTTTGTCTTTCAATATGGCAATACTTTTGTCATAAAGTTAACAATTTATCACCAATTTAACAGACCCTGTGCATGTACATAAATGATTTATGTGTAGAGATTTTCTATGTTCTAGATTTTGATGTTGGTCTGTTATAGATTTATTGTATGTGGGAAAGGGTTATTTCTGCATAAAAATCCTCAAAAAGTCATCTCATCTGATTTATTGCTTATTTAATTTCAAGAAAATTTGAAAGATTTATTGTTTCTTAGTTGATCCTCTACATAATGATTTAAAACATGGCAATCAGGTGGCATGATAAAGGGGTAAAATGACAAAAGTTAAAAGCATTCTCCCGAAAGTGCTTGTTTGATTTCAGCACAAGTTGGCAAAAATGTTTTTCAGATGACTTCAAAAAATTGCTCAAACCTTTTTTGATTCTATGAAACTAGGCTGCATTATAAAAAGGAACTTCAAAATGGTTTGGCAGAAATGTCCCCATCGTAAGTAATCTTCCACAAAGTCATACCATAGTGGCTTTCCCTCCTCCACACTCAGGGTTGTGGGGTTAGCATTACAACTAACTTGCTGGTGTCAAGATAAATGGACTAGTAGTACTGGTAACTTAATTGCCAAGGAAACACAGTGATATAGATTTAACTGAAAAACACTGCAAATGTTTTATTGTGTTCGACTCATAAACAATGATGGCCAATCAATTATAGAGATTTTCTATTTTTTGACAAAATATGTTCAAAGTCGTCTGCTGCAGAATTGTCATATGAGGGAAAGGGTTAAATACCATACAAACAAACTAATTTTCATGAGGTTAAAAACGTTTTTAAGTATTCAGAGCAGATGATATAAAAACCAATGTGAGTCAAAAGGTTAATTTGGCATCGAAACTGTGCATGGAGAGCCGTAACGAACATTTTATTGGCATTTATGAGAAGTTCTATTCAGTGTTTGATTCAATTTACCTGATGTAAAAATCAAAGGACCATAATGTTACATAGAAAACATAGCCTTTGATATTTTAATGACAAAAGCATGTTCTTGACTTTCACCAAGGATTTTAACAGATGTTGCAAGAAGATGTTTCAAAGAGAAGAAATATAAGATGAACATATATCAATCCTTTCCTAAATGCAAAAAATATGCAGCAGACAACTTTAAAAACATATAGGCATATGGCTATGTAAATTCTCTGTAAGTGAAAGTCTTGTTATTGAATGGACTTGAAAGCATTGTGACAAATTGAGAAATAGCTCATGATAGAAATTGCTTATAATGAGCATTTTCTACTTTTGCCACAATGCTTTAGAAAGTCAATGATGTGCTGTAGATGCGTCAAATTGCATCCATATGCGGGAAAAGATATCATCAGATCAAATTAGAATCCTTATAATGTTTGATCATACATTACAAGTTGTAACAGTTTAACCAAGATGCTTTCAAAGCCGTCTGCTGCAGATTTACTGAATGTGGGATAGGCTCTACAACATGGAATATAAAGGACAACTGAATTTCAATACAAATTTTGCATCAACAAAATCATTAAAAGGAAACACACCTGTGTCATTTACAATTGATTGATTGATTGATTTTTTGGAGTTTAACGACGTTTTTAACAATTTTTCAGTCATATCACGGCGGCCAGTTCACCTACTCATATGTTTCCTGGTTTTTGCACACCAGTACTCCACACAACAATCTTCCCAAGCAACGGGCTGTTTTTCCACATAGACTTAGCCCATTGGTGGAAGACGAATGATGCATGTCGCAATGACTTATTGTCAAACGTCGGAAAGAAAGTTGTCTGAGCCGGGATTCAAACTCACAACCCCTGGATTGACAGCCTGCGTCGTTACTGACTGAGCTACTGGGACTCAACGTGTCATTTAGAAAAGGCAAGAGCAAATTACTGCTCAATGAAAATATCAAACTTATCTATAAATAAGAGCAATTTCTCCTTTTGCCACAATGATTTCAAAAGTTGTCTGCTGCAGAGGCGTCAGAGGCATATTTATGTGGGAAAAGGCTAACAAATAGCAAAAAATATAGAAAATGTCAATAAATGAAGATATCATTATTGAATATAGCTAATATCATAGTTACCAAACAGAAATTGTTCATGATCTTTTTGCCACAATGTTTTCAAAAATTGTCAACTGCAATTGTGTCAAAATAGGTTTGCTTGTGGGAAAGGGTTAAATAGCATCATTGATCACTTGTTCATTCATGATTAATTATAATTAACTTCCATGCCAATATAAACTAGGCTAGTTGGCAATGCCAGACAATTTGCAGTTAAATAACCCTTTCCCTCATACGCCAATTCTGCAGCAGTCGACTTTGACATATTTTGTCAAAAAAAAGAAAATCTCTATAATTGAATGGATAACCTATGACTAAAAGTGGAAAACATTGTGGCAAAAGGAGAAATTGCTCATTTTGAGCAATTTCTTCTTTGGTCACTATGTTTTCAAAATGCCGTCTTCTGCAGAGGCTTCATAAGGCGTCTATATGAGGCAAAGGGTTAAATATCACTTTCCCACATGCAGAATGGATGTTAGATGTGTCTGCAGCAGACAACTTGAATACATGAAGAGCAATTTCTTCTTTTACCACAATGCTTACCGTTCTTTTCAATTATTATATTTTCATGTAGGGAGATTTTCCATAATTATCTTGGCCATGTTTTCAAAGTGGTCCTGTTAAATTCTGCTGAAGATTTATTGTATATTTATATATATATTGGAAACGGGTAAATGTAGTTCTGCAGAATTGCGAGTTCAAATTGGGTAGAATTACAGTATAAAATCTATAATTACCTTGAGACACGCATGCAATTTCCCTTTCACTGCCGCAGGTGCAACCTTTACATTTAAAATGATGCTAAATTAAACTCCTCCTACATAAAGGTGTCTTTAAACAGATCTGAAACAGATGGCTTTGCAAAATATTGTGAGTAAAGCAGAAAATGCCTCGGTGCGAGAGGTCTAGGGTTAAATCCCTGGCCGGGTCATATACCATAAGACTTTAAAAATGGTAGTAATGGCTGCCCTCCTTGGCGGGTTACAGGGTTAGCACTACGACTGGCTTACTGGTGTCAGGATGAATGGACCAGTAGTACTGGTAATTTACCCAGGAAACACCGTGATATAACTGAAAACATGTTTAAAGCGGCGTGAAATACAAAACATTAAAGAAATAAAAAATCACCTTTTCAAACAATGTTTTCATTTATTTTTCTAAAATTACACTTTCATTCATAGACTTTTCCCTGGAGTAGACACAGCTCATTTAGTCTCTTATCAGAGGACTAGATACGAGGGAGTGAACAGGTCTTTCCCCACAATATTTCTCTTATTACTCAACAAAAACCTATGTTGTGGGTACTCAAAAGAATCGTCTCGCCGAGACGATTCTTTTGAGTACCCACAACATAGGGTTTGAATATCGAATAAGGATTTAAGAGCATGAAAAACTTCTTGTTATCTAGAGCTCTGCTTTAACTACAGACCCCGCAGTAATCAATAGGTATTGTAGATAGGTAAAACCCATATTGTCAGAACCACTGAACCCTCCTGATGGGTAAATGTAGCAATATCAAATATAATATTACATCATTTCATCTCTCTTAAACATGGGTTTTGTGTTAATTAGGAAAACTCGAGGATTTTTTGGGATATAATTGTGAAATCGGTGGTTACGGTAGTTGTGATCTGTTTTGTATAATAACGGAGAAGTGTAAACTTTGTGAAAAATTCCAAGTTGTGAAAGGTTACCGGAGATAGTGGTTAATTTATGGTTTCTGTATAGTTGATATATTATTTTTTATTGTCGTCTGCTTAACCCTTTCCCACGTACATCAAATGCAGCAAAGGACTTTGCAAAAATCTACTCAAGGTTTGGAAAATATCTAGAATTGAAGGTATCTTTATACTTACTGACAAAAGTTGAAGACATTGCGGCAAAATGGGGAAATTGCTTGTTTTGAGCAAATTATTTCTCATTTTGTAATTATGTTTTAAAAAATCGTCTGCTGAAGATGCGTCAAAATGCAGTGGGGAAAGGGGGTAAAATATATGAAATAGAAAGTGATACATCTTGAAATTTGGAAATTTCGCTTTCATACATTGACGGAAAAAAACATTGTGAGTAACTGCGAAATTTCCAATTTTAAGCAATTAATCCCTTTCTCAAATTGCAATGAAATTCCTCCTGCTGCAGAGTGCGTCAAAAGTTGTCTTTAGCAGGCAAATGGTTGAATGTGTATAGATACAAATCTACATATAGATGCTTTTTGACACCTGCAGCAGACGATTTTTGAATACCTTTTGACAAAAGGAGAAATTGCTCAAAACAAGCAATTTCTCCATTTGCCACAATGTTTTTAACTTTCCTCACTAATTTAACCTTCATTTAGTCGAGGTATTTTCAAAGACGTCTGCTGCAGATGGGTTGTATGTGGGAAAGGGTTAAATGACCTGATATGCCAATTTGGCTTCCTCCAAATTGAAAATATCTTGATTAACCATTTCCCACCTGCTGATGCATCTGCAGCACACAACTTAACCCTTTCCCCCATATAGACGCTTTCTGACGCCTCTGCAGCAGACAGCTTTTTGAAAACATAGTGACAAAAGAAGAAATTGCACAAAACGTGCAATTTCTCCTTTTGCCACAATGTTTTCCGCTTTTAGTCATAGGTTATCCATTCCATTATGGAGATTTTCTATGTTTTGACAAAATACGTTCAAAGTCGTCTGCTGCAGAATTGTCGTATGAGGGAAAGGGTTAAGAAAACAATGCAATTTTAACTCGGTTCATTTTTTTAGGCTATTATTTAACCACATACAGCAAATCTGCAGCAGTTGACTTTAAAAAAACAATGTGACATGCGTCATTCGTCTTCCACCAATGGGCTAAGTCTATCTGGAAAAGCAGCCAGTTGCTTGGGAAGATTGTTGTGTGGAGTACCGGTGTGAGAAAACCAGGAAATGCATGAGTTAAGGTGAACTGGCCGCCTTGATATAACTGAGAAATTGTTAAAAACGGCGTTAAACCCCAATCAATCAATCAATCAATTAAAAAAACATATGACAAAAATCTGAAAAATCTCCATAAAGATAGCTTAATTGTTTGATAAAGTAAAAAACATTGAGCAATTTCATCTTTGGCCACACTGTTTACAAACGTTGTTTGCTGCTATTGCGTCAAAATTTGTCTGCAGGTGGGAAATGTTTACTTAGGTGTTTTCAAACTCATCTGCTGCAAATTTGTAGTGTGTGGGAAAGGGTCAAGGAAGGATGTTATATGCTTGGTCCATGAAACTCAGATCTTTACAAGGAAATGAAAGCATTTCTTTTTCCGAATTTAGAACCAGGTGTGTCTGCACAGCAGATGTGAGATGCATAAATGCAGTCACCTTTATTAATAATACCCAAAGTTGAATTCAAATCATGAAACTTGGGAATTATAATTTTGATGCAGCATTTCAGGACTTGCCTGCTGCAGATGCATTATCCAAAGTCATAATGATTACCAGATTAATTTTTATTTCAATGGTTGATTCTTGAAGAAGCTTTTAGTTTTACTTTAACCCTTTCTTTCATACGACAATTCTGCAGCAGACGACCTTGGAACATATTTTGTCAAAACATTTGAATGGATATAACCTATGACAAAAAGTGGAAAACATTGTGGCCAAAAAAATTGCACATTTTGTGCAATTTCTTCTTTAGTCACTATGTTTTCAAAAAACTTCTGCTGCAGAGGCGTCAGAAAGCATCTATATGAGGGAAAGAGTTAAGTTTCAGTTTCACATTTTTCCCCACTACATATGACTTTAATCTTGAGCTGTATTTATATTTGGTTCATAAATAAACAGCTATATTTGAAAATGGTTTCCTTGGTGATTGAGTGGTTATGGAACATGTGTTTTCCTTTCAACTTGAGTGGAATTGTTGCTACATCTATTTAAACACAATTAAACATTTAACTGTTTGCATCCAGATTGTTTATAGTTTCTTCTGCTTTGATCTGTCCAGAAATAATTCACTATCTGAACAAGTAAGAGAATAATTCTGATATATTTGGAGTACAAACATTGATAGAGAGATAACTCTTATTTATGCTTCCAGTTTCTTTGATATAAATCATTTTCCTTGGATATTTATTTTTTATCTCCTCCTTATATATCCACTGAACAATTTTCAACCAAACTCCCAAGACTTTAACCCTATTTCCCTCATCCGACAAATCTGCAGCAGACGACTTTGGACGTATTTTGTTAAAAAATGGAAAATCTCTATAATTGAATGGATAACCTATGACTGAAAGTGGAAAACATTGTGGCAAAAGGAGAAATTGCTTGTTTTAAGCAATTTCTTCTTTTGTCACTATGTTTTTAAAAAGCCGTCTGCTGCAGAGGCGTCAGAAAGCGTCTATATGAGGGAAAGGGTGAAAAATGGTAGCAATGGCTTTCCCTCCTTGGCGCTCAGGGTTGTGGGGTTGCCTCGCTGATGTCAGGATAAATGAACTGATAAATTACGCAGGAAATGCCGTGATATAACTGAAAAATTGTTTAAAGCGGTACCAAACGAACAAATCAACCAAACTTTACAGGAATGTTCCTTTGGCCTGTTTGATGGTATCAATGCTGCCTGCTGCAGACTTGTTGCATACGAGAAAGGGTCAACACTTTCCCACATAGTTACAACAAATCTGCGGCAGACAACTTCGACAACATATTTGCAAAAACGTGAAATATCTGCATCAAAAAGTCTTTCATCATAAAATTGAAAACATAGTGGTAAAAGGTGAAATTGCACATCACGAGCAATTTCTCCTTTTGCCACAATGTTTTCAAAAGACATTAAAGGGTTAATTAAGATAATCTAGGATAATAATGGCATAAGACGGAATCAAAATGGACCATATACCTTGGAGGAATTTATATATTTGTAAAGAATATTATGATACTGGTATTTTAGTGTTCAGTGTATTGGAAATAATGCTGTTTGAAAGATATGTTTGTCACATATAGACAGCTCTGCAACAGACGACTTTTGAAAACAATTTCACCTTTTGTCACAAGGTTTTCAACTTTATTAAACGATTCAAATTTAGTTTATAAAGGTTAACCATTTCTTTAACCAGATATTTCAAAGTCGTCTGTTGCAGAATTGTTGTTTGTGGGAAAACGGATAAATTTACTGATTCTTAGCCACTTTAATTTTCACTTGCAAACAAATTTTGACACATCTGCAGCAGACAACTTTTGAAAAAAATTGTTGCAAAATGAGGAAATGCTCATTATGAGTAATATTTCAACTCAATGCAATAATGGAGTTTCGATTGTAAACATTTTCCACATGAACAGATCAAGGTGTTCCACATGTTTGCCCAGATGTTTTCAAAGGCTGCTGCAGCAGATTTGTTGGAAGTGATGATGCCATATTGTTTTTGAAGGAGTTGTTAATATCACTATCTATATATGTTTAGATGGATCTAGAATCTATATCTGGTGATGTACTATGACAAAGTGTACAGTGATAATTAAACGGAACAGTTTCCGATTTGAACATTCTTTGTGAGATTTAATTGTTACCAACAGTGATGGATTTTCTCGGATCTACGTTAAACAAGGTTCGCCCTAGGCGGCGATCTGTGGGGACTATAATACCGACCCTTCAGGTCATTCCCGACAATGACACTCCTGTCAGTTTTGTGGCACAGAGCCCAGAGGATGAGGCTCGATTAAGGCTTGTCCGTAAACAGAGTCAGAGGAGGGGTTCTTGTCCAGTGAATTCAAAGGTAGGTGTCCTTACTGCAACTTTACCTCAACCCTTTTCCGTGATGCAGACGGCATAATGATATGAAATTGAAAAACTCTCGACACCCTTTCACACATGTTCATGCCTTTTGAAACGTCTTACAGCAGACAACATTTGGAAATATTTTGACTTAATGAGCAAATTCTTCTTTTGCCTCAATGTTTTCAACGTTACGTTATTCAATAGTTATGCTTTTATTTATAGACTTTTTCCTTTTTGTGGCCAACATATTTTCAGTCATCTGCTGCACATTTACTAATTAAAGTGGGAAAGGTAAATCATATTTTGCAACACTCGTAGAAAAGCATTTATTTGCAACCCAGGGTTAAAGGTTCTACTTGGAGGATGTTTGAATGATTCTTTCTGAATCTTCAGATCAATATCTTGCCAAAGTCTCAATATGAAACAATCTCATTAATATCAGATAACTCCACTGTATGTATATAGGATCTGACAACACTGCATAAAAGGTTGTCTCAAGTTGACTCTAAATGAGCAGGTAAAACTCATTTTTCTGTCCAATGAAATCACATGTTACAATCAACACTCTGTTTTGCTATTCAAATGTTGACTAGACAACAAGAACACTCAACCTTATATGGGTTATCTTCCCTGTTGATGCTTAACCCTTTCCCTCATAAAGACACTTTCTGATGCCTCTGCAGCAGACGGCTTTTTGAAAACATAGTGACAAAAGAAGAAATTGCACAAAACGTGCAAGTTCTCCTTTTGCCACAATGTTTTCCACTTTTTGTCATAGGTTATCCATTTCAATTATGGAGATTTTCTATGTTTTGACAAAATACGTTTAAAGTCGTCTGCTGCAGAATTGTCGTATGAGGGAAAGGGTTAAACATTTTGTAGGCACAAATTTGATTGGCTGATGCAAAGGAAAATCTGAGAAGTATGTATATTGGATCTGACAGCACTCAATGCCTAAAAGTTTGTCTCAAAATGATGCTAAATGAGCAGATTTAATTAATTTTTTCCACAATGAAATGTTTCAACCAAGATTCTGATTTTGCTATTCAAATGGTTACTATGCAACAAGAATTATTTCTGAACCATATATGGGTTATCTCCCCTGTTGATGCTTAAACATTTTGTAGGCATAAATTTGATTGGCTGATGCAAAAGTAAATCTTAGAAGACATGAAATAAATAGTCATCAGGTCTATATGAGTATTTGTTGCTGCAGCGAAGTTAAACGTTTGCCACTTACAGATGCTTTTTGACGCCTCTGCAGCAGACGACTTTCAAAAAGATTGTAACAAAGGAATAAATTGCTCATAATGAGAAATTTGTCCTTTTGCTACAATGCTTTGAACTCAATTTAATAATTAAGCTCTAATTTATAGATTTTTTCTTTTAACTGGAAACCGCGTCGCTGACACAAAATGCAATGTTGATTGTTGAGATTGTCCAATTTAAAAGTTGAGGAGGCTATTACAAGTTTCCCACTTGCAGACGCATTCTGATTCATTTGCAGCAGACGACTTTTAAAAACATTGTGACAATGGGAGAAATTGCTCAAAACGAGCAATTTCTCCTTTTGCCACAATGTTTTCAACTCTATTTAATAATTAAACTCTCATTTATAGAGATATTTCACTTTTTTACCAATACGTTTTTGAAGCCGTCTGCCACAGAATTGTTGTATGTGGCAGGCATAGTTACTTTCTAACCTAGGTACCATAATCAAGGACATGATATTCTGTTTTCACTCTAAATAAAAAATCATCCATTACCATGAAAAGGTCGGATAAATTTATCATTATCCGCATTCCGAGCTCTAGATAAAAAGCTCGATATAACTTAGTTAACCCTTTACCTCATATAGACGCATTTTGACGCCTCTGCAGCAGACGGCTTTCTGAAAACATAGTGACAAAAGAAGAAATTGCACAAAACGTGCAATTTCTCCTTTTGACATGATGTTTTCCACTTTTCGTCATAGGTTATCCATTCAATTATAGAGATATTCCATTTTTTGACAAAATATGTTCAAAGTCGTCTGCTGCAGAATTGTCGTATGAGGGAAAGGGTTAAGGTGCATTTTTCATATCCTAAAATCCTCGATCCTTTGCTACATACAATTCTGCTGCAGACAACTTTGAAAACCTCGAGGCAAACATCATGGAAACTTGAGAGTTTTCAATGAAATTGGAATTAATGAATATATTGTGGTAAAAGGCATCAATGTGTGGGATGGGAAAATTGTCTGCAAAAAACCTATGCTGTTGGTATCCTTAAGAATCACCTAAACTGTCCGTCTGACAACTTTGAACCCTTTCAGTGACCCCAGAGCTCTAGATAAGGGGATTTTTTTTTTTACGTTCTAAAAATCCTTATTTTACCCTCTAACCCTATGATGTAGGTACTCAAAAGAATCGTCTCAATGAGACGATTCTTTTGAGTACCCACATCATAGGGTTTGGTTGAAGGATAAGAGAGATATTGTGGGGAAAAGAGCTGTAAACTCCACTCCTCCTTATCTGGACCTCTGACATTCACAGCAGCAGATGACTTTAAAAATGTATAGGCAAAAGTAAGGAAACTGAGATAATAAAAGTATAATCATTCAATTATGATCAATTTCTTCTGTTGCCACAAGTTTTTAACCCTTTCCCTCATATAGACGCTTTCTGACGCCTCTGCAGCAAACAGCTTTTTGAAAACATAGTGACAATAAAAGGAATTGCTCAAAACGAGCAATTTCTCCTTTTGCCACAATGTTTTCCACTTTTAGTCATAGGCTATCCATTCAAGTATAGAGATTTTCTATTATTTGTCAAAATATGTTCAAAGTCGTCTGCTGCAGAATAAAAATTATTGTTGTATGAGGGAAAGGGTTAATAGTTGTCTGCTGCTGTGAAAGTCAGAGGTTTAGATATGGAGGAGTTTACAGCTCTTACAGTCTACCTCAAAATGCGTCTCTAGGTGGGAAAGGGTTAAAAGTAATAAGGGAGATACTTTTAGATCAAAAACAGCGGTTTATACTCCTCCTCATTTAGTCTCCTGAAAAGGCTTATGCTTACCCTTTCCCACATACAACAAATATGCAGCACATAACTTTGAAAATCATATGCGGCCAAAGGAGAATTGCTCATCAATATCAATTTCCCTTTTTGCCACATTATTTCCGAAAGTCGTCTGCAAATGCTTAATGTAATAAAAGTGTCTGAGAGTGGGAAATGGTTAACACTTTTCTCTGTTCATCCTCGTTAACATTTACATGGGAGCATACTGCTTGGTAACAATGTGAAAGCATGTACAAAGCCTGTAGATGAACGTTGGATTGCTGATAGCCATTGACATTTACCCTTTCCAACAAACAACAAATATGCAGTAGACGACTTTGAAAATAAGTGGAAAATCCCAATAAATGAGGGTTTATTTCCTGAAAAAAAGTTGAAAACATTGTGGCCAAAGGAGAAATTGCTCGTTTTTTAGCAATTTCTTCTTTTGACACTGTGTTTTCTAAAGATGTCTGCTTCAGAGGCGTCTGAGAAAGCGTATAAATGAGGGAAAGTGATAACAATAATAAAACCACACTAGCTGACTGCGGCAATAGTACATTTGTGATGGCTCCAACCAAAATCAGCCTTTTTACCCTCATAACAGATGAATTTTGTAAACATTGTGAGAACAAGTGTATTTAGAATCAAATTCGATCTGTTTGTACATCTTGGGAAAAGGATGTGTCACTTATCAGAGTTTGCAGTCGTCATATCCTACAGCAACAACGTTTTAAGGTCTGGTTACAAGAGAAAGTTGATGCAAGGCATCAATGTCGCCGGAAAAGACTGCATTGATTTATTTATGTATTCTTGACTTTCCTTAGTCTATTCAAACATTAGGAACGTAGTAATGAAAACATTTGCTTATAAATTTTATATACATACCTATACATTAGGGTATCTATAAAAAATTAACGAAATGTGTACACATTTATCTGGCTTAAATTTAATTTTGCTGTTGTTAGTTATTTAAATAATAGTATTCATTCATATAATTTCAATGTTTGTCAATCTTATTCGAATCACAAGGTAAATATCCTGGTATTGCTTTAAAGGGAGGTAATTTGAAGAAAACAAAAGTCTTCAAAAGGAGAAATATATCAGCATTACCGTCTTCAGTTTAAATTGTTCTATTGTTTGTGGATTTAAAAATGTTCTTTTTTTCTTATTTCTACATGTACAACGAAATATTGCGGCTTCTCTTTGACGCTTTGCGTCAAACATTCGTCTTGTACTTGTCTAAAATAAAATAATATCACTCGCTTTTTCATATCGAAATGCGCATGCGCGAAAATCGATGTTAAAGGTCACGAAACTACACAACAGAATAGGGTCTATATTTAGCTTAGAAACAGTTCCTACTTTAGATATTCATGGATTAACATTATTAAATGAATTCTACACAAATCAAGACATCTCTTTGAACATGAAAACAACATTTAGTAAGTTAAAATTGCTATTAAAAGGAGAATCCGAAATTGACCTCAATGATGACACATAAGAGTCTGCATTAGGGGGTGTTGGTTCACGTCTTGAAGGGACCACTTTTGTCTTCGTAAATAAGACAAAAAACTTAAATGCGAGTGAAATAAAAAAAACTGCAAACATTAAAAAATCGGAATATTTATTTCATTTTAGATGTGTCATTTATTAGTGTTCGTAAACAACCACAATTGTAATATGTTCAAATCATCTAGATTTGTTTCTTTCTAATAATAAGCCGCCCTCCCATGTGATTTCCGAAAAGCTATTAAAAATAGAAGTCGCGGGCTTCTGCCCGGCGACTAATAAAGACGTTGTATTGTTTCCTAAAGACTTTTAACATGCCCTCACACCATTTTTTACCAAAATATGTAAACTATATGAAAATTATAATCAATTTTAAAAATCCTTTTAGTTCTTTTTTCATGTGATTTGGTCTTGAATACCCTATTTGGGGAATTGCTTCTATAATGACCAATAACAAAGTATGTCATCTGATTGTAATTACTGGACCACTGAATTGCATTACCTCTGAATCTCGGTAATTACTGGACCACTGAATTTCAGTACCTCTGAAGCTATGTTTGCTTTTACATGTACTAGACCACTCCATAAATTCACCTCTGAAGTTATGTTTGTTATTACACTACAATTCTATTGCATTACCTCTGAAGTTATGTTTGTTATTACTCTACAACTCTATTGCATTACCTCACTTAATTTTATTTTCTGATTCTGGATATTTGTTTGTAGTAACCAGGCCACTCAATTTCATTACCTGCAAAGTTTTATTGTAATTACAAGGCAACTCAATTTCATTACAACAGAAGTTCTGTTTTATAATTTCGTTATAACAGAAGTTCTGTTTTGTTATTTCAGTACATAAAAACGTCTGTTTTTGCATCATATTTAAATTAACTGAAATAATTAGAATTTTATGTCATTAAAAAACGTTGATTTTTTAGCTCACCTATGCACGAAGTGCAAGGTGAGCTATTGTGATCACATTTTGTCCGGAATTGAAATTGTGTCAGAATGTTTGTCTTAAAAATATCTAGGTCAAGTTCGAGTATGGGTCATATTGGGTCAGAAACTAGGTCACTAGGTCACTAGGCCAAATTGAAGGAACATCTTGTTAACTCTGTAGAAGACGCATTTTTGCTACAGCGGCTTGACATTTAATGAGAATGTTTATCTAAATGATATCTAAGCCAGATTCGAATATGGATCATGTAGGGTCAAAAACTAGGTCACTAGGTCAAATTGAAGGAAAATTTTGTTAACACTTTGGATGCCGCATTTTTTGCTTCAGCAGCTTGAAATTGGGTCATATTTGGTCAGAAACAAGGTCAATAAAGGAAAATATTGTTCAAACTCCGGAGGCCGCATTTTTACTTTGAGCAAGTTGAAAATTTGTCACAAGGTTGTCTTGATGATATCTAGTCCATGTTGGAATATGGGTCATATCAGGTAAAAAAATATAGATCACTAGGCCAAATGAAGGAAAATCTTGTTAACACTGCGGAGGTTGCATTCAGAATAATTGTCTTGCTGTGTTTTGCATTGCAGTACATTGTATAATTAAGGTGAGCGTTCCAGGGCCATCATGGCCCTCTTGTTTTATTTATTGCATCTGGAGCCATGAGGCCTGGCTCGATATGACTTTATTAAATTTCTATATTTGTTCATATTATTGTCACAAGAATTTGTATCCAAGGACAATTGTTTGATTTAAAATGCCATCATTCTGGCATTATTTTGATATTGGACGTCAAATTTGAATTACGAGTATAAACTGTTTAACCCTTTCCCACATATAGACGCTTTCTGATGCCTCTGCAGCAGACGACTTTTGGAAACTTTGTGACAAAAGAAGAAATTGCTCAAAACGAGCAATTTCTCCTTTTGACACAATGTTTTCAACTCTATTAAACAAGTGTGTCTCCATTTAGGGAGATTTTCCATATTATTTTTGACATGCTTTCAAGGTCGTCTGCTGTAAATTTGTTATATGTTGGAAAGTGTTAACCCTTTCCCTCATACGACAATTCTGCAGCAGACGACTTTGAACGTATTTTGTCAAAATATAGAAAATCTCCATAATTGAATGGATTACCTATGACTAAAAGTGAAAAACATTGTGTCAAAAGAAGAAATTGCACGTTTTGTGCAATTTCTTCTTTTGTCACTATGTTTTCAAAAAGCCGTCTGCTGCAGAGGCGTCAGAAAGCGTCTATATGAGGGAAAGGGTTAACACTTTACATGAGTTGAAGCCTGAACTCATCCAGGCAGATATATGGATAATGATATAGTAAAGAATATATGCACCAAAGTGTGTCTGCAATTTCTTCTTTTGCTACGATGTTTCAAATTTTGTCTGCAGAAGGGGGTAGGGTTAACCCTTTCCCACATACGACAATTCTTCAGCAGACGACTTTGAAAACATATAATGCCAAAAATGTGAAATATCTCCATAATTGAGAATTTTTTAAATCATTAAATAGAGTTGAAAGCATTGTGACAAGAGAGGAAATTGCTCATGACATGAGCAATTACTCTGTTTGCCACAATGTTTTCAAAAGTGGTCTGCTGCAAAAGGGTCGGAATACATGTGGGAAAGGGTTAAATCTTAGCAGTAAAGTCCAGTGTATATGTGTAAGGTATGGTACTTATCGTTTGATTTCCAGTTATACTTACAGACCTAGGAAAAATATAAATATAAACGGACAATAGTTAACCCTTTCCCACATACAGACGCTTTCTGAACCATCTGCATTAGATTACTTTTGAAAACATTGTTGCAAAAGGAGAAATTGCTCATGATGAGCAAATCATGAGCCATTTCCCCTTTTGTCACAATGTTTTCAACTTTATTTAACGATTAAGCTATCTTTTATGGAGATTTTTCAGGTTTTTGTCACTATGTTTTCAAAGTTGTCTGCTGCAGATTTGTTGTATGTGGAAAAGGGTTCAATCTTATCCACTTGCAGTACTGCAGTAGTTCTGCAGTAGTACTGCAGCAGCAAACATTGTAGCAATAAAAAAGAGAAATAACTAGCAACAGAGCTCCAGATTAAAGGGGCGTTTTGCATATTCTAAACTCCTTATTAGACCCTATAAACCTATGTAGGGGGTACGCAAAATAATCGTTTTGAGTACCCACAACATAGGGTTTAATTTTGCATAATAAGAGAGGTATTGTTGGGAAAAGAGCTGTATACCCTTCCTTATCTGGACCTTTGTCACAATGTTTTCTACTGCAGTGGTGTCAGAAAGTGTCTATATGGAGGAAAAGGTTAAAGATCATAAAGGCATGTTTTCTTAGGTTTTAATGAGATCATTTTGTATCAGACAGTTCCAATTATGTGGGATTGGGGCAATTTATTATTATCAAGTCGCATGCGTTTGGAAATATTGGCCATTCTTGAGGACTATTTACTAAAACCTGTTCTCTGATACAGACTTGGTATTCACCCAGGTAAGCATTAGTGGTGTGCCCTTGGGCAAGGCATATTTCATAGCCTAGTACTGGTTTGTTTACCCAGGCATCATGAATAAGTGAACTGTCGCCGTGATATAACTGAAATAATGTTGAAAACTGCGTTAAACCCCCAAGAAAAGAAAGATGGGTAAGCATTAGGATTTGAGCCTGGGCATACTTCCTGTGTTCTATCCCTGGATGGAGCTCTCCATGGTGGGCATACTTCCTGTGTTCTGTCCCTGGATGGAGTACTTGATGGTGGGCATACTTCCTGTGTTCTGTTCTGGATAGAGCACTTCATGGTGGGCATACTTCCTGTGTTCTGTCCCTGGATGGAGCACTTCATGGTGGGCGTACTTCCTGTGTTCTGTCCCTGGATGGAGCACTTCATGGTGGGCATACTTCCTGTGTTCTGTCCCTGAATGGAGCACTCCATGGTGGGCATACTTCCTGTGTTCTGTCCCTGGATGGAGCACTCCATGGTAGGCATACTTCCTGTATTCTGTCCCTGGATGGAGCACTTCATGGTAGGCATACTCCCTGTGTTCTGTCCCTGGATGGAGCACTTACTGGTGGGCATACTTCCTGTGTTATGTCCCTGGATGGATCACTTAATGGTGGGCATACTTCCTGTGTTATGTCCCTGGATGGAGCACTTCATGGTGGGCATACTTCCTGTGTTCTGTCCCTGGATGGAGCACTCCATGGTGGGCATATTTCCTGTGTTCTGTCCCTGGATATAGCACTTCATGGTGGGCATACTTCCTGTGTTCTGTCCCTGGATGGAGCACTTCATGGTGGGCATACTTCCTGTGTTCTGTCCCTGGATGGAGCACTCTATGGTGGGCATACTTCCTGTGTTCTGTCCCTGGATGGAGCACTTCATGGTAGGCATACTTCCTGTGTTCTGTCCCTGGATGGAGCACTTAATGGTGTGCGTACTTCCTGTGTTCTGTCCCTGGATGGAGCACTTCATGGTGGGTATACTTCCTGTGTTCTGTCCCTGGATGGAGCACTCCATGGTGGGCATACTTCCTGTGTTCTGTCCCTGGATGGAGCACTTCATGGTAGGCATATTTCCTGTGTTCTGTCCCTGGATGGAGCACTTAATGGTAGGCATACTTCCTGTGTTCTGTCCCTGGATGGAGCACTTCATGGTGGGCATACTTCCTGTATTCTGTCCCTGGATAGAGCACTTCATGGTAGGCATACTTACTGTGTTCTGTCCCTGGATAGAGCAATCTATGGTATTCGCCCAAGAAGCATGTATTAGTAATATTTGTTGTCATAATATGCTGAAATATACTTTTGAAAATAGTGTTCAACTATAGTTCTTCTAGATTACCGCTGTTCATAGCAGTAAAATTAAAATTGTTGATTTTATTAAATGGGCTACATCTTGTACTGAGACTATCCGTTTCCCACATACACAATGTCTGCAGCAGAAGATATTCAAGATATCCAGGAAAATTTATGGAAAATCTCTATGAATGAAACTAGCAAATTGAATAGAGTTTAAACCTTTTGCCAGCGTGGTTTTAACCCTTTCCCACACATAGACTCTTTTAAGTCTGTTGAAAACATTGTAACTTTTTCAGTATTTATACATTCATTTAAAGAGGTTTTCCATGCTTTTGCCAAGATATTTTCAAAGTTGTCTGCTGCAGATTTGTTGCATGTGGGAAAGGGGTGAAAAGCTGTCTGCCACAAAAGCGTGGTATGATTCCTATATCAGAGAAACTGTTAACCCTTTCCCTCATATAGACGCTTTCTGATGCCTCTGCAGCAGACGGCTTTTTGAAAACATAGTGACAAAAGAAGAAATTGCTCAAAATGAACAATTTCTCCTTTTGCCACAATGTTTTTCTACTTTTAGTCATAGGTTATCCATTCAATTATAGAGATTTTCTATGTTTTGATAAAATATGTTCAAAGTAGTCTGCTGCAGATTTGTCTTATGAGAGAAAGTATTAAATGTACTGTATACTAAAAGTCAATATGGATATTTTCTGATGCCACAGAATAAACAATGCCAACTGTTCATCTATACTTTATGCTTTTATAACTCTGTTGCCTATGCGAATTTTATACAATGCCCTCATTACAACAACAATAATTGTATTTTAGTCTCTATTATACAAATATTTAAGTTTATTACCTATTTGATTGACATGCTATTTTTAGAGTTCTTGTGTATCCCTGCCAGGCAAGGATTACAGAATAGAGAATAATTTGTTTGATGTCTACATGCATGTTATAGGTGCATCTGTTTGTTCCTTTACTACTGCTTATCATTGAGGCGAGCCACCATAGTTCAGTTTGTAACAGTGAATGCTATCAATCCAAGGGTCTTGTGTTCAAAACCCCTATTGGCCATATACTTTCTTCGCAATGTTTAAAGCAAGTTGTTATGACATGGGTCCGAGCCATGGTAGCTCAGTTGGGAGCAACATTAACTCTCAATCCAGGGGTTGTGAGTTTGAACCCCAGCTTGGCCAACATTCTTTCCAATGTTTGACAGCAGGCGTCGTGCATCTCCCACCAATAGGCTTACAATCTATGTGGAAAAGCAGCCAGTGGCTTGGAAGGAATTTTTTGTGGAGTACTGGTGTGTGAGAGCCAGAAAACATATGGGTAGGTGAACTCCTCTGTGATATGAGTGAAAAATTGTTGAAATGACTCGTGTAAACTGCTTTACTAAGATGATGGGCTAGATAATTGATGTAGGAAGGTAGCAGCAGCATGCCTGTTAACCCTTTCCCTCATACGACAAGTCTGCAGCAGACGACTGTGAACGTATTGTATCAAAACATAGAAAATCTCCATAATTGAATGGATAACCTATGACAAAAAGTGGAAAACATTGTGGCAAAAGGAGAAATTGCACGTTTTGTGCAATTTCTTCTTTCGTCACTATGTTTTCAAAACGCCGTCTGCTGAAGAGGCGTCAGAAAGCGTCTATATGAGGGAAAGGGTTAACCCTTTTACCACATACACACTTATTTTATTTTGACGCATCTGCAGCAGATGACTTTTGAAAACATTGTTACAAAAGAAGAAGATACGTAGTATATGGGGGCTATATATGAGTCACGCTTGACGGTCGGTTTGTCGGTCGGTCCGTTATTCTGGACATTTCTTGTGAACACTATTTCTCAGCTACCCTTAGTCAGAATTCAATATAACTTCACAAGATTGATTGATACCAGGCCTAGTTGTGCATATTGTCGGCGTGTTGCACTGGAATTATTTTTAAATGAGTTATGGCCCCTTGAATTTCTCATACATAGTTGGTCTATAGACATTTCTTGTAAACCCTTGGTCAGAATTCAATATAACTTCACAAGAATGATTGATACCAAGCCTAGTTGTGCATATTGTCGGCGTGTTGCACTGGAATTATTTTTAAATGAGTTACGGCCCCTTCAATTTCTTATACACAGTTGGTCTGTAGACATTCTTGTGAACACTATTTCTCAGCAACCCTTGGTCAGAATTCAATATAACTTCACAAGAATGATTGATACCAAGCCTTATTGTGCATATTGTCGGCGTGTTGCACTGGAATTATTTTAAAATGAGTAATGGCCCCTTGAATTTCTCATACTGATAGTATAGTGATATTTCTAGTTTTTTCTGACTGAATGTTTTCAAAGTAGTCTGCTGCAGATTTGTTGTATGTGGGAAAGGGTTAAAAATGTTGTGCAGAGTACATGTATGAGGAAGCCAGGAATCATGTGCAAGGTTAACTGTTATATTACACAACTTTCCCACATATATATGCTTTCTGATGCTTTTGCAGCAAGAAATTTTTGAAAGCATTGTGGCAAAAGGAGTGATTGCTCATAACCAGGCAGCCTTGAGAAATTGAGGCATATGGAGAAGTTTTCAAAAAGTGTCTCAGAGATCTAGATCAGCATCCTCGGTACCCAGGCTATTCATAGCCTGGGTACCGAGGATGTAGATCAGGGGCTTTTACATGTTCTAAAATCCTTATTCGACCCTCTAACCCTATGTTGTTGGTACTCAAAAGAATCGTCTCAATGAAAGGATTCTTTTTGAATACCCACATCACAGGGTTTGGATTGACTCTTAGAGCGATTTTGTGAGGGAAAGAGCTGTCTACTGCTCCTTATCTGTAGTTCGGGACCGTCGGCTGTATGTGGGAAAGGATTAATACTTTGGTTTTGCTCTCCAGAACGGATGATGTGTTGTCTTTGTTAGTTAGAGACATTGTTCTGTTAACTTGCTTGGAAAGATTGTTGTGTGGAGTACTGGTGTGAGAAAACCAGGAAATGCATGCGTAGGTGAACTGGCCGCCTTGATATAACTGAGAAATTGTTAAAAAGGCATTAAACCCCAATCAATCAATCAATCAATCAATGTTCTGTTAACCATTTCCTACTTATAGCAAAAATACAGCACACAACTGTAAAAAATATCAATAAAAAACATCGAAAATCTCTATAAATGAAGGTATCATTACTGAAACAAGTTGAAAATATTGTGGCAAAAGGAGAAATTGCTTGTTTTGATCAATTTCTCCTTTTGCCACAATGTTTTCAAAAGACGTCTGCTGCAGATGCGTCGGAATGCGTCTGCAAGTGGGAAAGGGTTAAGAAAGCAGCTGGCTGTTATTGTAGACTGCATTTCTACTCTATCTGCCTTGACATAATTGTGCAGGTACTGTCATCCATAATCATAATATGTGGGCTGCATGCAAACGGTATCTTGATCCAAACCATTTGACAGGCACCAGCAGATTAAGTCTATATTGACTGCCACTGATTTATCTCCCGCCAAATAATGGTTTGGTGATGTTTGTTAGTCCGTCCGTCTAGAGCCATATCTAAAGCATGGTTAAATGGATTTGAAAATATCTTTATGGAAATATTAATGATGTTCCCTTCGAAGCAGAGGGGGTATATAGGAGTCACTGTGTCGATGTTTTCAAAAGACGTCTGCTGCAGATGCGTCGGAATGCGTCTGCAAGTGGGAAAGGGTTAAGACTGCCTGATTCATTGGAACTCAATTAATGAGTAATTTACTAAAAACCCTTGCCAACATACAGCAAATCTGAAGTAGATAACTTTGAAAACATTAAGTCAAACATGCCAAAAAATAACTCTAAAAGAAAGTGATTATTTTCAAAATGCGCCTGCAAATGGGAAAGGGTTAAGAAAGCAGCTGGCTGTTATTGTAGACTGCATTTCTACTCTATCTGCCTTGACATAATTGTGTAGGTACTGTCATCCATAATCATAATATGTGGGCTGCATGCAAACGGTATCTTGATCCAAACCATTTGACAGGCACCAGCAGATTAAGTCTATATTGACTGCCACTGATTTATCTCCCACCAAATAATGGTTTGGTGATGTTTGTTAGTCCGTCCGTCTAGAGCCATATCTAAGGCATGGTTAAATGGATTTGATAAAAACTTCATCGAAATATTAATTACTATAGGGAATAGTCAGATGGCAAGTTTCACTTAGATTGCCTCTGAAATATCCAATTTAACTTGTACTGTATGTCTACAGTATCTCATTTAAGTTACATGAAAAGGGAACTAACCCTCTTTTTAAAATCTTATTTAATTTAATACAAGTTAGCTCCCTTAAATCAATGGTTAACTCGCCTACAACATGAAAACATTACATGCCAATTTTTCTATCAAAACTTCATGAAAACTCATTAGAACATTCATCTTCATCAGAACTAGGTCAAGCTCTAAAGAGTGTCATATGGGGTCAAAAACTAAGTAATCAGGTCAAGTTTGAGAAAACCTTTTGAACACTCCATAAGCCTTACTTTTCATCAAATCTTCATGTAAATTCATCAGAACATTTAGTTACATCAAATTTAGTTCCTGTTTGAAACTGGGTCAAGTTGAGTCTAAAACTAGGTCACTTGCTAACATTGAACACTGTAGAGGCCACCCAAATAGTCCACAAATTTTAGAATATATTTTTGGCTCACCTGAGCACAAAAGAGCTCAAGGTGAGCTATTGTGATCATATTTTAACTATTGTCCTTCTGTTGTTCCTCAACAACAATTGCCTTGTAACCAATCTACAGGCAACATTTTGTATCCAGACTTCAAGAAACAAGATTAAGTTCTAAACAAGGTCAAGTGAGGTAAAATAAAATAGGTCACAAGGTCAATTTGAAGGAAAATCTTATGAACACTCTTGAGGCTGCATTTTATAGTTGAGCTTGTTGAAACTGTGTGAGAATAATTGTCTTGATGATATCTAAGCTAAGTTTAAATATGGGTCATTTTGGCTCAAAAACTAGATCACTAGGCCAAATTGATGGAAAGTATTGATAATACTCTTGAAGCCATATTTTTAATCAAAAACAAGGTCACTAGTCCAAATTGAAGGGAAATCTTGTTAACATTAGTATTAGCTTACCCGACTGCAAAATGAGTTATTGCAGTCGACTTTGAGGTTTGCATAACTCAGGGGAGCCATCCAGGGTAACTGATTTATCAAGGCGGTCCAAGCATTCTTTTACAAGTTATTTTTGGCGGGGAATCTCAATTCAATTAACTAATTTGTTGTTGTCTGGCAGCAATAAAATAAACAGGCTGCTTCTTCGTCTATTGACGTCGTTGGTGGTGAAGCGTCCATGGGTGTTGGAGTTAACGGGATTGATCACCTGCTAGGTTTTACCAATGACTTAAAAAAATGGTACTATATAATGACTTCGCTCCTTGGCACTCAGGATTGTGGTGTAAATATTATGCCAGACTGGCTTGTGTCAGGATGAATGGACCAGTAGTACTTATAATTATACCCCCCTTCGAAGAAGAGGGGGTAGATAGGAGTCACTGTGTCGGGCTGGCTGTCTGTCGGTCGGTCGGTCAGAAGCCATATTTTGTCCGGCCTATTTCTTACAAACCACTGAGTGGAATTCAATAAAACTTTACATGAAGCTTCTATACCAAGAGGAGATTTGCATATCCTAAAGGTCTTACAATTGCATGTTATTTTACGAGTTATGTCCCTTATACTTATTAAGTTATGGTGTAGGTCAAGGTGCTGTTTAGGGGGTATTTATCATCTTCAGTGATAGTTCTAGTTCATCCAGGAAACACTGTGATATAACTGTAAAACACTATAATACAACCAAACAAAACTTCTTCTAATAATGTTTTATGAGGGTTTTGTGGAAATAATTGCCTCTATTGTAGATATTTTTCTATCCTACTAACCTTGATATAACTTTGTAGGTACTGCCAGATCAAATTATATTGACTGTCAGTGTTTTTATACGCCCGTATTTTGTGACATTTGGCGCTCTTGTTACTGTATTAATGTACTGTTTGGCAACATTGTCATAAACATGCTGGCTCTTCTTGTTGTAAAATATTCCCTGGCTCTATACTGGTTAGTTTACTAAGGGATCTTGAATAAGTGTTCTGTCGCCATGATGTAACGAAAGTAATGTTGAAAAGGGCATAAAGTCCCCAAGAAATATTTTAGAATGAACACTTTCCCTCATACAACAATTCTGCAGCAGACGACTTTGAACATATTTTGTCAAAAAATAGAAAATCTCTATAATTGAATGGATAACCTATGACTATAAGTGTAAAACATTGTATCAAAAGGATGAAATTGCTCGTTTTGGGCAAATTTCTTAATTTGTCACTATGTTTTCAAAAAAGCTGTCTGCTGCAGAGGTGTCAAAAAGGGTCTATATGAGGGAAAAGGATAATGTAAGGGACACATTTTGATGCCTCTGGCAGCAGATAACTTTTGAAAACATTGTGGCAAAAGGAGAAATTGCTTATGAAGAACAATTTCTCCTTTTGCCACAATTAATGATTTCAACTTTATTCAATACCTACAGAGGTTTTCCATATTCTGGTGTAGATGCTTACAAAGTCGTCTTCTTAGCAGAAGTGTTGTCTGTGGAAAAGGCTATTAAAAAAGAGCGAAATAAAAATTCCTGGAAATTGATTAGCTAATTAATTAATTCTATTACAACAACAATGAAAACATGTAAACAACAAGCCTTTATCTATTCTATTTCAGAATGTTATGTAAATGTGCAACAAGTTGTAATTCTCACCCAGCCAGTTTGGCTTATCACCAAGAATGCTTCAATGCTTTTCTCCAAGAAGAATCAAACTTTGCCATATTAACCCTTTCCCTCATACAACAATTCTTCAGCAGACGACTTTGAACGTATTTTGTCAAAACATAGAAAATCTCCATAATTGAATGGATATAACCTATGACTAAAAGTGGAAAACATTGTGGCAAAAGGAGAAATTGCACGTTCTGTGCAATTTCTTCTTTTGTCACTATGTTTTCAAAAAGGCCGTCTGCTGCAGAGGCGTCAGAAAGCGTCTATATGAGGGAAAGGGTTAAATTACTTCACATGACTTTTAAAAGGTCTTCTATCTAGAAAACTGAAAGATTTATATTGAAAAAGAGTTTAAAATATTGCAATAAAAGGTGAAATTGCTTGTTTTGAGCAATTTCACCTTTTATTGCAATATTTTCAAAAGTCATGTTCAATGGCAGGTGTCAAATGTCGTCTGCTTGAAGTAAAAGGGTCAACTTCTTCTTTCTATATGTACCGAACCCTTTCCCTCATATTTCTGATGCCTCTGCAGCAGATGACTTTTGAAAACATTGTAGCAAAATGAGAACTATTTAATATATAATGATCTGTCATTTATGGAGATATTTCACATTTTTGCCAATATGTTTTTGAAGTCGTCTGATGGAGATTTATTGTATCTGGGAAAAGGTTGAGCTGCCATGGAACAATGTTTTACCCTTTCCCTCATACAACAATTCTGCAACAGACGACTTCGAACATGTTTTGTCAAAAAATAGAAAATCTCAATAACTGAAAGGATAACCTATGACTAAAAGTTGTAAAAATTGTGGCAAAATGAGAATTTGCTCGTTTTTAGCAATTTCTTCTTTTGTCACTATGTTTTCAAAAAGCTGTTTGCTGCAGAGGCGTCAGAAAGCATATATATGTGTGAGGTAATAAGGGTTTAATGATTTCCTGATAAAGGTATTGATAGTTAATTAGATTGTATGCTGACATAAAACAAGATTGTATAATAAATTTGAAATAAGAAATCTTTGTGGGGAGATTAATTTGATTAACACTTTCCCTCAAATAGATGCTTTCTGACGCCTCTGTAGCTTTTTGAAAACAAGCAATTTCTTCTTTTGCCACAATGTTTTCCAATTTCATTCATAGGTTATCCATTCAATTAAAAAGATTTTCTATTTTTTGACAAAATATCTTTAAAGTCGTCAAATCTTTGGAAACTTGTGAGCAAAAATGTAGAAAACTTCTATAAATTAATGAATAACAAGCAAATTCGTGAAATTTTTATCCCCCGCTTGCAGGAAATATTGTAGGAAAATGTTGAGGTTAGGTTTAAACATGTCAGTAGACTTTTTATTGAACATGTATTAACGGTTCACATTTGTGGCAGTTATTGCACGGAAACAGCAACAAACGACATTTTTTGTTAAATAAGGGGCCATAACTCCACAGAATAAAGTCCGCCGAAAGTGACGATCGAACTTGGCCTAGCCCTAAAGGCATTTAACATTGTTACCAAGTTTGAAAAAAAAACCGGTTCACATTTGTGGCAGTTATTGCACGGAAACAGCAACAAATGACATTTTTTGTTATATAAGGGGCCATAACTCCACCAAATAAAGTCCACCGAAAGTGATGATCGAACTTGGCCTAGCCCTTAAGGCATTTAACGTTGTTACCATGTTTGACAAAAAACGGTTCACATTTGTGGCAGTTATTGCACGGAAACAGCAACAAACGGCATTTTTTGTTAATTAAGGGGCCATAACTCAACCGAATAAAGTCCGCCGAGAGTGACGATCGAACTTGGCCTAGCCCTTATGGCATTTAATGTTGTTACCAAGTTTGAAAAAAACCGGTTCACATTTGTGGCAGTTGTTGCACAGAAACGGCAACAAACGACATTTTTTGTTAATTAAGGGGCCATAACTCCACTGAATGAAGTCTGCCGAAAGTGACGATCGAACTTGGCCTAGCCTTTAAGGCATTTAACCTTGTTACCAAGTTTGAAAAAAAACGGTTCACATTTGTGGCAGTTATTGCACGGAAACAAAGTGTGACAGACAGACAGACAGACAGACGGACAGACGGACAAACCGAAATTAATAATCCCCCTTTTTTTCTTCGAAAAAGCGGGGGATAGTTATTAAATAATATTGATAACATTGTGGCAAAAGGAGAAATTGCTCATTATGAGCAATTTCCCCTTTTGCCACTATGTTTTTAAAAGTTGTCTGCTGCAGAGGTGTCAGAATGTGTCTACAAGTAGGAAAGGGTTAATAGCAGTTAGACCCCTTTGAAAATATGAAGACAAAATATGAAATCTCTTAAAAAAAGTAAGAATCAATGAATAAGAGTTGTAAACATTGTGATGAAAGGAGAAATTTCTCATCAATAGCTATTTCTTCTTCTACTATTGTCGAGTCCCGGTATCTCAGTCGGTAACGACGTGCGCCGTCAATACAGGGGTTGTGAGTTTGAATCCTGACTCGGCGAACTTTCTTTCCGACGTTTGACAAAAGTCATTGCAACATGCGTAATTTGTCTTCCACCAATGGGCTAAGTCTATGTGGAAAAGCAGCCAGATTGTTGTGTGGAGTACTGGTGTGAGAAAACCAGGAAACACATGAGTAGGTGAACTGGTCGCCGTGATATGACTGAGAAATTGTTAAAAACGGCGTAAAACCCCAATAAATAAAGAAATCTTCTTCTACTATTATGTTTTCTTCAAAACTCATATGCTGCAGATATATATGTGTCCTCATGGGAGAAAGGTTACCCGTTTTAACCTTAACCCTTTCCCTCATATAGATGCTTTCTGACGCCTCTGCAGCAGACAGCTTTTTGAAAACATAGTGACAAAAGAAGAAATTGCTCAAAACGTGCAATTTCTCCTTTTGCCACAATGTTTTCCACTTTTTGTCATAGGTTATCCATTCAATTATAGAGATTTTCTATTTCATGACAAAATGTGTTCAAAGTCGTCTGCTGCAGAATGGTCGTATGAGGGAAAGGGTTAAAACATTGTGGCAAAAAGATGACATTGCTCGTCTTGAGCAATTTCTCCTTTTGTCACAAAGTTATCAAAATTGGTCTGCTGCAGAAGCTTCAGAGAGGGTTGGTCAGTCTGTATGTGGTAAAGAGTTATATTGCAGTTAATATCTTTTCCTTGTTACAGCTGATGGGAGATACATCTTGTAAAAATATTGATTTACCCTTTCCTACATACTGACGACATTTGACGCCAGTGTTGTTGCAGACGACTTTTGAAAACATTGCAATAAAATGTAAAATTGCTCAAAACAAGCAATTTCAACTTTAAATGCAATATTTTTAAACACTTTGTCAAAAGGTTATTTCCAGTTTTCCAGATTTTTGAACTTGTTCATCATTATTCTGTTGATTGTAAAGTAGACAACATTTGAAATATCATGTGAAGTACAGCAAATCTGCATGAGACAATTTTGAAATTATGGAAGCATCTCTAGCTTTCTGACTCATCTGCAGCAGACGTCTTTTTGAAAACATAGTAACAAAAGAAGAATTTGCACAAAACATGCAATTTCTCCTTTTGTCACAATGTTTTCCACTTTTCGTCATTGGTTATCCATTCAATTATAGAGTTTTTTTCATTTTTAGCTCACCTGAGCTTTGCTCAAGGTGAGTTATTGTGATCGCCTTTTGTCCGTCGTGCGTCGTGCGTCGTGCGTCGTGCGTCGTCCGTCGTGCGTCAACTTCTTCTCCTCAGTAACCAGCGGGTCAATTGGGATGAAACTTCACAGAAAGCATCCTCTCAATGACCTCACCAGATTTCCTTCAAATTTTTGGGATCCATGCAGAATTCTGGTTTCCATGGCAACGAAATGAAAAAAACTTCAAAATTCTTCTTCTCCCAAACTGGTTGGCAGATTTTCAAATAATTTTGTAGAAATGTTCCTCGGGTGACACTCTATCAGATTCCTTCAAGCCATGTTGATTGGTCGAAAAACATGGCCGCCAGGGGGGGGGCGGGGCTATTTTTCCTTATATGGCTATAGTGCAAACTTAAAAAATCTTCTCCTCCGAAAGTGTCAGGCCGATTTTCAAATAATTTTGTAGAAATGTTCCTTGGGTGACCCTCTATCAGATTCCTTCAAGCCATGTTGATTGGTCGAAAAACATGGCCGCCAGGGGGGGCGGAGCTATTTTTCCTTATATGGCTATAGTGCAAACTTAAAAAATCTTCTTCTCCAAAAGTGTCAGGCCGATTTTCAAATAAATATGTAGAAATGTTCCTTGGGTGACCCTCTATCAGATTCCTTCAAGCCATGTTGATTGGTCGAAAATCATGGCCGCCAGGGGGGGGGGCGGTTTTTTTTTGCCTTATATAGCTATAGTGAAAACTTAAAAAATCTTCTCCTCCAAAAGTGTCGGGCTGATTTTCAAATAATTTTGTAGAAATGTTCCTTGGATGACCCTCTATCAGATTCCTTCAAGCCATGTTGATTGGTCAAAAAACATGGCCGCCAGGGGGCGGGGCTATTTGGCCTTTTATTGCTATAGTGAAAACTTAAAAAATCTTCTCCTTCAAAAGTGTCAGGCCGATTTTCAAATAATTTTGTAGAAATGTTCCTAGGGTGACCCTCTATCAGATTCCTTAAAGCCAAGTTGATTGGTTGGAAACTATGCCCGCCAGATGGCGGGGCTTATATAGCTAAAGTGAAAAAAAAAATCAGGTGAGCGATTCCAGGGCCATCATGGCCCTCTTGTTTGACAAAACCTGTTCAATGTCGTCTGCTGCAGAATTGTCGTATGAGGGTTAATAGGGTTAATAAATATGATAAAACATTATCAGCAATTAATTTTGCAGCAGACGATGTTCTAAGCAATTTCTTCTTTTGGCACTATGTTTTCAAAAAGGCTTCTGCTGCAGAGGCATCAGAAATCGTCTATATGAGGGAAAGGGTTAATTAACTACCCTATGCTATCAACTTCTATCTTTCCTGGTGTAGTGCCACATTTCCCAGCCTTGTACTTGTTAGTTACCCAGAAATCATGAATAAGTATTATGTTGCCATGATAAAACTTAAATAATAGTGATTTGTTACCTTGACTTAAGGGGCGTACACCTGGGGTGCGGGGCGAACAGGGTTTAATACCCAGTCTTGCCGTATCAAGGACTTTTATTAACCCTTTCCTTTCTGACTCCTCTGCAGCAGACAGCTTTTTGAAAACATAGTGACAAAAGAAGAAATTGCTCAAAACAAGCAATTTCTCCTTTTGCCACAATGTTTTCCACTTTTAGTCATAGGTTATCCATTCAATTCTAGAGATTTCCTATTTTTGTCAATATATGTTCAAAGTCGTCTGCTGCAGAATTGTCGTATGAGGGAAAGGGTTAATGAGCAATGGTAGTAATGGCTTCCCATCTTTTTGCTCATGGTTGCATGGTTCAAAATATGGAATGAAAATGGTTTAATGCATTGATTCTTAGTCTTCAGAAAGGGGCATGTTTTAAAACCCTTTCACATATACAGCAAGTCGACAGCAGACGAATATTTACGCCAAAATTAGTAAAATCTCTATAAATGAAAGTATTGATATTGAATTGAGTTGAAAAGTAGTTTGCTGCATATGCTTCGAAATGCACCTGAAGGTGGGATAGGGGTTAACACTTGCCCACATGTAGACGCTTTCTGCTGTCTCTGCATAGACGCCTTCTGATGCCTTTGAAGCAATGTGACAAAAGGAGAAATTGCCCATGATGAACTTTCAACTTTATTCAATAACAGTTGTTTCATTTATAGACAATTTCCATAGTTTTGACTTTATGTTTTCTAAGTTGTCTGCTTCAAATTTGTTGTATGTGTGAAAGGGGTTAAGCATATTTCAGTCAAAAAACTGCATTTCCTGTCATTTTAATTGTAACACCTGAATAAGACAAAGTTATATCATCTGAATGAAGCGTTTGTTTATAATGCTTTTCTTGATTATTTTAACTGGTAACCAGCTGTGATAAAATACAGCAGTAAAATCTTGATATCAGATATTTGCAGTAAAATGCATTTGTTTTTTAACCTACAACTTAAGCATTATATATCTATTATTTATTGATGGTTTATATATATTGACATTTATTGATGGTTTATCTCTAGTCATTTTTTGATTGAGCTATTTTTGATTACCATGATCAAATTAAATCTTCAACAAACTTGGTCTTAACTCTTTCCCTCATACAAAAATTCTGCAGCAGACAACTTTGAACATATTTTGTTAAAGAATATAAAATCTCTATAATTAAATGGATAACCTATGACTAAAAGTGGAAAACATTGTGGCAAAAGGAGAAAATACTCATTTTGCAGAGGCGTCAGAAAGCGGCTATATGAGGGAAAGGGATAAACCATAAAGGCATTATACCTATAATGCCAAATAAAATTGCACTAGATTACAATAGAAATTCTAGAGATATGTCTACTTAACCCCCTTTTCCAACATACAGAGACATTATGGTGCCTTTGCAACAGACGACTTTTTAAAACATTCTGGCAAAATGAAGTATACATATAAATATGATATGACCAATTTCTAGCCCACCTGTGCCCAAAGTGCTCAAGATGAGCTATTGTGATCACATTTTGTCCGTCGTCCATCCGTCGTGTGTTGTGCGTCGTCAACAATTGCCTTGTTAACATTCTACAGAAACTTGGCTTTGTGAGGTCAAAAACTCGGTCACCATAGGTCAAATTAAAGGAAAATCTTTTCAACACTCTGGAGGCCGCATTTTTAACTTGAGCATGCTGAAACTTTATCAGAATGTTTGTCTTGTTGATATTTAGACCAAGTTCGAATATGGTTGAGTTCAGAATGTAGGTCACTAGGCCAAATTGAAGGAAAATCTTGTTAACACTCCAGAGGCCGCAATTTTTCCTTCAGCAGCTTGGAATTTTGTCAACACTCTGGAGACTGCAGTTTTTATTTCATCAGTTTGAGACATTTATCATGTGTTTTGAATTAGAAATCTCATTGCAAAATTCAGTTGAGCGATCTAGGTCCATCATGTTACTTTTGCCACAGTGTTTTTAAATGGCTTCTGTAGATTTGGGAAATGTGTCTTCCTGTGGGAACTTGGGTTAACCCTTTCCCTCATATAGACGCTTTCTGACGCCTCTGCAGCAGACGGTGTTTAGAAAACATAGTGACAAAAGAAGAAATTGCACAAAACGTGCAATTTCTCCTTTTGCCACAATGTTTTCCACTTTTTGTCATAGGTTATCCGTTCAATTATGGAGATTTTCTATGTTTTGACAAAATATGTTCAAATTCGTCTGCTGCAGAATTGTCGTATGAGGGAAAGGGTTAACATTTCGTAATAGTAAAGCGTCGAGCTGATATTATTTTTTGAAGAAAGTCATTTTCTGTATGGCTAAACCCTATCTTATATACAACAAATTTGTAGCACAAGACTTTGAAATCGTCCAAGGAAAAATATGGAAAACCTATAAATATAAATATAGAACTACATGTATTCATCATTATGAGCAACTTCTCCTTTTCGGCACAATGTTTTAAAAAAAGTCTTCTGTGTCGAAATTTTGACTGCATGTGGGAAAGGGTAAAACTCTAACAATGCTCAGATACATAATGGATTCTTAGAGGGGGGTAATGTAGTCACATTAATGTTATCTTTGTCCCTTTCAAATAATTGCCTTTTATTTTCTGTCATTAACCCTATCCCTAATATAGACGCTTTCTGACGCCTCTGCAGCAGACGGCTTTTTGAAAAAATAGTGACAAAAGAAGAAATTGCTCAAAACGAGCAATTTCTCCTTTTGCCAAAATGTTTTCCACTTTTAGTCATAGGTTATCCATTCAATTATAGAGATTTTCTATTTTTTGACAAAATGTGTTCATAGTCGTCTGCTGCAGAATTGTTGTATGAGGGAAAGGGTTAAGCTCTCAGTTCTACTGAGAACTATGCCAAAATGGTTTCAACTCTCTTCTAAAACTAATATATTTCTTGCACAGACCGTTTTTCCATATTTTTCTCCGGAGGCGTCAGCTGTGTTAGTATGTTCATATTGAACTGTCTGTCACTTGATGAGTCAAGGTCAAAGTCAGGTCAAAAGTTGTTATTGGCGAAAAACATTACACGCAGACTATTACAAAATACATATAATATTACATGAGAAAAATATAATCGTCATACTGTAGTTTTCCATCTTTATGTCTAGATGTTTTTAAAGTTGTCTGTTGTAGCTTTGTAGTAATGTTTGAAAATGTACAGTAAACAGTTATGATCTATTTGCCGTGTTTCATGCAATGTTATCACATGATGCTCTTGTGAGGATCTTACTTACGACTTTGAACAGATTTCGTCAAAACATTATGGTTATCCATTCCTATGACAAAAAGTGAAAAACATTATGTCAAAAGGATGTCTACTGCAGAAGCGTCAGAAAGCGTCGGTATGTGGGAAAGGGTCATTAACCCTTTCCCTCATATAGACGCTTTCTGATGCCTCTGCAGCAGACGGCTTTTTGAAAAGATAGTGACAAAAGAAGAAATTGCTCGTTTTACCCTTTCCCACATACCGACGCTTTCTGACGCTTCTGCAGTAGACATTTTTTGAAAACATCGTGACAAAAGGAGAAATTGCTAAATATGAGCAATTTCTCCTTTTGTCAAAATGTTTTCAACTTGATTCAATTATAATACTTTTTTTTAGAGATCTATCATATTACTGCCATGTGTTTTCACAGTTGTCTGCTGCAGATTTTTTGCATGTGGGAAAGGGGTAAAAAATTGGTAGGACTAGCTTTACATATCATTAATATGTTTCTCTTTTATATTTTCAGGTAAGTCCCACCGTTTATAATCAACATTAAAATGGTAGAAAGGAGGTAATGTAATTTTTGATATTTATTGGGTTTAGATGCAGTTTTCAATATTATTTCAGTTACACCAAGGTGACAGTTATAAATTATCCCTGGTTACACTAAACAGTACTAGGCTAGCCAATGTGCCTTGCCCAAGGGAACTCCATCGTGACTGTTGCAACTGGGAATCAAACCCAGGTTACAAATACCAGACATTAACCACTCTGCCTCGGCGGATTCCATAGTTTTGGATGTTACTTTCCTTCCCCTATACAGTAAATTTGGTTGTTAAAAAATTGTATTTAACCACATAATTATAACATCTACAGCAGGTGACTTTGCAAACGTTTCGGCAAAAAATATGGAAACTTTGTAGATGAAAGTATAATTATTGCATACAGTTCAATATATAGTAGCAAAAGGAGAATTTGCTCATTATGAGCAATTTCTTCTTTTGCCAGTGTTTTCAAAAAAGTCATCTGCTGCAGAGGCGTCAGAAAGCATTTGTATGTGGGAAATGTGTTAATGAGGAAAAACCATTGTTGATGAAGAATGTTCCGCCTTAGCATGAGGACAGATCTTCATTTACATTTATAGCAAACTATTTAACCCTCTTCGACAAATAACAAATTTGCAGTATCTTTGAAAACATCAAGGTGAAAATATAGGAAATCTTGATCTATTAATTAGAATGTATAATTATTGAATAGAGTTGAAAACTCTACATGTGGGGAAAGGTTAAAAATGCATTAAACAGAAGGATTGTCATATAGGAGATGTCCCGCGAGAAAACCAACATTGTGAACGCTTCGTAAAGTATCGACCCAGATCAGCATAAGCATGCCACGAAAGCTTACCCAGATAGACACTTTTCGCCTCTTGTGGATTTTCTGTTTCAGGAATCATTATTCTAAACCCCTATCCCCTTGGTCGGCCCAGATCAGTCTACGCGGACTGGTCGGCCCAGATCAGTCTACATAGACTGCGCAGGCTGATCTGGGTTGATACATTACGCAGAGGCCATAATGTTGGTTTTCTCATGGGATGGCTCATATATAACTTTTGATAAGGGAAATAACTTTGTTGTTGCCACAGAATTATTATGTACTGAATTACTTCCCTTGATATATTTATTTACCCCTTTCCCAACTGCAGACCTATTGGAGGCAATTGCAGCAGTTGATTTTTTGAAAACATTGTGCCAAAAGGAGTAATTTCTCCTTTTGCCACAATGTTTTCAACTATATTCAGTGATGATACTTTCAGTAGTCGAGATTTCGCATAGACATTTACAAAGTCCTCTGCTGTAGATTTGCTGTAGGGGGGGAATGGGTTTGATGAAATAAATTGTAGAATTTATTATTGAAAAAGAGATGAAAACAACAGTGGCAAAAGGAGAAATTGCTCAATATATATATAGCAATTTCTCCTTTTGTTACAATGGTCTCAAAAGTCAACTACTGCAGAGGCATCAGAACAGATCTGTATTTAGGTTAAACCCTTTCCCACATACAACAAATCTCTGTATACATAGTGACAAAAACCTGAAAAATCTCCATAAAATATAGCTTAATTGTTATATAAAGTTGAAAACATTGTGGCCAAAGGTGAAATTGCTCCTAATGAGCAATTTCGCCTTTGGCCATAGTGTTTTCGAAAGTCGTCTGCTGCTATTCCGTCAAAATGCGTCTGCATGTGGAAAAGGGTAAAAGAAGAATATCAGGTAGACAGTACTGACAAATTTCCAATAGGCATGGAGAAGGATAAATGGTTTAAGTAATGATTACCCTCCTTGGAGCTCAGGGTTGCGTGGCTTAGCATTACGACTGACTGACTGGTGTCAGGGAACATGCACCAGTAGTACTGGTAACTTACCCAGGAAATGCAGTGATATAACTGAACAATTGTTGAAAGCGACATATAACATCAAACAATCGATCAATTATATTTGGCAAATGTGTGGTAAAGGGTTAATAGACCAATAATGGACCTGATATCCAGGAAGGTTACAGGCTTCATGTGTCAACATTAAAGAAATGGTTATTAACCCTTTCCTGTTATACAATTTATCTGCAGATGACTATATTTTACTACTTTGAATACATATTCAAAATCTCTATAAATGAAAGTATATTCTTTAAATAAAGTTGAAAACATTGTGACCAAAGGAGAAATTGCTTGTTTTGATCAATTTCTTCTTCGGTCACAATGTTTTCAAAAAGCCGTCTGCTGCAAAGGCGTCAGAAAGTGTCTATAATTATGAGGGAAGGAGTTAACCCTTTCCCTTCATACAACTTATCTGCAGCAACCGACTTTGAAATCATCTTGGGAAAAATTGAGAACATATCTATATAAACTTATAGTTAAATTAATGAATATAGATGAATTCATTGTGGCAATGTTTTCAAAAGTTATATTGTGATACTTAGGCCTCTGTGGATTAGAAGAATAACAGATTATTAGATGTCTTAACCCTTTTCCTCATACGGCAATTCTGCAGCAGACGACTTTGAACGTATTTTGTCAAAAAATAGAAAATCTCCATAATTGAATGGATAACCTATGACAAAAAGCGGAAAACATTGTGTCTAAACGAGAAATTGCACGTTTCGTGCAATTTCTTCTTTTGTCACTATGTTTTCAAAAAGCCGTCTGCTGCAGAGGCGTCAGAAAGCGTCTATATGAGGGAAAGGGTTAAAGGATGATAATTATTTTCTATTACCCTATAAATGCTGATTTTTTTTAATGGACTTGTCCAGCTTTATAAGAGTCCATCTTTACTGCTGAGACAGGGTCCACAATACCAGTTCCAGCAGTTTAACCCTTTTCCACACACAACACATCTGCAGCTGACGACTTTGAAAATATATTGACAAAAATGTGATTTTTTTTTTATAAATGAGAGTTTGATTTTTAAATAGAGTTGAAAACATTGTGGCAATTGGATAAATTGCTCATTATACGCAATTTCTTCTTATGCGACAGTGTTTTTAAAAGTCGTCTTCAGAAAGCATTTATATGTGGGAAAGGGATAAATGAGAGATTGATTATTCAATGAAGTTGAAAACATTGCAGCATTTGTCCTTTTGCCCCAGTTTTTGTAAATGTCGTCTGCTGCAAAAGCTTTAGAAAGCGTCTACATGTGGGATACCCTTTTCCTCATATAGACGCTTTCTGACGCATTTGCAGCAGACATCTTTTTGAAAACATAGTGACAAAAGAAGAAATTGCTCAAAACGAGCAATTTCTCCTTTGCCACAATGTTTTCCACTTTTAGTCATAGGTTATCCATTCAATTATAGAGATTTTCTAATTTGACAAAATATGTTTAAAGTCGTCTGCTGCAGAATTGTCATATGAGGGAAAGTGTTAAACAATCTACAGCTCTTGACAGAAAGGAATGCCAATGGCTTTTAGACATCACTCTGCATCTATGAGAGAGACCCACAAAAATACTAAGATGGCAATATAAATGACAAACACTGACGGGAAATCAATGGCTTGGGTTGCTTACTCTGAATATAATAACATCATTATAGACTCCGGTACATCCCTAACTTTAACTGATAAATGACTGAATGACATCATCAAAGAAAAACATCCAAGAATTTAGGTTAATTGTGTGTATGTGAAATAAATTCTGAGACAAATAATTAATTGTAAAATAAATTGTGTAACAAAATGAATTCCTCCTCACTCTTTTCCACATACGACATATCCCAAACCAAAACCGCAATTTAGATTGCAGCATGGTCGCAGCAAGATTACTGTTGCAATCATAATTAGCTTGCGACTAACTTACTTTTAAGCATGCGCAATCTTATAAAATTGTGCAAGGTTGCAATTGGAACATTATAAATCATAATTGCAAGATTGCGCAGGTTACGCAAGATTGTGAAAGCTTGCAATGTGAGTAATAGCAATCTTAAGATACTCGTGAGCTTCATTTAACTGTGTTATGATTGCGCAAGCAGCAGATGACTGAAATAATCAAGAATTATTTGTTTAAAATATATTTATACAAAAGTTAAGTTTTTGAGATGAAAACATTGTGACAAATGGAGAAATTGCTTAATATGAACAAATTCCCCTTTAGCTAGTCTAACTTTTTCAAAAGAGGTCTGCTGCAGGTACGTCAGAAAGCGTCTATATTTGAGAAAAGGTTAATTAGAAAATTTGCCAAAGATTTCAATTTACATCCAAAACCATCTTGCAATTTTAATAATTTTTTGCATGAATTGAAAATACATATACCAATAAATGAGAGGAATCCGCTGTGGTCGAGTGGTTAGCGTCGGGGATTTGAAACCGGGCATCCCAGGTTCGATTCTCAGTACTGGTTTGTTTACCCAGGGATCATGAATAAATGAAGTGTCGCTGTAATAAACTGAAATAATGTTGAAAGTGGCGTAAAACCCAAATAAAATGAAAACTAATAAATGAAATTTTCTATCTTAACCCTTTTCCGAGTAAATTCTGTGCTAGCAAATCTTCATATAAAGCTTATATAACATTATCATGTAAAGAATTTTCTAGCCTAGTACTGGTTTGTTTACCCAGGGATCATGAATACTTAAATTTAATTGCGCGCTAAATGATCACCTTAGCTGTCGATGCGCCATAAAACAATATACATTCATTCATTCATTCATGTAAAGAAAAGTTTCTTAAAAGTCATTATGAAAACAATATTTATTGACCATGCATAATAATCAAGCGTATTGCGAAAACAATGAATTTTACCTGTCACATGGTAAGCCTCCATTTTGAAAATTTGAAAATTCACAACTTCCTGTTGTTGTTGTTACAAAATTGCAAAAATGCAAGCTTGTCGCGAACTCTTTTAAGTATGTGGCAAATTTTGAAACAAAAACTATCCACAAGCTGAATTTCCCTGTGCGCACTAGCAATCTTAATATTCTAGGGCTGCAAGCTTAACTAGATCATGGCGCACTCTTCAAGAGCTTGCCGAAAGCTGGTATTTGGGTTTAGGGTACAAACATGGAGCAGTCGACTTTTAAAAAAAAAAATGTGACAGATGTCTTTGAATAATAGTATAATAATAGAATATAGTTGAAAACATTGTGTGTGGCAAAATGAATAACCCTTTCCCTCATATAGACGCTTTCTGACGCCTCTGCAGCAGACGGCTTTTTGAAAACATAGTGACAAAAAAAGAAATTGCACAAAACGTAGAAATGTTTTGAAAACATAGTGACAAAAGAAGAAATTGCACAAAACATGCAATTTCTCCTTTTGCCACAATGTTTTCCACTTTTAGTCATAGGTTTATATATCCATTCAATTATGGAGATTTTCCATGTTTTGACAAAACATGTTCAAAGTTGTGTGCTGCAGAATTGTCGTATGAGGGAAAGGGTTAAATGAACTATTCAAGAACTTTGATTCTAGAATTATTTCAGAATTTTTATTCTAGAATAATTCCATATCATTCCTTGATAATTCTAGAACAATTCTTGAATTTCATTTCAAGAAGCGGCCATTTAATGTTTCTTGAATATTCTAGAACTACATTCTAGAAAAATTCTTGAATAATTTGTAGAAATGTTCCTTAAGTGACTATCAGATAACTTCAAGCCATGTTGATTGATCGAGGCTGTTTTGCGTTTTATGGCTATAGTGATTAAATGTTTGCCTCTTGTATGAAGTATAAAGATACATATCAATGAAATTTGTGTATGTTAAAAACAAATTAAAACCAGTTGTTGCAGCAGTTGAGTTCTGATTTTGAATAGTTTCAGATCCACTTTTCTAGCAAACAACTAGTAAGTGAAGGTTAATATTTACATCATTGTATAAAAATGTTTTAAAGATGATTTGACTATGTTGTAGTTTGATACATATAATATGATTAAACCAGATCATATAATGTGATGAAACTGCTATTGTTGTTTTTAGTGTCCAGTGTAATGGTAGGACAGGCTGACAGACTATGAATGAAAAATTCAGACATTACTCGGGAATGGTTGTAAAAAGGTTTCACGAAAAATCTGAAATGCAACTGAATATTGTCTGTCGATTCTATGCGCAATGTTCTGAATATAGTCTTAGTAACTTGTCTGAACAATGTCTGAATATTATAGTCCTAGCAACTTGTTTCTCAGACAGTATTCAGAGAAATATTCAGACAATGTTCAGAGAAGTTACTAGGACTATAATATTCAGATTTTATTTCTGAATATTGTCTGAACTGTCTGAATTATGTCTGGATTGTTCCATTTTAAGCCATTTTTCAGCAGCTCAGCCATTATTCAGAAATAAAAATCTGAATATTATAGTCCTAGTAACTTCTCTGAACATTGTCTGAATATTTCTCTGAATACTGTCTGAGAAACTTGTCTGAACAACCTTCTGAATATTGTCTGAGCTGTCTGAATTATGTCTGGATTGTTCCATTTTAAGCCATTTTTCAGCACCTCAGCCATTATTCAGATATAAAAATCTGAATAAAAAGACTCTTTAACAAGGCTGATTTATTCTGAATTAGTGTAACAGACATGATTCAGCTTTTGCAGTTTCAGGTTATCAGCACACATTCAGCAATAATTCAGAAGGTATTCAGACAAATTTTCAGCAAAATTCAGCTTAATTCAGATGAAATTCAGACCATACTTTTTCATGAGGGATATCGCTTACCTGATTTTATATAACTCAAAAGATCTTCTATGCATTCAAGGAAAACGAGCACCGCGCTCTGGTGGCCATGTTATTTAACAAAATGTGAATAAATTCAACAGTCTTGGTGTAGGTTCACCCAAGAAACACTCGTGCAATATTGTTTTTACAAATCAGGCCAGTTCTTTAGACAAGATGATTTTAAAAGCTCTCACTGTTTAAACATAATTATAGGGAAAACAAGCTCTGCCCCCTGGCGTCCATGTTTTCCAGCGGATATAAATAATTTATTCAACATTTGTTCATCATTGGTAGAGGTTCACCCAATGAGCATTTGTTCAAAATTATTTTCAAATCTGGTCAAACTTTAGGACAAGAAGCTTTTTAAAGTTTTCACTATGTCAATATATAGGGAAAACAAGCTCTGTCCCTGGCAGCCATGTTTTCAAATGGATTGGAATAATTTGAACAATCTTGGTCGAGGTTCACCCAATGAACATTTGTGCCAAATCTTTTTCAAATCAGGCCAGTACCTTTGGACAAGAAGATTCTCAAAGGTTTTTCCTTTCCATTGCCAGTGCAACCAGAGTTCCTCATGGAATTCAACTTTTTGAACAGCTTTGATAGGGGACCACCCAAGGAAAATCCCTGTAAAGTTATATCAAAATTGACTGAGTGGATTAGGAGGAGTTGTCATTTGAAGCAAGACGTTGACAGACAACGGACAAAGACAGATAACAATAGCTCACCATGAGCCTCTGAGCTAAAAAAGGCAATCAATTTTTTTTTGACGTAGTCCTGGATTTAGATTATTGTCACGTTGGCTTTGAAAATGACCTTCGTTGACTGATAGTCCATTTCCAGACAGCAACATTGTTTGAATGCCTAACATCAATATTTTCCTTTTTTCATCCTCATCTCATTTTTGAACAAACATAAAACAATGTTTCCCCCAGAAGAAATGGTCTAGACTTGTTGTTGACATCTTGGACTCTTTCCCACAATTTTGCAGTTCAAGTTTGACACATATTCAACTAAAGTCTTTCTGAGGCAAATACTTGTAATGAATGGTTTCAGCTTTTGTCTCATTTCAATAACACATTCTTTCATTTAGATAGAAATTTTCCATATCTTTATTCAAGTTTTCAGAGATGCCGATTTGCTGTATTTGGGAACGGGTAAATGAATTGATGCCTATCACTTCTTTTGATAAACATCTCGTCCTTGTAATGGGTACAATACAGTCTGATGACTGGACAGCTCAAAGACCACAGAACACTTTAACTCTTTCCAACATAGAGCAAAGCTGCAACTTTGAATGACATCTAGGCAAAACATTAAAAAAATCTCTATAAATGAAAATATGATTATTGAAAAATTTACATAGTGGTTAAAACCCGAACGCTAGAAACCTCCAATGATTAACAAGAGCAACGCGTACGGCACAGACGCTCGACTGATAGGGAGAAAAAAAACAAGAGGGCCATGATGGCCCTTGAATCGCTCACCTGATTTTTTATTTTTTTTCACTTTAGCTATATAATCCTCGCCCCCTGGCAGCCATAGTTTCCGACCAATCAACTTGGCTTGAAGGAATCTGATAGAGGGTCACCCTAGGAACATTTCTACAAAATTATTTGAAAATCGGCCAGATACTTTTGGAGGAGAAGATTTTTTAAGTTTTCACTATAGCCATATAATGCAAAATAGCCCTGCCTACTGGCGGCCATGTTTTTTGACCAATCAACATGGCTTGAAGGAATCTGAAAGTGGGTCATCCAAGGAACATTTCTACAAAATTATTTGAAAATCGGGCCGACACTTTTGGAGAAGAAGATTTTTTAAGTTTGCACTATAGCCATATAAGGCAAAATAGCCCCGCCCCCCCCTGGCGGCCATGTTTTTCAACCAATCAACATGGCTTCAAGGAATCTGATAGAGGGTCACCCAAGGAACATATTTACAAAATCATTTGAAAATCAGCCTGACACTTTCGGAGGAGAAGATTTTTTAAGTTTTCACTATAGCCATATAAGGCAAAATAGCCCCGCCCCCCTGGCGGCCGTGTTTTTTGACCAATCAACATGGCTTGAAGGAATATGGTAGAGGGTCATCCAAGGAACATTTCTACAAAATTATTTGAAAATCTGCCAACCAGTTTGGGAGAAGAAGAATTTTTAAGTTTTCACTATAGCCATATAAGGCAAAATAGCCCCGCCCCCCCTGGCGGATCACCCAAGGAACATTTCTACAAAATTATTTAAAAATCTGCCAACCAATTCGGGAGAAGAAGAATTTTGAAGTTCTTTCGGTTTCGTTGCCATGGAAACCAGAATTTTGCATGGATCCCAAAAATTTGAAGGAATTCTGGTGAGGTCATTGAGAGGATGCTTTTTGTGAAGTTTCATCCAAATTGACCCACTGGTTACTGAGGAGAAGAAGTTGACGCACGACGGACGACGGACGCCGGACAAAAGGCGATCACAATAACTCACCTTGAGCAAAGCTCAGGTGAGCTAATAAACAAGAGGGCCATGATGGCCCTGGATCGCTCACCTTAATTATACAATGTACTGCAATGCAAAACACATCAAGACAATTATTCTGAATGCATCCTCCACAGTGTTAACAATATTTTCCTTCATTTTGCCTAGTGATCTATATTTTTTTACCTGATATGACCCATATTCCTACATGGACTAGATATCATTAAGACAACATACTGACAAAGTTTCAACTTGCTCAAAGTAAAAATGCGGCCTCCGGAGTTTGAACAATATTTTCCTTTATTGACCTAGTTTCTGATCCAATATGACCCATATTCGAAGTTGACCTAGATATAATTCAGACAAACATTCTGACCAAATTTCAAGCTGCTGAAGCAAAAAATGTGGCATCCAAAGTGTTCACAAGATTTTCCTTCAATTTGATCTAGTGACCTAGTTTTTGACCCGGCATGACCCATATTCGAACTTGGCCTAAATATCATTCAGCTCAACATTCTGAACAAATTTCAAGCTGCTGAAGCAAAACATGCGGCTTCTACAGAGTTAACAAGATTTTCCCTTAATTTGGCCTTGTGACCTAGTTTCTAATCCAATATGGCCCATATTTAAACTTGACCTAGATATCTTTAAGACAAACATTCTGACAAAATTTCAAGCTGCTGAAGCAAACAAGAGGCCCAAGAGGGCCAGTATCGCTCCACGGCCATAAGGCAAAAATAAAATCTCCAAACAGCCCTGCCCCGTGGTGGCTATTTTTTTTACCAACCACCATGGCTTAAAGGAATCTTGTAGAGTGTCACCAAAGGAATGTTTCTGCAAAATTGTTTGAAAATATGCCTGACACTTTCGGAGGAGAAGATTTTTTAAGTTTTCACTATGGTCATATAAGTTTTTCGACCAATCAACATGGCTTGAAGGAATCGGATAGAGGGTCACCCAATGAACATTTCTACAAAATTATTTGAAAATCGGCTGAACACTTTCGGAGAAGAAGATGTTTTAAGTTTTCACTATAGCTATATAACGCAAAAAAGCCCCGCCCCCTGGCGGCCATGTTTTTCGCCCAATCAAAATTTCTTGAAGGAATCTAATAAAGGGTCACCCAAGGAACATTTCTACAAAATTATTTGAAAATCGGCCTGACACTTTCGGAGAAGAAGATTTTTTAAGTTCTCACTATTTTTTTCTTTCGGTTGCCATGGAAACCAGAATTTTGAATGGATCAAAAAATTTGAAGGAATTTAGTAGAGGACATTGAGAGGATGCTTCCCATGAAGTTTCAACCAAATTGGCCAAGTGGTTAGGGAGAAGAAGTCGTTTAAAGGAAAAAGTTAACGCACGCACGCACGCACGCACGCACGCACGACGGACAATTCGCCATGACATAAGCTCGACTGGCTTTCAGCCAGTGGAGCTAAAAATGAGGCATCCAAAGTGTTAACAAGATTTTCCTTCAATTTGGCCTAGTGATCTAGTTTTTGACCCGGCATGACCCATATTCGAACTTGGCCTAGATATCATTCAGCTCAACATTCTGAACAAATTTCTAGTTGCTGAAGCAAAATATGCAGCTTCTACAGAGTTAACAAGATTTTCCCTCAATTTGGCCTAGTGACCTAGTTTCTGACCCAATATGACCCATATTTGAACTTGACCTAGATATCTTTAAGACAAACATTCTGACCAAATTTCAAGTTGCTGAAGCAAAAAATGCGGCATCCAAAGTGTTAACAAGATTTTTCTTCAATTTGATCTAGTGACCTAGTTTTTGACCCGGCATAACCCATATTCAAACTTGACCTAGATATTTTTAAGACAAACATTCTGACAAAATTTCAAACTGCTTAAGCAAAAATTGCGGCCTCTGGAGTGTTAACAAGATTTTCCTTCAATTTGGCCTAGTGACCTACTTCTTGACCCGACGTGACCCATGTTCGAACTTGACCTACATATCATTAAGACAAACATTCTGATAAAGTTTAAACATGCTCAAGTTGAAAATGTGGCCTCTAGAGTGTTAACAAGATTTCGCTTCAATTTGACCTAGTGACCTCGTTTTTGACCTCATATGGCCCAGTTTCGAACTTGTCCAAGATTTTATGGAGATGATCGTTCTGATAAACTTTCATGTTGACGACGCACGACGGACGGACGACGGACAAAATGTGATCCCAATAGCTCACCTTGCACTTCGTGCATAGGTGAGCTAAAAAAATGAGCTAAACAAAAAACCTTAACCGGACGACCACGCCGCCGATGACGCCAGTATCATGACAATAGCTCTCGATTTTTTCAAAAGTCGAGCTAAAAATGCAGGGTAGTCAAAAACCCTGTTTCCATTTTTATCATTTTTGTCTGATTTGCGGTAAAAACCTTCTGTATTATTTTTGGACCATAGGGTTTTGACTGTCTACCTTATAGTACTATATTAACATTTGTTTTTATCAAAGCAGGAGAACATACAAATCAAGAAGAAGAAAAGATTATAATTGCAGCTGTCTGTGGCCTTTATCACAAGAGGACATCATCCATTAACCAAGTATCATTTTTGTCTCACGAGTCAAGTCGGAGAAACATTACAATTCCAGTATTTCTAAACATCCATTAAATCAATTCTCTTGAGCGGACAACTTTAGACGCTTCTGCAGCATATCATAGCTTTTCAGCATAGACAGTAAGCCAATTGGTGAAAGAGGAATGACGACAGTGAATTTTGTCAAACGTCGGAAAGAATGTTGGCCGAGCTGGGTTCAGAGTCACAATTCCTGGATTGACAGCCAGCGTTGCTACAAACTGAGTTACTTTGACTGCAATGTCTATTATTAACCCTTTACCTCATATAGCAGACGGAATTTTGAAAACATAGTGACAAAAGAAGAAATTGCTCAAAACGAGCAATTTCTCCTTTTGCCACAATGCCAATGGTCATAGGTTATCCATTCACTTATAGAGATTTTCTAATCTTTGACAAAATATGTTCAAAGTCGTCTGCTGCAGAATTGTCGTATGAGGGAAAGGGTTAACCTTTTCCCAGCTAATACGACAACTTTGAACATGTTTTGTGGCAAAAGGAGAAATTGCTCGTTTTGAGCAATTTCTTCTTTTGTCACTATGTTTTCAAAATACCGTCTGCAGCAGAGGCGTCAGAAAGCGTCTATATGAGGGAAAGGGTTAACTAAGTATCTTTTTATGACTCCCTAGTCTGAGAAACTTCACAATTCCAGTAGTTCAAAATATCCATTAAATCCATTCCCTTATATGGACAACTTTATAGATACTTCTGCAGCATATCTTTGATTTAATTGAAGGACAAATCCATGGTTTAACAAGAGGGCCATGATGGCCCTGGAATCGCTCACCTGAAGATTTTGTTATAGTTTTGACTATTTACATATACCGGTAAGGCAAAATGGCCCCGGTCCCTGGTCCTTGTTTTTTGACCAATCAACATGGCTTGAAGGAATCTGATAGAGGGTCAAGGTCAACCAAGGTAAATTTCTACAAAATTATTTGAAATTCGGCCCGACACTTTCGGAGGAGAAGATTTTTAAAGTTTCCTCTATGACCATAATTATAAGGCAGAAGAGAAGATGTTGACGGATGCACGACAAACGACGGATGCCGGACATAGGGCAGTCACAATAACTCACCTTGAGCAGTTTGTGCTCAGGTGAACTAAATATCATACCTAAATATGTTTTATCTGATGTTAACATTTCTTCCTCAAATGTATTCCAAGCAGAGAACTCTTAACAATTTCCCACCTGCAGACGCATTTTAACGCAATAGCAGCAGACGACTTTTGAAAACATTGTGGCCAAAGGTGAAATTGCTCATGAAGAGCAATTTCACCTTTGTCCACAATGTTTTCCTCTTATAGTCATTGGTTATTCATTCAATTATAGAGATTTTCCATTTTTTGACAAAATATGTTCAAAGTCGTCTGCTGCAAATTAGTTATAAAGACTTAACCCTCTCCCGCATAAAACAAATCTGCAGTAGATGACTTTTAAAAACGTTTAGTCAAAAATATGGTAACTTTAAATAAATAAAATCACAATTATTGAATGAAGTTGGAAGACATTGTTGCAAAAGGAGATTATAATTTCCCTATAACATGTATAAGCAATTTCTTCATTTTGCCACAATATTTTTCAAGAATTCCCTGCAGCATGCAGTGTCTGTATACTGGAAATATGATTTCAAGTCAACAGTTTATTCATGAGCTTCAATAAAGTGTTTAAACTCATACAAGTTTAAAACTTCTTGAAAAACAGAAACTCCAGACTAATGGAAATATTATTGAATGACAAATTTCTGATAAAATCATTGCGGTTAACCATTTCCCACAAACAGACGCCTGTTCTGCAGAAGAATTTTAAAAATATTGTGGCAAAAGGAGATATCATGAGCCATTTCTCCTTTTGCCTCAATGTTTTCTAATTTATTTGATAATTATACTCTCTTTTATGGAGATATGTTCATGTTTTTGACTATACATATCTTTCCCCTCTTCTAAGTTAGTTTGCTTAAATTTGGCTGCTATCTATCTCATTTGTTTTGATTACACTCCCGCTATTTGGAGAGTTGTCTGCTGCAGATGTGTCAAAAGAAGATGGATACAGATGAATTTCGATGCATTTGAAGGAAACAACTTTTGAAAACATTAAGGCAAACCAAGAAATTTCTCCCTTTGCCATAATGTTTTTGACTCCAGTCAGTATTTATGCATTTACTGCATGGGTCCACAGATGCTTTCAAAGCCGTCTGCTGTGGTTTTTTTGTTTGTTTGGAGTTTAACGCCGCTTTCAATAGCTTTGGTCATATCACGGCGGTCAGTGCACCTACCCATGTGTTCCTGGCTTTCCTACACCAGTACTTACACAACATTCTTTCGAAGTCACTGACTACTTTCTCACATAGATCAGAGGTGAGAGGCGATGGAAAAATCGCCCGAAAGAATGTCGCCGCAACCGGGTATCGAACCCGTGACCTGTGGATTTGTTGTATCCGGGAAAGAGTTATAATGCAGCAAAAACCCTCACAAGTTGCACTTGCAATATTTTCAGAAAGGAAACCCTTAGAGACATGAAGATTGTATTTAAGAGAATTCTATGTCATCCGTTTATCCCGAACTATGGGTTAACCCTTTCCCCCATAAAACACATCTATAGCAGACGCAATTTATGCAAAAATATGATAAAACTACAGATTTCTTTCAATATTTTCAGAAAGGAAACCGTTAGAGACATGAAGATTGTATTTAAGAGAATTCTATGTCATCCTTTTACGCCTAACTATGGGTTAACCCTTTCCCCCATAAAACACATCTATAGCAGACGCAATTTATGCAAAAATATGATAAAACTACAGATTTCTTTTTCGAAAAAGCGCTCGTCTCCCCATTTTTGTGGTCGTAGGGGAGGAAAAGAAGTGATTGAGATGAATTTTGTAGTTCACCTAGTGACCTCAAAATCAATAGGGGCATTTGCGGGTGGTGACCAACCTGCACACCAAGTATGAGCAAGTATAAATTTCCTACATCCAAGCGTTCTTTAGTTATTGAGCGGAAACAAGTGTGACAGACAGAAGGACAAAAGGACGGAGGGACGGAAGGACGGAAGGATGGAATTGTGCATGGAGTTTAAAACATTGTGACCAAAGGAGAAATGTTTTCAAAAGTCATGGGCTTAAGAAGCTTCAGAAAGAGGCTATATATTGGAAAGGGTTAACCTATTTCTACATGCAACAAATCTGCAGCAGATGAAATTGAACTCATCTCAGCAGACTACTGATGAAAGTATCATTATTGAATAGAGCTGAAAACATTGAGGCAAACACAGAAATTGCTCATCATGAACAATTTCTCCTATTGCCAAAATATTTTCTAAAGTTTTATTCTGCTGATGTTATTTTTGTCCTACCTGTCGGGCTGATATCATACAATGGCTTTAATAATACTTTAATATCAGAATTTCAAGAAAATACGTTAACCTTGCTAAAGCTTGCCTTAATAAAGACAGTGATACAGTGGTAGAGCTTCTGCCTCTTATACCAAAGGTCCAGGGTTTGAATCCTGTGATGAGCGGGAGCACTGCTTTAGTTTCCAGGAAGCAGACATCAAGTCTGATTAATATCAGCCGAAAGCTTGTTTCGCAATTGAGGTAAAATGAATAACTTTTAACTTCTATAGATCTATCGACCTTAAGCATTTTATAACAGCACGGAATTCAATGTTGTTCCAATTCATATGTTGTTTTTTTTATGAATCTGTGAGTTTGACCATATATAAATCAACCGTATTTAAAAGTTGACCTTGACACGTGAACAGTTAACCGTTTCCCTCATACGACAATTCTGCAGCAGACGACTGTGAGCCTATTTTGTCAAAACATAGAAAGTCTCCATAATTAAATGGATAACCTATGACAAAAAGTGGAAAACATTGTGGCAAAAGGAGAAATTGCATGTTTTGTGCAATTTCTTCTTTTGTCACTATGTTTTCAAAAAGCTGTCTGCTGCAGAGGCGTCAGAAAGCGTCTATATTAGGGAAAGGGTTAATAATTCTTGAATAACAATTCAAGAAGCGGCCTGGTGATGATTTAACATTTCTTGAAAATTCTAGAAGTAAATTCTATAATTATTTTTTTTAGAATTTTCTTGAAACTGAGGAACTTTTTCACTGGTCCAAACCAAAAGTTACTGGCCACGGACCATTGCTAATTTCACAGACTGACATAATAAACAAGATGTGCATTGATATTGTAAACATTCAATCCACATGATCTTTGACTGTACTATTCACTGAACAATTTGAAAAAACTTCATAAAGAATTCTCAATTCTTTTCACTGGTTAGTGTTCATTTTCTTTGAATTTTCGTTTAACCGCCCGAGTCTTCAGCACAACATCTGAGGGAGATACGTTAAAACGTTTTTCCACCAGTCTGCTCATCATATTGAAATGTTTGGGATCAAATTTAGGTTTAGCGGTTTTGTTTTTTTGCCTTTTTCCCCGTTGCACTATGGGGGTTTATTTAATCTTCTGTGAACAGTTTTGTTAGTCCTGCTTTAACAACTTCATAGGGTCCTTTTTGTTAATTAATAATTGTTACTAGTTCCCCCTGTGTTTCAGATTGATTACTAGGTGTATTTTCCATTTTCTTATTAAATCTACGAAACTCCCATACTCTTCAAATTTCATCGCCAGATCTTCAAGAGTTGTGTACCTGAAATATTTATTAAATACAATATTTATAAATTATCTGCTTTTTCCATTGTATGGTCAACATGGTTTAATTCATGTCATTAACCCTTTCCCATATATAGACACTTTCTGATACCTCTAGCAATTTCTCCTTTCGCCACAATGTTTTCAATCCTATCCAACAATTAAACTTTCATTTATAGAAATTTTCAATGTGTTTGCCTAGATGTTTTCGAAGTCGTCTGCTGCAGATTTGTTGTATGTGGTAAAGGGTTAATTTCTAGCAGTAAATAGTGTCTTGACCGAAGTCATGGATTGAACCCACTACTTCTAGATTGACCAGGCAGTGCATCAAGGGCTGCTATTAGATCTCGCCACTTTCAACTTGTGAGATAAAGTTGTATGTATTTCAAGAGAAACAAGTACACCTACCAGGCAAGCTCCCATAGACGATTCTTTTGAATACCCATAACATAGTGTTAGATGGTCAAATAAGGATTTTAAAACATGCAAAATAAAACATATCTAGAGCACTGCTGCAGATTTGTTTTATGTGGTAAAGGGTTAATTTCTAGCAGTAAATAGTGTCTTGACCGAAGTCATGGATTGAACCCACTACTTCTAAATTGACCAGGCAGTGCATCAAGGGCTGCTATTAGATCTCGCCACTTTCAACTTGTGAGATAAAGTTGTATGTATTTCAAGAGAAACAAGTACACCTACCAGGCAAGCTCCCATAGACGATTCTTTTGAATACCCATAACATAGTGTTAGATGGTCAAATAAGGATTTTAAAACATGCAAAATAAAACATATCTAGAGCTCTGACGCATGACGGACAATTCGCCATGACATAAGCTCAACTGGCTTTCAACCAGTGGAGCTAAAATCAAATTCAAATCTTTTCCATTACTTTAAGTTCAAACCAGCAAATTAAAAACAAACATTTGTGCCTTTACAAACAACAGAATTTTGGAAATTAAAAAAAGACCATTCACAGTTGACAGAAACACTCAATTCTTACCAACAGTAGAAGCATTAGTCCCTTGCAGCAAAGAGCATACTACCAACCAGCTACCAACAAACAGTTCTGGATCTGAATTTTCATCAGCACTGGATCTACAAGAACAAGAAACAATTGACATACATGTAATCATTATTCATACAATCCATAACACCATCATATGTATCCCATAACTCTAGAGGTTGGAGAAAGAACAAGCTGAATAACCAGCCTGTTTCAAGTAGTATGTCAAGTGTATGGTCATCAAATAACGAAACTAACAAGGGCACCGCAAAGCGGATGCATTCCGTCGGTATTCAATTTAAAAATATGGCTAAAAATATGGCCAATGACCTGGATATTAATGTTATGTACCAGAAAACTAATTTTATTTGTCCTTGCCTTTATTAAATTGTTATCAATGTTATGTACCACAGAACTAAGTGTAATTTGTATCTGAATGGCAAATTTGGTTATGATCTGCGAAGAGATGATCAATGTAGAGTGGTCACAAGGTTGTTGATATGGGAAAATAGTTAAAGTCCAATTTTGACCTTGACCTTTAACATATGATCTGGAAAATAAATAGCTTCTAGACCTTGCCATATACTAACTGTATACCAAGTTTGTTTAAGATCGGTCGAAGGATGTTCAGTGTAGAGTGGTCACAAGGTTGTTGATATGGGAAAATAGTCAAAAGTCCAATTTTGACCAAGACATGTGAAAAGCAATATACCCCCTCCTTTGAAGAGGCCATAATTAATCGTTCTATTTGATTTTCTACATAATTTGCCACTAACTGTATACCAAGTTTGTTTAAGATCGGTCGAAGGATGTTCAGTGTAGAGTGGTCACAAGGTTGTTGATATGGGAAAATAATCAGTCCAATTTTTGACCTTGACCTTTAACCTTGAAAATAAATAGACTTCTAGACTTTGACATATACTAACTGTATACTAGTTTGGTTAAGATCGGTCGAAGGATGTTCAGTGTAGTGGTCACAAGGTTGTTGATATGGGAAAATAGTCAAGTCCAATCTTGACCTTTAACCTATGACCTTAAAAGTAAATAGGAGTCTAGACCTTGCCATATACTATCTGTATGGCAGGTTTGGTTATGATCTGCGAAGAGATGATCAATGTAGAGTGGTCACAAGGTTGTTGATATGGGAAAATTTTGACCTTGACCTTTAACCTTGAAAATAAATAGCTTCTAGACCTTGCCATATACTAATTGTATATCAAGTTTGGTTAAGATCGGTCGAAGGATGTTCAGTGTAGAGTGGTAACAAGGTTGTTGATATGGAATAGTCAGTCTAATTTTGACCTTGACCAACTTATGACCTTGAAAATAAATAGGCTTCTAGACCTTGCCATATTCTAACTGTATACCAAGTTTGGTTAAGATTGGTCAACGGATGTTCAGTGTAGAGTGGTCACAAGATTGTTGATATGGAATAGTCAGTCTAATTTCGACCTTGACCTTTAACCTATGACCTTGAAAATAAATAGGCTTCTAGACCTTGCCATATACTAACTGTATACCAAATTTGGTTAAGATTGGTCAAAGGATGTTCAGTGTAGAGTGGTCACAAGGTTGTTGATAAGGGGAAAATAGTCAAAGTCCAATTTTGACCTTGACCTTTAACCTTGGAAATAAATAGGCTTCTAGACCTTGCCATATTCTAACTGTATACCAAGTTTGGTTAAGATCGGTCGAAGGATGTTCAGTGTAGAGTGGTCACAAGGTTGTTGATATGGGAAAATAGTCAAAAGTCCAATTTTGACCAAGACATGTGAAAAGCAATATACCCCCTCCTTTGAAGAGGCCATAATTAATCGTTCTATTTGATTTTCTACATAATTTGCCACAGATTTTATTAAACATTTATTAACCTTTGAGTTTTTAACATTACCGATAATTCAAATTACCAAATAAAGGTCGCGCAAGTTTCTTTATTTTCTTGTTTTTCCAGCGAATTAGATCTACTTGTTGTGTAAATCTGCAGAGGTTCAAATCATCCAATTGGAAGAAAAATATTGCCTACAGAGTGTAACTATCATCATTAAAAACCTCGACCCCAAGTTATTATTATGGCATGTGACTGACAACAGAAAACAAAAATGCTGAAAACCCCCACCCACTCACCTCCGAGAGCAAGGATTTCAAACGTCTATTGGCCTAAACATCCGGGGAAAATGGCAACTCCACGGTCACAAACTTCATAAAAAAAAAATCTTCGGCTCCTGGATATGTTTCAGATGGAGAACTGACAGTCTATCCCCGTCGTTTTGTCCATTTCATTACAGCATGCGTGTTTACAGACGATTTTTGCGCCATTTTGAAATGGTTTATGACATCACTCCGCGTCGACCACGGAAATCGTTACGGAAAACCCCGATGTGTTCCGAATATAATATCGTACCTAGTCGGCCAAATCCGTGATAGCTCGGTATTTACATGTGTTTGCTTATATGTGGGTAATGTGCAAGTATACTAATGCGTTGTTCTTATTCGTTTTATCAAATTGTTTGAAACTGTATTTATTTATGTACGTTGTTATTGTAACATGTCCTGGAAACATGTCCAACATGTTGTAAGCGTAGGTGGGATCGGCTTTAGTCGGTCGTTTCCGGAATACCGAGTGACGTCACCACGAGATGCGCGCGCTGCCTATTCGGAGGGCCTCGGTCACAATTATTCTAAAAATTGTCGCAGACATTGACCGTGGAGCCGATTGACTTGAGAGCGATGGTATGTGTTTGTTTTGTTTTTGAAGGTAAGACCAGATAATGTTTTCCTGTATTCGGAATGCAGTTATTTTAGGTCTCTGTTTAAATATTTCAAGTCACTTTCACTTTATTTCCTTTTGAAACACGTTTTCTGATTGGTTCATATGGATACTGCCTGCCAATCAAATATCGATTTACAAAACAAAATGGCTGTCAGAGTAAAAATAAATGTTTTGGATGTGGATAAATAATCGAATAAAGCTTAAACGACAATGGTCCGAATTTGTTTGTGAAGAATAAAAACATGCTAAGCTCACCTGATCACGTTGTAATACAGTTAAGTGCAATAGCATTCTTTCTCTTCGAATAAGCGAGTTAAAATGTCGAATACCACACTGACCTCCAAAGTTACGAACCACATAAACACTATTTAGTGTTGTTGTTTGTTGGCGTTGTTTACCCTCGCACTCGGCAATATTGAGGTATTTTTTGCAGGTCTTAAGTATGCTCTGATGGGGTGCTTATAGGTGACGATAGGGCTTAAATGGTGTGAACAATATTGACATCTTTATTTATAACCCGGACGTAGACGTCCCTGTTTATAATGTATCGTATGTATATATCCAAATGGCATTATTGCCGAATGCGAGGGTATCAACATCAGATCATCATACTTTTATTGAACAACGAACATAACTATTTCTGCATAAAGATTTGATGATAAAAAGCAAAATGCTCATAGCAAATAAATCTAATGTATGCAGACCTTTAAATCGGTGTAGGAAAAGCAGAAATGACTCATAATAAGTTGAAAATTTCCCAAATCTCCACAATATTATTTAATTTCTAACACACAATGTAACATGTTGAAATTACTTATCCCTTACCCACATGCAGACACATTGAAAACAGTGGGTGAAAATAGAAATCACTCATCATAACAAATTCTCATTTCAACAATGTTTTCAATTATTTTCAATAATAATTTTCATTTAGAGAAATATGGAATAGAGTAAGTTCTTGAAATAAATAGTTGTTTTCATAAAAGCAAAATCCAAGGTGGTTATATAATCAATCAATCTATGTGTGGTATGAAGTCTCCGTAAATCCTCCAGGACCAAGTATGTTCTGAATTTGTTTAACCTGTCCCTCATATAAACACTTTCTGACACCTCTGAAGCAGACGACTATTGAAAACAATGTGGGGAAAGAAGAAATTCCTCATAATAATCAATTTCTCCCTTCGCCACAATGTTATCAACTCTTTTCAATAATTAAATATTTTTTGAGAGATTAAGGTAAATTTTATTTCAAAGTCGTCTTCTGCAGATTTGTTGTATGTGGGAAAGGGTTAAAAGCATTAGTCGCTTATGTTAACTGTCTCTAGGTCTTGATGGCTTTAAACAAAATTACTTTGAAGATTGTCTGTCAGGTGAGCTGTTAGATTAATTTAGGACCAACATGACCCTCGGATGCATATTTTGTAAATGTAATGTACCACATAAATAAATATGTGACAGTGACCCCAATTGTATTACAATGTATTTATGGTATATTTTGATTTAAAGGTAACTCTGGAATACCGGCAGATGCCAAAAGCAGACCTATTTTAACAGACTGAGAACACGAAGTTCAGTTGCAAAATGTGTGGGAAAAGTTCTGTCCTCAAAGCAAAGAGTACTTTCACATCATTCTGCATTTATTACATGAAATGATGATTTAAGTAAGTAAAATTCATATTTTATCTATTACCATTTTAATACTTTAGATCACGGAGGCAAATTAACCGTTTCCCAGATACAACCAATCTGCGGCAGGCAACTTACAAAAAAATCTAGGCAAAAATGTGAACAAATCTCTGAATTGAAGGATAATTATTGCAAGGAATTGAAAACATTGTGGCAGAAAGAGAAATTGCTAATTATGAGCAATTTGTTCTTTTGCCACAACGTTGTCAGAAAGCGTCTATAATTGAGAAAGGGTGAACATTCTGATGGAGACATGGTCCCCATTCAATAATTAATAGGATTTATGCAAACAAAACACAGAACTTTATTTCTGGTAGCTTTTGCATAAAAGGAGTGAAAAATTTACCCGATTTGAAAATAATTAGGCACAAATGTTCCTTTGGTGATCTTCTTCTAAGATTGTTAAAATTATTCCGATACGTTGATAAACATGGCCACCATCAGGCGTGGCTCATTTTGCTTATATGTATCAAGATTAAATTTTGAAAACTATTGAAGTTCAATTAAATCAGGTGAGCGATCCAGGGCCATCATGGCCTGGCCCTCTTGTTTAATTATCTCCATAAAGACATATGCTTGTCCAGATGAAAAGTATTGTAGGGATTGACTTGGTACTTCACATATTGTTAGAGGTCGTTGAGAGGAAGTGCAGTGACAAAGTACCATAACTCTAACATGGCCAATTTTTAGCTCACCTAAGCACGAAGTGCAAGGTGAGCTTTTGTGATCACTCACCGTCCGGCGTAGTCGTCTGTCAACAATTTCCTACAAATGACTTCTCCTACTAAACCAATGGACAGATTTCAAAATAACTTTCACAGGAATGGTCCTTAGGTGGTCCCCTTTCAAAGTTGTTCAAAGAATTTAATTCGAAGTAGAACTTTGGTTGCTGCGGCATCAGAAAAGGGGAAAATTGCCAAATCTTAAAAAATCTTCTTGTCCAAAAGTGCTGGCCCAATTTGAAAATTATTTTGCACAAATGTTCCTTGGGCACCCTCTACCAAGATTGTTGAAATATTTCAGATCCGTTGAAAAACATGGCCGCCAGGGGGTGGAGCTTGTTTTCCTTATATGTGCATTGTTAAAACTTTAAAAATCTTCTTGTTCAAAAGTACTGGCCCGATTTAAAGATAATTTGGTACAAATGTTCCTTGGGTAACCCTCTTGTAAGAACTAAGATTGTTCTAATAATTCTGATCTGTTGAAAACATGGCCACCAGGGGGCGGAGCTTGCTTTCCTATTATAGGGTAAAACACTTTGAAAACTTTTGAAGTTCTATTAAATCAGGTGAGCGATATAGGGCCATCATAGCCCTCTTGTTTAATTTTCTACCTTTATTTTATGAACAAAGCTTGTCCGGAACTTAACTCGAAAAGTATGAAACAGATTGAATTGATATTTCAAACAATGATAGATCCCATTGAGAGGAAGTGCAATGACAAATTAAAAAACTCTAGCTTTCCCCTTTGTTATGCTCCCCAAAACAAAATCAGGGGAGCATATAGTCAGTCGCTGCTTCGTCTGTCTGTCTGTCTGTGAATTAATATTTATCCAGAACATAATTCATGAGACAGATTCACCTGATATAACCTAGGTGATAGAAGATACAACACAATTTATTTTCCATTAAAACAATCATTTACACAATTCATAATTCTTATTCTGAATGTAGATGACTTCACAATTTGTTTGGATTTTTTTCTATTTTAGGTCCTGTTAAACCTTAGAAGAAATTGTACATATATGATGATTCTGTACAGCACTCATGAGAAAAGGAGGATGCAGTAATGTTGATACAGATTTAAACCCCAAACATAGAAAACCTGATAATACCTCTTCTGAGCCAATTGGAACACCATTAATCTGCCAGAGAAATGAAAATGCAACACCTTATGGATTGGAGCCTGCCAATTGTGAACCTGTCACTCTACAAGGTGAAGTCTCAGATTCTGTGTCTGTAGAACCTTCAGAACAGGCAGATATATAGAACACCAGCATGATATCACTGACACAATACAGGAATATTCTTATACAGACCTTTATACAGACAGTTCAGATGAAACTGATCGACCTGAAAGCAGCTCCATTGAATAAACTTCTAGTGATAATGAACAAGAAACAGTGAAAACAAAACTAAAGATGACCATGAACTTTATACTCATTTGGAATTGCATCATACTATTATATTCTTCAATACAATTTATCCAAAAGTCCATCTGAATCACTTTTAAGCTAAGTGAAAGCACTATGCCCAAACAATAAAATGTTGACTGACTTAACACTGAAGAAAATATTTACTGAAGTTGATAAATCAAAGTATAACATTTTTCACTACTGTAACATCTGTTTCGAAACATTCCCAGATGATGTTGATGTTTTTCAGTGTTCAACTAAGTATTTTATAAAGAATATTGTCACTGATAAGATATATATGCAGTTGGATTTGTGGTTAGTTTGATAGAACCTGTTCATCCTTTTGATGATGTTCAGTGTACAATTTGGGCATGACTTTAGATTAATTGATTGATTGATTGGGGTTTAACGCCGTTTTCAACAATTTCTCAGTTATATCACGGCGGCCAGTTCACCTACTCATGCATTTCCTGGTTTTCTCACACCAGTACTCCACACAACAATCTTCCCAAGCAACTGGGGCATGACTTTAAAGTTGTGGATATAAATTTGATCAGACCAAACTTTTTGTAATACAAAGTGGTCAGTCTGAGGCTAAATAATATTATGTAAGTCATGTTCCAAATATGTATGGTCAGTCAGTTTCCAAGTAAATCAGGAGATGATACATTTTATTATGTTTATATGATACAGTCATGTAATGTTTAACCCTTTCTCTTGTATAGACGCTTTCTGACGCCTCTGCAGCAGACTACTTTTTAAACCATTGTGACAACAGATGAAATTGCTGAAAACAAGCAATTTCTCCTTTTGCCACAATGTTTTCCACTTTTTTCCGTAATAAAATCTTTTTTTAAAGAGATTTTGCCTAGATGAATTCAAAGGCAGAAGCAGATTACGTATTAAGCATATATAATTGGTGCACACAGGGTTGAAGATTGTAAAAAAAGCATACAGAATATTGCTACATGGGAGAACCATAATTATGTTCGAAATTGTATATATAAGCGAATGGAAAAAGGAACTGTCGTACAGTATTGTGTGATACAGGTGAAATGTTTTCAATTAAGTATTTTATAAAGAATATTGTCACTTATAAGATATATGCAGTTGGATTTGAAGTTAGTTTGGCAAACTACTTTTGAAAACATTGTGACAATAGAAGAAATTACTCAAAACAAGCAATTTCTCCTTTTGTCACAATTTTTTTCCGTAAAAAATCTTTATTTATAAATATGAATAATTATACAAGAACTTGAACTATTCTAAAAGTTTATCCATTAAAGAATTCTGATTCTTTAAGGCAATTTTTATGGACGATGTTGTAAAATTTTGTCAGTAGTAGAATAATTATTCAAGAACCTAAACGGGTCCACAGAATTCTGATTCTAGAATTTTAGCAGAGTTCCAAAATTTTCATTGTTAAGAATAGATATTCTAGAATTGCGTGGGTTCTAGAACTAGTGTTCTTCAAGTTTTCAGAATTAGCATCATTAAGAAAAAATTTAGTATTCTAGATTTGCTGGGGTTCTAGAACCTGTGTTCTTGAATGTGTAGGGTGATTCTTGAAGAATTCATGAAGTTCTAGAATAATTCTAGAACTGAAGAAAATTCTTAAACATTTTTCGCAGGTGATTCTTTCATTTCTGTTTCATTCTGAACAGAAAGCATACATGGAATGAACTTTTTCTTGCATGATATTAAAAAGTTGAAATTACCTGTGACATTCCAGTTCAAATTAAATAGTAAGTTTCGATTATTTGAATAAATATTAGTGCATATTTTTCGAGCTATTAGAAGAATGATAAAAATCTTTGAAAATCCTGATGTGGTATGCTGGAATAATTTTCATAACATACATACATACATACATGCACTGATCTAGCATCTTTCGAGGTTATGCATTTATGAGTTTGTATGAGATAAAATGTAAAAGAATAAATCATGTAGGTTTTTTTTCATTGAAACTTGCAGTATCAATTCTGTGAGTAATGATTTTACATTGTTGGAGTTGTTCATGATCACCTAGTTGAATTTGACTGTTGTGATTGCAGTATACTACAAGAGAATGTTGATGCAAGGCATCAGTGTCGCCGGAAAAGACTGCATTGATTTATTTATGTATTCTTGACTTTCCTTAGTCTATTCAATCATTAGGAACGCAGTAATGAAAACATTTGCTTATAAATTTTATATACATACCTATACATTAGGGTATCTAAGGGTATCTATAAAAAATTAACGAAATGTGTACACATTTATCTGGCTTAAATTTAATTTTGCTGTTGTTACTTATTTAAATAATAGTATTCATTCATATAATTTCAATGTTTGTCAATCTTATTCGAATCACAAGGTAAATATCCTGGTATTGCTTTAAAGGGAGGTAATTTGAAGAAAACAAAAGTCTTCAAAAGGAGAAATATATCAGCATTACCGTCTACAGTTTAAATTGTTCTATTGTTTGTGGATTTAAAAATGTTCTTTTTTTCTTATTTCTACATGTACAACGAAATATTGCGGCTTCTCTTTGACGCTTTGCGTCAAACATTCGTCTTGTACTTGTCTAAAATAAAATAATATCACTCGCTTTTTCATATCGAAATGCGCATGCGCGAAAATCGATGTTAAAGGTCACGAAACTACACAACAGAATAGGGTCTATATTTAGCTTAGAAACAGTTCCTACTTTAGATATTCATGGATTAACATTATTAAATGAATTCTACACAAATCAAGACATCTCTTTGAACATGAAAACAACATTTAGTAAGTTAAAATTGCTATTAAAAGGAGAATCCGAAATTGACCTCAATGATGACACATAAGAGTCTGCATTAGGGGGTGTTGGTTCACGTCTTGAAGGGACCACTTTTGTCTTCGTAAATAAGACAAAAAACTTAAATGCGAGTGAAATAAAAAAAACTGCAAACATTAAAAAATCGGAATATTTATTTCATTTTAGATGTGTCATTTATTAGTGTTCGTAAACAACCACAATTGTAATATGTTCAAATCATCTAGATTTGTTTCTTTCTAATAATAAGCCGCCCTCCCATGTGATTTCCGAAAAGCTATTAAAAATAGAAGTCGCGGGCTTCTGCCCGGCGACTAATAATGTCACTGAACAGCTGCATTACTTAAACACACCTAAAAGTAATGTGTACAGAACTCTAAAATACTTGTCATTTTAAAAGTCTGAATTGTTCAGTATTTTTAAAAACTCCAGTATGATACTTTAAAGTCTGAATTTTTTCAGACATTTTAATAACATTTGTCATGACATGTTGTATGATTTGTTTATTAAATATTTTCTACCCATTGCTCATATTTTATCTGGAACATAACTACAAAAGAAGTGAATGTAATTCATTCAAACTTTACACATTGATAATGGTCATTATATGGAAGTATGATGCCCATATATTGTCTGTTCTGATCAATTATTTTAGAATGTCTGTCTAAATTTAGTTGTAGTGGACATTAAAGGACCTGGTGAGCTTCCTTGTTTTAAGTCACAATTGTTTTGCTGTGTTTTTGACATTTTTTAGTGTTATCACTTCCTGAACATGCAGAAAATGAGTCTTGAATATGGCAGAAACATCTCAGACAAGTTTCAGTTTAAGTGATTTTTAAAAAAGTCTGAATAAATCAGAAACGAAACTGGCTGCATCTTTTTTTCAGTATTTCTTCAGACATTCGCTGAAGCTGAAAGAAGACTGAACTTTTGGTCTGAACATGTCAGTTTCTTTTCAGTACTTTTTCAGACATATTCTATGAAGCTGAAACAGGTCTGGATCTTGTCAGCACTGTTCAGCTTTTATTCAGACATCATTCAGATGCTAGATTTGGTTGTTCAGTAATGATTCAGTCACCAATTTTGCCGTTAGACTGAATTCAGCATTGATTCAGCTTAATTCAGCTTAATTCAGACAAACTTCAGACTTTCTGTTTCATGAGGGATAGGACCATCATTCCTCTTGTCTATCATTACAGAGCAATCTTTTGATGATTTCTTCATGGGGAAAAAATGTCTTGAGTTGAAGATCAATGATCCTGTCTGTCACACGATGAAATGTAATAAGACAAGTTTCAAAAACCAATTAGACTTTTATCATCATCGATAACATCCAAACTTAGAACTGATTACCGAGAGACTGATGTCCCTTATATCTTTCCTTTTTTAGCTGGAATATCTTGAGAATATGGCTGGCTATTTTACTCACTGCAGGGTCAGTGTCAAGCTCATTAACCCTTTCCCACATACAACAGAAGATGTTTTTAAAACATCTAGGTCAAAATAGGAAAAATTATCGAATAGAGTTGAAACGCTGTGAGTAATTTCTCCTTTTGTCACATTGTTTTCAAAGTCTGTAAAAAAATGTCTACAAATGATGGTGTAGATCTGATGACTGCAGTTTACAAGCCCCTTTTAAACCCTTTCCCTCATACAACACATCTGCAGCAGACGAAAACATCGAGGCAAAAACATGGAAATCTTAATAAATGAAGGTATAATTCCTGTAAAAAGTTGAAAACATTGTGGCAGAAGGAGTAATGGGAAAATGGGGCTAATTGACCTTGGCATCAGCCGATCAAATTGTCGCCTTCAAAATTGAAAGAGATCAACTGGTAAGATAACCCATGATACATAAACCAGATAGAGAAGTGGTGCTAGGTGAGCAACAGACTGGTGAGCAATGGTTGTGTTGTGTAATTTCATTGAATTCAGATGTTAGAGGAACAATTTCTTCTTAAGACATGCACCTCCTAAACCAATGAGCCAATTTTGACCTATCTTTACAAGGAACGGTCCTGAGAAGATACTCGTTCAGAGATGCTTAAAGAATTGAATTAGAAACCAATATTTGTTTGCCATGGAAACAGAAAGAATGACTTAATTAACTAATGTTCTCATCTAAAAGTACTGGCCTGATTTGAACATGTTAAATTAATTGGGTGACTCTCTAACTTTTTAGATCTGTTGAAAAGCATGGCCACCAGGTGGCCGAATGTGTATACATAATTGCCTATTATTATACACGTCCGGCGTGCGGTGTGCGTCATCCGTCCATCAACATTTTTTCCTCAGTAACCAGCGGGTCAATTGGGATGAAACTTCACAGAAGGCATCTTCTTAATTACCTTAACAGAATTCTTTCAATTTTTTGGGATCCATGCAGAATTTTGGTTTCCATGGCAACGAAAGGAAAAGAACTTTAAAATTCTTTTTTACCCAAACTGGTTGGACGATTTACAAATAATTTTGTAAAAATGTTCCTAATGGGTGACCCTCTATCAGCTTCCTTCAAGCCATTTTGATTGGTCAAAAAACAATGCGGACAGGGGACGGGGCTTTTTTTACCTTATATGGCTATAGTGTAAACTTAGAAAATGTTCTCCTCCGAAAGCGTAAGGACGATTTTCAAATAATTTTGTAGAAATGTTCCTTTGGTGACCCTCTATCTGATTCTTTCAAGCTATGTTAATTGGTCAAAAAACATGGCTGCCAGGGGGTGGGGCTGTTTTGTCTTATATGGTTTAGTGGAAACCTTAAAAATCTCTTCCATCGAAAATGTCTGGCCAATTTTCATATTTTTTTGTAGTAATGTACCTTGGCTTACCCTCTATCAGATTCCTTCAAGCCATCGATGTTGATTGGTCAAAAAACAAAGCCACCAGCCAGCAGGGCTGTTTTTCCTTATATGTATATAGTAAATCGGGTAAGCGATCCAGGGCCATCATGGCCATCTTGTGAATATAGTATATTCTTCTTGTCTAAAAGTATTGCTCTGATTTGAGAATAATTTCCCATGAGAGACCTTTAAATTCTACCAAGATTGTTCAAATTATTCTGGAAACGGTGACATGTAATATAGGAAAATCACTGGAATTCAATAATAACAATAACCTTGTTCTTCACAATCACAGCATTGTTTTCTCTGAAGTCGAAAAACTACTAGGCATACAAGTTGACCATAATCTCAACTGGAAAATCCAAGTTGAAAAAGTACTCAAAAAATGCAATTCTTTACTTTACCTTCTGCTTCGAATTAAATGCTTCCTCAATATACATGCGCGGAAACTCTTTTACAATGCCTACATTTTGCCTCATATTGATTATTGTTGTACAATTTGGGGTAACTGTAGTGACAAACTTTTAAGCAATATATATAAATTCCAAAAAAGAGCTGCACAAACTATCCTAGACAAGACATATGACACACCAAGTGAGGAACTCTTTCAGGAACTTAAATGGATGAAATTTCACGATAGAATTACATACAAAAAGGCTATACTTGTGTACAAATCCCTTAAAAAAGAATTCCCAGAATACATGACTAATCTATTTACATCATCAACCAATACAAATTTAAGATCTGCCGCCCAGCATACACTTAGCATTCCTAAACCTAGGATAGAATTTTTTAGAAAATCTTTGACCTACTCAGGACCAAAAATATGGAACCAGATTCCACTACATGTCAGGAACTGTGAATATTTAAAGAAATTTAAATCCACATATCTTTCCTGGTGGCATAGTGGTGGACATCTTTTACTCAATTAAACTCTCTCCCATAACAGTGCTGGTTTCCAGAATGCAACAGTTGTCTTCATGAATATGTGCATGATACCTTATAATATTATATGTAAAAATTTGTAAATGTTTTAACAGAGGCCCACAGGGAAGACTGGGCATGCCCAACTGTGCAGCCTCTATAAATAAAGTCTTTATTATTATTATTCAATTTCAGTAAACATTTAGGGAAAATATATTTTTTTTTTCAAAATTTTGCAGACGACAATATAGTAGACGAAAATAATTTAGCATGCAAAGAGTTATGCATTTTAACCCAAGTTCCCTTATACAACTATTCTGTAGCAGACGACTTTGAAAACATCCTGTCAAAAATATGAAAAATCTCTTTATTGAATAGTAACATTATTCAATAGTCATTTTGAGCAAGTTCTCCTTTTGTTACGCTGTTTTCAAAAGACGTCTGCTGCAGAGGCATCAGAAAGCGCCTATATATGTTGGAAAGTGTTAATAATCCCTTTTCCTTAGTATTGCAACTTTGGTCCACAATATTTCCATACTGACAAACTAGATACTGCCCCTAATTGATGGGACTCTCGCCCATCACATCAAAAAGCATTTTGAGAGAAAACTAAACCTTTTAATGAGGTTTTCCAGACACAAAAGGATCTGACCAGAATCCTTATTTACAGTCACTCTATATTATCTTAACCCTTTCCCTCATATAGATGCTTTCTGACGCCTCTGCAGCAGACGGCTTTTTGAAAACATAGCGATAAAAGAAGAAATTGCACAGAACGTGCAATTTCTCCTTTTGCCACAATGTTTTCCACTTTTTGTCATAGGTTATCCATTCAATTATGGAGATTTTCTATGTTTTGACAAAATACGTTCAAAGTCGTCTGCTGCAGAATTGACGTATGAGGGAAAGCGTTAACCCTTTCCCACATACAGCAAAACTGCAGCAGACGACTATGAAAATAATCAATAAAAAACATGGAAAATCATTACTGAAACAAGTTGAAAATATTGTGGCAAAAGGAGAAATTGCTTGTTTTGAGGTGTCAAATATACCTTTTTCTGAAATGTTCAAATTGGAGATTAAGTTCTATGTACAACTCTGGTAGCTGCTCGATATCAGAAATAAAGGGACCCTATATGTGACCCTCTGTAAATATTGCTCAAGTAATATTGATTGCTTGAAAAACTTGACCCATAGGCTCCATGAAAAAGGAACAAACTTAACAAATCTTCTGCTCTGAAACTTCTTTACAGATGTCAAGATAATTTTGCATGAAATTGCTTGTTTTATTTAAACATTAGTTGGCAGAAATGTTGCTCACACTACAAATATTGTTCCAGTCATTTTAATTTGTTCATAAACATAGCAGCCAGGCATCATCAGAAAAGGAGTAAAATGACAAAACTTTAAAAGTGCTCTATAATGCGTGTTCAAATAATTTTTGATAGGTTTAAAAAAAAAACATGACCGCTAGATGTCTTCTATTGAAGATTCACTTTAACTGGAAAAGCATTCAGTTGCATTAATATCCTGCAAGTATTGATCTAGTCTTAAAAGGCTCATTTACAGGTGAGCTATCTATCCAGGACCTCGTGGCCCTCTTGTTTGGGGCTATGACCATTTGATATTTTACAATATGGCTTTCATTTGTCAGCAGCCGAGTCCCGGTAGCTCAGTCGGTAGCGCCGCTGGCTGTCAACCCAGGGGTTGTGAGTTCGAATCCCGGCTCGGCCAACTTTCTTTCTGACGATTGACAAAAGTCAATGCGACATGCGTCATTCGTCTTCCACCAATGGGCTAAGTCTATGTGGAAAAGCAGCCAGTTGCTTGGGAAGATTGTTGTGTGGAATACTGGTGTGATAAAACCAGGAAATGAATGAGTAGGTGAACTGGCCGCCGTGATATAACTGAGAAATTGTTAAAAACGGCGTTAAACCCCAATCAATCAATCAATTAATTTCTCAGCAACTTCTGCCTGGAAGTCAGCAGAATTCTGGAGCAGACAACGTTGAAAACATCTTGTCAAAAGTATGTTAACCCTTTCCCACATACAACTAATTTGCAGCAGACGACAAAATGGAAAATCTCTATAATTGAATGGATAACCAATGACTATAAGTGGAAAACATTGTGGCGAAAGGGGAAATTGCTCATTATGAGCAATTTCAACTTTGCCCACAATGTTTTAAAAAGTCGTCTGCTGCTATTGCGTTAAAATGCATCTGCAGGTGGGAAAGGGTTAACTCTCTATGAAATAGCAATTATTGAATGAAGTTGAAAAGATCGTGGCATAAAAAGAAATTGCTCATCATGAGCAATTCCGTCTTTTGCCACCATTTTTGGACGGTACCCCTAAGGGTACTGTCTATAGCCATGTGCATTTTGAGAAATCGTACAACAATTGGCTCCCTGATTATAAACAGTATGACAGAGTAAAGCTGGGTACCAAAAACCGAGAGGGCTTTTTTATACCCACAACAAAAAAGTAGTGCCAATTATCAGGCAATATAACTGCTTTTCGAAAACATTGGTGAATCAAGATATCTGAATTTTGAAAAAGGACTGTAAAAAGGCAGCATAAGTGGTTGAAGTATTACGTTTACAATTTTGCGTTGAAGTTTTAATTAATATATTCATAAACAATGTATGAATATATACCAATTTTTTACATGTTTCAATCAGAAAGAATTTAATTTTTAGAAACGAAATATTATTGACACTATTACAATTCATACGTTATTATGTTTCTTAAAATTTCGTTTAATATAAAATCGTAGTACGGCAATTTTGATGATATCACGTGATATTTTGATTTTCTTGTAGATCAGAAGTGATTTTGGGATGTTTGGTAGAATTAAGAATAATGCCAAATGCTTCCATGAAAAACTATCTGTAGTATTAACAATAATGCCAAACGCTTCCATGAAAAACTATCTCCCAACTACTTATCTAGCCACTCGATTCATTTTACTGAAAGAGATGGTAAGGAACGACAACTTTGCGAAGGAGAACTTGCAACTTCCGTTCTAAATGAAAGTAGAAATCTGACAAGCTGCCCTGACGATAGATTGTTATTATGGAGAAAAGACACATGAAGTTTTATATTGAGGAAGACTGACAGGAAAGAAAGGAGTGGAAGCCTAACATGTTCATTTAGTCATCAATCCGTAAAACGTTCGAGGTAGGTCTGTCAATTAAACTGTAATTTGGAGTGGATTTTTTTTTTCGCCCTGTGCTGTATCGTAACCGAATATGAAAATAAGCTCACATGTATTTCGTGTACACGTATGTCTGAAAATAGCCCAATTCCTGTAGACATTCGCTTGTTCGTGTTATCATCTGACATCTGTTAATTATTTAAAAGGGTGGCATATGAAGGAAAATAAAAAATAATAAATGAAGGACTTCGGAGACTTTCAATATATACAAGTATATCATTGTTACTGTATGTATACACTATTTAGGCTCATTTGAGGACTTAGGAGACAAAAGTGGTTAAGTGATGTGAAAACTGCTTTCAAACTTAAGTGTGTACAATTATTTGTATTGATGATATCAAAGACCTAATAAGGTCTTTGATGATATTATGTATACAAGTTTGTTATTGAAAAGAATGAAGAAATACAATGTATATTGATAAATGAATTTTCTAGATTTTGTCTTTACTTAGATGGAGCATATGCATGATGCTTTGCCAAAAATGCTATTCAATTAACGCACAAAAACATATGTATATTTGTGTACGTTATGTTATAAATTGTCTAGTGAATCCATGTCTAACTGACACTTTGCCTTGACGTCATTTATAAAGTTATATTGACATAAAAGTAGTGATGCTACGCCGTTTCTAGGTCTAAATTACATGTAAATGGTCAGTTAAGACTGGTGAGACTGCATAATATGATACATAGGCTCCTCTGAGTCTTCACTGGATACATATGCATTATAACCCCAAATAACTTAATGCAGATCAATAATTTAAGTGAATAATTGCAAAGTATCTATTATAAACAGACTATTTTATTATTCAAATCATAGCATACATATAATAGTGATAAAGAATGATTTTGTGCAGACATGTATACACATCTTGATTTTATTTTTATTGTGCAATCAGTAACTGTATGTATTTTTGTTTCGTTTCAGATCATGGAAATGTTGACGGAAGACATTCAAGTAAATCATTTTGAGCTATAACACAGCCTTCCAGGAAGACACTTGTACATGATAACTAACACTAAGGATGCACAATGTGATCTGTTTTTGTTTACTATAATACAGGAAGATAACTGTGTAATTAACTAATTACTATGAACAAGACATTCAAGTAAATCATTTTGAGCTATAACACAGCCTTCCAGGAAGACACTTGTACATGATAACTAACATTAAGTAGATCATTTTGAACTACATATTGTGTCACACAGGGTGAACCTGTTGATAATTTTGATCACGCAGATCATTTGTTTTGTTAAATGACCCAAGTTGTAAAAGGTTTGTTAAATGACCCAAGATGTAAAATTTAAAAGTAAAACTAAGTTTACTAGCATTTGTCAACAGTAAGAGGCATGAGTAAAAAGCATTGTGACAAAAGGAGAAATTGCTCGTATGGAGCAATTTCTTCCTCTGCCTCCATGTTTTCAAAAAGCCGTCTGCTGCAGAGGCGTCAGAAAGTGTCTATTTGAGGGAAAGGGTGATTGAAATATTATAATTAGCCCTCGGGGCTATTTGCATTATGTGGCTATAGTGAAAACTTAAAATATCTTTACCTCAAAAAGTGTTTGGCAAATTTTCAAATTATTTTGGAGAAATGTTCCTAGGGTGACCCTCTATCAGATTTCTTCAAGCCATGTTGATTAGTCGAAAAACATGGCAGTCAGAGGGTGGCGCTATTTTGCCGTATATGGCTATAGTGAAAACTTAAAAAATCTTCTCCTCCGAAAGTGTCCGGCTCATTTTCAAATAAGTGTCACCATCAGATTCCTTCAAGCCAAGTTGATTGGTCGAAAACTATGGCTGCCAGGGGGCGGGGCTATTTTGCCTTATATGGCTATAGTGAAAACTTAAAAAAAATCTTTTCCTCCGAAAGTTTCTGGCTGATTTTCAAATAATTTTGTAGAAATGTTCCTAGGATGGTCCTCTATCAGATTCCTTCAACAATGTTGATTGGTCAAAAACATGGCCATCAGGGGGCGGGGCTGTTTGAAGATTTAATTTTTGCCTAATGGCCGTGGAGCGATCTTGGGCCTCTTGTTAGCTCCACTGGCTGAAAGCCAGTCGAGCTTATGTCATGGCGAATTGTCCGTCGTGCGTCCGTGCGTGCGTCCGTGCGTGCGTCCGTGCGTGCGTTAACTTTTTCCTTTAAACGACTTCTTCTCCCTAACCACTTGGCCAATTTGGTTGAAACTTAATGGGAAGCATCCTCTCAATGTCCTCTACTAAATTCCTTCAATTTTTTTTGATCCATTCAAAATTCTGGTTTCCATGGCAACCGAAAGAAAAAAATAGTGAGAACTTAAAAAATCTTCTTCTCCGAAAGTGTCAGGCCGATTTTCAAATAATTTTGTAGAAATGTTCCTTGGGTGACCCTTTATTAGATTCCTTCAAGAAATTTTGATTGGGCGAAAAACATGGCCGCCAGGGGGCGGGGCTTTTTTGCCTTATATAGCTATAGTGAAAACTTAAATAATCTTCTTCTCAAAAAGTGTTCAGCAGATTTTCAAATAATTATGTAGAAATGTTCCGTGGGTGACCCTCTATCAGATTCCTTCAAGCCATGTTGATTGGTAAAAAAACATGGCCGTCACAGGGCGGGGCTATTTTGCCTATATGGCTAAAGAGCAAACTTAAAAAATCTTCTCCTCCAAAAGTGTCAGGCCGATTTTCAAATAATTTTGTAGAAATGTTCCTTGTGTGAACCTTAATTAGATTCCTTCAAGAAATGTTGATTGGGCGAAAAACATGGCCGCCAGGGGGCGGGGCTTTTTTGCGTTATATAGCTATAGTGAAAACTTAAAACATCTTCTTCTCCGAAAGTGTTCAGCCGCTTTTCAAATAATTTTGTAGAAATGTTCATTGGGTGACCCTCTATCAGATTCCTTCAAGCCATGTTGATTGGTCGAAAGACATGGCCGCCAGAGGGCGGGGCTATTTTGACTTATATGACCATAGTGAAAACTTAAAAAATCTTCTCCTCCGAAAGTGTCGGGCATATTTTCAAATAATTTTGCAGAAACATTCCTTTGGTGACACTCTACAAGATTCCTTTAAGCCATGGTGGTTGGTAAAAAAAATAGCCACCACGGGGCAGGGCTGTTTGGAGATTTTATTTTTGCCTTATGGCCGTGGAGCGATACTGGCCCTCTTGGGCCTCTTGTTTTTTAAATCTGATCAAAGCTTTCTCTGTCTAGATTCCAGAGAGTACTGGTACATGTTCATAAGAAGAATTAATTTCACAATCAAATTATTGATCACAAAAGGAAAAAGCACATTATGAGATTTAACTTCTGACATAAAGTTTAAAGATTTTCTATTGCATAATTATTGTCTACAACCTATTATACATTCAAAGGTCAGTTTACTATTTTTTTCTATGTATATTCAAGTTGATATGTACTCATCATGCAACAGAATTTACATGTACAAAATATGTCCCCAATTTTTCAATTGTTGAACATAGTAATGGGAAGAAAAGTTTGAAATTTTTAACACAACTGTACATTTTGACCTGTTGATTTTTTTGCAAACTTCAAGGATTGGAAGAAATATTTGAACGGAAACAATATCACAGGCTCTTTTTAAAAACTTTACCCAAATTTAACCAATCTACAGCAGACAACTTTGAAAATATCTTTGCAAGCTCACTTTGGTACAGCATGTTTCCTATTTTATTACTCAGTTTACCGTAGCTCAGTCAGTAGAGACACAGGCTGTTAATCCAGGGGTTGTGAGTTCGAACACCAGTTTGGCCTACATTCCTTCCGAAATTTGACATGACTACCACCAATGGGCTTTCAGACTATGTGGAAAAGCAGCCAGTTGCTTGGAAAGTATGTTGTGTGAAGTACTGGTATGAGAAAGCCAAGAAACATATGAGTAGTTGAACTGGCTGCCGTGATATGACTGAAAGATTGATGAAAATGGTGTTAAACCCCAATTAATCAAGCAAACTATTTTGTTCATCTAATACTCTTCTTCTCATTGTATACTAAATAGGCTGAGTGTAGCCTATGTTTTGGGGTAAAAAGTATCAATTTTTGTGTATTTTGGTTGTATTAGAGAATTGGACATTGTTGGTTAAGTTACAGGTCAATTTGACAGAAAATCCACAGGTGAAATTTGTCTATCCTTGTAAGCCTGTGTGGCATGCTTAGGCTGATCCGGATCGATACTTTACGCAGAGTCCACAATGTTGGTTTGCTCGCAGGACTGCTCAAATTATAGGAAAATCTAGTTAACACTCTGGAAGCCGCATGTTTTACTTGAGCATGTTGAAACTTTCTCAGAATATTTGCTTGTATGATATCTAGCCTAAGTTCGAATATGTGTCAGATCCAGTAAAGAACTAGGTCACTTAGCCAAACACTATAGACACTGCATTTTTGTATTGAGCATTTTGAAACTTTGTCAGAAAGTTTGTCTTGATGATAGGCCAATTTCAAATATTGGTTATTTGGGATAAAAAATTAGGGCACTAAGCCAAGTTGGAGGAAAATCTTGTTAACCCCTTCCCTCATATTCTAGAGGCGTTCTGCAGCAGATGGCTTTTTGAAAACATAGAGACAAAAGAAGAAATTGCTCAAAACGAGCAATTTCTCCTTTTGCCACAATGTTTTCCACTTTTAGTCATAGGTTATCCATTCAATTATAGAGGTTTTGGATCATTTGACAAAATATGTTCAAAGTCGTCTGCTGCAGAATTGTCGTATGATGGAAAGGTTTAAGACTCTGGAAGCGGCACTTTTAGCTTGAGCATGCTGAAACTTTGTCAGAATGATTGTTTTTATTATATTTATTTTGAATATGGGTAATGTTTGTTAAAAAATTAGATCACTATGCCAAGCTGTAGGACAATCTTGATTTAACACTTAAGAGACCACAATTTTAACTTTAGCGGCTTGAAACTTTGTCAGACAGTTTTTCTTGATGATATACAGGCAAATTTAGACATTGGTCATTTTGAGTCAAAAATTAGGTCCCTTGATCAAATTTAAGAAAAATCTTGTTAATGATCTGGAAGCCATGTTTTTAACTCTAGCATGATGAAACTTTAACAGAATGTTTATCTTGATGATATTTAGGCTAACTTCGAATATGGTCTGGCTAAAAACTAGGTCACTAGGCCAATATTGAGAACTATTTTGTAAACACTCTAAGTCACCACATTTCTCTCAAATGTTCCTTGCATGACTCTTTACTAAGAGTGTTAATATTAAGTTGATTCTTTTGATACTATAGATAATAAATAGCTTTGCTACAGGTACTATTTTACCCTTTCTACACTAGAGACACATGTTGTCTAATCTTCAACAGATGGATGGTATGAGAAATTTTGACAGGTTTCTCAATGTTTTATTCACTTTTAGTTTCATCAATACAGATTTACCAGTATCTTTAGTTAAACATTTTCAAATCATCTGCTGTAGAGTTTATCCATGTGATAAATTACCTATCACAAATGTGTTTGTTTATCTAACTGTATCTACTGTCTACAGTTCAAGAGTTTAATTATAGATCTCTGGAAATAAGGTTAACCCTGTCTTAAATAAATGTTTGAACTGTATGCATTTCTGCTTTTTTGTTTACATTTTTTTAAATTTATTTAATATGTGACTTGTGTTGTAACTTTCCAAAAAATGGAACAGTTGACCATCTTTTCCCCCCCTCATACAATGGGTACCGTCCCACAGCACTTTCAGTGCTTTGATTCAAAAAGTCGTCTGCTGCAGAGGCATCAGAAAGTGGCTGTATGCAGAGAATTTATTCTGGGTGTGTCAAGCAGTTTTACCAGTCTTCTTGTTTGGAAAAAACTTTTCAAGGAAGGAAACTAAATTATCTTCTCAATGCATATGTGAGCCATTTAATCCTTTCCATCATACAGACACATTTTGATGCCTCTGCAGCAGAAGACTTATGAAAACATTAAGACAAAAGGAGATGTTGCTCAAGATGAGCAATATTTGATTTTGCAACAATCATCACGTATTGAATTTTATTAAAAAAAATTCTTTCCTGTAATAAATTAGTTTTCAAATTTTTTCCTTGAATTCGTCTGCTGCAGATTTGTTGTTTGGGATTAGGTAACCGAAACCAGATGAGGTACCTTTTAAGCCGTTCCATGATTGAAAACACCGGAAAGATGATTAAAAAAATAAATGTCATAAGCAATATTATTTTTCATATTGTTTTCAAAAGTTGTCTGGTGCAGGAAATGGATTAAATTCACCATGCAGACAAGTTAAGTTAACAGGAAGATTTTTTATTGGAAGAAATATCTTCAATGTGTCTGTCTAATGGTTTTGGTGCTTAGAAAATGGTATTGAGTATAGTTTTCATGATACTACAGGTTATTAACCCTTTCCCTCATATAGACACTTTCTGATACCTCTGCAGTAGAAGGCTTTATGAAAACATGGCGACAAAAGAAAAAAAAATGCTCAAAACAAGTAATTTCTTCTTTTGACACCATGTTTTTAACTTGATTTAATAATTGTAATTTTATTTTATTAAACAATATCAGTTATGGTTTCAAAGGCGTCTGCTACAGAGTTGTTGCATGATGAAAAGGGTTAACTCCTTCCCACAGACAACAAATCTGCAACAGACCACTTTGAGTAATATATACTTTTTCCACAAGTCAACTGCTGTGTTAATTGGTGAGAGGGTATTTCGGAGGTCTGGATAATGAGGAGTTACTCGGCTCTTTTCCCTACAATATCTCTTGTATTATCCAACCAAACCCTATGATGAGGGTACTCAAAAGAATCGTCAAATTGAGACGATTCTTTAGAGTACCCACAACATAGGGTTAGAGGGTCAAATATATGTTAGAACATGCAAAAACTCCCCTTATCTAGAGCTCTTTGCAGGGTAAGGAACTTAACCCTTTCCCTCATATAGACGCTTTCTGACGTCTCTGCAGCAGACGGCTTTTTGAAAACATAGTGACAAAAGAAGAAATTGCACAAAACGTGCAATTTCACCTTTTGCCACAATATTTTCCATTTTTTGTCATAGTTTATCCATTCAATTATAGAGATTTTTCTATGTTTTGACAAAATACGTCAAAGTCGTCTGCTGCAGAATTGTCGAATGAGGGAAAGGGATAAGAAATGTGTTTTGCTTGACTGTCCTATTACCTGCCACAAAATACCAAAGTCGAAGACACAATGATATGGAAATGATTGATTCTTGTATCCAGTTCCTAGTTGATGGAATTCATTAACATACGAGGCCGAGATAATTCTTGTGTTTTTTAATGTGCCTGTGGAAAAATCTTAAAAGCAACATACGGTTTCTGTGTCTGGAGGATATTGAATCATATGTGTGGATATAAAACTGTTATATTCAAGTGTTTAACCCTTTCCCTCATATAGACGCTTTCTGACGCCTCTGCAGCAGACGGCTTTTTTGAAAACATAGGGACAAAAGAAAAAATTGCTCAAAACAAGCAATTTCTCATTTTACCGCAATGTTTTCCACTTTTAGTCATATTTAAGGTTATCCATTCAATTATAGAGATTTTCTATTTTTTGAAAGTCGTCTGCTGCAGAATTTTCGTATGAGGGAAAGTGTTAAAAAGGAAGTTCTGTACAGAGAAAAGAGCTTAGGACTTTGTTCAAATCTACGGAAATCTTTTGCAGGAAAACAATTTTAAAAACATTGTTGGCCAGGGTAAAAAAAAAAAAAAATCCAAATTTTCTATAACTGGTCAAGTCTATCAAATCTGCAGCAGGCGATTTTGAAAAAAAGTATTTTTTTGGAATAGGGAAGACAATATCGTTACAAAAGGAGAAATTCTCTATTTGTCACAATGTTTTCAAAAGTTGTCTGCTGCAGATCGACATTTCACATGAGGGAAACGGTTAAAGTGAGAAGGCGCCAAATGCATTATATTCAGAAGAGATCATAATCACCTCTAATTAAGTAATTAGGATATTTTGAGATGTTGGCTTCAACAACATAATTATGAGACAAATTAATAAGCACCTTGAACAAATTAGGTGTATTCTGCAGCGGACGAGTTTGAACATATTTTGTCAAAAAATTGAAAATTTCTATAATTGAATGGATAACCTATGACTAAAAGTGGAAAACATTGTGTCTAAAGGAGAAATTGCTTGTTTTGAGCAATTTCTTCTTTTGTCACTATGTTTTCAAAAAGCCGTCTGCTGCAGAGGTGACAGAAAGCGTCTATATGAGGGAAAGGGTTAAAAGATGTTTGATTTTGATATAGAGTTGAAACATCGCAGTTTGAAAAGTTGTCTACTATATTGGGAAAGGGTTGGAGCATAACAAAGGTAATTTGATTGATTATCCTAAATATTGGTTAAAAAAGAGATGCATTAGAGCTGTATATGTCAATTATCAAAGTTGCAGAGTGATAATGATTTGATATAGTGATGTGAGCCCTGAAGCCCTTATTTGGTGGAATTTATTAAAACTGAAATAAGAGTAGACATGCTAGGATAATCAGTTTGTTTAAGAAGTTCAACCAAGAAACCTTTTTTTTGTATTTTGAGGATTATTGACAAATTTGTGTGTCGAGAAGATTTATATTCCAATGTAAAATGGAATTCTGTGCTTGTGTCCGGAACACATCATCTATTATTGAAATAAAGGTAGGTACCTTATTTTTGTTTCTTTATCCTTTCGAGCACGCACGCAGACGTGTTTTGATGCATCTGCAGCAGACAACTTATGAAATCATTATGGCAATCTCTCCTTTTGCCATAATGTTTTAAACTCTGTTGGATAATTATAGCTTATATATATATACAGATTTGTTCCACTCCGTTTTCAAATGTCGTCTGCTGCGGACACATCAAAATGAATGAGGAAAATGGTGAATAAGTCTATGTGACTGGCACAATAGCAAGGTGGTATATATCGGCTACATTGTGGGTGGGGAGAATTGTGTTCGTATCTGAGGGGGATGCCCGGTCAAGCCCCAATTCCGCCAATGAGACTTAGCGCTGTGTATTACTTAAATACATAAAAGCGTTTTTTTTATCATTTTAGTTTTCCTAATTCATAAGAATGCCTTAATATTTCATTTCTTGATTAATATTTTCCATGTATTACACCTAGAAGTTTGCTGGTGGTCTATTATAAATTTGCTGGATGTGTGAAATACTTTGAAATGAATTGTTTCGTGTTTTATGCCGCTTTCAACACATTTTCAGTTATGTCACAGCGTTTCCTTGGTAAATTGCCAGTACTACTTGTCCATTTATCCTGACACCAGCCAACCAGTCGTAATGCTCACCCCTGCAAACCTGAGCACCATTCATACTACCATTTCTAAAGTATTTGGTATGACCAAGCCCGGAATTGAACCCACGACCTCCTGTACCAGAGGTGGACGTTCTACCACTATCAGCAAAAGACGACGAATCAAAGTAGACTTTGGTGTTGAAAAGATTGTATTCATCAAAAGAAGAATAATTTACTCATTATGAGCAGTTTCTCCTTTTGCAACAATGGTTTTCTGAATTGTCTGCTGCAGAAGCTTCTGAAAGTCAGAATCTTGGGTTGTTTTTCTAGTTGACCCTCTGTTAAATATTGGATACGCCTGACACAATTATTTTGAGTGCCAACAACATTGGGTTTGAATGTCAAATAAGTGTTAAAGAACCTGAAATATAACCTGTATCCATCAGGCAATCCATCGATCCTCAGGATACTTCAATAAGTAGTATTAAGTATTGATTTAACCCATTACCTGATGGAGTATTTTCAGGGTCTTCCATTTTAAGCTCACCTGAGCACAAAGTGCTCAAGGTGAGTTATTGTGATCGCCTTTTGTCCGGCATGTGTGGTGCGGTGTGCGTCGTCTGTCGTCCATCGTCCGCCAATATCTTCTCCTCTGTAACCAGTGGGTCAATTGTCATGAAACTTCACAGAAAGCATCCTCTCAATGTCCTCATCAGAATTCCTTCAAATCTTTGGGATCCATGTAGAATTCTGGCTTCCATGGCAACGAAACGAAAACAAAATTAAGACAAAATTCTCCTAGACTGGTAGGCTGACTTTCAAATAATTTTGTAGAAATGTTCCTTGAGTAAATACCCTCTATCAGATTCCTTCAAGTCATGTTGATTGGTCAAAAAACATTTTGCCATATATGGCTATAGTGAAAATCTTAAAAAATCTTCTCCCCCAAAAGTGTCAGCGTTTTTTTTTCAAATAATTTTGTAGAAATGTTCCAAGATTCCTTCAAGCCATGTTGATTGGTCGAAAACTATGGTGAAAAAAAGTAAAAATCAGGTGAGCGATCCAGGGCCATCATGGCCTTATTGTGGCCGTGGCGTGATGTCCGTCGTCTGTGCGTGTGTCCGTAAACAATTGCTTGTGAACGCGTCCCAGTCTTCAGTTTTGATTGTATCTCCATCAAACTTATACAGTAGTTAGATATCCATGAGAGCTCGGTTCCTTTGGCTAACCAGCCAGATCCGCCCATTCAAGACTGGATAATAATTATGATGGTCCTTGAAATTGTCAAAATTACTATAATACAGCTTGTGAACACAATAGAGCCTCCATTTACTATTCAATCTTCACCAAACTTAGATAGTAGTTAAATATTGATGAGAGCTTGGTTCCTTTTGCTAACCAGCCAGATCCGCCCATGCAAGACTGGATTATAGCCCTTGAAATTGTCAAAATTGCTATAATACAGCTTGTGTACACAATAGAGCCTCCATTTACTATTCGATAATCACCAAACTTAGATAGTAGTTAAATATTGATGAGAGCTTGGATCCTTTTGCAAACCAGCCAGATCCGCCCATGCAAGGCTGAATTATGGCCCTTGAATTTGCCAAAATTGCTAAAATAGAGCTTGTGAACACAATAGAGGCTCCATTTACTATCTGATCTTCACAAAACTTAGATAGTAGTTAAATATTGATGAGAGCTCTGTTCCTTTCGCTAACCAGCCAGATGTGCCCTTGCATGACTGGATTATGGCCCTTGAAATTCTCATGGGCCTCTTGTTTCTTTTGTCACAATGTTTAAAATACACTTGCATTTATATATAGTTTATCATATTTTTGCTTAAATGTGTTGACCCTTTCCCTCATACGACAATTTTGCAGCAGACAACTTTGAACATATTTTGTCAAAAAATAGAAAATCTCTATAATTGAATGGATAACCCGTGACCAAAAGTGGAAAACATTGTGGAAAAAGGAGAAATTGCTCGTTTTGAGCAATTTCTTCTTTTGTCACCATGCTTTCAAAAATTCGTCGTCGTCATCGGACCCGGCCGGGTAGCTCACTTGGTAGCGTATCTGACTTGTGATCTGTAGGTCACGGGTTCGATACCCGGTTGAGGCGAACATTCTTTCGAGCAATTTTTCCCATTGCCTCTCACCTCTGATTTATGTGAGAAAGTAGTCAGTGACTTCGAAAGAATGTTGTGCAAGTACTGGTGTGGGAAAGCCAGGAAAATATGGGTAGGTGCACTGACCGCCGTGATATGACCAAAGCTGTTGAAAGCGGCGTTAAACTCCAAACAAACAAAAAAAAAAAAAAATATCAAAAAGTCGTCTGCTGCAGAGGCGTCAGAATGCGTCTATATGAGGGAAAGGGTTTAGGGAGAAGACGCGGACAATCCTCGGTACCCAGGCTATTCATAAAATATATGATACCCTCGGCAAATTGGCTGTACAATGCAGCCTTTTGATTGGCCGCATGACACAAACCTTTTGCGATACTAAAATTACAGTATTGTTACGGAGGAAATCGTGGCGCATGCTTTACGAAATTTCGCTAGCCAATTTGCCCAGGGTATCATATATGTTATGTCAGTAGCCTGGGTACTGAGGATGACGCGGACATAACGAGAAAAAGGGTTAAATTAGTCCCCTGCTGGATAAACATTGTGTGTGGGAAAGTGTTAATTAGCGGCAATGATACTGGCAATATGATTAATTTCTCACCTAGCTGTCTAGCTGTGATTGCAACTAACTACCCTTTTCTGGAAACAGTTTTGGTGAAAGTGTTGTTTAACCCTTTGCCACATTCCTACGCTTTCTTGCACATTTACCTTGGTGTTGAGATCTTTACTAGGCCTCTTTGATCCATCTCTATTATTTTAGCATTTCCTGCTTCCGATCGATGATATTCTGGTGCAAATTTAATTGGAAGATATTTCCAATACATATTTAATTTGTCTTTAAAACTTTTTACATTTGCAGCAGACAACTTTTGAAAACATTGAGGCAAAAGAAAAAAATGCTCATAATGATACAATAATTATACCTTCATATACGAAGATTTACCATATTTTTGCCAAGACCATTTCAAAGTCATCTGCTGCAGATTAGATGTATTTGGGAAAGGGTAAAGACCTAAGCGCCACCTTAAACATATACCTTGGCCAAATATGATATATTATATACTCCCTCCAAATTTGAAATTACGGTAATCTGAGAATGTTGAGAAACGTTCTGTAGGCTTTTTCCTATGTAGCCCAACGTTGGGCGCCATTGTAATAGTCCTAAAAGATCCTTACAGGCCTAATCTATATTGATGCTAGCTTTGAAGAGCTGATAATACAGAACAGCTTATATATTCATCAATATCCAAGGATCCTTTTGACAGGGTAAGCTCCATAGCAAGGCAGTATCCCATTTTACATATACCTTGGCTATAGACTTGAAAGCATTATTTACTCATATTATGAGCAATTTCTCCTTTTGTCAAAATGTTTCCAAAGTCATCTGCCTCTACATCAGGGTCCAGGGTTATTAGTTGGGTTTTCCTATAACGCTGCTCATAATCTTTGTTGAAATAAAAAATTGTATAATATTCTCCTTAGCACTTTCCCACATACAACAACTCTTGTAGCAGACGAAGAATTCTCAAAAAATGGGAAAAATCCCCAGAAATGAGAGTTGTATAATTAACCCTTTCCCTCATATAAACGCTTTCTGACGCCTCTGCAGCAGACGGCTTTTTGAAAACATAGTGACAAAAGAAGAAATTGCACAAAACGTGCAATTTCTCCTTTTGACACAATGTTTTCCACTTTTAGTCATAGGTTATCCATTCAATTATGGAGATTTTCTATGTTTTGACAAAATACTTTCAAAGTCGTCTGCTGCAGAATTGTCGTATGAGGGAAAGGGTTAAATAGAGTTTAAAAAAATTGTGTCAAAAGGAGGAATTGCTCAGAGGCATCTACTTCTGAGATGCCAGAATGCGTCTCTATGTGGTCGAGGGTTAAAAGGTTGGACTATAGGCACCAATGACCCTGGTCATGTTATAGTTTCTAATTTAGCCTGGCTTTCTTAGGAAGTTCAAACTGTTATTACCATTCATATGCCATTAGGATTGTTAACGAGATATCTGCGTGACAGGGAACAAGTTGTTTACACCAAACTTTCACTCAGTCATGCTATCTGGTCATTTATGGTCATTTATGGTCAGATACAAAACATAGCGTCAAAAACCTGAAAAATCACCATAAAAGATAACTTAATTGTTAAATAAAGTTGAAAACATTGTGGACAAAGGAAAAATTGCTCATGACCTTTCACCTTTGGCCACAATGTATTCAAAAGTCGTCTGCTGCTATTGCCTCAAAATACGTCTGCGGGTGGGAAAGGGTTTCATGTCCATCTAATAGAAGAAACATTTTGCCATAAAGATATGAAGAGGTCTTGAAGATAAAATGAGTTAACCAGGAAACGCGGTGATGTAACTAAAAGATTGTTGAAAGCGATGCTCTTTGGGTTTTGACTAAATTTGATAGGTCCTCTTTCAAAGTTGTTCAAAGAATGTTGTTGAAATGTAGCTTGTTTTTCATATATGTATAGAGTAAGAACATTGAAAACTATTTTAAGTTCAATTAACCCTTTCCCACCTACAACAAATCTGCAGCAGGCGAATTTGAAAGCATGTTCGCAAACACCCGGAAAATCTCTATAAATGAAAGTGCAATAACTGAAAAAAGTTGAAAACATTTTGGCAAATGGAGAAGTTGCTCGTTTTGAGCAATTTTCCTTTTGCCACAATGTTTTCATAATTCGTCTGCTGCAGATGCGTCAGAAAGTGTCTGCAGGTGGGAAAGGGCTAAAATCAGGTGACCGATATAGGACCATCATGGTCCTCTTGTATGAACAGTGTGTCATCAAGATTGACACTGTTCATCATATATAACCTACATAGGCTTTGTTCAAGCTTCTGTCAATGGGTGTAGAATCTGATCAAAGAGCAGTTATTCAGACTAATCTGAAGTTACACTATTCACAAATGCCTCATGTACAAGTTCTTGCATGGACGGACTTCATTTCATATATGGTCATTTGATGTCCATAATCTAGTAGAAACCTTTCATCATAATTAACCCTTTCTCACATACAAGAAATCTGCAGCAGAATTAAGACTTTGAAACATATTTTAGTCAAAAATTGGAAAAATTGAATTGATAACCAATGACTAAAAGTGGAAAACATTGTGGCAATAGGAGAAATTGCTAATCATGAGTAATTTCTTCTTTTGCCACAATGTTTTCAAAAGTCGTCTGCTTCAAAGGCATCAGAAAGCTTCTGTATGAGGGAAAGAGTTTAAAGAGACTACAGGTCTCTCTAGAGAATTTGCTGCAGCGGCATGGCATCATTGGAAAGTGCCTGTATGTAGGAATTTAAGAGGCAAACAAAACTTTGAGAATTATAATTATCCTGACGTCTAGAAACTTTTTCAGCTCTTGGATAATTCAATAATTTCATGCAATTTTTGTTCTTATTTCTTGTATAATATTTCAAAAACTCAGAATTATGACAATATTAATTACAAAATGACTATGTTTGTAGTCAAATGATATATTTTGGTCCGTCATCTTCATGGAACTGATGAAAAAGCTGTAAATGACAAAGATTAAATGGCTGAAAGGATTGTTAATAGTTTTTCCTTTGGAAAAGCAGTGTGACTGAATTGATAATAATGAAACAAAATTCCTTTTTTTTTAGACTGAAACTCCATCATTAGCCAGGTCAGGTCACATAGGATTTAAAGTTGAAATAAAGATTTCAAAACATGAAATATATGCACTTTATCCTAAGAGCTCTGAAATTAATCCTTTCTCACCTACAGACACTTTCTGAAGCCTCTGCAGCAGACGACTTTTGAAAACATTGTGAAAAGGAGAAATTGCTCTAAATGAGGCAATTTCCCCATTTGCCACAATGTTTTAAACTTTCTTCAGAAATTTTCTCTTCATTTATAGAGATTTTCCACATTTTCGCCTTTAATATTTCAAAGATGTTTGCTGCAGATTTGTTGTATGTGGGAAAGGGTTAACTAAGTATCTTTTTAGTCTCCCTAGTCTGAGAAACTTAACAATTCCAGTAGTTCAAAACATCCATTAAATCCATTCCCTAATATGGACAACTTTAGATACTTCCACAGCATATCTTTGATTTCATAGAAGGACAAATCCATGGTTTAACAAGAGGGCCAAGATGGCCCTGGAATCGCAATTTTGACAAAATATGTTCAAAGTCGTCTGCTGCAGAATTGTTTTATGTGGGAAACTAGAGCTCTGTTTAAAAGGGAAGAAAGGATATAAAATGAATCTGTAAAAGGCTAAAAGCAGTAAAAACCAGCTAGTGCCAAACCAAAATCAATACGTCACAACACCATGAAAAGTACTAAGAATGCATAATTAGAATTAGTTTCCAGAAGTTGACCCCCAGCCTGATTTGCTAATTCTAGATTCTTCTTAATTGACTCTTGATGAACAATTTCTTCTCTTGTCACAATACTTTCAAAAATTGTCCTCAACCATTGTCAGGATTCTGTCGTGGCCATTATTAGTGGTCTAAGGGTCTGGGATTATTGAACTGGGCATCCTATGTTCGAATCCCAGTCGCAGCGTTCATGGTAAAGTGCCCTTGAGCAGAACACATTTCCTAGCCTAGTCTTGGTTTGTTTATCATGTATAATTTAAGTGTTCTGTCACTGTTGAAAAAGGCGTAAAAATCCCAACAAAACAAAGCTCCAGAATTGAAAACATTGTTGCAAAAAGAGAAATCACTTATCATGAACAATTTATTCTTTACCCACAATACTTTTAAAAGTTGTCTACTGCAGATGCATAATAAATGGATCTGCATGTGGAAAAGGGTTATGCTGCTTTATGCATAGCTATAGAACAGAAAACTGTATTGAACATCCTCGATCAGCCAGGACTTGGAGCAGGTGACAAAGAACATTGTCATGCCTATAGAAAAGATGGATATTAACCTTTTCCCACTAACATCAAACACAATTTAATTTGGCAAAAATGTGTAAAATTTCAAAAGTGAGAGTTTGATTACTTTATAGAGTTGAGGACAATGGTGGCAAACGGAGAAATTTCTTACCTATGAGTAATTATTCTTTTTGTAACATCGGTAGCCAGAGTCGTCTGTTTCCGATGTGATATAATGCGTCTGCAGGTGGGAAAGGTATAATGTAAAAATTACATAAAAACTTAATGTATTTGCCTAGAATTGTAAAGAATTTATTTTAAAGCTGGAAAATTCAATATTTACTGTCTTAAATTTTAAATGTTCCCACTCAAATCATACATAAAACAGTTCTGCAGCTGATGACCTTGACATCATCTAGGTAAACATATAAAAAATCTATAAAAACAAATGTACAATTATATGATAAACTAAACCATGGCAAAAGGATAAAATTCTCATGATTGCCTGGATAAATATACATGTAATTAATTTAAACTTCACTTTAGAGTCACATAAAACAGCTGAATGACAGTTGAAACTAGTGGCTTGAAATTCTGTTCACAAAATGTACTAAGAACCATTCAGACTGGGTAACAAATTTCTATTCACAAAATGTACTAAGAACCATTCAGACTGGGTAACAAATTTCTATTCACAAAATGTACTAAGAACCATTCAGACTGGGTAACAAATTTCTATTCACAAAATGTACTAAGAACCATTCGGGCTGGGTAACAAATTTCTATTCACAAGACGGGTGTGGGAGGTCTTTGGTTTGATTCTCGGCCGGGTCATACAAAAGACTTAAAAATGGTAGTAATGGCTGCCCCCTTGGTGTTTCTTTTGTCACTATGTTTTCAAAAAGCTAGTGCAGAGGCGTCAGAAAGCGTCTATATGAAGGAAAGGGTTAACCCTTTGCCACATACCGATGCTTCCTGGCACATTTTTAGCTAGCAACTTTTGGTGAAATCGTTTTATTTAACTCTTTACCGACGCCTTCTGGCACTTTTTTTAGCAGACAACTTTTGAAAACATTGAGGCAAAAGATTGAATTGCCCATAATGAGCAATTTCTCCTTTTTTCACAATGTTTACAACTACAATATAATAATATTACTTTCATTTACAACGATTTTCCATATATTTGCCAAGATCATTTCAAAGTCATCTGCTGCAGATTAGATGTATGTGGGACCTATCTGAAAAGGAGTGGGGGCTCTACCTTGAAAAGTGTATATGCGATTAATATTTTAAAAACTTTAGAAGGGCGAAGAAGAAAATGGACTCCATTTCCCCCAATGTTTTCAAAAATCTGTCTGTTGCAAAACTGTAACCCGTAAAGGGTTACTGAAGAGCACTGGTCATATTAAATTATCACCTATCTGTAATTGTCAATTAACTCTTTCCAAATTACAAGTCTGCAGTAGACAACTTTAGAAAACATTGTGGCATTTGAAACCACTTCTGACTAATAGACGGTGCAAACCCAGATCAAACTGACTGACTGATTGTACAGTTCTATCTTGCCTAAAACTTGACTGATTGTACAGTTTTATCTTGCCTAAAACTGGTCAAAAATACTGTTATTGACATACAACAAATGATTATGATCCGACCTGACCAGCACTCGAACCTTGGACCTTTTGATTTGAAGGTGAACGCTCTACCACACGCTATAAAAGCTAGCTCCTCCACAGCAAGGCAGTATAAGCGTCCCCTTATCCTTAGACGCTTTCTGATGCCTCTGCAGCAGACGGCTTTTTAAAAAGATAAGTGTCAAAAGAAGAAATTGCACAAAACTACCAATTTTTCCTTTTGACACAATGTTTTTGACTTTTAGTCATAGGTTATCCATTCAATTATAGAGATTTTCTATTTTTTGACAAATTATGTTTAAAGTCGTCTGCTGCAGAATTGTCATATGAGGGAAAGGGTTATACATATACCTTGGCCACATATTATATATTATATACTCCCTCCAAATTTGAAATTACTGGAATCTGAGAATGTTGTGAAACGTTCTGGAGGCTTTTTTCCTATGTAGCCCAATGTTGGGCGCCATTGTAATTGTCCTAAAAGATCCTTACAGGCCTATCTATATTGATGCTAGCTTTGAAGAGCTGATAATACAGAACAGCTTATATATTCATCAATATTCAAGGATCATTTTGACAGGGTAAGCTCCATAGCAAGGCAGTATCCCATTATACATATACCTTGGCTATAGACTTGAAAGCATTATTTACTCATATTATGAGCAATTTCTCCTTTTGTCACAATCCGCTGTGGTCGAGTGGTTAGCGTCGGGGATTTTGAAACCGGGTATCCCGGGTTTGATCCCCAGTCGCGGCACTACGGTCATGGTGGAGTGCCCTTGGGCAAGGCACATTTTCTAGCCTAGTACTGGTTTGTTTACCCAGGGATCATGAATAATTAAATTTAATTGCGTGCTAAATGACCTTAGCTGTCGATGCGCCATAAAACAATATACATTCATTCATTCATTCCTTTTGTCACAATGTTTCCAAAGTCATCTGCCTCTCCATCAGGGTCAAGGGTTAATAGTTGGGTTTTCCTATAACGCTGCTCATAATCTTTGTTGAAATAAAAAATTGTATAATATTCTCCTTAGCACTTTCCCACATAACAACTCTTGTAGCAGACGAAGAATTCTCAAAAAATTGGGAAAAATCCCCAGAAATGAAAGTTATATAATTAAAAAGAGTGTCAAAAGGAGAAATTGCTCAGAGGCGTCTGCTGCGGAGACGCCAGAATGAGTCTGTATGTGGGAGAGGGTTAAAAGGTTGGACTATAATTAGGCACCAATAACCCCTGGTCATGTTACAGTTTCTTAGCCTAACTTTTTAGGAAGGCCAAACTGTTATTGGCATTAAGATGCCTAGGATTGTTAACGAGATATCTGCGTGACAGGGAACAAGTTGTTCACACCAAACTTTCACTCAGTCATGCTATCTGGTCATTTATGGTCATTTATGGTCAGATACAATAAATATGCAGCAGACGCTGTTGAAAACATAATGACAGAAATCGGAAAAATCACCATAAAAGATATTAAATTGTTATTGAATAAAGTTAAAAAATTGTGGAACTGAAACTCCACATTGCTAGCGAGACTGGATTTAAAGTTGAAATAAAGATTTCAAAACATGAAATATGCACTTTATCTAGAGCTCTGTTTAACCCTTTCCCTGATACGACAATTCTGCAGCAGACGACTTTGAACGTATTTTGTCAAAAAATAGAAAATCTCCATAATTGAATGGATAACCTATGACAAAAAGTGGAAAACATTGTGGCAAAAGGAGAAATTGCACGTTTTGTGCAATTTCTCCTTTTGTCACTATGTTTTCAAAAAGCCGTCTGCTGCAGAGGCGTCAGAAAGCGTCTATATGAGGGAAAGGGTTAATCCTTTCTCACCTACAGACACTTTCTGAAGCCTCTGCAGAAGACGACTTTTGAAAACATTGTGACAAAAGTGAGAAATTGCTCAAGATGAGCAATTTCTCCATTTGCCACAAGGTTTTCAACTTTCTTCAGAAATATATTTTCATTTATAGAGTTTTCCCTCATTTTCGCCTTCAATATTTCAAAGTCATCTGCTGCAGATTTGTTGTATGTGGGAAAGAGTTAACCCTTTCCCTCATATAGACGCTTTCTGACGCCTCTGCAGCAGACAACTTTTTGAAAATGCATAGTGACAAAAGAAGAAATTGCTCAAATCGAGCAATTTCTCCTTTTGCCACAATGTTTTCCACTTTGAGTCATAGGTTATCAAATATAGAGATTTTATCTTTTTTAAAAAAATATGTTCAAAGTCGTCTGCTGCAGATTTGTCGTATGAGGGAAAGGGTTAACTAGAGCTCTGTTTAAAAGGGGAGGAAGGATATAAAATGAATCTGTAAAAGGCTAAAAGCAGTAAAAACCAGCTAGTGCCAAACCAAAATCAATACGTCACAACACCATGAAAAGTACTAAGAATGCATAATTAGAATTAGTTTCCAGTAGTTAACCCCCAGCCTGATTTGCTAATTTTAGATTCTAGATTCTTCTTGCTTGTCACAATACTTTCAAAAATTGTCCCCAACCATTGTCAGGATTCTGTTGTGGCCTGTAGTGGTTAGGGTCTGGGATTATTGAACTGGAGCATCCTATGTTCGAATCCCAGTTGCAGCGTTCATGGTAAATTGCCCTTGAGCAGAATACATTTCCTAACCTAGTACTGGATATTTATCATGTACAATTTAAGTGTTATGTCGCTGTTGAAAAAGCATAAAAATCCCAATAAAGCAGAATTAAAAAAATTTGGAAAGGGATTATGTAAAAATTACATAAAAAATATTTTTCTAGGATTGTAAAGAATGGAAAATTAGATATTTTCCATCTTTTAAATGTTCCCACTCATATTATATTGCATACATGAAACAATTCTGCATCAGAAGACCTTGACATCATCTAGGTAAACATATGAATATCTGTAAAAACAAAAGTACAGATATATATGATATAGTTAACCACATTTTAGCAAAAGGATAAAATTCTCATGATTGCCTGGATAAATATACGTGTAATTAATTGAAACTTTACTTTAGAGGCACATGAAACAGCTGAATGACAGTTGAAACTAGTGGCTTGAAATTCTGTTCACAAAATGTACTAAGAACCATTCGGGCTGGGTAACAAATATCTATTCACAAGACGGGTGTGGGAGGTCTGTGGTTTGATTCTCCGCCGGGTCATAAAAAAGACTTAAAAATGGTAGTAATTATGGCTGCCCTCTTGGTGTTTAGGTTTGTGGGGTTAGGCATTATGACTGTCTGGCTGGTGTCAGAATAAATGTACCAGAAGAACTGGTAACTTACTCAGGAAAAGCCAGGATATAACTGAAAAATTGTTGAAATTGGGGTAAAACACCAAAGAATTTAATTGAACTATTCACAAGAATGTACTTAGAACCATTCAGGTTGGTAACACATTTCTATTCACAAGAATGTAATATGAACCATTCAGGCAGGGTAACAAATTTCTATTCACAAGAATGTACTATGAACCATTCAGGCATGGTAACAAACTTCTATTCCCTTGAATGTACTAAGAACCATTTGGGCTCGGTAACAAACTTCTATTCACAAGAATGTACTAAGAACCATTTGGGCTCAGTAACAAACTTCTTTTTACAAGAATGTACTAAGAACCATTTGGGCTCAGTAAAAAACTTCTATTCACAAGAATGTACTAAGAACCATTTGGGCTGGGCAACAAACTTCTATTCACAAGAATGTACTATGAACCATTTGGGCTTGGTAACACATTTCTATTCACAAGAATGTACTAAGAACCATTTGGGCAGGGTAACAAATTGCTATTCACAAGAATGTACTAAGAACCATTTGGGCTTGGTAACAAACTTCTATTCACAAGAATGTACTAAGAACCATTTGGGCTCGGTAACAAACTTCTATTCACAAGAATGTACTAAGATCCATTTGGGCTCAGTAACAAACTTCTTTTCACAAGAATGTACTAAGAACCATTTGGGCTCAGTAAAAAACTTCTATTCACAAGAATGTACTAAGAACCATTTGGGCTGGGCAACAAACTTCTATTCACAAGAATGTACTATGAACCATTTGGGCTTGGTAACACATTTCTATTCACAAGAATGTACTAAGAACCATTTGGGCAGGGTAACAAATTGCTATTCACAAGAATGTACTAAGAACCATTTGGGCAGGGTAACAAATTGCTATTCACAAGAATGTACTAAGAACCATTTGGGCTTGGTAACAAACTTCTATTCACAAGAAGGATACTAAGAACCATTTGGGCTCAGTAACAAACTTCTATTCACAAGAATGTACTAAGATCCATTTGGGCTCAGTAACAAACTTCTTTTCACAAGAATGTACTAAGAACCATTTGGGCTCAGTAAAAAACTTCTATTCACAAGAATGTACTAAGAACCATTTGGGCTGGGCAACAAACTTCTATTCACAAGAATGTACTATGAACCATTTGGGCTTGGTAACACATTTCTATTCACAAGAATGTACTAAGAACCATTTGGGCAGGGTAACAAATTGCTATTCACAAGAATGTACTAAGAACCATTTGGGCAGGGTAACAAATTGCTATTCACAAGAATGTACTAAGAACCATTTGGGCAGGGTAACAAATTGCTATTCACAAGAATGTACTATGAACCATTTGGGCAGGGTAACAAATTGCTATTCACAAGAATGTACTAAAAACCATTTGGGCTGGTTAACAAACTTCTATTCACAAAACTGTTTTAAGAACCATCCTGGCTGGGTAATAAATTCACAATAATGTTCTAAAAACCATTTGGGCTGGGTAACAAATTTCTATTCGCAAAATGTACTAAAAGTCATTTGGGTTGGGTTACAAACTTTTTTTAGAATGTTTTAGGAACAATTCTCAAGTATAACAAATAGCATATAGTAAAAAAAAAGAATTGTGGCAAAAAGAGAAATTGTTCATTATGTGATCATTCAAGCACTCTTGTTCCCATATTCGATAAATCTGCAACACTGATGAATGGCAAAACATTTAGGCAAAAATAGGAAAAGTTTGCATAAACCAAAGTATATTTATTGAACAAGAGAATAGAAGAAATTGATCATTATGGTTTTCCAAAGCTGTGTGCAACAGATGTGTCACAATGCATCAGCATGTTGGAAGGGGATGATAGTTTGTTTGTTTGATCAGACTCAGAACTTTGTCCATTAAACCTCTCCCTCATACGACAATTCTGCAGCAGACGACTTTGAACATATTTTGTCACAAAACAGAAAATCTCTTAATAATTGCATGGATAACCTATGACTAAAAGTGGAAAACATTGTGGCAAAAGGAAAAATTGCTCGTTCTGAGCAATTTCTTCTTTTGTCACTATGATTTCAATAAGCCGTCTGCTGCAGAGGCGTCAGAAAGCGTCTATATGGGGGAAAGGGTTAACCCTCCCCTGCATCTGCAGCAGACGACATTTTGAAATATTCAACCAAAATGTCAATAAATGAAAATAAAATTAGTGACAAGTGTTCAAATATACATGGTGGCAAATGGAGAAATTGCTCAAAATGTTTTCTCAATTATCTGCTGTAGATTACTTTTATGTATAAAGGGGTTTTGCGTGTTAACACTTTCCCTTATATAGATGCTTTCTGACGCCTCTACAGCAGACAGCTGTTTGTAACCATAGTGATAAAAGAAGAAATTGCTCAAAACGAGCAATATCTCCTTTTGCCACAATGTTTTCCACGTTTAGTTATATTGGTTATCCATTCAATTATAGAGATTTTCTATTTTTTGACAAAATATGTTCAAAGCCGTCTGCTGCAGAATTGTCGTATTAGGGAAAGGGTTAAGCTCTCAAACAACCAATATTGTTGATAAACAGCACTGACAATCAATCATTCAAATGCAATTTCTTGTCAACCCTTTCCCTCATACAACAAATCTGCAGCAGATGACTTTAGAAACATCTTGGCAAAAATATGAAAAATCTCTTTAAGTAGAATAGTATAACAATTGGATAGAGTTGAACAATTTCTACTTTTGCCACATTGCTTTCAAAAGTCATCAGCTGCCAAGGCTTCAGAAACCGCCTGTATGTGGGAATATATTAATAATAACTACTTCCCTCATACGACAATTCTGCAGCAGACGACTTTGAAAGTATTTTGTCAAAAAATAGAAAATCTCCATAATTGAATGGATAACCTATAACTAAACGTGGAAAACATTGTGGCAAAAGGAGATATTGCTCGTTTTGAGCAATTTCTTCTTTTATCACTATGGTTACAAAAAGCTGTCTGCTGTAGAGGCGTCAGAAAGCATCTATATAAGGGAAAGTGTTAACACTGCAAAACCCCTTTATACATAAAAGTAATCTACAGCAGATAATTGAGAAAACATTTTGAGCAATTTCTCCATTTGCCACCATGTATTTTGAACACTTGTCACTTATTTTATTTTCATTTATTGACATTTTGGTTGAATATTTCAAAATGTCGTCTGCTGCAGATGCATGGGAGGGTTTAACCCTTTCCCTCATATAGACGCTTTCTGACGCCTCTGCAGCAGACGGCTTTTTGAAATCATAGTGACAAAAGGAGAAAATGCTCAGAACGAGCAATTTATCCTTTTGCCACAATGTTTTCCACTTTTAGTCATAGGTTATCCATGCAATTATAGAGATTTTCTGTTTTTTGACAAAATATGTTCAAAGCCGTCTGCTTCAGAATTGTCGTATGAGGGAAAGGGTTAAGCTCTCAAACAACCAATATTGTTGATAAACAGCACTGACAATCAATCATTCAAATGCAATTTCTTGTCAACCCTTTCCCTCATACAACAAATCTGCAGCAGATGACTTAAGAAACATCTTGGCAAAAATATGAAAAATCTCTTTAAGTAGAATAGTATAACAATTGGATAGAGTTGAACAATTTCTACTTTTGCCACATTGCTTTCAAAAGTCATCAGCTGCCAAGGCTTCAGAAACCGCCTGTATGTGGGAATATATTAATAATAACTACTTCCCTCATACGACAATTCTGCAGCAGACGACTTTGAAAGTATTTTGTCAAAAAATAGAAAATCTCCATAATTGAATGGATAACCTATGACAAAAAGTGGAAAAAGATTGTGGCAAAAGGAGAAATTGCACATTGTGCAATTTCTTCTTTTGTCACTATGTTTTCAAAAGGCTGTCTGCTGCAAAAGGCGTCAGAAAGCATCTATATGAGGGAAAGGGTTAATAATATCTACTTAATATCGCACAAGTATGAAATGTGAATAAACAACTTGGAAACTTAATTAACCATTTCCCACATACAGACGTCTTCAGATCCTTCAATATTTACAGCAGCTGAAGATTCTTCGTATATAATGACAGTTAACCCTTTCCCTCATATAGATGGTTTCAGACGACTTTTGAAAACATTGTGGCAAAAGGAGAAATTGCTCAAAACGAGCAATTTCTCCATTTGCCACAATGTTTTCATTTATAGAGATTTTTTGTGTTTTACCTAGATATTTGTAAAGTCCTCTGCTGCAGATTTGTGTTTTTGGGAAAGAGTAAGCCCAAAAGTAACATAGCCCTTAGATGTGTCTTTCTGACAAAAATGGTAAGCTTACCAGTACTCTATAACAAACCAACTTCAGAGGACCAGATAAGGAGGGGTATTCAGGTCTTTTTTCCACAATTTCTCTCTTACTATTAAAGCAAACTCTATGTTGTGAGTACTCAAAAGAATCATCTCACTGAGACGCTTCTTTTGAGTACCCACAACATGGGTTAGAGGGTCAAATAAGGGTTTTAGAACATGCAAAACGCCCCTTTTCTAGAACTCGGCAACTTTATGTTTTGTCAGTTTGTTGTAGCTCAGTTATCCGTTCCAACATACAACATTAAATTTGCAGCAGACTACTATTTAAGCAAAAAGATGGAAAAATTCTATTAATGAAAGTAGAATTATAAAATAGAGATGATGAGCAATTTCTCCATTTACCACAAATGTTTTCAAATGTTGTCTGCTGCAGATCATGTGTCAAATTGGGAAAGCGCGCATCAGGTTGATGTAATCAGTAGAAACATTAGAACTGCTACACTGGTAATGAACCTGAAACCGCTACACTGGTTGAATCTGAAACCGCTGGTCTTTTAAACTGTACACAGCTCATTTAACCCTTTCCCACATACAACAAATTTGCAGCAAACAACTTTGAAAACATCTAGACAAAAAAAAGGAGTTCAAAACATGGTGGCAAAAGGAGAAATTGCTCATTTTGAGCTATCTCTTCTGTTGTCACAATGTTTTCAAAAGTATTCTGCTACAATTTAGCATCTTTATTTGGAAACGGATTAATGTGTTGTCTGCAACGAAAGGTAAAATGGCCATTAGGGATTACTTACAGTCGTCTGTCTGTCTGTCTGTCTGCTTGTCATGCTTTATCTTGTTTTATAGCTATTTGCTATAAGCAGGCCTTAGAGATGTGTTTCTTCAAACAATCTTTGTAATGCTGTTTTAACCGTTTCGAAGTCATACAACAAATCTGCAGCAGATGACTTTGAAAACATAGTGACAAATACCTGAAAAATCTCCATAAAAGATAGCTTGATTGTTAAATAAAGTTAAAATTGAGGCCAAAATGTTTTCAAAAGTCGTCTGCTGCTATTGCTTCAAAATGCGTTTGCAGGTGTTAAAGGGTTAACCCTTTCCCTCATACAACAATTCTGCAGCCGACGACTTCCAACATTTTTTGTCAGAAAATAGGTTATCCATTCAATTAAAGAGATTTTCTATGACTAAAAGTGGAAAAAATTGTGGCAAAAGGAGAAATTGCTTGTTTTGAGCAATTTCTTCTTTTGTCACTGTTTTCAAAAAGCTGTCTGCAGCAGAGGCGTCAGAAAGCGTCTATATGAGGGAAATGGTTAAAGAACATTTGCCTGCCAATTCTCACAACTGATCAACTGATAAGTGCACCAATCAACAGATAGAATGTTGGCAAAACTGGGGTTTGAACTTACAACTACTGGATTGACAGCCCACTTTACTACCAACTAAGCTATCGGGGTTTGGCCTAGATGACAAACAGGTTTCATATACTTGCACAAAATTGGATTAGTGTCAATATCATTTGTTTCTAATTATTAGCATAAAAACTCCATGAATTACCAAGATATCCAATGAAATTGGAATTGATTCAATGATTTCAGGAGGTTAGGAGTTATCCATTTATCTTAATACAGAAGAGGTTAGAGCTTCAGCCTATTGAGCAGGAGACCATGGTTTGATTCCCATTCGGGTCATATCAAAGACCTTGGAAATGGTAGTATAATATGGATTAACTCCCTCTTTGGTGCTCTGAGGGTTTAAGATATAGCATTACAGCTAATGCATCGGTTTCTGGATATATAAAACCAATAGCCCTTTCCCTCATATAGACGCTTTCTGACGCCTCTGCAGCAGACGGCTATTTGAAAACATAGTGACAAAAGAAGAAATTGCACAAAACGTGCAATTTCTCCTTTTGCCACAATGTTTTCCACTTTTAATCATAGGTTATCCATTTTATTATAGAGATTTTCTGTTTTTTGACAAAATATGTTCAAAGTCGTCTGCTGCAGAATTGTCGTATGAGGGAAAGGGTTAAAGCAGACGGCGTTTTGAAAACATAGTGACAAAAGAAGAAATTGCACAGAACGTGCAATTTCTCCTTTTGCCACAATGTTTTCCACTTTTTGTCATAGGTTATCCATTCAATTATGGAGATTTTCGATGTTTTGACAAAATACGTTCAAAGTAGTCTGCTGCAGAATTGTCAATTGCAAATATATGCTGTGATATATTTGCAATTATGTTAAAAGAGGCATAAAAAATGCCATTTAAACCAACAAACCTGATACAGAAAATTTGTGATGCCTTTTGCTGGATCATGCAGACTTTTGTAAACATTTTGTGAAAAAAAGAGTGCCTTTTACGTCACGATGTTTCCATGGCGACAAGAAAGCCAGGTATATAAGCTTTACGCTAAAACGGCAACGGGGATTATTTGCTGAAGGGCTTTTTGATCTAACTGACTTGAGAGAAAGAGAGAGAGAAGATAGAGATAGAGAATGGGAGTCTTGTTCAGGCTGGTTGCCCGAGAGGGAGGCCTGATGGAGGGCTCATTTGTTAGGGGGCTTATTTGCTGGGCGACTGACAGGAGTGAGACACAGAAATTATGTTTGGTTTTGATACATAGACAATATCCTTGTTAATAAATAAAGACATAGAAAACAAAACAAGTACTTTTATATTTATATGTTTAATGTGGCACCTCTTTGTGTCACAAGGACCAATTTCAACCAAATTTCACAGGATTTATTCGTTTGGGGGTCCTCTTTCAGAATTATTCAAAGATTTAAATTCCATTGAGAACTTTGGTTGCTGCTGCATCAGAAAGGGGGCAAAATGTCCAAACTTTACGGATCTTCTCTTCCGTAATTTGCGTGTCCGATTCCAAGATAATTTGGTAGAAATGTTCTTTGAGTGACCCTCTACAAAAACTGTTCAAGCCATATTGATTTCGTTGAAAAATGGGGCTGCAAGGAAAGGGGCAAAATGACAAAACTTTGTAATTCGATTCTTATTAAAGTTCTTGTTAGATTTCAAGATAATTTAGTAGAAATGTTTCTTTACTGACACTTTACATAATATATTCAGTTAGATAGATATGCTATGTGGCATCAGAAAAGGGGTAAATGAACTTTTAGCTTCAAATGACACCTCCTCCTAAACCATCGAACAAATATCCATCAAACTTCTCAGGAATGTTTCTTTGGTGGTCCTATTTCAAATTGTGCAAAGATTTAATGGCTTTTTACAAATGGCCTTTACTGATAAGCTATTTCTATTAAAATTTTTCCCAGATATTTGCAGTTAAATATTTGCTACTATAAATTTACTATCACTCAGTTGATCGATTTAGGGCCATTTTGGCCCTCTTGTTTTCCTTACTAAAGCCACCTTTACACACACGTAGATTGTTTGGTGACCATTGAGAGATCCACAATTGGCCCGATCTCTCGAAGATCTCTCAAAGCCCCCAAAAAGTAGTTTCTGTGTAAATGCTTGGGAGATCCTTGAGCACTCGTTTTCAACTTTTCCAACTTCCATGGCCATCTAAAGAGATCTTGGAGAGACCATAGTGGATAAGCGCTCATTTAAAGACCCTTGAGAGATCACGATGAAATCTATTGCTGAGAGATCGCTGAGAGATCAGGTGTAACAAAGGGAGATCAGTGAGAGACCGAAAAAATTGCGGTCCATTGACAAAGTTCTGAGAGATCATTGGGTGATTGATAAGACTGTATAATATATCTTCTGTTCATGTTGGTAAGGGTCAGCTGTTTGCCTGATGTGATATTGATTGTGTGGTTTGCTTTAAAATATTCTCATAGCTCTAGTTATCCCTTTCCCTCATATAGACGCTTTCTGACGCCTCTGCAACAGACAGACTTTTGAAAACAAAGTGACAAAAGAAGAAATTGCTCAAAACAAGCAATTTCTCCTTTTGACACAATGTTTTCCACTTTTAGTCATAGGTTATCCATTCAATTATAGATTTTCCTTTTTTTGACAAAATTTGTTCAAAGTCATCTGCTGCAGAATTGTCAGATGAGGGAAAGGGTTAAGGGGCATTTTGCATGTTGTGAGTACTCAGAAGAATCGCTTCAGTGAGACGCTTCTTTTTAGTACCCACAACATAGGTTTAAATGAGTGTTTACTGAGATATCATGGAAGCATGATCTGTTTACCCTTCCTTATCTAGTCCTCTATATAATTCTGGCCAAAAATTGCAGCATCTCCAAAAGTTGAACCAAGATTTTGATGGAATACAAGGCAGTTATGCCCCCTTTACACAGAGATCAGTGATCAGTCCGTTGTGATACCTTTGAACGATGAAAAAATGGCAAGAGTTCTCAAAGCTTTCAAAGAGCCACCAGCAATCGCCGTGGTCTCTCGATGATCTTCCAGTGATCTCCACAGTCACCACTGTCTCCTCAAAGTTTTGACTCGGGTCCAAAACAATCTCAACGGTCGCAGAGGGAAGCAATCTTTCAACGGTCTCTTAAAGAGCATAGACAACTTTTGTAAACATCATGGGATATCGATGAATAATGTTCATATTTTGTCACGGTGTTTTCTACTTGATTCTTAAATTGCACTTTTATTCGTTCAGAGAGATTTCACATATTTTACCCCACCTGTTTCTGCCGCGGATCATTTCTATGTTCAAACAGGTTAAATTTAGTAAAAAGTTATTGAAATCAGGGTTAAACCTTTCCCATATACAGACACTTTCTGACGCAGCTAGATAACTTTTGAAAACTTAGTGGCAATAGTTACGAGGGCTTGGCGTGAAACGGTTGTATCTAAAATTGGTATTTTTTTACCAAGGTTAATCACCTCGCCATAAAGTCTTTATAAGCGTTAAATCACTTTTCTTGGTAAACAATGTAAATTTAGGTGCCATTGCTCGTTCTGAGCAATGGCACCTAAATTTGCATTGTTTACAAAAGGGTCAAAATTGCCCCTAAACCAGGGTTTTCAAAATAGGTTTTAAGTTACAACCGTTTCACGCCAAGCCCTCGGTTAATTCTGCATTTGCCACAATGATTTCAACTCTATTGAATAATCAGTTATAGAGATTTTTCTATATTTTTTGGTAATTTCAAAGTCGTCTGCTGCAGATTTTCCGTATGTGGGAAAGGAGGAATAAACATTGTGTGCACCATTAGGTTTTCAAGGACTTTATAAAGTGTGAATGAGTTTATCGAATTCAAATGTTTACATTCTGTTCAGTGTGCAGACGAGTTGTTAGTGTCGATCTTGGCTGTTCACCAAGCAGTACATCTGATTCTACCCCCCCTTTCCCACTTACAACAAATCTGTTGCAGACGACTTTGAAAACATACTGGAACAAATTTGGAAACGACCTTTAAATGAAAGTATTGTTAAAAACGGCGTTAAACTCCAATCAATCAATCAATTAAATGAAAGTACAATAATTGAATCGAGTTGAAAACATAGTGACTAAATGAGAAATTGCTTGTTTTAAGCAATTTCTTCTTTTGTCGACATATTTTCAATAAGCCAGCTGTCTGCTGCAAAGGCGTCAGAAAGCATATGTATGATGGAAAGGGTTAACCAGTTTATTAGATTTTCAATTCCAACCCTTTCCCATATACCTCAAATCTAAGATACAAATGTATACCTAATTTTCGTCAGTCCTACGGACAAACTGTTTCATTCGCAGTCCTCGGTCAAAGAATATCGGTCAAAGAATATCAACAATACATGAATTTTGAGTCTAATCCTGGTTTACATTGTATAATCATAATTCGATTGCATAACAAGCTTTTTAAGCTTGTATTAATCAAGCTGGATGGCTGCTTCCTGGAGATATAATTAACCAGTACTAGCGCAGTTTATTTGGAAAAATCCCTAAGGCAGAACCGGCTCGTTCATCACAGGATTTGAAACCGGGATCTTTGGTACTGAGATGCCTACGCTCTACCACTGCACCACTTCATAATTATTCTTGTCAAACACCAAAGACGACTGACTCTACTAGATGTTGCAGGAATTTGGCAGGATAAGGAATAACCCTTTCCTACATGTAACAAATTTGCAGCAGACGACTTGGAAAAACATCTAGGCAAATAAACAAGGAAAAAATTCTTAAACCTTTTCCCATATACAACAATTCTGCAGCAGACAACTTGGAAAACATGTAGTTTAAAATGACAAAAACCGCTTATAAAAACAAAAATTTAATGTCTTAATATTTAACTTTTAAATAGGGTTGAAATCATTATGGTAAAATGAGAAGTAAATACTTTCTTTTTTTGCCTTGATGTTTTCAAAGGTAGTCTACACTGTGGAAAGGGTTAAGTCTCACATCCTGGAAATTGGTGCTTATATAAAATCCATTTTGTTTACTCAGGAATTATGTTGTCATAAAATTAGCTGGCAAAAATGCCATTATATCAATAAGTTCTAACTAATTGTGCAGCAGCAGCTGTTGCTTTAAACCCAGTCGACTTTAAAAACAGAGATTGTTCATAGTTTTGCCAATGTGTTTTCAAAGTTGTCTGCTGCAGATTTGTTGTATGTGGGAAAGGGTTATCAACCACAATTAGCTGTGTCCCTCATTTACATGCTAAATTGCATAAATACAGGTGAATCACCTTAATGAAATCTTAAATTTGATCAGCTGTCAATGAATTATTAATACAATTGTCAGAAAGAAAAGATCACAATGCAGATGACAATATTTGCCAAATTTAATCTACAATGTTTTCCAAAGGCAAAAATAAATGTCCATATATCATTCAAAATGTTTTTCATGAAACCCTTTCCCAACTACAGACACTTTCTGGGGCCTCTTACAATTAACCCTTTCCCTCGTACGACAATTCTGCAGCAGACGACTTTGAACGTATTTTGTCAAAACATAGAAAATCTCCATAATTGAATGGATAACCTATGACAAAAAGGGGAAAACATAGTGGCAAAAGGAGAAATTGCACGTTTTGTGCAATTTCTTCTTTTGTCACTATGTTTTCAAAAAGCCGTCTGCTGCAGAGGTGTCAGAAAGCGTCTATATGAGGGAAAGGGTTAACAGATGCTCTTTTGAAAACATTGTGACTAAAGGAGAAATATATCATAAGCGATTTCTACTTTTGCCACAATATTTTCAAGTTTATTCAGTATTGTTCTTTCATTGATAGAGTGTTCATAGTTTTGACTAAATGTTTTCGCAAAGTTGTCTGCAGCAGATGTATTGTAAGTGGGAAAAGATTAATTATTTAAAATCTAAACAAGCTGAACAATATTATTTAGAATATCTCGATTTGATTTTTGGATAGAATTTGATATATATATGTTTCATAGTTGAAATTACTTATTGAAAAAGGAAGATTCGCTCAACATGAGCAATTATGGACGCCTTATCATATATAGAGAGCCATATAGCCAAAGTACTGAGATGAGTGCTACGTGACCCAGTGGGTCAATCCTCTTAACCCTTTCCCTCATACGACAATTCTGCAGCAGACGACTGAACATATTTTATCAAAAAAATTGAAAATCTCTATAATTGAATGGATAACCTATGACTTAAAGTGGAAAACATTGTGGCAAAAGGAGAAATTGCACGTTTTGAGCAATTTCTTCTTTTGTCATTATGTTTTCAAAAAGCCGTCTGCTGCAAAGACGTCTATATGAGGGAAAGGGTTAATGTCCTCATCAAAATTCCTACAAACTATTTTGATCCATGCAAAATTCTGGTTTCCATTGCAACTGAAAGAAAAACAACTTTAAAAACTATTCTCGTCCCATTTTCAAACACTTTTGCAGGAATGTTCATTGGGTGACCATCTATCAGATTAGCTTCAAGCCATGTTGAGTGGTAGAAAAAGATTGCGACCCACTATCAGATAGCTTCAAGCCATGTTGAGTGGTAGAAAAACATTGCGACCCTCTATCAGATAGCTTCAAGCCATGTTGAGTGGTAGAAAAACATCGCTGCCAGGGACAGTACTGTTCTGCCTTAAATATGGCTAAAGAGAAAACTTAAGAATGTTTTCCTCCTACAGCATCTTACTGTCTTCCAAATAATTTTGTAGAAATGTTCCTTTATCAGGTTCCTTCAGACAATGTTGACTGGTTGAAAAACATTGCTGTCAGGGGCTCGGCTGTTCTGCCTTTTATTGCTGTAGTGAACACTTTAAAAATCTTCATCTCTGAAAGTGTCCTGCTAATTTCCCAGTAGTTTTTAGCTCGCCAGTACGAAGTACAGGAGAGCTTATGTGTTACCCCCGGCGTCGGCACCGTCGGCACCGTCGGCACCGTCGGCACCGTCGGCGGTGGCGTAGACACCTAGGTTTAAGGTTTGTGTTTAAGGTTTTCATTTGGGTTTTAAGGGTTTATACCTTTAGGAACCATTTGTCATCCATCTACGCACACCACTACACCCGTCCTGACCCTGGGTGAAGGTCAAGATAATTTCTACTTGGTTCTACTTGGTTCAGTTACAAGGTTTAAGGTTTGCGTTTAACGTTTAACATATCACTCTGCATTCACTATTATGACATTGATTGCTTTCATATTTAGTTTATACATTTAGGAACTATTGGTCATCCATCTACGCACACCACTACACCCGTTCTGACCCTGGGTCAAGGTCAAGGTCATTTCTACTTGGTTCAGTTACAAGGTTTAAGGTTTGCGTTTAACGTTTAACATATCACTCTGCAGTCACTATTATGACATTGATTGCTTTCATATTTAGTTTATACATTTAGGAACTATTGGTCATCTATCTGCGCACACCACTACACCCGTCCTGCACCTGGGTCAAGGTCAAGGTCATTTCTACTTGGTTCAGTTACAAGGTTTAAGGTTTGCGTTTAACGTTTAACATATCACTCTGCATTCACTATTATGACATTGATTGCTTTCATATTTAGTTTATACATTTAGGAACTATTGGTCCATCTACGCACCCCACTACACCCGTCCTGACCCTGGGTCAAGGTCAAGTTATATCAGAGTTATTGCCCCTTTTCTGTCAAAAAATCTAACTTTTTCGTCACGTTTTCAAATAACTTTTGTTCTACTCAAAGGATTAGATTGAAACTTCTGACAAATGTTTTTATCAATGTGTGTGATGGGTTCACAAAAGGGCGATAATCCAAATAATTTTATATCAGAGTTATTGCCCCTTTTCTGTCAAAAATTTAAATTTTCAAATAACTTTTTTTCTACTCAAAGGATTGGATTGAAACTTCTGACAAATGTTTATATCAATGTGTATGATGGGTTCACAAAAAGGGGGATAATCCAAATATTTTTATATCAGAGTTATTGGCCCTTTTCTGTCAAAAATTTAATCTACTCAAAGGATTGGATTGAAACTTCTGACAAATGTTTATATCAATGTGTATGATGGGTTCACAAAAGGGGGATAATTCAAATATTTTTATATCAGAGTTATTGCCCCTTTTCTGTCAAATATTCAAATTACTTTTTTTCTGCTCAAAGGATTGGATTGAAACTTCTGACAAATGTTTATATCAATTTTTGAACTTGAACTTAGAATTTTTGTCAAAAGTATTGAAAAGGTGTATTATCTTGCAATAGGTGATACTGTGCGACTTTACCTAATACTTTAACTGTTCTAAAGTAGGCCCTGATATACGATGGCCCTGATAGGCGAGCTATATTGTCCTCCGACAACTCTTGTTTGTAGAAATGTTCCTTGTGTGATCCTCTTCAAGATTGCTTCAAGCCATGTTGATCGAAAAAATAACAAAAAAGATTAATAATTATTGTGGTTGGCATAACAAATCCTATAGCATTACTCAGGTGAGCGTTTCAGGGCCGTCATTGCCCCTTGTTCAAAGTTGTGTGAAGCAGATTGTTTTGTATGTGAGAAAGGGTTTATAAGTGTATTTAGAATCCCATAACATAGGATTACTCTTTATATATGCTTCTTCTATATTATTGTTTTATAGTATTAAAACCCTTTCAACAAATCTGCAGTAGATTACTTTCAGTTTATGTAGGCAAAAATATGGAAAATCTATATAACCCTTTCCCACATACAAACAATCTGCAGCAGATAATATGGAAAATTGTGCATACCCGCAAAAATATGAAAAAATTCTTTAAATGAAAATATAATTGTAAATTGAGAGTTGAAAAAATTCTTGCAATTGGAGAAATTGCTCATGATGAGCAATTTCTCAATTTGCTAAAATGTTTCCGAAAGCCATCTTCTGCAGAGGCTTCAGGAAGCGTCTGTACGTGGGAACTTATTGAATAGAGTTGAAATTGTTGTGGTAAAAAGAGAAATTGCTCATCATGAGCAATTTCTGTTTTTGCCACAATAATTTTCAAAAGTCGACTGCTGCAGATGTGGTAAAAAGTGTTGGAAAGGGTTTATGTATTGAACTATTCAATAGTATTTTGATCTGTCGTTTATCTAGTAAAATATGCTGCAGAGGCGTGAGAAAGCGTCTCTACGTAGGAACTTATTGAATAGTGTTTAAAATGTTTTTGTTCATCATGAGCAATGTCTCTTTTTGCCACAATATTTTTTCATAAGTCGTCTGCTGCAGATGCGGGAAAAAGCGTTGGAAAGGGTTTATGTATTGGAACTATTCAATAGTGGTTTGATCTGTTGTTTATATAGTACAATATTATTGTATGGGTTGTATTCAAAGGTAGAAGACATGATTATGTTTTGACGTGTCATATTGGGGAATATAGTAGATCATTATAGCGCATTTTAAACTGCATCAAATGTGAATAACAAGGAGACAATTATTGACAAAGTAAATTGGATATTATATTCTATTTGACAAGAAATTAACAAGAATTTACTTGAGTATGATGGAAATTACATTCTAAAGGGATCAATTGTGTATTATTAACCCTTTCCCTCATACGACAATTCTGCAGCAGACGACTTTGAACGTATTTCTTCAAAACATAGAAAATCTCCATAATTGAATGGATGACTTATGACTAAAAGTGGAAAACATTGTGGCAAAAGGAGAAATTGCACGTTTTGTGCAATTTCTTCTTTTGTCACTATGTTTTCAAATAGCCGTCTGCTGCAGAGGCGTCAGAAAGCGTCTATATGAGGGAAAGGGTTAAGTGTTCCTAATATTTCACCTGGTCACCTGATATGGTAATTTTTGGTGTCATCTGCTTTCAAAAGCTTGGAGGATAATATTACAACATCTGGAAAAAGGAGAAATATTAATTTTTAGAGTGACTATATTATTTTCTGGAATTATTTGCTCCATTTTATCGCGTTATTCAGTGTTGTTTACTTTTACACTCTTATGTGAAAAGAAAAGTGTCGATGGAATTACATGTATATTTGTTGCTAATTTTATTTTAAAATATTGTAACACAGGAGATATTTTGTTCAATCAACTTAAAAGTCATTTCTAATTTTTCCACCGTTTTTAAAGGTGTTGTCTGCATGTGGGAAAGGGTTAAACCATATTTGGAATTAATAGTAGAATTTGACATTAATTTATCACATGTTGATTGCCCCCCTTCATGTCACCTACCTTGCCTTAAGAAATGTCAAGTCTCTTGAAAATTGGATGCAAAAAGAGTAGCTAATGTTTTGAGCAATTTCTGTTTTTCTCATATTTTGTTTTCAAAAGTTGTATTCAATAATGGGACTTTAGTTGTGGTCAATATTGTGGAAAGCGAGAAAGAAGTCCGGAGTCCGATACATTAATGAGTACTCGCTGTGACACGTGTCTTCACTGTATTCGGTTGCAATAAAAACCTTTTAACGCACGTACACACCACACACACTCTCACACATAGGAACCGCAAAACAAATATATCATCCTTGGTTGTCTGCATCATTTATGAATAAATACAGAAGTGAGAAATTGTTTAACCCTTTCCCCACTTGTAGATGCATCTGCAACAGATGCCTTTTAAAAACATTGTGTCGAAAGGAGAAATTCTATTAAATAATTAATCTTTCATTTATGAAGATTTTTCAAGTTTTGCCAATATCTGTTTTCAAAAGTTGTCTGCTGCAGTGTATGTGTGAAAGGGGTGTTTAGTGGGTAACAAAGATTAATATACAGCTGGTGGAGAAAAAGAAAAGTCAACCTTCCCGTATGCAAATGACATCTGTCATAACTACCATAATGGTCCATTCATGACATTTGGAAGCATTAAGGAAAATGAAGAAATTGCTAGAAAACACGAAATTTCTCCTTTTCTCACAACATTTCCACAGCATACTTTCAGTTAAATGCTAGAGATAAAATTCTGAGCACCCTTCCATGTGTCTCCTATTTCTAATAATTCAATTTTATGATTAGGTTGTTTTTTCAATTGAATGAAGTTAACCCTTTCCCTCATATAGACGCTTTCTGACGCCTGTGCAGCAGATGGCTTTTTGAAAACATAGTGATAAAGAAGAAATTGCACAACGTGCAATTTCTCCTTTTGCCACAATGTTTTCCACTTTTTGTCATAGGTTATCCATTCAATTATGGAGATTTTCTATTTTTAGCTCTACTGGCCAAAGGCCAGAAGGGCTTATGTCATGGCGATTTGTCCGTCGTGCGTGCGTGCGTGCGTCCGTAAACAATTTCTTGTTAACACGATACAGTCTTCCTTTCGAAAACCAGCCAGATCCGCCCATGCATGACTGGATTATGGCCCTTGAAATGGTCAAAATTGCTTAAAAGAGCTTGTTAACACAATACAGTCTTCACTTTTGATTGTATCTCAACCAAACTTATACAGTAGTCAGATATCCATTAGAGCATCCATTAGAGCTCGGTTCCTTTCCAAAACCAGCCAGATCCGCCCATGCATGACTGGATTATGGCCCTTGAAATGGTCAAAATTGCTATAAAAGAGCTTGTTAACACGATACAGTCTCAACTTTTGATTGTATCTCAACCAAACTTATACAGTAGTTAGATATCCATGAGAGCTCAGTTCCTTTCGTAAACCAGCCAGATCCGCCCATGCAAGACTGGATTATGGCCCTTGAAATTGTCCAAATTGCTATAATTGAGCATGTGAACACAATAGAGGCTCCATTTACTATCTGATCTTCACCAAACTTAGATAGTAGTTAAATATTGATGAGAGCTTGGTTCCTTTTGAAAATCAGCCAGATCCGCCCATGCAAGACTGGATTATGGCCCATGAAATTGTAAAAATTGCTATAATACAGCTTGAACACAAAAGAGCCCCTCCATTTACTATCCGATCTTCACCATACATACATGCTCTGGATTGAAAATGACCAAAGAACCATACCAGTAGAGCATAGGCCCTCATGGGCCTCTTGTTTGACAAAATACTTTCAAAGTCGTCTGCTGCAGAATTGCCGTATGAGGGAAAGGGTTAACATGGGTTGATTGCTAGATTGTATGGTGTTTAACACCGCTTTTAACAGTTTTTAGCTCACCAAAGCACAAAGTGCTCAAGGTGAGTTTTTGTGATCGCCTTTTGTCCGTCGTTCGTTATGCGTCGTCAACATTTGCTTGTTAACACTCTAGAGGCAACATTTTGCATCCAATCTTCATGAAAGTTTATCGGAACATACATCTTCATCAAATCTAGGCCAAGTTTGAAATGGGGTCATGTGGGGTCACAAACTAGGTCACTAGATCAAATTAAATAAAAAATATTGTTAACACTCGGGAAGCCGCATTTTAAACGTGAGAATGTTGAAACTGTCAGAATGTTTGTCTTAGTGATATTGGGCCAAGTTTGAATATAGGTGATGTTTTGGTCAAAAACTATGTCACTAGGCCAAATTGAAGGAAAATCTTGTTAACACTCTGGAAGCTGTGTTTTTAACATGAACATGTTGAAAAAGTTCAAATATGGGTCATGTCTGGTCAAATTGTACTAGGTCATTAGGGCAAATTTGGGAAAAATCTTGTTAGCACTTTAGAGACCACTTTTTTGACTTGAGCAGCTTGAAACTTTGTCAGAAAAATTGTCTTGGTGATATCTAGACCAAGTTCGAATATAGGTCATGTTGGGTCAAAAACTAGGTCACTAGGCCCAACTTAAGGAAAATCTTGTTAACACTCTGGATTCCACATGTTTGGCTTGAGCATGTTGAATCTTTGTCAGAATATTTGTCTTGATAATATTTAGGCTAATTTCGAATATGGGTATGGTCAGGTCAAAAACTAGGTGACACTAGGCCATATTGTAGAAAAATCTTGTTAACACTATAGAGATCGCATTCTCAGGTGAGCGATCCAGGGCCTCATGACATGGCCCTCTTGTTTCAGTTAACTATCACAGTGTTTTCCTGGGTAAGTTACTTATACTAGTAACTACTTGGATAAACCGCTTTGGTTGTGTTGAGGTAGAACATTCTGCATTGGGGGAGGGGTGGCAGGTTCAATCCCAAAGAGGGTCATATCAAAGATGACAGTAAAGGCTTTCACCTCTTGTGGCAGGTTCAATCCCAAAGAGGGTCATATCAAAGATGACAGTAAAGGCTTTCACCTCTTGTGGCAGGTTCAATCCCAAAGAGGGTCATATCAAAGATGACAGTAAAGGCTTTCACCTCTTGTGGCAGGTTCAATCCCAAAGAGGGTCATATCAAAGATGACAGTAAAGGCTTTCACCTCTTGTGGCAGGTTCAATCCCAAAGAGGGTCATATCAAAGATGACAGTAAAGGCTTTCACCTCTTGTGGCAGGTTCAATCCCAAAGAGGGTCATATCAAAGATGACAGTAAAGGCTTTCACCTCTTGTGGCAGGTTCAATCCCAAAGAGGGTCATATCAAAGATGACAGTAAAGGCTTTCACCTCTTGTGGCAGGTTCAATCCCAACGAGGGTCATATCAAAGATGACAGTAAAGGCTTTCACCTCTTGTGGCAGGTTCAATCCCAAAGAGAGTCATATCAAAGATGACAGTAAAGGCTTTCACCTTTTGTGGCAGGTTCAATCCCAAAGAGGGTCATATCAAAGATGACAGTAAAGGCTTTCACCTTTTGTGGCAGGTTCAATCCCAAAGAGGGTCATATCAAAGATGACAGTAAAGGCTTTCACCTCTTGTGGCAGGTTCAATCCCAAAGAGGGTCATATCAAAGATGACAGTAAAGGCTTTCACCTCTTGTGGCAGGTTCAATCCCAAAGAGGGTCATATCAAAGATGACAGTAAAGGCTTTCACCTCTTGTGGCAGGTTCAATCCCAAAGAGGGTCATATCAAAGATGACAGTAAAGGCTTTCACCTCTTGTGGCAGGTTCAATCCCAAAGAGGGTCATATCAAAGATGACAGTAAAGGCTTTCACCTCTTGGCACTCAGGATTGTGAGGTTGGCTTATGAATTTTGTTTTATTGTGGTTTTATGGCATGAAAGTGTCATTTCATGAGCAGAGTATATTTGAAGTTTCTAGAATTCATTCAGCACATTAACCCTTTCCCTCATACGACAATTCTGCAACAGACGACTTTGAACATATTTTATCAAAAAATAGAAAATCTCTTTAATTGAATGGGTAGCCTATGACTAAAAGTGGAATACATTGTGTCAAAAGAAGAAATTGCTCGTTTTGAGCAATTTTTCTTTTGTCACTTTTGTTTTCAAATAGCTGTCTGCTGCAGAGGCATCAGAAAGCATCTATATGAGGGAAAACATTGTATTTAACCCTTTCCCTCATACGACAATTCTGCAGCAGACGACTTTGAACATATTTTATCAAAAAATAGAAAATCTCTATAATTGAACAGATATTATATAAACCTATGACTAAAAGTGGAAAACATTGTGTCAAAAAGGAGAAATTGCTTGTTTTGAGCAATTTCTTCTTTTGTCACCATGTTTTCAAAAAGCCGTTCGCTGCAGAGGCGTCAAAATTTCAGAAAGCGTCTATATGAGGGAAAGGGTTAAATGTATTTCCAATCTAATTTGCAATCAATTTATGTCAAAGTTTAACCTTTCACACATTATGACACGTCTGCTGCAGACATTCTTTGAAAATATGTTTACATTAATATGAAAATCTATATACAGGAAGATGAAATTATCATTACTGGATTAAGTTGAAAATATGGTGGCAAAAATAGAAATTCTCCTTTTGACACAATATTTTCGTCATCTGTTAAAGATGCACTATAATTGGAACAGATGAGACATATTACCTTCGAAGGTACTGAGACTACATGTTATATCTCGTATGACAAAATTGTAGATCGCCTTTGTAGTGGTCCGTCCCCCTCAGGTCACATGTTCGATTCAAGGGCGTAACCAGAGAAGAATGTTTTATACGCACTATCCTGTTTTTATCTCACCAGAGCACATAGTGCTCAAGGTGAGTTATTGTGATCGCCTTTTGTCCGTCGTTCGTCGTTCGTCGTCCGTCGTCAACATTTGCTTGTTACTACACTAGAGGCAACATTTTGCATCCAATCTTTATAAAAGTTTATCAGAACATATATCTCGATCAACTCTAGGCCAAGTTCGAAACTGGGTCATGTGGGGTCAAAAGCTAGGTCACTAGGTCAAATTTAAGGAAAATCTTGTTAACACTCCTGAAGCCGCATTTTTAGGTTGAGCATGTTGACACTTTGTCAGAATGTTTGTCTTAGTGATATCTAGGCCAAATTCGAAAATAGGTCATGTCGGGTCAAAAGCTAGGTCACTAGGTCAAATTTAAGGAAAATCTTGTTAACACTCCTGAAGCCGCATTTTTGGCTTGAGCATGTTGAAACGTTGTCAGAATGTTTTTCATAGTGATATCTAGGCCAAGTTCGAATATAGGTCATGTCGGGTCAAAAACTAGGTCACTAGGCCAAATTGAAGGAAAATCTTGTTAACACTCCTGAAGCCGCATTTTTAGGTTGAGCATGTTGACACTTTGTCAGAATGTTTGTCTAAGTGATATCTAGGCCAAGTTCGAAAATAGGTCATGTCGGGTCAAAAGCTAGGTCACTAGATCAAATTTAAGGAAAATCTTGTTAACACTCCTGAAGCCGCATTTTTGGCTTGAGCATGTTGAAACGTTGTCAGAATGTTTGTCATAGTGTTATCTAGGCCAAGTTCGAATATAGGTCATGTCGGGTCAAAAACTAGTTCACTAGGCCAAATTGAAGGAAAATCTTGTTAACACTCCTGAAGCCGCATTTTTAGGTTGAGCATGTTGACACTTTGTCAGAATGTTTGTCTTAGTGATATCTAGGCCAAGTTCGAAAATAGGTCATGTCGGGTCAAAAGCTAGGTCACTAGGTCAAATTTAAGGAAAATCTTGTTAACACTCCTGAAGCCGCATTTTTGGCTTGAGCATGTTGAAACTTTGTCAGAATGTTTGTCATAGTGATATCTAGGCCAAGTTTGAATATAGGTCATGTCGGGTCAAAAACTAGGTCACTAGGCCAAATTGAAGGAAAATCTTGTTAACACTCCTGAAGCCGCATTTTTAGGTTGAGCATGTTGACACTTTGTCAAAATGTTTGTCTTAGTGATATCTAGGCCAAGTTCGAAAATAGGTCATGTCGGGTCAAAAGCTAGGTCACTAGGTCAAATTTAAGGAAAATCTTGTTAACACTCCTGAAGCCGCATTTTTGGCTTGAGCATGTTGAATCTTTGTCAGAATGTTTGTCATAGTGATATCTAGGCCAAGTTCGAATATAGGTCATGTCGGGTCAAAAACTAGGTCACTAGGCTAAATTGAAGGAAAAATCTTGTTAACACTCCTGAAGCCGCATTTTTGGCTTGAGCATGTTGACACTTTGTCAGAATGTTTGTCTTAGTGATATCTAGGCCAAGTTCGAAAATAGGTCATGTCGGGTCAAAAACTAGGTCACTAGGCCAAATTGAAGGAAAAACTTGTTAACACTCTGGAAGCCACATTTTAAACTTGACCATGTTGAAACTTTGTCGGAAAGTTTTTCTTGATGATATCTAGGCCAAGTTCGGATATGGGTCATGTCCGGTCAAAAACTAGGTCACTAGGCCAAATTTAATATTCAATCCCCGTCCGGTCATACCAAAGACTTTAAAAATGGTAGTAACCTGGCTGCCCTCTTTGGTGCTCAGGGTTGCAGGGTTAGCACTACAACTGACTGGCTGGTGTCAGGATATAGGGACCAGTAGTGCTAGTAACTTACCCAGGAAACGCCGTGATATAACTGAAACAATCAATCAAATAGGGTTAACCCCTTCCCTCAAACGACAATTCTGCAGCAGACGACTTTGAACATATTTTGTCAAAAAATAGAAAATCTCAATAATTGAATGGATAACCAGTATGACCAAAAGTGGGAAATATTGTGGCAAAAGGAGAAATTGCTTGTTTTGAGCAATTTCTTCTTTTGTCACTGTTTTCAAAAAGCCTTCTACTGCAGAGTCATCAGAAAGCATCTATATGAGGGGAAGGGTAAGTGTATGTATCTCAAGAATATTTTACTGAATGGACTGATACCAGTAGCAGTCTACGTCTTCACTAATTGGTGATAAAGAGTCCCCGGGGTACCTATGAAAAGAAACCTACTTAGCTCTGTAATGTGTTTAACCCTTCCCCTCTTACAAGGAAACGGCAGTAGACGACCTTGAAAACATCTGGGCAAAAATATGGTGAATCTGTATAAATAAAAGAATATATTTTTAATTAGATTTGAAAATATTATGGCAAAAGGTTGCTTGCTCATCATGAGCAAATTTCTCCTTTTGCAACAGAGTTTTCAAAAGCATTCTGCTTCAGATGTGTCAAAATGCATCTGCAAGTGGGAAAGGATTTAAATGCATGATGTTCACAATAGGAAAGTTGAATGACAGGTGACAGATTTTTACTAACCTTTAACCTGTACTCTGACTACTACAGTATTTCTTTTTCTTTTAACCCTTTTTCTTATAAGACAATTCTGCAGCAGCCGTCTTTGAACATATTTTGTCAAAAAATGGAAAATCTCTATAATCGAATGGATAACCTATGACTAAAAGTGAAAACATTGTGGCAAAAGGAGAGGAATGACCCATCTCATTATGCACATCAGGAATCCGCCGTGGTCGAGTGGTTAGCGTCGGGGATTTGAAACCGGGTGTCCCGGGTTCTATCCCCAGTCGCGGCACGATGGTCATGGTGGAGTGCCCATGGGCAAGGCCCATTTTCTAGCCTAGTACTGGTTTGTTTACCCAGGGATCATGAATAAGTGAGCTGTCGCCTTGATATAACTGAAATAATATTGAAAGCAGCGTAAAACCCCAATAAAACATACAAACAATCATTATGCACATCAACCAAAATGCCTTACTGAGTTTGTAGATAATAGATATGATTTTGCTTTAGGTGACATTTAACCCTTTCCCACATACAGACGCTTTCTGATGCCTTTGCAGAAAACGACTTTTGCAAACATTGTGGCAAAAGGCGAAATTTCTCCCTTTGCCACAACGTTTTCAACTGTTTTCAATAATTAGATTTTCATTTTCAAGATTTTTCACCTTTTTGCCTAGATATTTTTCAAAGTCGTCTATTGTGGATTTGTTGTATGCGGGAAAGGGTTAATTCCAAGGCCTCCTACATATGATACATTGTAACCAGAAACACTAATTGGCACATTCTGATTTCCTGTTAGATGACCTTTCGCACATACTACATTATCTGCAGCAGACAAATTTAAAAACATTCAGACAACAATATGAAAAATTTCTGTAAAGAATGCATAACTATTGAATAGAATTGAAAACATTTTGGCAAAAAGTTAGATTGCTCATCATGAGCAATTTCTACTTTTGCCGCAATGTTTTCAAAAGTCGTCTGCTGCCGAGGCATCAGAAAGCACCTGTATGTTGGAAAGGATTAGAAAAGACAAAAGATGCCACCAGCATTCGTCATCACAATAAGGTGTGTCGGCGTAAAATCATTCAGACAGGAATCCGCTGTGGTCGAGTGGTTAGCATCTGGGATTTCGAAACCGAGTGTCCCGGGTTCGATCCCCAGTCGCGGCACTACGGTCATGGTGGAGTGCACTTGGGCAATGCACATTTTCTAGCCTAGTACTGGTCTGTTTACCCAGGGATCATGAATAATTAAATTTAAATGCGCGCTAAATGACCTTAGCTGTCGATGCGCCATAAAACAATATACATTCATTCATTCCGACGCCTCTGCAGCAGACAGCTTTTTGAAACAAAGTGACAAAAGAGGAAATTGCTCAAAACGAGCAATTTCTCCTTTGGCGACAATGTTTTCCACTTTTAGTCAAGAGGTTATCTATCAGATTATAGAGATTTTCTATCTTTTGACAAAATATGCTGAAAGTCGTCTGCTGCAGAATTGTTGTATGAGGGAAAGGGTTAAGGGATGCATTTTAAGCGACATCTTTAGCACAGACTACGCTATTGTGATCAATCTAAATTTTCTGTTATGATTGTCCGTCCGTTCAAATGACCTTTAGTCAGCTTCTCTCCTGAACCACTGGCCCAATTTCAAAATATTTTAAAATAGTTTTCTTGCGTTACGTTTGTCGAAATAGTTCAAACTACACAAAAAAGCCTTCAGAGCTAAATATGGAAAACTTTTCTTACAAACGACTTGCAAAATTTCCTAAGGTTTTCACAGCAACCTTCCTTTAGTACACCTCTATACCAAACTAAACTGTTCCAATCCGCTGCACAAAACGGCCGCCAGAGCTTAATTTAGAAAAAAGCTTTAAGTGCGATTATCTCAGAAATCACTTGGCTTATTGCAGAATAAATTCACACAAGTGTTACTTTAATAGCCTTCTGCCACAATTGTATAATAAACCATTCTGCTTCTCAGATAACACGAAAATAGATGCATCTTCTTAACCATCCACTGGCTAAATTTTAATCTCTACAAGCCGTTTGATAAACAAACTCCTCTACAAAAAAAGAATGTCTGCAATAGCATAAAATAGAAAATAGAAAAAATACTAAAATACAACAATAAATCTCAGGTGGAGCGAGACACTAAGTCTGCGAAGCTTTTATTTTATTCATCATGACTTTGTTTCTACCACAAATATTAATTTTCCTAAAGTTTGTAATCGATCAAGGACACATTGATCAAGGAAATAGGGCTTATAAACTTGCCCAAGCAATGATTTAGAAGACTTAAAGACTGTGGGGATCCTGTGTAACTATACAGTTTAAGCCAAAGCCTTTAATCTATGCAAACATGAAAAACATAACGTGTAACTTCTTATAATCATGCATGCTCCAAGAACACATATGTTGCCTGCAGGAAGTCTGCAGCAGAAGACTTAACCCTTTCCCTCATATAGATGCTTTCTGACGCCTCTACAGCTACAGCAGACGGCTTTTTGAAAACATAGTGACGAAAAAAGAAATTGCTCAAAACGAGCAATTTCTCCTTTTGCCACAATGTTTTCCACTTTTAGTCATCGGTTATCCATTCAATTATAGAGATTTTCTATTTTTTTTACAAAATATGTTCAATTATTTAGTCGTCTGCTGCAGAATTGTTGTATGGGGGAAAGGGTTAAAATAAATTCAGGCAAACATATGGGAAATGACACTGTAGGTGGCAAAGCTGTTACCTGATACTAGTCGAGGGTTTCTAATTGTCGAGTGTCGAGTATCGAGTAAGAAAGGTCGAGTGTCGAGTAAGAATGGTCGAGTGTCGAGTAAGAACGGTCGAGTGTCGAGTAAGAATGGTCGAGTGTCGAGTAAGAACGGTCGAGTGTCGAGTAAGAATGGTCGAGTGTCGAGTAAGAACGGTCGAGTGTCGAGTAAGAATGGTCGAGTGTCGAGTAAGAACGGTCGAGTGTCGAGTAAGAACGGTCGAGTGTCGAGTAAGAAAGGTCGAGTGTCGAGTAAGAATGGTCGAGTGTCGAGTAAGATAGTTTGAATGAGGAAAGTAAAATAAAAGCTATAGGTTCTACATATATCATTTTATTGGAAGAAAAAAAAAGTTTGGTTACTAAGCTACACACATACACTAACAAATATTTGAATTCACCTGATTAATTATTGTTTAATAATGTAGTGACAAATGTGTATATTCTTAAATCAATCCCAACTTTGAGTTATTTATTAACACAAATTGAGGTCAATGTTGTGTCATTAAAGAATTATTTCAGCATATGATTAATGTAAACCCTTTCCCTCATACGACAATTCTGCAGCACACAACTTTGAACATTTTTTGTCTTAAGATAGAAATTTCGATAATTGAATGGTTAACCTATGACTAAAAGCGGAAAACATTGTAGCAAAAGGAGAAATTGCTTGCTTTGAGCAATTTCGTCTTTTGTCACTATGTTTTAAAAAAAGCTGTCTGCTGCAGAGGTGCCAAAAAACGTCTATATGAGGGATAGGGTTATATAAACAAGGAATATTAAACAAGAACAGTTACTGACTTGGTTGAAGATGGGAAATTCTTTAGAGAATTATGTAACTTGATACCCAAACAGTCAAACCTCTGATAGTTAAATATTCCTGGATTAACATTAATCATATGCTGAAATAATTCTTTAGCGAGGGATTAAGAATGGTCGAGTGTCGAGTAAGAACGGTCGAGTGTCGAGTAAGAATGGTCGAGTGTCGAGTAAGAATGGTCGAGTGTCGAGTAAGAACGGTCGAGTGTCGAGTAAGAACGGTCGAGTGTCGAGTAAGAAAGGTCGAGTGTCGAGTAAGAACGGTCGAGTGTCGAGTAAGAACGGTCGAGTGTCGAGTAAGAATGGTCGAGTGTCGAGTAAGATAAACTGAATGAGGAAATGGAAAAAAATATAGGTTCTACATATATCATTTTATTGGAAGAAAAAAAAGAAGTTTGGTAGTACATTCAAGAACACTTACAAATATTTGAATTCATCTGATTAATTATTATTATCTTGAGATAAATGTGAAAAATCTTAGATTAATCCAAACTTTCAGTTGCTTATTAACACAAATTGAGGTCAATGTTGTGTCATTAAAGAATTATTTCAGCATATGATGCTTGTATTTACCAAGGAACATTAAACAAGAACAGTTACTGACTGGGTTGAAGATGGGAAATTCTTTAGTAAATTATGTAACCTGATACCCAAACAGTCAAACCTTTCTGATAGCAGTACACCTCAGCATGATTCTATTTAATCAGTCTGTAATGGTCAATGACATCCTATTAAAGTGAAAGGCTAACAGTTAACAGAGATAGCAAAGACATTTGCATGATCATTGTTTATTTTGATATCCTTCTGGATTTTAAAATTGGCAATTAGATGTTTGACCATTTATACTAAGCAAAAAGAAAACAAAAGAGAGTTAGTTTTCCTCTTGTAGCTTTGTATGTCCTTCTGACTATTTTTTTTTTTTTGTCTCAGATTTTATTTTTAATTTATAAATACTGGTCTTATTTTTCCCAATTTCTTTAATTTGTTGATACAACAAAGAAAGGGGTCAAGTTAAGTTGGTATTTGAAAACATAGTGATAAAAGAAGAAATTTCACAAATTGTGCAATTTCTCCTTTTGACACAATGTTTTCAACTTCTAGTCATAAGTAATCCATTCAATTATTGAGATTTTCTATGTTTTGACAAAATATGTTCAAAGTCGTCTGCTGCAGAATTGTCGTATGAGGGAAAGGGTTAAGATATACACTGTCTTCTTATAACTTACACAAGCTTGTTCTCTTTTGTAGATTTTGATCAGAAGGAGCAGTTCAGAGATGCAAGCATCCAATTCTATGTCATATAACTTAATACTTTCCTAGAAATATACGCTTTTTGACGCCTCTGCAGCAAACAGCTTGTTGAAAACATAGTGACAAAAGAAGAAATTGCACACAATGTGCAATTTTTCCTTTTGCCACAATGTTTTCCACTTTTAGTCATAGGTTATCCATTCAATTATAAACTTTTCTATTTTTTGACAAAATATGTTCGAAGTAGTCTGCTGCAGATTTGTTGTATGAGGAAAAGGGTAAAATATTGTTCCATACATAACTGTTAAGAGTTTATAATTACATGTATATATTTTGTTTTACTTTCCAGAATTTTCTAACTGGACACTCAACCTTTCTTACTCGACACTCGACCATTCTTACTCGACACTCGACCATTCTTACTCGACACTCGACCGTTCTTACTCGACACTCGACCATTCTTACTCGACACTCGACCATTCTTACTCGACACTCGACCATTCTTACTTGACACTCGACCTTTCTTACTCGACACTCGACCTTTCTTACTCGACACTCGACCATTCTTACTCGACACTCGACCCTCGACCAAAAGTGACACACATACTAGTCACATGCTTCAAAACCTTGGAGGAAATATTCAGATATCTTGATTCAAAAAGGTTTTAGAAAATGCAGCTTTATTGCCTGATAATTGACACTACTTTTTTGTTGACGGTTAAAAAAATCCCTTCTTTTTCGGCTCCCAGCTTTACACTGTTGTTCTGTTTATAGTCGGGGAGCCAACTGTTGTACGATTTCACAAAATGCACATGACAATAGACAGTACCCTTAGGGGTACCGTCCAAAAATGTAATATCTTGAGAATTTGAAACATGGTTTTTGATACTATTCCTTTCAACCATATAGACGCAGCTGTAGCAGATAGCCTTTTAAAAACATTGTGTCACAAGGAGAAATTGCTCAAAACGAGCAATTTATCCTTTTGCCACAATGTTTTCAACTTTGTTCAGAAATTTAACCTACAATTATAGAGATTTTCCACGTTTTTGAGTCTTATGTGTGGAAAAGCAGCCAGTTGCTTGGGAAGATTGTTGTGTGGAGTACTCAGGTGTGAGAAAACCAGGAAATGCATGAGTAGGTGAACTGGCCCCCGTGATATATAAATGAGAAATTGTTAAAAGCGGCGTTCAACCCTCCCAATCAATCAATGTTTTTGAGTATATATTTTCAATGTCGGCTGCTGCAGATTTGCTGTATGTGGGAAACGGTAAATGTCATCTGTATCAGTGAAAGGCTTAACCCTTTCCCTTAACCCTTTCCCTCATATAGACGCTTTCTGACACCTCTGCAGCAGACGGCCTTTTGAAAACATAGTAACAAAAGAAGAAATTGCACAAAACGTGCAATTTCTTCTTTTGTCACAATGTTTTCCACTTTTAGTCATAGGTTATCCATTCAATTATGGATATTTTCTGTTTTTAGCTCACCTGAGCTTTGCTCAAGGTGAGTTATTGTGATCGCCTTTTGTCCGGCGTCCGTCGTGCGTCGTCCGTCGTCCGTCGTGCGTCGTGCGTCAACTTCTTCTCCTCAGTAACCAGTGGGTCAATTGGGATGAAACTTCACAGAAAGCATCCTCTCAATGACCACACCGGATTTCCTTCAAATTTTTGGGATCCATGCAGAATTCTGGTTTCCATGGCAACGAAATGAAAAAAACTTCAAAATACTTCTTCTCCCAAACTGGTTGGCAGATTTTTAAATAATTTTGTAGAATTGTTCCTTGGATGACCCTCTATCAGATTCCTTCAAGCCATGTTGATTGGTCGAAAAACATGGCCGCCAGGGCGGGCGGGGCTATTTTGCCTTATATGGCTATAGTGAAAACTTAAAAAATCTTCTTCTCCCAAACTGGTTGGCAGATTTTCAAATAATTTTGTAGAAATGCTCCTTGGATGACCCTCTATTAGATTCCTTCAAGCCATGTTGATTGGTCAAAAAACATGGCCGCCAGGGGGGCGGGGCTATTTTGCCTTATATGGCTATAGTGAAAACTTAAAAAATCTTCTCCGAAAGTGTCATGCCGATTTTCAAATAATTTTGTAGAAATGTTCCTTGGATGACCCTCTATTAGATTCCTTCAAGCCAAGTTGATTGGTCGAAAAAACATGGCCGCCAGGGGAGGCGGGGCTATTTTGCCTTATATGGCTATAGTGAAAACTTAAAAAATCTTCTTCTCCAAAAGTGTCAGGCCGATTTTCAAATAATTTTGTAGAAATTTTCCTTGGATGACCCACTTTCAGATTCCTTCAAGCCATGTTGATTGGTCAAAAAACATTGCCGCCAGTGGGCGGGGCTATTTTGCATTATATGGCTGTAGTGAAAACTTAAAAAATCTTCTCCTCCAAAACTGTCTGGCCGATTTTCAAATGATTTTGTAGAAATGTTCCTAGGGTAAACCTCTATCAGATTCCTTCAAGCCAAGTTGATTGGTCAAAAACTATGGCTGCCAGGGTCGGGGCTTATATAGCTAAAGCGAAAATAAATAAATCAGGTGAGCGATTCTAGGGCCATCATGGCCCTCTTGTTTGACAAAATACGTTCAAAGTCGTCTGCTGCAGAATTGTCGTATGAGGGAAAGGGTTAAAGGACAATTCTGCAGCAGCCGACTTTGAACATATTTTGTCAAAAGATAGAAAATCTCTATAATTGAATGGATAACCTTTGACTAAAAGTGGAAAACATTGTGGCAAAAGGAGAAATTGCTTGTTTTGAGCAATTTCTTTTATTGTCGCTATGTTTTCGAAAAGCTGTCTGCTGCAAGTCATTTAATGTTGTCTGTATTAGTGGAAAAGGATTAACTGAGTACCATCTGTTCTTTACATATTACTTGATGAACATTCTGGATTCGTCTAGCTTTGTTTGAAAGATATATTGCAGCAAGAGATAGTTTAAGCTTTATTTACCATGGAGTATATTGATGATTCTATTATTATACAGTGAACGGTATTTAGACGAAGGATGTTTTTTATTTTGCCGCTTTGACACAGACAGATGCTTTTTGAAGCCTAACTGCAGCTGATGAAAATATTGTGGCAAAAGGAGAAATTGCTCACGAGGAGGAATTGTTTCTTTTGTCAAAATATTTTTAACTTTTTTTTAGTAAGACTTGACCTTCATTGGTAGAGGTTAGCGTCGGGGATTTCGAAACCGGGTGTCCCGGGTTCGATCCCCAGTCGCGGCAATTCGGTCATGGTGGAGTGCCCTTGGGCAAGGCACATTTTCTAGCCTAGTACTGGTTTGTTCACCCTGGGAACATGAATAATAAAATTTAAATGCGCGCTAAATGACCTTAGCTGTCGATGCGCCATAAAACAATATACATTCATTCATTGGTAGAGATGTTCCATGTTTGTGCCTCGATGTTTTCAAAGTTACCTGCTGATGATTTGTTGTAATTGGGAAAGTGTTTAATTATAAACTTTGCAAGGATACTTGTATGACTAGATAACAAGACAAACAAAGATCCTGATCAGACTATGTGGAGGTGCAGGCTGATCTGGATCTTTGTTGATCACGAAGTCAAGGAATTGAGTTTTGGTGTGGCATGGCCCTGGGTTATGCTGAACTGAGGGTTCAGTCAAAAACTGAGAAGGGTTCGAATCCCAGCTCGGCCAAAATTCTTTCAGACGTTCGACAAAAGCATTATCTGTGACATTTAAGCATCATTCGTTTTTCACCAATGGACTAACAGTCTATGTGGAAAAGCAGCCAGTTGATTGGAAAGTATGCTGTATGGAGTACTGGTCTGAGAAAGCTAGGAAACACATGAGTAGAGGCCAACTGGCCACCGTAATATGATTGAATTCTTTTTTAATATGGCGTTAAGCCCAAATCAATAAATCAATCTGTCAAATACTGAGAAACTATTAACCCACATATGACAAATCTACAAATGTTCAAGGGAGAATGTGAAACTTCAATTGCAGAAAAATATCAAATTCACTTAGATGCAGCATTGATAACATGGTGGGAAAAGGAGAAATTCTTTGTTTTCCATACTCTTCTATCTACTGAGGCCTCAAAAGTATTCTGAGTTAGGACAAAGGTTTATAAACAAACTATTGGATTAACCCTTTCCCACCTACAGACACTTTCTAATGCATCTGCAGCAGACGACTTTTGAAAACATTGTGACAAAAGGAGAAATTGCTCATGATGAGCAATTTCTTCTTTTGCCATAATGTTTTCCACTTTTAGTTTGTTATCAATTCAATTAAGAGAGATTTTCCATTTTTGACAAAATACGTTCAAGTTTAGTCATCTGCATATGTGTTATATATCTTGGGGAAAGGGTTAATAAAATGATAGGACCTTTGATAAAATGGAGCAAGTATGTGCAGAAATTCATAATTGTGTTACAGTGGTAAATGATGCCTAAGAAATCTATGTGACATGTGATATTGTTTTCTCGACTGAGTATTATTACGTCTCTAGGAAGAAACAAAAATCCGATTGATTAGTGTGCTTTACTCGTGCAAACAGGAATAATGGATGAATTACGCAACCGCCGAAATCTGTTTCGAAAACTACATCAAAACCGGCATCCTACATACCATTCAACAGATGAATATGTGAGAAAGGTAATTTTTAAAGTAAATTTAATTAATTTAAGTAAAATAACTTAATTCTGAATCTGAAATGGCACTGAATTCTGAATTTAAAATTGCTGAATTCTAAATGGAAAATATCTGAATTCTGAATGTAAAATTACTGAATTCTTAATTCTAAAATACTCAACAAAATTATTTGAATTATTGATGTTTTACACGAAAAATGTTTCTATATATCTCAGTGCAAACCAGTCCTAAGATGACCCTTTCCCACAGCCAACAAATCTGCAGCAGAATACTTTGAAGATATCTATGTAAAAAATATCAAAAAAACTTCTACAAATACCTACCTGTAAAAGTATAAATATTTTATATGATTGGAAACATTTTCGCAAAAGGAGATATTGCTCATTAACCCTTTCCCTCATACGACAATTCTGCAGCAGACGACTTTGAAAGTATTTTGTCAAAACATAGAAAATCTCCATAATTGAATGGATAACCTATGACTAAAAGTGGAAAACATTGTGTTAAAAGGAGAAATTGCACGTTTTGTGCAATTTCTTCTTTTGTCACTATGTTTTCAAAAAGCCGTCTGCTGCAGAGGCGTCCGAAAGCGTTTATATGAGGGAAAGGGTTAATTAAGAACAATTTATCCATTAGCCACAATGTTTGAAAAAGGTGTCTGCTGCAGAAGTGTCAAAAGGCACCTATATGTGGAAAATGGATAGGGTGCGTTGGAGGTCTCCAACGTGACTGCCACAAACATGTTTTTCAGATAAGTTGCCTGTGAAGTGTTTTTGACCCTCTCCCAAATGTAGACACAGTTTTGACACATCTGCAGCAGATGATTGTTGAAAACATTATGATAAAAGGAATTTGTTTTCAATAAGAGCAATATTCCCCTTTGCATCAATATTTTCAACTCTTTAACCCTTTCCCCGGTACAACAAATCTGCAGCAGACAACTTGGAAAGTATCTAGGCAAACGGACGGAAAAGCTCTAGATGAAGGTATAATTACCGAAAAGCGTTGAAAATGAGGCTCTATATTGAAAAAGGTTAACAAACAGATGAGTTTTAACCCTTACCCTCATACGGCAATTCTGCAGCAGACGACTTTGAACATATTTTGTTAAAACATAGGTTATCCATTACAAAAAGTTCCAACCCAAGCTAGGCCAACATTCTTTCTGAAGTTTGGACTTTGAGGATGAGTCGGGGCTCTAGATAAGGGGCATTTCGCATGTTCTAAAATTATAATTTGACCCTCTAACCCTATTTTGTGGAAACTCAAAAGAATCCTCTCAATGAGACGATTCTTTTGAGTACCAACGTCATAGCGTTTGGTTGGATAATAAGAAAGTTATTGTGGGGAAAATAGCTGAATACGCCTTCTTTACTGGACCTCTGGCTGACATTCTATGTTGAAAAGCAGCTAGTTGCTTGAAAAGACTGTTGAATGGTGTGGGGTACTGTGAGAAACCGGGTTTTACATATATTGCTTTGACAATTCAGGGGTCCACTGGATGCAATTAGTTCATATAATGAGAAAGCCAGGAAGCATAATATAATGTGCTAATATGAATATGAAAGTAACACTTTGTTCACAGATGCTGAATAACTTGCCAAGAATAATGCAGGTTTTGTATAATGATGACTCGTTTGTATGTGATTATTCATGTACCGAGTGCGAATTAGGGTTCAAATCCATTGGATTTACCATGCTTAAATTTCTGATGCCTCTGCAGCAGATGACTTTTCAAAACATTGTGCCACAATGTTTTCAAGTGTTATTATTTAAATGAGTTTCATATTTTTGCCAAATTATTTTCGAAGCTCTTTGCTGCATATTTGTTGTAAGTCGGAAAGGGTTCAATAATACAGAGGTCTGTGTAGAATGAGAGAACAGCTCATATCCCACAATATTGTTCTTATAACTTGATTAACTCAACCTCCGTGATGGTGTAGTGGAAGAGTGTACGGGTTCTTGAGGTCATGGGTTCAATATCACCAGCCAGGTGGATCATACCAAAGTCCTTAAAAGTTTGTTGGCGCTCAGGGTTGTGGTATCAGGATAAATGGACAAGTATTACTGTAACTTGCCATGGAAATGCTCTGATATACCTGAAATAATTGTTGAATTCAAGGGTAAAACACCTTCAAAGTAATAAGTCGGCCCTTTCCCTCACATGACAAATCTGCAGTAGACAACTTTGACAACTTCGAAAACATATAGGCAATAGTCATACTGAGAAATTTATTCTTTCGCCACACACAACATGCATCATGCATGTTTTCAAAATTATAGTTTCATGATTTTCCATGCTCACAGCAAATTTGTTGAGTCAGAAAGGGAAACTTACAAAGAAAAGGATTATATGGATGATTGTCAGTCAATATTAAGAGGAAGACCTAATTTTTTATGCGGTGATGATAGTGCCAGCTGGCAAATTTACATGTTATTTCCGATATGCTATGGAGACATGAAAGGGACCTGTGTGTACTATGATATTGAATGAAAGACTCAGGATTGCTAAAATAGCATCACAACTGATGAGCTGAGGTCTTCTTCTCCGAAAGTGTTGAGCAGATAAATGATTGTGTAGAAATGTTCCTTGGGTGACCCTCTATCAGATTCCTTCAAGCCATGTTGATTGGTAAAAAAACATGGTCGCTAGAGGGCAGGGCTATTTTGCCTTATATGGCTAAAGAGAAAAAACTTAAAAAATCTTCTCCTCCGAAAGTGTCTGGATGATATTAAACAATTTTGTAGAAATGTTCCAAGGCTGACCTGACCCTTTATCAGATTCTTTCAAGCCATGTTGATTTGTTGAAAAATATGGCCGCCAGGGGGTGGGGCTATTTTGCCTTATATGGCTATAGTGAAAACTTAAAATATCCTCTCCTCCGAAAGTGTCAGGCCGATTTTCAAAACATTTTGCAGAAACATTCCTTGGGTGACACTCTACAGGATTCCTTTAAGCCATGGTGGTTGGTAAAAAACATGGCCACCAGGGGGCAGGGCTGTTTGGAGATTTGATTTTTGCCTTATGGCCGTGGAGCGATACTGGCCCTCTTGGGCCTCTTGTTGAAAGTTGTCGTTTGCAAAGGTGTCAGAATGCATCTGTATATAGGAAAGGGTTAAGGTATCAACGCTCAATCCAAAGAAGGATAGGTTTTATTGGGGTTTGAAGTTCTATTAATATTAGTAATCCGCTGTGGTCGAGTGATTAGCATCGGGGATTTCGAAACCGGATGTCCCTGGTTTGATTCCCAGTCGCCGCACCTCGGTCATGGTGGAGTGCCCCTGGGCAAGACACATTTTCTAGCCTAGTACTGGTTTGTTTACCCAGGGATCATGAATAAGTGAACTGTTGCCGTGATATAACCGAAATAATGTTGAAAGCGGTGTAAAACCCCAATAAATAAATCTATTAATATTATTCTTGAAATGAAATGAAAAGATATTAATGAGGTTTTTAACCCATTCTCACATCATCTTTAATTTTGTAAAAATATTCCATACCCAGTCTTCCATTTCTTCTAATTATTTCAAAGCAGCCAACTTGAAATCATTTGAATCAAATGAAAAAAAAATCCGCTTTTGCCACTATGTTTTCAACTCTTCTTTAATAATTGTGCTTTCATTTATAGAGAAAATGCAAATTAGTGCTTAGACATCTTCAAAGTTGACTGAAATGGTACATTCATTTGAGGGCAAAGTATAATTATGCATGGAACTGTAAATGTAGTGTAGAGACAGAAATCTGTCTTCATCTTGGTATTACCTTTGCCCAAATATAACACATCTGCAGCAGCCGTCTTTAAAAACATCTGGGCAAATTTATGGAAAATCTCCGTAAATGAAAGTATCTTTTTCGAAGACAGTTGAATACACTGTTGCCTGAACGTTTTTCCAAATGTGTCTGCTAATCAGAGGCTTCTAAATGTGTCTGCTGCAGATTTTTCAAAATGTGTCTGCCTGTGACAAGAGTTCAATAGACTGATTGTCATCACCATGCATTGTTTGCACAATACATCAGATGCATATTCTGTGATTTGAACCTTTCCAACTAGCAGACGCATTTGGGCCCATCAGATTGTTCTTGTTCCTTTCTTTTCTAACCCAGATCGTTTAACCGTTGTTATTAACGTAGTAGGTTCTTGTTATCAGTATGTATGTGTTTATCACCTGACTTAATTATTTACCCCAATTATACCATTTCGTTAACAATGAAAGTTATTAATTCTTGTTTAAACATTGAATGTTAAACGTTAATTAGCACATTTCTCAAATATTAGTAATTATTATCAAACAAGTCCCATTTGTACACACAATGTGTGGCCTCTCTCCGTATTACAGTCAGTTATGCTTGTTGAAGCAGTACTATTGGTCCATCAAAAGGATGACTATTGAATACATTTTGACAACTGGTAAAAAATGAGCAATTGCTCCTTTTGCCATAACATTGTTTTCAACTGGATTCAGAACAGTCTCAGTGAGTTGACTCTTTTGAGTATAGACAACAAAGGGATTAATTGCTGATTAAGGGAGATAATTTGGGGCCTGTTTCATTCTTATCTAGGACAGACTCTGAAGAGAAAATGCATGCAAATGAGATCTGTGATTGACTACAGATCAGAACTGTTGATAAAGGGGGGCCTTCAGGCTTTAGTCAAACATTGGAATTACGGTATTGTCTTTATATTTAAACACCATATATAGTAGTTCTTAATGAAGTGAAACGTTGGAATAGCTTTGATATCTTTAATTGTATTGAAACACTAATATGAGAATTCCCAATATGAGAAAGATACATAGAGGGAGAGAGAAAGAGAAAGAGAGAAACAACTGCAACAGACAACATCTGAAAACATTGTGGCAAAAGGAGATATCGCACATAGAATGGAAAGAATGTTGACCGAGCTGGGGGTTCAAACTCACAACTCCTGGATTGACAGCCTGCGTCACTACCGACTGGGCTACTGGGGCTTGGCTGTATGTAGGTAGATTTGACCCTGCTGACAAATCTGGTTAACCCTTTCCCTCATACAACAATTCTGCAGCAGACGACTGAACGTATTTTGTCAAAAAATAGAAAATCTCCATATTTGAATGGATGACCTATGACCAAAAGTGGAAAACATTGTGGCAAAAGGAGAAATTGCACGTTTTGTGCAATTTCTTCTGCCCGGCCGGGTAGCTCAATTGGTAGCGTATCTGACTCGTGATCTGGAGGTCACGGGTTCGATACCCGGTTGCGGCGACATTCTTTCGGGCGATGTTTTCCATTGCCTCTCACCTCTGATCTATGTGAGAAAGTAGTCAGTGGCTTCGAAAGAATGTTGTGTAAGTACTGGTGTGGGAAAGCCAGGAAAACATGGGTAGGTGCACTGACCGCCGTGATATGACCAAAGCTGTTGAAAGCGGCGTTAAACTCCAAACAAACAAACAAAACAAAGCAATTTCTTCTTTTGTCACTATGTTTTCAAAAAGCCTTCTGCTGTAGAGGCATCAGAAAGCGTTTATATGAGGAAAAGGGTTAAAGAATAGAAGAAAATCTTTTCAGGTTAGTTTAAATTAACTCTTTTTCTCTTTTTCATTTCAGGTAAGAATCCACTAAATTATACAGATAATGGTTAACATCAAAGGGTATGATTGTTAGTTAATACATACTTTTTATTTGGTTATTGAAAAATAATAGAATGTTTATATGCTCTGATCAAATTACTGTCCATGGGCAATTGATTGTAAACCCTTTCCCCCATATAGACGCTTTTTGACGCCTCTGCAGCAGACGGCTTTTTAGCTCACCTGAGCTTTGCTCAAGGTGAGTTATTGTGATCGCCTTTTGTCCGGCGTCTGGCGTCCGGCGTCCGGCGTGCGTCAACTTCTTACAGTAACCAGTGGGTCAATTTGGATGAAACTTCACAGAAAGCATCCTCTCATTGACCTCACCAGAATTCCTTCAAATTTTTGGGATCCATGCAAAATTCTGGTTTCCATGGCAACGAAACCGAAAAAACTTCAAAATTCTTCTTCTCCCAAATTGGTTGGCAGATTTTCAAATAATTTTGTAGAAATGTTCCTTGGATGACCCTCTATCAGATTCCTTCAACCCTCTATCAGATTCCTTCAAGCCGTGTTGATTGGTCGAAAAACATGGCCGCCAGGGGGGGCGGGGCTATTTTGCCTTATATGGCTATAGTGAAAACTTAAAAAGTCTTCTCCTCCGAAAGTGTAAGGCCGATTTTCAAATAATTTTGTAGAAATGTTCCTTGGGTGACCCTCTATCAGATTCCTTCAAGCCATGTTGATTGGTCGAAAAACATGGCCGCCAGGGGGGGGCGGGGCTATTTTGCCTTATATGGCTATAGTGAAAACTTAAAAAATCTTCTTCTCCAAAAGTGTCAGGCCGATTTTCAAATAATTTTGTAGAAATGTTCCTTGGGTAATCTTCTATCAGATTACTTCAAGCCATGTTGATTGGTCAAAAAACATGGCCGCCAGGGGGCGGGGCTATTTTGCCTTATATGGCCAAATTGAAAACTTAAAAAATCTTCAACATCTTCTCCTCAGTAACCAGTGGGTCAATTGGGATGAAACTTCACAGAAAGCATCCTCTCATTGACCTCACCAGAATTCCTTCAAATTTTTGGGATCCATGCAAAATTCTGGTTTCCATGGCAACGAAACCGAAAAAACTTCAAAATTCTTCTTCTCCCAAATTGGTTGGCAGATTTTCAAATAATTTTGTAGAAATGTTTCTTAAGTGACCCTCTATCAGATTCCTTCAAGCCATGTTGATTGGTCGAAAAACATGGCCGCCATGGGGGGGGGGGGGGGGGGCTATTTTGCCTTATATGGCTATAGTACAAACTTAAAAAATCTTCTTCTCCAAAAGTGTCGGCACGATTTTCAAATAATTTTGTAGAAATGTTCCTTGGATGACCCACTTTCAGATTCCTTCAAGCCATGTTGATTGGTCAAAAAACATGGCCGCCAGTAGGCAGGGCTATTTTGCATTATATGGCTATAGTGAAAACTTAAAAAATCTTCTCCTCCAAAAGTATCTGGCCGACTTTCAAATAATTTTGTAGAAATGTTCCTAGGGTGACCCTCTATCAGATTCCTTCAAGCCAAGTTGATTGGTCGGAAACTGGCTGCCAGGGGGCGAGGCTTATATAGCTAAAGTGAAAAAAAAATAAAAAATCAGGTGAGCGATTCAAGGGCCATCATGGCCCTCTTGTTGAAAACATAGCGACAAAAGAAGAAATTGCTCAACATGAGCAATTTCTTCTTTTGTCACAATGTTTTCCACTTTCAGTCATAGGTTATCCATTCAATTAAAGAGATATTCCATTTTTTGACAAAATATGTTCAAAGTCATCTGCCGCAGAAATGTGGTATGAGGGAAAGGGTTAATCATCATGTGGTATGTATATATAGAGGATATTACATGAGTGGTCATTCAATACGAGATTTTATTAAACGAGTGTTCTAAAATTGATAAAAACGAGCCTTGCCGAGTTTTTAGCAATTTTAGAAAACGAGTTTAATAAAATTTCGTTTTGAATGACCACGAATGTTATATTCTCTTTATATCATAAATTCCAATTCGACGATTACTAGCGCAAAAATATCTATAACGTCGCTATATAGCGCGGTCATTTTCAATGCTTTTCATTATGACGTTACGTAACATTGTTATTACACTAGTTGAATACGCAATTTATTCAATGGCTTTATTTCACTCCCAGCAACGTCATTAAAGGGTTTAATGTATGTTTTGGTACAGTTATAAGAGTATAACACGAAATTGCCTAATTACTCAGCAAATAATGCCCGAAGGGCATTATGTCAGCTGTGTAATTTGGCTATTTCGTGTTATACTCTTATAACTGTACCAAAACATACATTAAACCCTTATAATTGCAGTTTAAGAAAAAACAGCTATTTTTCATCGAAAGAATTGTTTGAAAAGGGACATATAAATTGAAAATTGGGATCTCTTTTTTATGTTCTTTACGTCGATAACATGACCTAATACTAGGAAAAATACCTAATACTAGGAAAATGACGTCACGTCAGCGTGTTGACGTCATACGTTAGTCGCTTTGGCGCCAAAACCCGTAAATTTCATCTAGAAATATTGTAAACGTTAAGTACATTTTTATCGAAATACGCCTCATAAGTCACTTTATGTGATGGATATAATATCTCATGAGTGTTATTTATTGTTACTTTTAAAAAATTAAGCTGAATATGACCTCGGCATAATTATTTGTGGCATTGTTTACGGTTAACTGTCGAAATTAAAGGTATTTTCAGAAAGTAGTTCCGTGAACTGGTCATGTGATCAATTGCAGTTATTGGAAAATAAACGCAATTCCTTTTAGTCACGTGGTCGGTTTTGAACCAATCAAAACGAGCGATTCACCGTGCTTTTGAAGCAACTGCAATTATTTATGATATAAACTGCAATTGAAAATAATAACAGTTCATTGAGGAGTGATAATTGTTAGTTATCCTCCTAATCATTTGTGTCATCTTTATCTATTCTATTAAGTAATAACTGGGCTATGATGTAATGTGATTATATCATCTGTGGGGTCAGAGGGCATCATATTAAAATCAATATTGGCTTGGTATGGTACTGTGTATTACATAATTCAAGATAGTGCAAGTCTGATACGGTTAGATTCAAACTTTGTCTTTCAACTTTGTCTTTCGTCCTTAGTGAAACTCAATTAACCTAATATGATTATGTTATATGGGGTCAGAGGGCTTCATATTAAAATCAATATTGGCTTGTTATTAGTAGTGGGTATTACATAATTAAAGATAGCCCAAGTCCGATACGGTTAGATTCAACCTTTATCTTCCAGCTTTGTCTTCCGTCCCATTGAAAAACTCAATTAACCTTTTCCTACAAACAGAACGTTTCTGACACGTCTGCAGCAGACAACTGTTGAAAACATTGTGGCAAAAGGATAAATTGCTCATAATTTACCAATTTCTCCTTTTGCCATGATGTTTTCCAACTCTATTCAACAACTGTACTTCATTTACAGTAATTGTCAGTAGTTGTCTGCTTCATATTTTTTTATATGCACAAATTGCTCGCACAAATTGCTGTTAAAAGGGATGTGGAATAAATAGAATACAGTGCCAAGATTGCAGGAATATGCAAGGCTGATCATAACCCTTTCCAAAATACAAAATATCTTCAGCAGACTTAAAAACCTGTTAGGCAAAAATAAAAAAAATCTGTATAAATTAAATAGATGAGTATTTGATGAAGGTGAAAACGAGAAATTTCACCTTTTGGCCAAATGTGTCATAATTTGTCTGCTGCAGATGTTTATTCAAGGCTTTGGGCCTTTATTTATTATGATGTTGTCATGGTAAAACTCTATTCTTACATCTACATTAACAAAAGTTTGAATAAAGAACAATGACCACCTCAAACTTGATTACAATACTTTCAATGGACTACCAACTCACACTTTGGAACAATTGTTAATCAAAAACTTTCCCAAGTATGAAAAATCTGCAGCAGAAGATATTGACCCTTTCCCACATACAGCACATCTGCAGCAGACGACCTTGAAAACGTCTAGGCAAAAGCACAGAAAATCCCTTTAAATGAAAGAACAAAAATTGAAAAGAGTTGAAAACTTGTTGACAAAAGGAGAAATTGCTCATTCTGATTGCATGTTTTCAAAATGCTGTCTGCTGCAGAGGTGTCAGAAAGCATCAATATGAGGTAAATGGTTAAAAACTTAATCGGCAAATCAGATGGAAAATTTCTAAATGCAATCTTCTAAATGAAAGTATTATTGATTACTGTTAACAGTTGAAAACATTGTGGCAAAAGTAGAAATGGCTCATTATAAGCAAATTTCTCCTTTTGTCTCAATGTTTTCAAATGTCATCTGCTGCAGATGCATTTAATTGCATCTGCATAATTATGGGAACAGGTATTTATATATTTTAACCCTTTCCCTCATTCGACAATTCTGCAGCAGACGACTTCGAACGTATTTTGTCAAAATATAGAAAATCTCCATAATTGAATGGATAACCTATGACAAAAAGTGGAAAACATAGTGACAAAAGGAGAAATTGCACGTTTTGTGCAATTTCTTCTTTTGTCACTATGTTTTTAAAAAGCCGTCTGCTGCAGAGGCGTCCAAAAGCATCTATATGAGGGAAAGAGTTAACACTATGTACAAAGTGGCACAGAGTGTTTGAGCCTGACTATCCAGTCATGTACACACTGTGCCAATCCTACTCCTGTATGTTTGGACGGTAAAAAACAACCCTATAGGTGAAGTGTCATCATCATCAGTTTAATAATATTCCTGAAAAATAAATTGGAATTTAAAGGATTAGCAGTACTTTGATTATCAGTTATCTCCATCAAAAGCTATTAAAGGTTAGTTCTTTTTTTATCAGTTGTTTAGAAATTGTTTCATTTTGAAATAAATCATGTGATTTTACCTCATACATGTACACAAACTTGTTCCTGTAGTTTTAGATGTTCCTTTAACCTTTCTTAAATACGTTAAAAATGGAAATCATTTAAGTTTCTATTCTTAGTTACTCTTTTTTTTTTTTTAACCCTTTCCCTCATACGACAATTCAGCAGCAGACGACTTTAAACATATTTTGTCAACAAACAGAAAATCTCTATAATTGAATGGATAACCTATGACTAAACGTAGAAAACATTGTGGCAAAAGGAGAAATCATCGGGTAAAAGAAGGAAGAAAAAGGGACTGCAAAGATTGTCAAACAAAGAAAGATAAAAACACACCCAGGAAATTTTTTAAATCAATATTTTAGGGATATTTGAAAGTTACTCCTTTGTTCCGCAGAGGGTTACCCATTTCCGCGTTTCAAATAAGAACTGCTCCTGTGCACACACACAATGGATAGGGTTAATTTTGTATTGATTTCAGTATCATTCAAAATTATGTTATTTCAGTTATTTTATCTGTGAAATCTTAAGTAAACAGTCATACACAAATTCCATACAATTTCGAAATTTAACTCTTTTTACCCACAGCAGCAGATGACTTGAAAACATTGTGGAAAAAGGAGAAATTGCTCAAAACAAGCAATTTCTCCCTTTGCCACAATGTTTTTAACTTTTTGCAGTAATTATACCTTCATTTATAGAGATTATCCAGGTTAATTTTGCCAAAATGTTTTCAAAGTCGTCTGCTGCAGGTTTGCTGTAATTGGGAAAGGGTTAATAACCCTTTCTCTAATACTGATGTCATTATCCGCTGACGAATATTTTTCAAAACATTATATAAGTGGGAACAGGAAAATTGGTCAAAATGAGCAATTTCTCCTTTTCCCACAATGTTTTCAACTCTGCTTCAAAATTAGACTTTTCCACACATAATAAATCTGCAGCAGACTACTTTGAACACATCTGGATTTACCCTTCCCCTCATATAGACGCTTTCTGACGCCTCTGCAGCAGATGGCTTTTTGAAAACATAGTGACAAAAGAAGAAATTGCTCAAAACAAGCAATTTCTCCTTTTGCCACAATGTTGTTTTCCACTTGTAGTCATAGGTTATCCATTCAATTATAGAGATTTTCTATTTTTTGACAAAATATGTTCAAAGTCGTCTGCTGCAGAATTGTCGTATGAGGGAAAGGGTTAAATATTATTGGAAATAATGTAAAACAATTAAGTTTTATATTCTGTTCCACTGATGTTTACTTTTTTTAAAAGTCTATAATATTTACAAGTACAAACATTACTGCAAAATGAAGCAAAAAAAGATTGCCCTGGAGGTCCGCCTCTTATGGTCAACTATGGTCAAAAAGTTCAAAGTTACACCATATATAGCCCTGGTGTGATTAGCCAAGAGCAGCAATCACACTGACTGCACAATAATATAATTAGATAACTACCCTTTCCAGATGTACAAACACATTGATCTGCAGCAGATGACTTTGAAACTATCTAGTAAATATGGAAAATATCTATAAATGATAGTGTATTCATTGAAAACATTGTGGCATCATGGAGAAATTGCTCATCATTGCTTACATGATGGAATGGGTTAACCCTTTCTCTCATTTTGACAATTTTGAACTCCTGCTACAACACTTTTGGAAATTATTGTTGGAGAAGGAGAATCATTTCTCGTTTCCCCTAGGCTATAATATTTATTATATGCTTCAATTAACTATTTATTGAAAGTATGTAATTGTACCTGGCTCTGAAATAACAATGCAAAAGCAAAGGAAAACTCTATAAATAAACTTCTCTGAATAGAATTGATTACATTAAGACAAAAGATGAAACTGCTCATTATAAACTTTGCTTTCTTAACCCTAATTTACCTCATACGTCAATTCTGCGGCGTTAAACTCCAAACAAACAAACAAAAAGCCGTCTGCTGCAGAGGCGTCAGAAAGCGTCTATATTAGGGAAAGGGTTTTATTAATCTGTATGCTGCAGTTGTGTCAAAATGCGTCTGCAAGTTGGAAAGGGTTCTGTAAACCTGATTTCACTCAGACTGAAGATTGTTTATCAAAGTTGAAATTCAAAGCTTGATGATCAGTTGTTTGTTTACATTGGTCATCTGGCTTTAAACTCGGGGCCTCATTATTGAGTTTAGTGATCATTTGTTACTAGGTGATGACTGCTAACTTACTCTACCCTTTCCCACTTAAAATAAATCTGCAGCAGACGACGTTGAAAGCATTTAGGAAAAACTATGGAAAATATCTATTAATGAAAGCATAATTATTGAAAAGAGTTTAAAACATTGTGGCAAATGGAGAAATTGCTCATTTAATATGAGCAATTTGGCCTTTCACCAGAATGTTTTCAAAGATTTGAAAGCGCGTTAAAATGTGTGGCATATCGGAAAGGACTAACACTTTAGCAATAACAATATGCTATCTACCCCAAATTATTATCTGCTGAAATTAAATATGTCTGTATGGTGGCAAACTTTCCTGAAAAATTTCTGAATTGCTAGCTACATCGATAACATTAATTAAACCTTTCCCACATACATTAAATCTGCAGCAGACGACTTTGAAAACCTATATACAAAAACTTACTGTGCCAGTAAGCATCTATATCAGGGAAAGGGTTAAACTATTCCCGCTGTCATGCCTTTTGCCGCCCCTGCAGAAGACACCAGTTTCTGTTGAAAGGAGAAATTGCTCATGGGGATCGAGTCATTTTAACCCTTTCCCTCATACGGCAATTCTGCAGCAGACGACTTGGAACGTATTTTGTCAGATGGATAACCTATGACTATGAGTGGAAAACATTGTGACAAAAGGAGAAATTGCACGTTCTGTGCAATTTCTTCTTTTGTCACTATGTTTTCAAAACACCGTCTGCTTTAACCCTTTCCCTCATACGGCAATTCTGCAGCAGACGACTTTGAACGTATTTTGTCAAAAAATAGAAAATCTCCATAATTGAATGGATAACCTATGACAAAAAGTGGAAAACATTGTGGCAAAAGGAGAAATTGCACGTTTTGTGCAATTTCTTCTTTTGTCACTATGTTTTCAAAAAGCCGTCTGCTGCAGAGGTGTCAGAAAGCGTCTATATGTGGGAAAGGGTTAATGTAAAAATTACATAAAACAATTAATAATTGCCTTCAGCAGTATAATGTTTTCAAATTTAACCCTTTCCCACTATACAGACGCATTCTGAAACATTTGCAGCAGACGACTTTTGGAAACATAGTGGCAAAAACGAGAAATTGCCTATGATGAGCAATTTCCCCTTTTACCACAATGTTTTTAACTCTATTTAATGATTAAACTCTCATTTATGGAGATATTTTATGTTGTTGACAAAATATGTTCAAAGTTGTCTGCTGCAGAATTGTCGTACGTGGGAAAGGGTTAACTGGTGCAGGTTTGTCATACAATGGAAAAAGTTAATTAACCCTTTCCATCATACGACAATTCTGCAGCAGACGACTGAACATATTTTGTCAAAAAATTGAAAATCTCTATAATTGAATGGATAACCAATGACTAAAAGTGGAAAAACATTGTGGCGAAAGGAGAAATTGCTCCGGACTGTTTTATCTTCGTAAATAAAACAACAAAACATAAATGCGAGTCAAAATAAAGAAACTGAAAATACCTAAAACATCGGAATATTTATTTCATTTTAGATGTGTCATTACTTAGTGTTTTTAAACAAACACAATTGTAATATGTTCAAGACATCTAAATGTGTTTCTTTCTAATAATAATCCCTCCTCCCATGTGATTTCCGAAAACCTATTAAAAATAGAAGTCGCGGGCTTCTGCCCGGCGACTAATAAGTCTAATTAACCCTTTTTCCACATACAGATGCTTTGTAACGTCTATGCAGTTGACGAATTGAAAAATTGTATAACATCCTAGTAACAAGGACTGGATAAATTTCTCGGGATGAATTCTTTTATTGATTAGATGTTGTTTTCCCACAAACTACTTCTCCTCCTAATCCACTTAGGCCAATTTTGATGCCACTTCACAGCGACGTTCCTTGGGTGGTGCATGCCCTTTAAAATTGCTAAAAGAAATTAATTACATTTTAGAATTGGGTAAGCCATGGCAACCAAAGAGGAAAAGAAAAGCAAGACTTGAATCTGCTTGACAAAACTTGTAATTTCAAAGTTGTCTGCTGCAGGTTTGTTGTATGTGGGATAGGATATAACCCTTTATCACATGACGTTGCTTGTATCCAATGTAATATAACCATTACGTATTTCTTTATATACAACATGTGTAATATAAGATGACCTAATACTTGGAAAATGACGTCACGTCAGCGTTTTGACGTCATACGTTAGTCACTTTGGCGCCAAAACCCGTACATTTTATCTAGAAATATTGTAAACGTTAAGTACATTTTTATCGAAATACGCCTCATAAGTCACTTTATGTGATAGATATAATATCTCATGCGTGTTATTTATTATTACTTTTAATAAACTAAGCTGAGTATGACCTCGGCATAATTATTTGTTGCATTATTATACGGTTTACTGACGAAATTAAAATAGCTTTGGAAAACCCGATTTTCTTTGTGTGTTTCGTCATGTGATAAAAAGAATCTGACATTCGTTGTCATTTCATATAAAGTTTTATCAAACTCGTCCAAGATATTTGTTATTAAGCTCGCCACAGGCTCGCTTAATAAAAAAAAATCTTGAACTCGTTTAATAAAACTTTATATAAAATGACAACTCATGTCAGATCCTATATTTCCCTCATACGACAATTCTGCAGCAGACGACTTTGAACGCATTTAGTCAAAACATAGGTTATCCATTCAAGAAAATCTCCATAATTGAATGGATAACCTATGACGAAAAGTGGAAAACATTGTGGCAAACGGATTCCTAAGTTAACCCTTCCCACATATAACAAATCTTCTGCAGACGACTTCGAAAGCGTTTTGGCTAATACATGAAAAATCTCAATCATTAAAAATTTGTTTATCAAAATAGAGTTAGACACATTGTAGCAAAAGGTGAAATTGCTCATTTAACCCTTTCCCTCATACGACAATTCTGCAGCAGACGACTTTGAACTTATTTTGTCAAAATATAGAAAAAAAGTGGAAAACATAGTGGCAAAAGGAGAAATTGCACGTTTTGTGCAATTTCTTCTTTTGTCTCTATGTTTTCAAAAAGCTGTCTGCTGCAGAGGCGTCAGAAAGCGTCTATATGAGGGAAAGGGTTAATAGCCCAAAACAACTTTTTTGATGGAGACATGAGTCTGTTCTCATTTAAAAATATGATTCTTTTTCTCTTGTTTTACAAGATGTTTAAATGAACTAAATCTTCATTTGTATGATTGAAATAATCGTTTTATCTTGCTTAAACCACCCAAGTGTGTGATGTTGCAAACAAATAATATCTTAAAAGCTACTTCAAGGCAAGATTGGTTTTTGATTTGAAATGAAATGGTTTTTGATTTGAAATGAAATTGCATCATGTCTATTCAATCATAACTTCAATGATGTAATTCATTTAACCCTTTTCAACATCCTGTTAAACCTTGATGGCTCAATTAAACTCCGAGCCTTGTAACAAATAAAAGGTATATGGTTCGAGAGATTGAATTTTTGGATCGTACAGTGATGAAATAGTGTTTTATCCATATATACATTAACCCTTTCTCTCATACAGACGCTTTCTGACGCCTCTGCAGCAGACAGCTTTTTAAAAGCATAGTGACAAAAGAAGAAATTGCTCAAAACGAGCAATATCTCCTTTTGCCACAATGTTTTCCACTTTTAGTCATAGGTTATCCATTCATTTATAGAGATTTTCTATTTTTTGTCAAAATATGTTCAATGTCGTCTGCTGCAGAACTGTTGTATGAGGGAAAGGTTTAAGTTTGTGTGATTGAAATGAAAACGCACAAGTTAGAATACGTGGTATGCAGAGGTCTAGATAAGCGGGGATTTACGGCTCCTTTCCCCACAATATCTCTCTTATTGTCCAACCAAACCCTATGAAGTGGGTACTCTAAAGAATCGTCTCATTGAGAAGATTATTTTGAGTACCCACAACATAGGGCTTGAGTGTCAAACAAGAATTCTAGATACATGAAAAACTACCCTTATCTTAATTCAGCTCTGGGTATGTAATCTTTTGATGGCTGCAACGTTAATTGATTATGTGGAAATTTAAAGCAGTGACTGTAACATTGCTTAACCCTTTCCCACATACAGCAAATCTGCAACAGACCTGAGTTTTAAAAAATTTGAGCTAAACTATGGACAACCTATAAATTGAAGTAAATTATTGAATAGAAGTGAAAATATTGTGGCAAATGGAGAAATTGCTTGTTATGAGCAATTTCTCCTTTTGACACAATGTTTTCAAAAGTTAAACAAAATGGCAGCAGACGACTGAAACATCTTGGCTAAAATATAAGACTCACTAAAAAGGAAAACACAAGTAATGAATAAAGTTGAAAACATTGTGTCAAAAGGAGAAATTGCTAATCATGAGCATTTTCTCCTTTTGTCGCAGTGTTTTCAAAGGGGGTCTGCTACTGAGGCGTCAGAAAGTGTCTGTATGTGGGAGAGGTTTAGATATATAAGTCATCTCAATAATTCATAATCATATGAAGCAGTTTTTCATTGCTACTTAGGTATTGTGACAGTTCTATATTAATCTTTTATTGCTATAAGTGTTATTTAAATTTGAACATGAGACCCTTCAGAAACTCTACCAAAAATAGAACTATGGAAGGATTTGATTCACTGTCGGTTCTTTTTGGGAAAGAGTGTCGATCCTATTAATTGGATTATTATTGAAAAGAGATGACAAAATTCAGCAAAAGAAGAAATTGCTCATTATGAGGGTTAAGGTCAAATTATAGAAAATCACTATAAATGATACATGTAGTATGATTATTGAATAGAGTTAAAATCAGTGAGGCAAATGGAGAAATATCTCGTTATGAGAGATTTCTCCTCTTGTAGCAAGGATTTCAAAAGTCCTCTGCTGCAGAGGCGTCCAAAACCGTCTGCATGTGGGAAACGGTTAAAGAGAATGGGAAAAACAGAAATTTTGTTTATTTTTGTGTTGCATACCAGTCAGTCCTCTGCCCTCTGTCGGCCATACTTTTTAATTTACTGACAGAAGATACATGTGTTCCTTTAAAGAATTTCGTTTGAGAAAGGAACAGCTAAGAGTCTGTCACTGCCCTGAATGCCATTAGTAAAGTTGCACAGAATAAGAACTAAATGAGATTATGTAAATGTCATCATAAGTTTGGCTGGCTCAACTGATCCAAGCTGTTGACATGTCGTTTGGTCAATAAACGGTCACTCACTGGTCATTTACTGGTTTATTGACAGTTTGTTGTGGTCGAACTAAGTACACTTAAGTCTTTCCAATATGTAGACACTTTCTGACATCTCTGCAGCAGATAACTTTTGAAAACATTGTGGCAAATTAAATTTTGCTTATAATGAGCCATTTATACCTTTGTCACATTTTTCAAAAATTAAACTTTTGTTTATGAAGAAGTCTTCTGCTGCAAATTCTTTTGTATGTGGAGAATGGTCAAGAAGAGGTCAACTGGGCATTTTCCCTGAATTTATATTTTTAGTACATTTGACCTGTTCACACATAAAACAATTCTTTCTGATGCGTTTTGTCACAACTTTTTCAATAATAACACTAATAATAATAATTTCTATATCTTCAGCTCACCAGAGCACGAAGTGCTTTGTGCTCAAGGTGAGTCATTGTGATCACATTTTGCATCCAATCTTCATGAAAGTTTATCAGAACATACATCTCCATCAAGTCTAGGCCAAGTTTGAAACTGGGTCATGTGGGGTTACAAACTAGGTCACTAGATCAAATTAAATGAAAATCTTGTTAACACTCTGGAAGCCGCATTTTAAACTTGAGCATGTTGAAACTTTGTCAGTATGTTTGTCTTAGTGATATCTAGGCCAAGTTCGAATATAGGTCATGTTTGGTTAATAACTAGGTCACTAGGCCAAATTGAAGGAATATCCTGTTAACACTCGAGCAGTCGCAATTTTTGCTTCAGCAGCTAAAATTTGATCAGAATGTTTATCTTAATGCTATCAAAACCAATTTTGAATACAGGTTATGCCGGTTCCAAAACTAGGTCACTAGGCCAAATTGAAGGAAAATCTTGTTAACACTCTGGAGGCCGCATTTTTCGCTTCAGCAGCTTGAAATATTTTCAGAATGTTTGTCTGAATGATATCTAGGTCAAGTTTGAAACTGGTAATATTGGGTCAGAAACTAGGTCTTTAGGCCAAATTGAAGGGAAATATTGTTAACACAATAATGGATGGATTTTTAACTTGAGCATGTTGATACTTTATCAGAAGGGTTGTCTTGATGATATGTAGGTCAAGTTCAAACATGGAGAGTTTGTCTTGATGATATTGCCATTGGCGCTGAAAGAGTCTTAATTCTCAGGTGAATGATTCTAGGGCCTCATGGCCCTCTTGTTTACTTGAGCAGCTTGAAACTTGTCAGAATGTTTGCTCTTGATGATATCTATGCCAAGTTCGAATATTGGTCATATCAGGTAAAAAACTAGGTCACTAGGCCAAATTGAAGAACAATCTTGTTTACACTCTGGAAGCTGCATTTCTGGCGTGAGCATTATGAAACTTTGTCAGAATATTTGTCTTGATGATATCTTGACTAGGTTTAAATATGGGTCATGTGGTGTCAAAAACTAGGGCACTAGGTTAAATTTGAGCAAAATCTTGTTAACACTCTGGAAGGTGCATTTTTGGTTTTAGCATATGGAAACTGTGTCAGAATGTTTGTCTTGATAGTATCTAGGCTAAGTTTGAATATGGATCATGTCCGGTCATAAACTTGGTCAACAGGCCATATTGTAGAACAATCTTGTTAAAACTATAGAGACCGCATTTTTGACATTGTGATTCACGGCCTCATGGCCCTCTTGTGTAAGTCGTCTGCTGCAGATTTGTTGTTGTGGGAAATAGATTATACTGTATGATAATTTTCAATGTTTAGATTTGTTTGATTCTAGGGAGCTGACAGGGCTCGTGGCAAAAGTGTGGTGAGTAAACTGGAGTGAGCTAAAATGTAAACGTCACTAAAACTTTTATTCACTACCTTCACTTAGAATGATTTTTGGAAAAGGAGAAACTGTCTGTATAAGTAATTTATCCTTTTGCACATATATTTTACTTCATTCCAACTGTTGAAAACATTGTGACAAAACCGGAAATTGCTCATGATGAGCAATTTCTCTATTTGCCAATTTTTTTTTAACTCAGTATAATAAACATACTTTTATATTAACCCTTTCCCTCATATAGACGCTTTCTGACGCCTCTGCGGCAGGCGGCTTTTTGAAAACATAGTGACAAAAGAAGAAATTGCACAAAACGTGCAATTTCTCCTTTTGCCACAATGTTTTCCACTTTTTGTCATAGGTTATCCATTCAATTATGAAGATTTTCTATGTTTTGACAAAATACGTTCAAAGTCGTCTGCTGCAGAATTGTCGTATGTGGGAAAGGGTTAAGATGTTGAAATCAGATGAAACTTTCAACCGTATTCACAATAATTGAAATGTTTTTGAAATTTTCATATTTTTGTCTAAATGATTTTATACTTGATGCAGATGTGTCAAAAATCATCTGCATCAGGAACAGCTATTATAAGCTCACCTGGCTCGAAGTGCCTGTGAGCTTATGTTATGGTGTGTTGTCTGTCTGTCGTCCGTCTGTCCGTCCGTCTCGTAAACTTTTTTCTTTGAACAACTACTTCTTAAGAACTGGAGGTCCTAGGGTCATGATATTTGGCCAGGAAGTACCTGGGATAGAGTGCTATAAAGTTTTCTCAAATAAATTACCTACTTTCAAGGTCACAAGGGTCAAATATATGAAAACCTTTAAACAACTACTTCTGAATAACTAGGAGGCCCAGATTGATGATATTTTGCCAGTAAATACCTGACATGAAATGTTATATAGTTTCCTCCAATGAATGACCTTGATTTACTTTCAGGGCCACAGTGGTCAAATATATAAAAATCTTTAAACAACTTCTTCTGAATAAACAGGAGGCCCAGAGTGATTATATTTGGCTAGTAAGTGCTATGAAGTGTCTTCAAATGGATGATATTGGTCTGTAGCATCCTTGCGCACAAGAGACTCAATGTTGCATAGACTCCTTGGCAATGGGTAAAAAGATCAGAACCAAATTTGGTTTGGATAATTCCAGTGCAAAACCAACCTAACATATAAATGCAAGGAGCGCTAGCTAGGAACCCTTCTTAAGCACATAGTCCAGTACAGGAAACCGGAGAAAACTCATTTAACTCCATTTTCAGTACAAATTAAGTAATCTAGATTATTTAGTGTGGCGCATTCTTCCCCATAGAAAACTCCAGATGTGGAATTCTTTGCAAATTCCCTTTTCTTTAGAACATTTCCCCACAATTGCTCAAATATACAGGTGAGCTATACAGGCCCTCTGGGCCTCGAGGGCCTCTTGTATAATAATGTTTATATGACTTTTCCCCCCAAATTGTTTGTATTATAAATCGTTTATTTAAATTAACAAAATGCATAATAATCTACATGTATTAATCCTTTCACATGGTACATACAACAAATCTGCAGCAGACGACTTTGACAAATGTAGTTAATCTCAATAAATAAAAGAATATGTATTGAATAAAGTTGAAAACTATAATGTCAAAGGTAGAAATTGCTCATTAAAATAATTTCTCCTTTTGTCAAAATGTTTTCAATAGTCATCTGCAGCAGATGTGTTAAAATGTGTCTGCAGGTGGGAAAGGGTTTTAACTTCAATTAAATGGTTTGATTATATATATAATATATTTACACCCATATCCCCATTCTGTTGAATTGTATCCTCCCTGGATTTATTAAAAACTCTTTAAACCCACAAACACACAAATGTGCAGGAGACGACTTGGAAAACATCAGTGTCAATATCTATTAATATAAGTTTAATAATTGAATAGAGTTGAAAACATTGTGGCATTAGTAGAAATAGGTCATTATGACTAATTTCTCCTTTTGCCAGAACGATTTTAAAATATTAATGTGGTCTGTTGCAGATGAGTCGAACGGCATATTAGCAAGTTGGAAAGGGATAATGAAGTCACAATTACATCTCCATCTGCTGTTTGTTAATTCATCTATCACATCCACTCTTTTCTTAAAATCCTTTTCTGCAGCAGACATCTTTTGTAAATATTGCTTCAAAAGTAGAAGTAGAAACTGCTTATTCATACCAATTTTGTTCTTTTTGCTTTAATGTGTTCCAACTAGCCAATAATTCTACTTTCCGTTATAAAGATATTCAATATTTTTTAAAGTCGTCTGCTGCAGATTTGTTGTTAGTAGGAAAGGGTTAAACAATTACCTTTAATGAAACAGATGAGGTAAGTGGTCTTTGCAGCAGATAACTTTTGAAAGCATTTTGTAGGAAAAAGAGAAAATTCTTAAAAGCTTAAAGAATGGAAAACCAAAGTTTTTACTCTTCATGGGCAATATTTCTATTTCCTACAATATTTTCTGCTGCTTTCTGACACTGTAAATGCATCTTATATCATTTGGATCAAGGAAAGGACTGTCAAATTTGTAGATGGTTAATATTAGTTAATATCATGCTTGAATAACCTTACCAATTTACCAAAATGTTAGTATTTGGTATGACTCATTCAAACAAGTTTTTAACCAGGTTTCTTCCTTTATTAGATTCGGGTATATATACACATACATGTCAGCTGGTGGACAGAATAGCTAATCATTATGTCTCCCCCATTACATGGGGGTGACATATTGTTTTTGCCCGTTCCGTCCGTCCGTCCTTCCGTCCTTCCATCCGTCCTTCCGTCCGTCCTTCCGTCTGTCACACTTGTTTCCGCTCAATAACTGAAGAACGCTTGGGCGTAGGAACTTCATACTTGGTATGCAGGTTGATCATGACCAGTAGCTGACCCCTATTGATTTTGATAACAGAAGGACAAAGGTCAAGGTCATGGTGACATTGTGAGGTAAAAAATGGTTTCCGCTCAATAACTGAAGAACGCTTTGGCTGAGGAACTCCATACTTGGTATGCAGGTTGGCCATGCCTAGTAGAAGATCCCTATTGATTTTGAGGTCAGTACGTCGAAAGTCAAGGTCACAGTGACCATGAGTTTGAAAGGTCACAGTGACAATGAGCTGATAAATAGTTTTTGCTTGGGCCCAGGAACTTCATACTTGATGTGCAGGTTGGTCATCACCAGCAAATGACCCCTATTAATTTTAAGGTCATTAGGTCAAAGGTCAAGGTCACAGTGGTCAAGGTCACATCCGTCACACTTGTTTCCGCTCAATAACTGAAGAAAGCTTGGGCATAGGATCTTCATACTTGGTATGCAGGTTGGTCATGACCAGTAGATGACTCCTATTGATTTTGATGTCAGAAGGTCAAAGGTCAAGGTCATGGTGACCTTGTGAGGTAAAAAATGGTTTCCACTCAATAACTGAAGAACGCTTGGGCCGAGGAACTCCATACTTGTTATGCAGGTTGGCCATGCCCAGTAGAAGACCCTATTAATTTTTAGGTCAAAGTCAAGGTCACAGTGACCTTGAGCTGAAAGGTCACAGTGACAATGACCTGAAACATTGTTTTTGCTTAATAACTGTAGAATGCTTTGGCCATGGAAGTTAATACTTGGTGTGCAGGTTGGTCACGACCAGTAGATGACCCCTATTGATGTTGAGGTCACTAGCTTAAAGGTCAAGGTCATGGTAACCTTCAGCTGAAAAATGGTTTCCTCTCAATAACTAAAGAATGCTTATGTTGAGGAACTTCATACCTGGTGTGCAGGTTGGTCCTAACCAGTAAATGACCTTTATTGAATTTGTTTGATTTTGAGGTCACAAGGTCAAATGTCGAAGGTCACGGTAACCTTCAGCTGAAAAATGTGTTTTACTCAATAACTCAAGAACGCTTATACCCAGGAACTTCATACTTGGTGTGCAGCTTGGTCCTAACCTGTAGACCCCTATTGATTTTGATGTCAGTAGGTCAAAGGTCAAGGTCGCAGTAACCTTTGGCTGAAAAATGGTTTCCGCTCAATAACTGAAGATTGTCACTGTTGCTTCATCTCAAATGACCCCTATTGATTTTGAGGTCACTAGGTCAAAGACCAAGGTCATGGTAACCCTCAGCTGAAAAATGGTTTCCGCTCAATAACTGAGGATTGTCACTGTTGCTTCATCTCCAGTCCAAAACTAAAAAATTCATCGCCATCATTTCTTTTCCTCCCCTACGACCACACAATTGGGAGACAAGCGCTTTTTCAAAAAGCAATCTCTAGTTTTTATTAGCTCTACTGGCCAAAGGCCAGAAGGGCTTATGTCGTGGCGATTTGTCCGTCGTCCGTGCGTGCGTCCGTCCGTCCGTCCGTCCGTAAACAATTTCTTGTTAACACGATACAGTCTTCACTTTTGATTGTATCTCAACTAAACTTATACAGTAGTTAGATATCCATGAGAGCTCGGTTCCTCTCGAAAACCAGCAAGATCCGCCCATGCATGACTGGATTATGGCCCTTGAAATGGTCAAAATTGCTATAAAAGAGCTTGTTAACACAATACAGTCTTCTTTTTTGATTGTATCTCAACCAAACTTATACAGTAGTTAGATATTCATAAGAGCTCGGTTCCTTTCGAAAACCAGCCAGATCCGCCCATGCATGACTGGATTATGGCCCTTGAAATGGTCAAAATTGCTATAAAAGAGCATGTTAAAGGAATACGCTTGGCTGAGTCTAAACTATATCCCTTAATAGCCCTACAGTAATGCATCATTTTGATGTAATTAATTTTGTTTTATATGCTGTAACTACCAAGATATATGCTTTTAAAGTTTGTGTTTTCACGTCGTGTCGATCAGCTATGGGCGCCGCCATATTGGTCTATTTATAGCTTACTGTGACGTCATAACCCCTCATTCGTTTTTCACTATAGGTACAGATTAGAAAATTTTCAGATCGCCATCTTATCTTTTAAACAGTCAAAACGTCGAATTGATAAACAAGAAAAAACGGGAGTCAAAACGTCGAAAAGGAAAATGTATAGAATAATTCTTATATATGCTGTTTTATAAAGTTTTACCGCACAATGTGATAAGACAATACTACAATTAAATAAAATATCTTTAGTCATATACGAAACGTACATTTTCGAAACTTTTCTGTCAATGCAATTATAAAGGAGAAATTAAATAAAAGGAATAAACAAGAACACATCAATGAATGATTAACTTTTAATTTTAGTTATAAAGCCGATTAAAGTAATGACGCCTTCTTAATATTTTCAAAGCTGCAACAAACATTACACATTTTTAATAATCGGTACGACAATATAAAGAACCATGCACTTATTACACATATAATATTCATAATTGCCACAGCAATTTATTTTTTAAAACTGCAACAAACAAATTCATTATGCCATCGCTTTATTCTTTTTATTTATTTACACAACTCTTATTGAATAGATCTATCACAATTAACTACAAACTGTTTATTTTACGGCATAGTATAAAGACAATATATTTTCCTTTTGACTATATATATATTCTCATTTTCGACGTTTTGACTCCCATTTTGTTCTTGTTTCTTAACTCGACGTTTTGACCGTCACCCTCTTATAATTATGGAGTACGAAGTAGACGAGATTATCGCATATAATTTTGAACCAGAGTATTCAGACATCGAACTTTTGGAAATGGAAAGGAATAATGTGTATCAAGAAGTGGAGATCGCACAAGTCCCGACTTCTAAGGAGGAGTTTTGTTCATGCTATAATTGCATCGTACCCCTGTGAAATGAACGCGGTCAAAACATGGTCGACCATGTTTTAAACAAGGTCGACCATGTTTTAAAAACATGGTTGACCACGAAATGACCATGTATAATCCATGGTCGACCATGTTTCATGCCGTGGTATATGGCCACCCTGGGGACCATGGTCAACCATGTTCTTTTAAAGACCATGGTTAACCTTGGTCCATGGTCATAAAAAAATACCATGGTAAAACATGATTCATAGGCCACGTGGTATATGGCCGCCCTAGTACCATGGTCAACCATGGTTTGACCATGATCTTAAGACCAGGATAAATCAGGTTTCGTGGTCCTTTATATTACCATGGTCAAACATGTTTCATAGTCCACTTCAATGCAGCCTTGTGGCAAGTTCAACCATGGTTTGACCATGTTCTTTAAAAGATCATGATAAATCATGTTTCATTGCATTTCAAAATAACATTGCCTAAGACTGACATGTTTTATAGAATTAGTCATCTGTTGCTGCCCTGATTACCACGATTCATGTTTCATAATACCAAATTAATTCAGTAGCCCTTTTACAGGTCTTTATTGAACAAAACATGGTATTTTGTTTCATTAAATAACATGTACACAAAATTAAAACCTTGTTCATGGCAATTAAATCTTTTTTTTTTAAGTCGTAAAAAGGGTTATCCGAGACTTTGTAGTAAATTACAAAATTATTTGAAAATGCCAGGGCCTGGAACTGCCTAGGTCTAAAAGTGTTCTAGAAAATAATCATATTACAAGAGTAAAATATCACTAAAGATGATAACACTGAATAAACATTCATTAATATAAGTTTTACCTGTCAAGTGTTTCCAAATCAAATTGAATACATTGCCATTTCTGAATCCATTCTGTGCTTGTAAATCTTCATTTTATGTTTTTTCTATCTGCTTCTATCATTAGAATGAGAACAAAAGTTATTTACAAATCACTATGTACATAATATTTGATGAAAATCCATTATAACAGAGTGTTTTGTGAAAACATTGCCAGAATTTTAACATGTCACATTGTCATCCATTTTGAAAATTTAAAATCTCAACTTCCTGTTGTTGTTGTTGCAATTATTAAAAACAATGGTTCTAGAAGTGTTCTATAAGTGTCCTTAATAAATGTTGTAGTGATATATTTGTTTAACTTGGCAATTTATCAAAACTTTGTTTAGTCCAAATAAAACCATTAATATTTAAAACAAATTGTTATAAAGTTCTTGCAGTGTAACAGCAGATACAGAACACATTAAGAATATTAAATGTCGTTCTGACATCTCTTTATTCTTTGCAATGCACATTAAGTATGTGAAATATTTATGCTTGACTGTGATTCAGGGTCTAGTAATTACTGTTGACCATGAATCATATTCAAACAAAGACTCTTGATCATGAATCATAGTCAGTCATGGACAATACATAAGGTGTACACCGTACTCACGGTGTTGCATGCTAAACTGCTTAGAGTTTCAAATTGTTGTATTTTAAGTAAGAAACAGACACTATTTGTGCAATGCAACATTTATTACCAAATGTGTTTTTACTGTTTAAGATTGACCTTGTTTCATGGTCTGGAAAACATGGTCATTTACCACAGTCAGACCATAGTCAAATCATGGTCAATCATGGTTATAATCGACCAGAGTCAAAGTCTGAACGAACAACATAGACAACCATGTTTTGACCATGTCTAACCATGGTCAAACTTGATTCAAGGTTCACATTTCACAGGGGTAATGCCGTTACCAGACGAAAATGTATGTTGCAAGGAGAGCAATTTAACCATCGGGAGTATTGATGATCATCTTTGCATAACAGAGATGCCTAACATTCAGCCTGTTGTCTTGAACAGATACGTTCTAGAGGTTGCCTTCATTCAGATTATGGCCTTTAGGAGAAGCAATGCACGAGCACCAGATCAACTGTCGAACACGTAGGTGTAAACTTTATATGTGTGGCCGATACATTATTATATCATTCCTTTTTTCAGTCCATATCTGTGTGTGAATCATATAATGTTGTATAAATTTATAACTACTGCATGCATAATATAAACGTATTATAGATATGCTTGTAGTAGTAATAATATTACCCTGTGAATGCTATTATCATAATATTTCGAAAGTTTTTTTTATGATGATCATAATGTACAATTTATTGAACTTTAACCAAAGGACTTAAAATAATGAAACAAAGAGCATTGAACATAATAATAATATATTATTCTTTTATAAAGCATATTATTTACGAAAACAAACATACAAATTAATGCATTTATATTTGAAGTCAATAATTATGGTTCTCCTTTTTTGAGATTTCAGATATACATGGTGCATTTGACCAGGTTTATGTGACAATAAAAAGAGGACAAAATGTGAAAAAATTACCAAAATAATGTTCTAGTCCGAGATTGACCCTAAGACAGTAAGAGATCCCAGTCAGCTAACCCTTTTCCACATACAAAACATTTGCAGTATACAAGTATGAAAACAAAGCCGCATAAATATTGAAAACCTCTTAAACCCTTTCCCTAATATGATTTTGTCCAAACATAGAAAATGTCTAAAATGATATGGATAACCTATGACTAAAAGTGGAAAACATGGTGGCAAAAGGAGAAATTTCATGTTTTGTTTAATTTCTTCTTTTGTCACTATGTTTTCAAAAAGCTGTCTGCTACAGAGGTGTCAGAAAGATTCTTTATGAGGGAAAGGGTTAAATGAAGGTGTCTGTGCAGAGGGTGGTGTGCTTGGACTGACCCTTGCATAACAAAAGAATACTATCATTGATTGACAGTACTTTATGGTTGGTCCCCTGCTGTGTGACCATCTGGCTGTGATGTACAGGCACACTAGTGTGTTTTATGACACTTTGATGTAATCTATCAGCTTGTAAGTTACTTGATGATGATGATTTTGATTTGACAATTTTTATAATTTTGAAGAAAACAAATGATTTATAAATAATAGTGATTCTCTATTCCAGTAAAACAGTGTTTCTTAACTGAAACTGTCCATATAATGGAATAATATTTATTGATAAAAATATCCTTTATTGAGAGTTTCTGTATTTTGGATTTTATAATTTCAAAGTCATATGCTGTAGATTATAAAGAATTATATTTTAATTTATGATAATTGTTCTGTAGAACTAACCTTTTCTGTGATGATGCAGACTTCAAGATACAAATAACAATGGTGACAAAAGAAGAAACTTCACTTGAATTCTCTATATATATATATTATGATTTATGTTACAAGTTGCACACAGGGGATCAGGGTTTAAGTAAATGTATTGTAATTATATAAATTCAGATAAATCCTTTTAATTTTACTTTCTCATACTAGTTGTAAATAAATGATATAATAAGTATTAGTTTGGTCCTGTTTAGAAATTACCCTTTTTGACCAGTTTTATATTGATCACTGTCTGTAAATAACGGTGTAATATGCTAGCATATAAAACCTTTAACAGCTTTATGATTATACCAGGTACAAATTACTTTTGTCAAACATTGGAAAGAATTAATAACTGAACCTGGAGTTGGAACTGGTTGATTCACCACAGTATATTACAAAACAATACAATTATAATTTATATGTAATAGAGTGTCCCTGATTACTTGATCAATCACACGAGTTCAGGTTTGAAAAAATCCCTACAAATTTTTGTGGTCACAATGTGGATATGTTTATATATTTATATAATTACTTGCATGCATGTATTTTTTAACTGAATATTGGTTATAACACATTATTAACAAATAAAGGCATGATGTTTTCAGTATATTAATTGTTGATGCAAACAATGTGATGACAATTTTTCAGGTTTCGGAAACCGAAAGAAGCTTTTCTTGCCATTTCCCTGTCTGTTTGTGCAGTGAATTGCCTGGCACTGAGGCATTGTTCATTCGCTTGTACAAATTCCAGTAACAAAACTGTATGGTTTTCGTAACACTACCCCACCCACAATATCCTTCACGAAGGGGTCATGATTTAGTCGATTTAGTACACTACAGAAACAAATATATGCACCAAGAACTCTTATTTGAGCAAGTAATTTTACGTTAAAGTATTTCACAAACTATTGTAAATTCTTTTTATAGTTACGATGTTTAATTTTTAATTTCGACCACCGGCTATGTGTATACTTTACTGTGTGATAAATGAACCGATGAGGGGTTATGACGTCACGATTCTTATCAGAATGTCTCGCGATCGACTGATAAGCAAACAATGGCCGCGCCCATTACCGGAACCGAAAAGCACTTTTAGTCGTCTTAAAATTGCAATTTCTTGATTATAAGGTGTTTGTTAATGAAATGCATCTAAAATAAATTTAGTTGAGATCGATATCTTTCATATCAAAGCGGGTTGTTTTCAGCCGAGCGTTGTCCTTTAACACGATACAGTCTTCACTTTTGATTTTATCTCAACCAAACTTATACAGTAGTTAGATATCCATGAGAGCTCGGTTCCTATCGAAAACCAGCCAGATCCGCCCATGCATGACTGGATTATGGCCCTTGAAATGGTCAAAATTGCTATAAAAGAGCTTGTTAACACGATACAGTCTTCACTTTTAATTGTATCTCAACCAAACTTATACAGTAGTTAGATATCCATGAGAGCTCGGTTCCTTCCGAAAACCAGCCAGATCCGCCCATGCATGACTGGATTATGGCCCTTGAAATGGTCAAAATTGCTATAAAAGAACTTTTTAACACGATACAGTCTTCACTTTTGATTGTATCTCAACCAAACTAATACAGTAGTAAGATATCCATGAGAGCTCGGTTCCTTTCCTAAACCAGCCAGATCCGCCCATGCATGACTGGATTATGGCCCTTGAAATGGTCAAAATTGCTATAAAAGAACTTTTTAACACGATACAGTCTTCACTTTTGATTGTATCTCAACCAAACTTATACAGTAGTAAGATATCCATGAGAGCTCGGTTCCTTTCCTAAACCAGCCAGATCCACCCATGCAAGACTGGATTATGGCCCTTGAAACTGTCCAAATTGCTATAATTGAGCATGTGAACACAATAGAGGCTCCATTTACTATCTGATCTTCACCAAACTTAGATAGTAGTTAAATATTGATGAGAGCTTGGTTCCTTTTGAAAATCAGCTAGATCCGCCCATGCAAGACTGGATTATGGCCCATGAAATTATAAAAATTGCTATAATACAGCTTGTGAACACAAAAGAGCCTCCATTTACTATCCGATCTTCACCATACATACATGCTCTGGATTGAAAATGACCAAAGAACCATACCAGTAGAGCATAGGCCCTCATGGGCCTCTTGTTTGCTACAGCAGCTTGATATTTAATGAGAATGTTTATCTAAATGATATCTAAGCCAAGTTTGAATAAGGGCCATGTAGGGTAAAAAACTAGGTCACTAGGCCAAATTGAAGGAAAATCTAGTTAACACTTTGGATGCCACATGTTTTGCTTGAGTAGCTTGAAATTTGGTCAGAATGTTTGTCTGAATTATATCTAGGTCAAGTCTGAATATGGGTCAGAAACAAGGTTAATAAAGGAAAACATTGTTCAAACTCAGAGGCCGCATTTATACTTTGAGCAAATTGAAACTTTGTCAGAATGTGGTCTTGATGAAATCTAGTCCATGTTGGAATATGGGTCATATCAGGTAAAACAATATAAATCACTAGGCCAAATGAAGGAAAATATTGTTAACACTGTGGAGGTTGCATTCAGAATAATTGTCTTGATGTGTTTTGCATTGCAGTACATTGTATAATTAAGGTGAGCGATCCAGGGCCATCATGGCACTCTTGTTAAAGTCATTGGTATGACCCAGCCAGGGATCAAACCCCCGACCTCCCACAATGAGGCGGACGCTCTACCACGTACTATTTCACCAAGGAGGTATTTCCAAAAATATTCAAAATGAAAATTCAGCCAAATTATTACCCTCTAGGTATCTTAGTGACAGGAATGCTCCACCAGATTATGTACTTCACTTGAAGTTTATTTATAAGGAAAATAAATGGTGGCAATGAGAGTCTGGCTTGTATCGTCTGAAAACATAGCAACAAGAGGAGAAATTGCTCATTATGAGCATATGGATTCTCTTTTTGCCATAATGTTTTTAACAAAATTGTACTTTCAATGAAAGAGATTTTTGTCTAATTTTACCTAGAAGCTTGCATTCAGACTTTTTGTATGTGGAAAAGGGTTAAAGAAAAGTCATTTTAGTGAAGCTTGTATTCATAACTGATGAATTGAAAGAGGAATGGTAACATTACCATTCCCGTAATGTGCCTTATTACACAATGAACCAATTTCCATAATGTTATTCTTTATGAATAGGAAGGCAGAAAATTCTGTTTTGTATGTTTCTTCCGGGCAGTTATCTCTTTCCCACATACAGCAGATCTGCAGCAGACGTCTTCGAAAATATCTACGCAAAAGTGTGAAATAAAATTCTCTATATGAGAAATGGTGATTATTGAAAAGAGTTGAAAACATTGTGGCCTATAAGAAGAAATTTGTTCATTGTGATATTTTTTCTTTTGTCAAACTGTTATCAAAAGTCTTCTGCTGCAGAGGTGTCGGATAGCATCTGTATGAGGGTAAGGGTAAAATTATTCCTGGTTTTGTTTCCAGGAAAATAAGTGGGTGTCTTGTATTATGCTGTAAAACAATGTCAGAGCTGTAGATAAGGGAAGTTTTTCATGTTCTAAAATCCTTATTTGACATTTAAAACCTGAGACGATTCTTTTGAGTACCCACAACATGGGATTTTGTTGAGTAATAAGAGAATTATTGTTGGGAAAAGACCTGTTCACTCCCTCTTATCTATGTATACTATTAGCTTTATAAAGCCTTTTCTCATATTATGACAGATGCCTTCTGACGTCTCTGCAGCAGACAGCTTCTGAAAACATAGTTGCACACAGAGGATTCGTTAATAATGAACAATTTCTCCATTTGCCACAATGTCATCAACTCTATTTAGTAACTATCCTTTCACATAAAGATATTTCCATTGTTTTGCCTAGATAAATTCAAAGTCGTCTGCTGCAGATTTATTGTATGTGGGAAAGGATTAACCTGTTTCATCATACAGATGCTTTCTGAAGGTTCTGCAGGGAATGCAGCAGACATACAAAGTTGTGAGTCGAGCCCTTTCCCACATATTCTTTCTGTGTCACCTCTGCAGCAGATAACTTTTAATAAATTAACTCTCATTAGTCGAGATTATTCACATTTTTGCCAAGATGTTTTCAAATTTAAGTCGTCTGCTTCGGATTATTATATGTGGGAAAGGTTAATGATGAGGCATATCAATATAGGGAGCAGCGTGAGTTTGAACCCTGGCTCGGTTGACAAACAGGTTGACCCTTTCCCACAAACAGCAAAACTGCAGCAGATGACTTTGAAAATGTCTGCTAAAAAATGTGGCAAATCTCTATAATTGTAGGTATAATTACTGAAAAAAGTTGAAAACATTGTGGCTATAAAGGAGAAATTGTTCCTTTTAACCCTTTCCCTCATATAGACGCTTTCTGACGCCTCTGCAGCAGACAGCTTTTTTGAAAACATAGTGACAAAAGAAGAAATTGCTCAAAACGAGCAATTTCTCCTTTTGACACAATGTTTTCCACTTTTAGTCATAGGTTATCCATTCAATTAAAGAGATTCTCTATGTTTTGACAAAATATGTTCAAAGTCGTCTGCTGCAGAATTGTCGTTTGAGGGAAAGGGTTAAGCAATTTCTCCTTTTGTCACGATGTTTTCAAAAGTCTTCTGCTGCAGATGAGTCAAAATGCATCTACAGGTGGGAAAGGGTTAAAGGGAGCCAGTTGCCTGGTAAGAATGTTCTGTGGAGTACTGGTGCAAGAAACTACGATCATAGTACAGTGCTTTCATTAAGGGCCAATTCCAGGAATTTTTAAATTCCTGGTCAAAATTTTAGGAATTGTTGTCAGAATTCTGGAAGTTTTGTATTTGTCGTTAACAGGAATGCTTATTTATTTACTTTTATTACATTAAATAAATTGTATTTTATTAATTTAACACTTGATTTAGGTAGAAATGGGGTGTGTGTGGGGGGAAACTTAAAGGAGAAATTATGTTTCTTATGTCATTGATACATGTGTCATAACTGGGACGTTTTGGTTACACATCTATTTAAACAAAAATAAATGTTTATTTGTTTTATTTTAATAACTATGACAAAGCAATGGGTCTACATCTATTTAAACAAAAAATTAGTGTTTATTTATTTGATTTTAATAATGATGACAACCGGTAAAGCTTTGCTGGCAATGTCAACAAAAAGTCTAGGCTGAATAGGGGGCGAGTGGTTCGCTAATTTCTCGCGAACAATTCAGCTGTTAATCGCGGGAAATGTCATTATCAAGATATGGCAGAGAAGCATAAAGTCGTCTTACTAATATCTATCAAATCGGCACTTTCAGTGCCCTCAAATTCTGCTTCAGAATCGAAATTTCGAAAAATGTCGGCAAAAAATTATTTGACATCCGCCATTTTGGAATCTCGGAAAGTACCTCTTCAGAATAGATTGATGACGTATTTATTATTTCAATTCTGACCAATCAAATTCATTATTCGGGGAGGAATCCATTAGGAACGAGGCTGCATATTTTCCAAGTAGTTATGCATACAGAAAATATAAATAACTTCCAATTTATAGTTTCCGAAGTGATAATCGGTATAAATCATCAACACATATTTTTAACAGATAAAGAAAACGTCCTAATTTTATAGTTCTCGTCATCAAATATTTTTAAAAGATAAAGAAAACGTCCGACGTAATTAATTAATTAACGTTATTTGAAAGAAAGACCGTCGTCGGATTAGGCAAACTTTTAATCCAATCAGCGTAATCAAGTTAAACTACCCTACAAACAGAGGTCGTCAAGGTGATGTCTGGTACACACGATAAGAACTCGGGTAAGCGTGTACTCGTGCTTTGACAATTATCGTTTTTTTACACGTTCACCTCTGCACTTTCACCCTTTATACTTTATTTAGGGTTATTCTGAAAACGTCCATGTTTAAATGTACGGACGTTTTGGGGAATTTCTGGACGTATAATAAACGTCCAGTGCTCAATTTTCGGACGTTTTTGGGGATTTTTCGGACGTATATTACGTCCACGTCCGCTTAATGAAAGCACTGATAGTACATGGTAATTAGGTGAACTGGCTATATGTTGTGATATAATTGGAAACCGGTTTGAAAAGGCAATGATCCCTTTCCATCTTAACCCTTTCCCTCATACGGCAATTCTGCAGCAGACGACTTTGATCGAATTTTGTCAAAAAATAGAAAATCTCCATAATTGAATGGATAACCTATGACAAAAAGTGGAAAACATTGTGGCAAAAGGAGAAATTGCACGTTTTGTGCAATTTCTTCTTTTGTCACTATGTTTTCAAAAAGCCGTCTGCTGCAGAGGCGTCAGAAAGCGTCTATATGAGGGATAGGGTTAACCCCCCTTTCCCACATACAACAAATCAGCAGCAGACGAATTTGAAAACATAGTGACAAAAACATGAAAAATCTCCATAAATTAAAGTTTATTGATTAAATTACTCCTTTTGTCACATTAATATGAAAAGTCTTCTGCTGCACATGATTGTGTCAAAATGTTTCTATACAAGAAAAAGTGTTAATTGAATGTCCCTGAATCAATTGGTCATAAACAATTGTTCTTTACTGATCAGGTGTTTCTTTCTTCCCCACCACACATGACCATTCTTTAAACCGTTTTTAACTGCATAAGGCATATATAGAGGATATTACATGAGTGGTCATTCAATACAACATTTATTAAACGAGTTTTCTGAAATTGATAAGAACGAGCCTTGGCGAGTTTTTATCACTTTTAGAAAACGAGTTTAATAAATTTCGTATTGAATGACCACGAATGAAATGTTCTTTTTATATCATAAATACTAATTTAATAGTTTACAGCGCTATATCCATATAAACGTCGCTATAAAGCGAGCGTATTTACAACGCTAAACGTTACGTTATGACGTCATGTTACGTAGCATTGTTATTACACTAGTTGAATACGCAATTTATTCAATGGCTTTATTACACTCCGGCGACGTCATTTATGATATAAAAACATTTGTAGCTTTGGTAATTTGAAATGACAACCCTTTTGCACATGCAGATGCATTTTGACACATAACAAAGTGACATTTTCAGCATTGTAAACACTTTTGAAAACATTCTGACTAAAGGAGAAACAGCTCATAATGAGCATTTTCTCCTGCATATTTGTGGTATATGGGAAAGGGTTAATTATCAAAGTTCCAGATTTCACTTTGTCAAAGTACAAAAAACCCATTAACATCAAACTATGACCTTTTATGAAAAAGGTCAATGTTTATTTAGCCTTAATAACACTTTCATAACACAAATACAACTTTAGATGCATATATTTTTGCAAAAAGGAAGAAATTATTTTATAAGAGAGTACATAAAAAATTATGTATTATAGTTTCGCTTTTTAGCTCGACTATTCGAAGAATAAGGGAAACTATTGTAGTCACCCCGGTGTCGCCGTCGCTGTTGGTTAAAGTTTTTGTGCAAGCTAGCATTTACCCTTATTACTTACATATGCCTAGGCCAATGATCTTCAAACTTGGTATGGACATACATCATAGCAAGTTGGTGATGCCTAGAGAGTTTGGAGTCAATAGGTCAAAGGTCAAGTTCACTGACTTTCTATATAGAAACAGTTCATGGTTAAAGTTTTTGTGCAAGCTAGCATTTACCCTTATAATTAACATATGCCTAGGCCTATGGTCGTTAAACTTTGTATGGACATTCTTCATAGCAAGTTGGTGATGCCTATACACTTTGGAGTCAGTAGGTCAAAGGTCACTGTGACCTTCTATATGGAAACAGTTCATGGTTAAAGTTTTCGTGCAAGCTAGCATTTTAATTATCCTTATAACTAACATTTCGATGAAATTTGGTTTTCAAGTAGATTTAGGTGTGGTGATTTCATTTCCGGTTTCGAAATTTTATCCTGCCAAATGCTCCGATTTCGATGAAATTTGGTTTTCAAGTAGATATAGGAATGGCGAGTTCATTTCCGGTATCGAAATGTTATCGTTGCACGCCACTTTCAATATGGCCGCCAAAAAGGCGGGAAAATTGAATGTTTGCCGGTTTTGGGGATATATATGTGACTTCCATATCTTAGTAACTACTTGATGCATTCCATTGAAACGTTATACAGACCTTCCCAACCATCACACCTATGAAAATAATAAAGTTAAATAACTATCCTGCATATAATGCAAATTATCACCCTTTAAGGCATTGTGGTTAATGTTTAGCATGCAACTACATTAGAGTCCATTATCTCAGTAATCACATAAGCGGTGGAATAGTCGAGCATGCTGTCCTCCGACAGCTCTTATTTGTTCTTCTTTTTAACCCTTGAATGAAATTATACTTTTCTAGATGAAGATTTAATTATTTATGTTTTACTCAGATATTTGCAAAGCCAACCAAGTATGAACACATAAAAAGTTAACCCTTTCCCACATATAGACACACTTTTACTCATCTGCAGCAGACGACTTTTGAAAACATTGTGACAAAAGGAGAAATTGCTCAAAACAAGCAATTTCTCATTTTGACACAATGTTTTCAATTTTTTTTTTAGTAATTAAACCTTCATTTCTAGATATTTCCATGTCTTGAGTAGATGTCTGCTGCAGATGTGTTGTATGTGGGAAAGGGTTAAATGAATTTCTACTTGACTTGTGTTTGACAGGTTATGAAGTTTTTATAATGTCATTAAATAAAAGTATGCTCGTGATCCCTGCATGTACACAGATGAAAATAGCTAGAAGTAGTTTGTTTAATGTTTATATACAGTTTGTTTATTGTTTATATACAATTTTTACAGTCGGCTGCTTTGTAAACATCAGAACAATGAATAAATAAAATCTAAAAAGTTGATTTCGATACAAGGTTGAACAAATTGTGTAGGGGAAAAAAAGAAATAACTTCTTTCGAACAAATTCTCATTTTCGAAAGTTGTCTGCAACAAAAGGCATCAGAAGCAGCCTGCTATTTATAGTGCCAGATATATTTGGAAATTGTCTTTTTAACCCTTTACTTCACACAGACGAAATTTGACACCTGCTGTTGCAAACAACTTTTGAAAACATTGCAATAAAAGGTGAAATTGCTCAAAACAAGCAATTTCACACTTTATTGCAATATTTTCAACTCTTTATCAATATAATTCTTTCAGTTTTCTAGATTTGTGAAATTGCTCGCACGATGATTGTGAAGCAGACGACATATGAAAAGCATGGCTTAAGGTGACCCTTTAAAGGTTTTGTTAAAGCCTTATTGATTGGTTGAAAAAGATGGGTGCCTAGCTGGCATCAGAAAGGGTATTTGACAAAACATGAAAATATCTTTGCCCTGTATTGGCTTGTCTCATTTCAAGACAAAGTCACTTAATTGTTCCTTAGGTTACCCTTGCAAAAATTGATCAGCTCATCTTGACTGTTAAGAAAACATGGCGATTAGAGGCTAGGGCTTGTTGTAGATTTGTTGTATGTGGGAAACCAGGGTTTAAACTGCTAGTTAAAATAAGCTCAAATAAAAAATATAAACTTCAAGGGGTTATCTCAATAATTCATATCCCTTTCAATAAGTTTTCAGTTATATTACAGCGTTTTCTGGGTAAATTACCAGTACTACTCAGGCCCATTTATCCTGACACCAGCCAGTTAGTCGTTATGCCAACTCCGCATCCCTGAGCAGAAGAAGGGCAGCCATTACTTACACAACTATTTTTTAGAGTATTTGGTATGACCCAGCGAGGCAGTTAATAATGCTCTACCACTACATCACCAAGGCGGTATTCCATATCATATGAAGAAGTTTTTCATTGCTACTTAGGTACTTTGACAGTTCTATATTAATCTTTTAACCCTTTCCCTCATATAGACGCTTTCTGACACCTGCAGCAGACGGCTTTTTGAAAACATAGTGACAAAAGAAGAAATTGCTCAAAACAAGTAATTTCTCCTTTTGCCACAATGTTTTCCACTTTTAGTCATATGTTATCCATTCAATTATAGAGATTTTCTATTTTTTGACCAAATATGTTCAAAAAAGTCTTCTGCTGCAGAATTGTCGTATGAGGGAAATGGTTATTACTTAAACCCTTTCCCTCATGTAGACGTTTTAAGACATCCCTGAAGCAGACGACTTTTGAAATCATCGTGGCAAATGGAGAAATTGTGGAGAATTTGCTCATAAAAAGCAATTTCTCCATTTGTTATAATTATTTCAAACTCCATTCAATAATCATACTATCATTTATAGAGATTTTCTATATTTTGGACTTGATAATTTCAAAGTCATCTGCTGCAGATTTAGTCTTAGCCCGTTTCCTCATACGACAATTCTGCAGCAGACGACTTTGAACATATTTTGTCAAAAAGTAGGAAAATCTCTATAATTGAATGGATAACCTAGGACTAAAAGTGGAAAACATTGTGGCAAAAGAAGAAATTGCTTGTTTTGAGCAATTTCTTCTTTTGTCACTATGTTTTCAAAAAGCCTGTATGCTGCAGGGGCGTCAGAAAGCATCTATATGAGGGAAAGGGTTTAGGGTTATTTAGATATGATATAACACAAATTTGCTGGGAGGTTTTCAAAAGCAGACGACTTGTATTACCAAATTAGGTTTACTGATGACTGTCTGCCACCCCGACAACTACTGCCTATTTCTACTTGACAAAAAACAGATTATCAAAATTCGAGGGATGGGATCCAATGATGATATAACCTACTCGTCCATTATATATCTCCTAGAAAATTAACCCTTTCTCTGATATTTTAACCGCTGACGCTTTGGTGAACATTGAGGGAAAAATTATAATTTTTTAGGATGTTTTGTCTTTCCCGATGTATTTAGGGAGCTATATTGTTTTTGCTCTGTCTCTCTGTCCATCTCGATTCTTCTCCGCTTCATGACATTTGAACAGCTTGACATATCTATGTTCACCATATTGAGATGATGTGCAGAGTGCATGTTTCTGCCGGCTCGGTTGAAAGTCTAGGCGTATTCGGTAATGGCTGCCCTCCTTGGCGCTCACGGTTGTGGGTCTAGCATTACGACTGAGTGGCTGATGTTTGGATAAATGGACAAGTAGCAATAGTAACGTACACAGGAAACGCTGTGATATAACTGGAACATAGTTCAAAGTGGCGTAAAAAAGCAAACAATCAATCTACTTGCTCTGATGAAGGTCAAGGTCACACTAATAGATCTCAAAGATCATATGATTTTATTTTGTGTGCCCTCCATATCTCTTGTATCACTTGAAGGCTTTTGTAATACCTCGCCGCAAATGTTGATGTGCCTGTCGCCTTACTCATTTTTAGCTCGACTTTTGTCATGACCCTGGCCTCGTCGTCGGAGGCGGCGTGGTCGTCCGGTTAAGGTTTTTTGTTCAGCTCAGCTTTTTTTCTGTTTTCTATCTGTTATAACCCTTTCCCTCATATGACAATTATGCAGCAGACGACTTTGAACGTATTTTGTCAAAACATAGAAAATCTCCATAATTGAATGGATAACCTATGACAAAAAGTGGAAAACATTGTGGCAAAAGGAGAAATTGCACGTTTTGTCACTATGTTTTCAAAAAGCCGTCTGCTGCAGAGGCGTCAGAAAGTTGTATATGAGGGAAAGGGTTAGTCAAGCATCAACTGACAAACTGCCATGGTTTGGACTTGTGTTTTTGTTAAACCCTTTCCCACATACAACAAATCTCCAGCAAATGTAATTGAATATATACATCTACTAAAGATATGGAAAATCTCTAGAAATGAAGGTATAATTACTGGGGAAAATAAGTTGAAAATATTGAGGTAAAAGGAGAAATTGCCTGTTTTGAGCAATTTATCCTTTAGCCACAATGTTTTAAACTTTTTTCAATAACTGTTCTTTCATTTATAAAGTGATTTTCTATTTTTTTAGCTCACCTGAGCTTTGCTCAAGGTGAGTTATTGTGATCGCCTTTTATCCGTTGTGCGTCGTCAGTAGTCCGTCAACTTCTTCTCCTCAGTAATCAGTGGGTCGATTGGGATGAAACTTCACAGAAAGTATCCTCTCAATGACCTCACCAGAATTCCTTCAAATTTTTGGGATCCATGCAGAATTCTGGTTTCCATGGCAACGAAATGAAATAAACTCCAAAATTCTTCTTCTCCCAAACTGGTTGGCAGATTTTCAAATAAATTTGTAGACATGTTCCTTGGACGACCCTCTATCAGTTTCCTTCAAGCTCTGTTGATTTGTCGAAAAACATGGCCGCCAGGGTGGCGGGGCTATTTTGCCTTATATGGCTGTAGTGAAAACTTAAAAAATCTTCTCCTCCAAAAGTGTCTGGCAGATTTTCAAATAATTTTGAGAAATGTTCCTTGGACGACCCTCTATCAGATTCCTTCAAGCCATGTTGATTGGTCGAAAAACATGGCCGCCAGTGGGCAGGGCTATTTTGCCCTATATGGCTAAAGTGAAAACTTAAAAAAATCTTCTCCTCCAAAAGTGTCAGACCGATTTTCAAAGAACTTTGTAGAAATGTTCCTTGGATGACCCTCTATCAGATTCCTTCAAGCCATGTTGATTGGTGAAAAAACATGGCTACAGAGGGGCGGGGCTATTTTGCCTTATATTTTTTTATATGGCTATAGAGAGAACTTAAAAAATCTTCTCCTCCGAAATTGTCAGGCCGATTTTCAAATAATTTGTTCCTTCGAGCCAAGTTGATTGGTCGGAAATTATGGCCGCCAGGTGGCAGGGCTTAAATGGCTAAAGTGAAAAAAATTAAAAATCAGGTGAGCGATTCTAGGGCCCCCTCTTGTTTACTAAATGTTATCAAAGTTGTCTTGTGTTGTATGTGGAAGGGTTAACATACAGCAAATGTGCAACAGACAACTTTGAAAACATCCAAGTAAAATCTTTATAAATAAAAGTACAATACTTAACCTTGTGGCAAAATGACAAGATACTCATTATGAGCAGTTTCTCCTTTTGCCACATTGTTTTTAAAAATCATCTGCTACAGATGGGTCGAAAAGCGTATGTATACATACCTGTGGGAAAGTGTTAAAAATAAATGCTTTCAGGGGAAATAACCCAGTGAGGCTTATTATCACAGTTTAGTTTCTTTTCTACTTTATTACCCCCCTTGATGGGAAATTTTCCCTGCATTTAATAACCCCATCTAGACAAAAACTTGGCTATAGGTAAAAGTATGATTACTGAATAGAGAGGAATAGAGAGGAAGACATTGTGCACACTGTAATCATATTTTTGTTTATGCCCTTATCATTTTAAAAGTCATCTGCAGCAGATGAGTCATAATGCGCCTGCAAGTGGGAAAGGGTTAATAAAGTCATTTTTTAGCTTGTCTGTTTTTCGGAATAAAAGTTGACTGTTGTGATACCCTTGGCAATGTGTCCTCCTGCACCCGAGGTGGATACTCTGCAGCAGACGGCTTTTTGAAAACATAGTGACAAAAGAAGAAATTGCACAAAACGTGCAATTTCTCCTTTTGCCACAATGTTTTCAACTTTTCGTTATAGGTTATCCATTCAATTATGGAGATAAAATTGACAAAATATGTTCAAAGTCGTCTGCTGCAGAATTGTCGTACGAGGGAAAGGGTCAAGGTGAGCATTATAGGACCATCTTGGTCCTCTTGTGTGCAAAACAATGGAGACCGGCATTTTGGCAGTCATGCTGTATTGCCATTGGCCAAACCACATTTCCTAGCCTAGTACTCAGGTTTGTTTACAAAGGGATCATGAATTAGTAAACTGTTGCCGTGAGACAATGTTGAAAACAGTGTAAAGCTCAAATTTAACAGACGAACTTGACTTCTCTAGCCGATACATTATAGATTTCTTACTATGTTGCATGCCTTGACATGAAACATAGGGATCACTTCTCAGTTGTCTGTCTGTCTGTCAATTCATCAGTCCATTATGCTTTTTGTGTCACCTGCGTAGCATGGTAGGCGCTTAGGGATTACTTTTTTATATAGGAAAGAACAATTGCTTAACCCTTTCCCTCATACGACAATTCTGCAGCAGACGACTTTGGACGTATTTTGTCAAAACATAGAAAATCTCCATAATTGAATGGATAACCTATGACAAAAAGTGGAAAACATTGTGGCAAAAGGAGAAATTGCACATTTTGTGCAATTTCTTCTTTTGTCACTATGTTTTCAAAACGCCGTCTGCTGCAGAGGCGTCAGAAAGTGTCTATATGAGTGAAAGGGTTAAATGAAATGTAATGAAAGTGAAAAAATAGAAAATAAATTTAGAAAGAAAAATTAGGCTTTTTTACTTGCAAATTTTCTCATTGCAAAGGAAGATTTCATTTTCTTGAAACTTTTTGATTTGTTTTTTATTGGCCAAATTATGCCAATTAATGAGTTGTTTAAGCAAAAAGACCCTTTCCCACAAACATCAAACCTTCAACAGAGATCTTTGGTAACATCTAAGCAAAGTATAAAGAAACTTTCAACAAAAGGCAAGAATGATTATTTGAAAGTATTGTTGCAAAATGAGAAATTGCTTATTTATAGTAATTTCTTCTTAACCCATTACTTCACACAGAAGACATTTGACACCTGCCATTGAACATGACTTTTGAAAACATTGCAATAAAAGGTGAAATTGCTCTAAAATGAGCAATTTCACATTGCTACTTCAACTGTTTTCAAAAGTTATCTGATCCAGAATTCGTCCAAGTACTTCTGCCGTTTCCAACATATGAGATTATGACAAATCTGCTGCAGATGACATTGAAAATATCTGCAAAACTATGCAAAATCACTATAAACTAAAGTGTAATTCTTGAAAAGAGTTAAAATTTCAAAAGTCATCTGCTTAAAACTCGTTTACTGCCGAATTTCCCAAAGTCTACTCTTCCATGTTGAAAATTGGACGACTCCATTTTACGTTCAACAGGAAGTGGGGTAAAATTAAATGTCTAAGTGGCAAATAATTCAGATTTCAGAAAACGTCTGCATGTCGGAAATGGTTAAGGTATAAACAATTATGAGCCGGTTAATAATTATTTCTATAACTATAAATCATCATAATGCATTTAAAAGTACTGGGAAAGAATGACTCCCTTTAAATCTGAGGACAAAAAAAACACAAAACACTGGTCATATTACAGTCAGAGATAAATACCATGTGAATGCTTCGAAATTCTTCTTACTGTGACTTTCATTTAACTCTTTCCCACATACACACACATTTTGATAGATCTGCAGCCGAGTCCCGGTAGCTCAGTCAGTAGCGACGCGGGCTGTCAATCCATGGGTTGTGAGTTCGAATCCTTTCTTTCCAACGATTGACAAATTTCAATGCGACATGCTTCATTCGTCTTCCACCTATGGGCTAAGTCTATGTGGGAAAGCAGCCAGTTGCTTGGGAAGATTGTTGTGTGGAGTACTGGTGTGAGAAAACAAGGAAATGCATGAGTAGGTGAACTGGCTGCTGTGAATATAACTGAGAAATTGTTAAAAACGGTGTAAATCCCAATCAATCAATACATCTGCAACAGAGGACTTTCGAAAACAATGTGGCAATATGTTGGCCTACTTTTAAGATTCAACCCTTTCCCTAAGTCATATAGGCGGCTGTATCCAGCAGAGGACTTTTGACTTTGAATTATTGTCACAAAAGGAGAACTTGCTCATAATAGCAATTTCTTCTTTTGTCACAATGATTTTATTGATTAATGATAGATTATTGTTATGCAAGATCAACTTTTGCGAAGGAAAGGCTTAAAATCTTATCCCACTGACCAGCAGCAACAGCAGCAGACTTAACGAAAATGTTTTGGAACGGGGAATAAACTGCTGTTGACCCTTTCCCACATACAACAAATCTGCAGCAGACAACTTTGAAAACATAGTGACAAAAACCTAAAAAATCTCCATAAAAGATTAAAGCTTAATTGTTAAATAAAGTTGAAAACATTGTGACCAAAGGAGAAATTGCTCATCATGAACAATTTCACCTTTGGCCACAATGTTTTCAAAAGTTGTCTGCTGCTATTGCGTCAAAATGCATCTGCATGGTGGGAAAGGGTTTAAGTCAACATCTAATTCTCTAAATAACAACCATTTTAACAATGTTGTTTTTTCAAAGCAAGATAAATCATAAAAGAATATAGCATTTCAGGGAAAGCAATAAAACTGAAATCCTCAAGGGAAATGGTTTTGCTTATAGAATTTGATTTAACGGTCTTTTGCACTTATTTCTTTTTCACTGGAAGTTTCATTTTGACGAACGAGTAGCAGAATTTGATCGACAGTCGAAAATATAATGAGCAACTTCTCCTTTTGCCACAATCCTTTCATAACAGTTAATGAAATTCTTAAACCTTAAAACAAATATGAGGCAGTCAACTAAAATTGAAAACATTTTTTGCAAATTTCAATAAATAAAAGAACAATTATTCAACAGATTTGAAACAAAGTCTCAAAAGGAGAAATTGCTTATAAAAAGAAATTTCTCCTTTTACCACAATGTTTTCAAAAGTCGTCCTGCTTTAAATGCATCAAAAATGTGTCTGCAAGAGATAAGGGTTAAATGACTGCTCCTCCTAAACTTTTGTTTACTTTCTCAATCAAAGTGCTGAAAGCACTGTTGGTATAGGGGCATAATTTATGTAATATGAAGAGATAAGGCATATCATGAACAATGTATCATCGACCTTTAAGCATACCAAACCAAAAATGTTTGAAACAAAACAGATTGCCTGCCAATAACCAATAACTAATAAATCACGAAGGACTAAAGATTGACAAACAAGTATAATATTTCCAGTTCAGTGAACACTAAAGATCCACACACATTGGAATCATGCTGATAATTGACAGACAATCGAAAGCATGCTATGGGTATGTTTCATGTGCACTGCACATCTGTAGGTCATAAGTTTCCTATACACTAAGTCTGAAATTGATACATTGAAACTTTATTGAGACAATTGCCAAAGAAAGAAATATGTAAAAAGGAATTTACACCTAAAAAACCAGATCAGATTTTTGTTTGAAATATTGTATCGGTCTCCTCATCCAAATGGATAAGTGTGACCACTTTAAAAAGAATCTTCTAAACCGTAACGGTCAGGCGGACAGATGGATGAACAGAATGTCGCACAGACAGTCGATCGCTCCAGGACAAAGTACAATTTAGCTTGGGGAAGTACTCATTAACGAACAAGAGCATTTCACAGAATGTGTTGCTTGTGAAAGTCATATAATAAGTGAGAACATGGAAGGACAACAAAATACACACTCCAAAAACAGCATGCTTAAGTTATATTAATTGTGCAATGCACATCTGCAGGTCATATTAAGTTACTTAAAAACCAAGTTTAAAATGGATACAATGGAAATTAATTGAGACAATGGCTGAACTAAATAAGGAAAAATGGAGTGACTAAAATAAGCAGATCAGAGTTATGTAACTTGTATTTTGCCATTCTCTTGATCACAAGGTATACATGTGACAACTTTGAAATGAATCTGCCAAACAGAAACAACATTTTGACCAATAATGCAAACTATGATGGATGGATGAATGCACATTCAAACAGGCAGCCGGCCGGACGCCGGATAATGCCTCAAAGTTTTACAGACAGACGACACATGAAGTATTGATAACAGAAGACTGGATTCGATGCGTCAAAACATGTCTCTGTTAAGGAAAAGGTTAACATGTTATGGTATTTGTAATGTATTTGTTATCACATATAAGCCGCTAGCGATTTGCAATTTAATTGAATCTCCGAAACTGCACCGTACAAGGTAAATTTTCAAAAACATATTTAGACTGCAATCTAGTTTATTTGTCAACAGATACATCTAGGACTAGGTTACATATTGATGGATGATGAGTCTTCAATTTACGCAAATGCAAAAACATTACAATTTAAGTCCAACAATTGCTAGAAGTGCTTCGCATATAAAATAAATCTTGACCTTGAGGTTATAACTTGTGTGTATGCTGAAATTAATCTCTAATGTGAACATTGACTTTTCCTATTTGGGTCGACATACTGACAGACAGACAAACGGAATGATGGAAATGATGTGTGAGCATTTAATAGAAAACGCGCCCTGGCTCCATTCCCCTAGTAGCTGCGATACCGTTGGTACCATTCTTTCATGGCACATATAAATAGTAGGTTGCTCTCTCTTTGGACGACTACGGGGATATAAGTGCTTATGTTATAACAAGTGTACATGGTATGATATGTAAGTCTTTCTAGACCTTTACCACATAGATTAAATATACAGCAAACAACATTAAACATGGCTAGGCTGAAATAGTGATGAAAACATTGTGGAAAAGGACAAACAAACTTCACTGATTATCATTCATCTGTTAAGGTTAGTCAAAATGTGTCTAAAAGGGGAAAAGGTTAAGAAGATAATTGTAGGGGAATGTTTTTGTTAAATAATTTTTTAGAAAAAACAAACTTAATTGATTCATGTTTCAAAGCATTGTTTGAAAAGGAGGAATTTCTCATTGTCAGCAATTGCTCCGTTTCCAAAAATATTGTGACCCATTTTCATTTTTTCAATAATTACTGTCCATATTTCCCCCTATATGTAAGGCAAAATTGCTTGTTATCATTCATCTGTTGCATGTTATTAACCCTTTCCCTCATATAGAATTGTGGTATGAGGGAAAGGATTAAGACTGACTCACTGATGTTGTGATATATGGACCAGAAGTCATGGTTACTTACCCTGGAAAGCAGTGATATAACTGGAAAATGGTTTAAAGTGATGGAAATTATCATACGTTATTAAACAAATACTGAAATAAAACAAAATAACTAAAGTGAGCGGTACAGGACCATCATTGTCTTCTTGTTTATCATTTATTCATGGAATGTTGCCTGACCATTTCTCTTTATCAAACCTTGCCCTCATTTTGAACCAGGTTCATTTTAGGCCATAAATTAGGTCACAAGGTCGAATCTAAGATAACCTTTAGACACTGCATATTTTATCTGACTACTGACCTTCTTGTTAATTTGACAGAACATTAGTCTCCATAAAACCATTGGTCAATTTTGAAAACGTTGTTGTCAACAAACTAGGCCAGAAAGGGTCAATTATTCCAGTGTCCCAATCTGGGCTAACAATTATCACTCCTGTTTTAATTAAAGAAGGAGAAATTGACATGACTTAAAGGTCATTTAAAAAAATGATTTCCGCCTTGATTGAAATTAATGTGCAGCATTCAGGTTCAGTGCCTCATTAATCTTTTCCCTCAAACAACAATTCTGCAGCAAACGACTTTGATCATTTTTGTCAAAAAATAGAAAATCTCTATAATTGAATGGATAACCTATGACTAAAAGTGGAAAACATTGTGGCAAAAGGAGAAATTGCTTGTTTTGAGCAATTTTTAGCTCTACTGGCCAAAGGCCAGAAGGGCTTATGTCGTGGCGATTTGTCCGTCGTCCGTGCGTGCGTGCGTGCGTGCGTGCGTGCGTCCGTGCGTCCGTCCGTAAACAATTTCTTGTTAACACGATACAGTCTTCACTTTTGATTGTATCTCAACTAAACTTATACAGTAGTTAGATATCCATGAGAGCTCGGTTCCTTTCGAAAACCAGCCAGATCCGCCCATGCATGACTGGATTATGGCCCTTGAAATGGTCAAAATTGCTATAAAAGAGCTTGTTAACACAATACAGTCTTCTTTTTTTATTGTATCTCAACCAAACTTATACAGTAGTTAGATATCCATAAGAGCTCGGTTCCTTTCGAAAACCAGCCAGATCCGCCCATGCATGACTGGATTATGGCCCTTGAAATGGTCAAAATTGCTATAAAAGAGCTTGTTAACACGATACAGTCTTCACTTTTGATTGTATCTCAACCAAACTTATACAGTAGTTAGATATCCATAAGAGCTCGGTTCCTTTCGAAAACAAGCCAGATCCGCCCAGGCATGACTGGATTATGGCCCTTGAAATGGTCAAAATGGCTATAAAATAGCTTGTTAACACGATACAGTCTTCACTTTTGATTGTATCTCAACCAAACTTATACAGTGGTTAGATATCCATGAGAGCTCAGTTCCTTTCGTAAACCAGCCAGATCCGCCCATGCAAGACTGGATTATGGCCCTTGAAATTGTCCAAATTGCTATAATTGAGCATGTGAACACAATAGAGGCTCCATTTACTATCTGATCTTCACCAAACTTAGATAGTAGTTAAATATTGATGAGAGCTTGGTTCCTTTTGAAAATCAGCCAGATCCGCCCATGCAAGACTGGATTATGGCCCATGAAATTGTAAAAATTGCTATAATACAGCTTGTGAACACAAAAGAGCCTCCATTTACTATCCGATCTTCACCATACATACATGCTCTGGATTGAAAATGACCAAAGAACCATACCAGTAGAGCATAGGCCCTCATGGGCCTCTTGTTTCTTTTGTCACTATGTTTTCAAAAAGCTGTCTGCTGCAGAGGCGTCAGAAAGCGTCTATATGAGGGAAAGGGTTAATCCTGCCCTAATTATGAAATCTTGTACTCTAGTACTGTAATTACCACCAAAAGACAGAGTATGACGTTTATAATCCCTTTACCTCATATGACATTTTATTCCCTTCCCCACTTGCAGGCACATTTTGAAATAATCTACAGCATATGATTTTTAACCCTGTCCCACATATAGACACTTTCTGACACCTCTGCAGCAGATGTCTTGAAAACAGACAGTCATCTGCTGCAGATTTGTTAGTCGCCGGGCAGAAGCCCGCGACTTCTATTTTTAATAGCTTTTCGGAAATCACATGGGAGGGCGGCTTATTATTAGAAAGAAACAAATCTAGATGATTTGAACATATTACAATTGTGGTTGTTTACAAACACTAATAAATGACACATCTAAAATGAAATAAATATTCCGATTTTTTAATGTTTGCAGTTTTTTTTATTTCACTCGCATTTAAGTTTTTTGTCTTATTTACGAAGACAAAAGTGGTCCCTTCAAGACGTGAACCAACACCCCCTAATGCAGACTCTTATGTGTCATCATTGAGGTCAATTTCGGATTCTCCTTTTAATAGCAATTTTAACTTACTAAATGTTGTTTTCATGTTCAAAGAGATGTCTTGATTTGTGTAGAATTCATTTAATAATGTTAATCCATGAATATCTAAAGTAGGAACTGTTTCTAAGCTAAATATAGACCCTATTCTGTTGTGTAGGTTCGTGACCTTTAACATCGATTTTCGCGCATGCGCATTTCGATATGAAAAAGCGAGTGATATTATTTTATTTTAGACAAGTACAAGACGAATGTTTGACGCAAAGCGTCAAAGAGAAGCCGCAATATTTCGTTGTACATGTAGAAATAAGAAAAAAAGAACATTTTTAAATCCACAAACAATAGAACAATTTAAACTGTAGACGGTAATGCTGATATATTTCTCCTTTTGAAGACTTTTGTTTTCTTCAAATTACCTCCCTTTAAAGCAATATCAGGATATTTACCTTGTGATTCGAATAAGATTGACAAACATTGAAATTATATGAATGAATACTATTATTTAAATAAGTAACAACAGCAAAATTAAATTTAAGCCAAGATAAATGTGTACACATTTCGTTAATTTTTTATAGATACCCTAATGTAAGTATGAATATAAAATTTATAAGTAAATGTTTTCATTTCAACGTTCCTAATTTTTGAATAGACTAAGGAAAGTCAAGAATACATAAATAAATCAATGCAGTCTTTTCCGGCGACATTGATGCCTTGGCATCAACTTTCTCTTGTTGTATATGGAAAAGGCTTATTTGTAGTCTACCATAAAATGTCATCAGTACCTGAGGAAAGAGTTGGGTATAGATGGCGTCATTATTTTTGAGATATGAGCATATCAGGCCCTTTAACCCTTTCCCACTTTCTGACGTCTCTGCAGCAGGACATAAAAGAATTTCGATGTTTTTGCCTAAATATCTTTTAAGTCGTCTGCTGCTGATAAGCTGTATGTGGGAAAGGATTAACACTCACACACTCATTTTGAAGAATCTGTTACTGTAGTATTATACTAAAAAAAGCATTGTAGTAAATAGGAGAAATTGCTCATAATGTGCAATTTATCATTTTATGTCAAAAATACATTACCAGTCATTTATTACCTGATATATACATCTCCTAACCCTTAATTCATCCAGAAAAAGAACTCGCCTAGCGTATCCCTCACGCCTGTGTGATATACACGGTCACCGGTAAATACCGGCGCACGAGGTCAACGTGTCACTTTTAGTTTCCTGGACACACCGACCTACAGGCTTGAATTTATTTTCATTTTTCTAAATTTATTTTCGTTGTCTAGTTAAAGCTTTCGCTTTAACGGGTCAATTCATTCAGTTAAACTGTACATTTACTTCTTGAACTTGAACTTTGTTTATTTATTGTTTGTGTTTAAGTTGTGTTTTTTTGTAGTAACAACTAGCTGAGAGCCGCGGGTGGTTACCCCACCCACTATTTCAGTTACGAGTCGGGTCTTGAATGACCGTGCATTAATTTTTCAATTAATTTTCAACGGTGAGATTTCCCGATCCGGTAGCGATAATATTGTTTATCGCCTTTGTTGTTGTTTTGTATAATTACATAGACATTTGGAGAATATTTAAAAAATATTTTTTCATTGAATTACGTCCGTAAAAACGAGTAGTGAAATAAAAGAATAGAAAATATTATTTTTTGTTTTTGAACTTCGTAATTTGATTTTGTATTTATACTATGTCACATAATGGTGAACAGAGGCGTGGCTCATGCGGTCATTTAGTTGCCTTGTGGGACACGCACTCTTCCTGCATTGCGTGCACTAAGTGCACAAAGGATTCACCATGTGAGTTCTGTTCGTTATGGTCGGCTTCCGTTTGGAAACAGGCCATATCGAGGAGGACTCACAAAAGCCGTAAGAGTAAAACTGTTCCTTTGAAGAAGAAGGTAAGTATTAGCTCTACGAGCGAAGGGGAATTCGAGGGTTTTTCCCCAACAGACTCCACGACTGGGTTGATTAGACGGAAGGACAGAGCTTTTCAATCTTCAGTCAAGACATACGCCTCTGTAACAGCCACGACGGGACCGTCTCGAAGTTCGGAGGAACGTATGATATCGTCTGGTCAAAAACAGACGACTGGTGTTAGTGCTGAACCTTCGGGTGAGGCAATGGGGCATTCTCAGGGAAACCTAACAGAATGGCCCCCTCTTTCACCACACTCAGTTGATAGGCATTCTTCGGAAGCCTACAGCAGAGTTCCAAATTACCCGGTCGGCGGGCAGAATTTGGGGACCGGTGATGGAGCATTACAATTGCCTATCATTGGTCCACAGGGTGATGCTTCCGAGCAAAACCCTTATGACTCCGGGCGACCGGGTACCGGGCAACCGGGTACCGGGCAACCGGGTTCCGGGAAACTGGACAGTCATATTACCTTGGTTAAATCGGGCACCGGGCAACCAGGCAGTCATTTTGAAATGACGAGACCGGTCACCGGGCAACCGGGCAATCATTCTAGAATGATACGACCAGTCACCGGGCAACCAGGCAGTCATTCTGAAATGACTAGACCGGGCACCGGGCTGCATGAAGCGACCGGGCATTCTGTCAGTCAATTCAGCATGACTAATCCATACACCGGGAATGAGGACATGGGTCATTCATTTCACGATGAATGGGAGAATCAGCAAGGCAGTCATTCATACATGACTCGACCTGCCACCGGTCAACCAGGTACCGGGCAACCCGGTACCAGGCAACCGGGATCAGTGCGTCTCGATCGGATAGATACACGTTATCATTCTTTCGCAGCACAGCCTGATTATTTGGATATTCAGAACACTGGTTTACCAGGTTTTAATAACCAACCTGCTGACATAGATTACGGAGAGTACATATCGAGAAAATCATTCCGTTCTCCTAGGGGAACAGTGTATTATTCAAGAGATATTACTCCTCCACGTTACCAACCTTCATTACGAAGGAGTGATCGGTTCTATGACAGACAGGTTAGTGATGCCTACCGTGATCGTCAAATTCCTGATTATAGGAATTTACGACTCCCGGAAGGACACCTCTCCAAGAGGCAGTCCTTTGAAAGGCAATCCCCCGATCGGAATATTGCTTGTTCCGTTAAGGGGAAGTCGAAAAGATCACATACAGTGAGTTCGGCTCCGATGATTGACTCTGGGCAACCTTTCTCTGCTGCGGATAGAAGGTTGAGTTGACATGATCGTCACCAGCTTATGGATTTATCAGAGAATGAATCCATTTCTGGATCGGAAATTGGTCAACCGGTGGGAAGTCCGGTTAAGCACAATACTTCTCGTCGTAGGCCTAGACAATCCTCCACTTCTTCGTCTGACGAAGAAACGGAAAGTCTATTACCTATAGAAGACGAGCCGGCTGCGGATCGTTGGTCCCTGCAGCAGGCTATTGAAGAAGTTTTTAGGGTAGTGCCTAGTACGCTCTGCCCTAAGATCGACGCTCCCCCACGTCGTAAAAACCTTTCAAGTTTGGAAGAACATAATGCGGAGATAGGAGGGTCTACAACTCCATTACAGTTACTTCCGCAGGCGAATAACTTGGGAAGGTTATTGGACCAACTGCAGTCCACCAGGTCATTAGACACTGTTGAGTCAGCCTGGTCGGTCCCACTGGCCATCTCTAAGGAATGGGTGTCTCCTAAGGCTTATGTAGCTTCGAAGGAGTTCTTTCCCGTTAAAGTGCCGGCCTTAGACGGAGATGCGTCCACTTTGGGATTAACTGCACCCACCTCAATCACAGTTAGTGCTAAACTGGTTGAGAGATGGGAGGCCAGAGCGCGTCTGGGAGTCATGGTGGCTTCACATGACGATCATTTCGCCATAGCTCTGGCACTTCTACTTAAAGAGGAGAATGTCTCTAGCAGAGGGGCTAGCAGAATTGCTAAACCGAAGCCCCGTTTCACGGGAGCTAAGCCGAAGCATACTTCCAGGTATGGTACGGCTCCTAGGCCGCAGCCCTAGGGGTACGCACCTCTCTATGACTATCCCGAGGCCGGAGATTGCAGTAGGGGGCCGCCTGTCATTTTTCAGGGAAGAATGGGGGAGTATCACGGAGGATCGTTGGATTTTATCCGTGATACAAGAAGGGTATCTAATTCCCTTCGTTTCCCCCCCTCCCATGACAAGCGTGCCCATCGATCTGTCGTCACGCCATCCGACCATGTCAGAAGTGATTACATCACTTCTGAAAAAGAAAGCCATAGAGAGGGTTCTCAACCCCAATACTCGGGGTTTCTACAGCCGTCTTTTTCTCGTTCCGAAAAAAGACGGTCGGTGGAGACCGGTGATAGATTTGTCAGCCCTGAATCTATTAATACCGGTCGAGAAATTCAAGATGGAGTCGGCCCGCTCCATCAGAATGGCTATTCGGAAGGACGACTGGGCGGTCTCGTTAGACCTCACAGACGCCTATTACCACATTCCGATCGCTTCCTCGTCGAGGAAATACCTTCGGTTTGTGGTAAATGGAGAAGTGTACCAATTCAGGGCACTTCCCTTCGGCCTCAAGTCCGCACCTCGAGTATTCACGAAGATTATAAATGCTGTGGGAGCCTTTCTACGAATGAACGGGCCCCAGCTTCTTCAATACTTCGACGACTGGCTACTCCACAGAGCAGATCGTTTAATTCTCCTTCACGATCTGTCTCTAGCCTGGCGGACCATTCTGCGATTGGGCCTTATTCCCAATACGCAGAAGTCGGACTTAGTTCCGTCAAAGAGGTTTACATTCGTAGGGATGACCTTTCTCACCGACCTAGCGGTGATTCGGGTCCCTTCGGACAGAGTCGATTCTCTTTTCCGGAAGATCAGACTCACTCTGGACCAGGCTATGGTAACAGCCCGGTCCATGCTGTCACTTCTGGGGTCCCTGAGTGCAGCAGCCGACCTAGTCAGTCTAGGCAGGCTCCACATGCGGCCCCTTCAGTATCTTTTTCTGTCCCGGTGGCGTCCGTCTGTGGACTCACTGGAACAGGAGATAGCTCTGACGGATTTCTTCAAGTCACACCTTCGGTGGTGGCTGGATCCGTTAATCTATCTACAAGGGGTGCCCTTGATCACATCACCTCCGGATCTGTACCTTTTTACAGATGCCAGTGCTGTGGGTTGGGGAGCTCATTTAGAGCCACAGGGCCTAACAGCCCAGGGCATGTGGACAGCGGAGGAACGTTGTTTGCACATAAACAACTTAGAATTGAGAGCAGTCCTGCTAGCTCTCAAACAGTTCTCTGCCTCCGTTGCGAACACAACTGTTTTATTGTCGACGGACAATACTACTGTTGTGTCCTACATTCGCAGGCAAGGAGGAACGCACTCCCATCTACTCTTTCTGGAGACATGGAAGTTACTCCTTTGGTGCCAGGCGACGTCGTTAGTAGTCTTAGTAAAACACGTCCCCGGCCATTTGAATGTCTTAGCGGACAGTCTATCCCGCCAAAACAAAGTTCTTCCGGCGGAATGGACACTGAATCAGAGTGTAGTAAACTCTGTATTCATGCGGATCGGGACACCACTGGTGGATCTTTTCGCCACCAGAGTCAACCATCGGCTGCCACTTTATGTGTCACCGATGTACGATCCTGCAGCCTGGGCAGTGGACGCACTGACCCTCGATTGGGACCGTCTATTCGGGTACGCGTTTCCCCCGTTCATTCTGGTCCCGATCGTACTACAAAAGGTTCTTCGTTCTCAACAGTGCAGAATCCTGTTGATAGCGCCATTTTGGCCCCAGAGGTCTTGGTTCAACGACCTCCTGGCCTGCCTGTCGGCACAACCAGTACGTCTTCCTCTTCAAGACGACCTTCTGTTTCAGCAACCGGGGCGGCATCTTCATACCAACCCGGCAATGCTTCATCTTCACGCTTGGACATTATCAAGCGATCGATCCGAGAGAGAAACTTTTCTCAAAAAGTTGCCTCTCGCATCGCTCAATCCAGAAGACGATCCACTAGAATCGTCTATGATTCCAAGTGGACAGTCTTCTCAGATTGGTGTCATGCTAGGTCGATCAATCCTGAGTGCCCCTCTGTAGCTAGGATTGCCGATTTCTTTCTTTTTCTTTTTGAAGATAAAGATCTAGCTGTTAGCACAATAAAAGGTTATCGTTCAATGCTTTCGAATACGCTTAAGTTCAAAGGGGGAGAGAGTATTGGTGCTAATCCATTTCTCTCGGAACTTATGCGATCATTCGAACTAGATAAACCCGTTTGTAGGAGTTTAACTCCAAAATGGGATTTATCTTGCGTTCTTTGGTCTCTTACAAAGGCGCCGTACGAACCTCTGTCTTCTGCTTCGTTAAAATTTTTAACTTACAAAACTGTCTTTCTTCTTGCCTTTGCGACCGCGCGTCGTAGAAGTGAGTTGCATGCGCTTTCAGTAGAAACCGGCTTTATCAGATTCAATGAATCTGATGGCTCGTTCACTCTACTTTGTCAGTCAGGTTTTTTAGCCAAGAACCAGTTACCTTCGGTCCTTCCTAAACCAATCACGGTTCCCAGTCTTTCTGCGAGCTGTGGTCCGTTGGATGCCGACAGACTTCTATGTCCCGTTAGAGCTCTTAAGCTTTACCTTAAGAGAGTTAAAGGGACAAGGGGCCGTAGGAAGAGGTTGTTTCTCCCTCTGATAGGATGTAAGGATATATCAGCGGCTTCTATTTCCCGCTGGATATCCTGTACAATTAAATTAGCCTACACTAATCTTTCAGTTCGCGATCTCTCGTTTTTACGGATTCGTCCACATGAAATTAGAGCACTCTCCACTAGTTGGGCCTTTTCCAACAATGTGCCTTTAGAGGATATTCTTCGTGCCGCGGTATGGAAATCTCAATCGACTTTTTCAAATTTCTACCTGCGATCTATGTCTAAGCAAACTGAAAATCTTCACTCTCTGGGGCCACTGGTGGCGTCTCAGCGAGTTATATGCTAAATTACATATTAGACACAACAATAAAGTACTTAACGATTGAAATTTATCAATCCATTCTCCTACTTTCACAGGCTGTTGTGTCTCAGTACTAAGTAAATAAATTAAATAAAAATAACTACAATGTGCTGCATTACCTGTAGGACTAGAAGTGTTGGCAGATGCCTCCCGACCGATGCTGAAAAGTCATCAGGTAATAAATGACTGGTAATGTATTTTTGACATAAAAATGAAGTTTTTAAAGTAAAACATATTTTTATTAGAAAATACTTACCAGTCATTTCATATTCCCGCCTCCCAACCCCGCGTCGTCAACCAACACTTACTTGAAAACTAAAAGTGACACGTTGACCTCGTGCGCCGGTATTTACCGGTGACCGTGTATATCACACAGGCGTGAGGGATACGCTAGGCGAGTTCTTTTTCTGGATGAATTAAGGGTTAGGAGATGTATATATCAGGTAATAAATGACTGGTAAGTATTTTCTAATAAAAATATGTTTTACTTTAAAAACTTCATTTTTGCCACAATTGTTTTCATCTCTTTTCAATAGTAATACTTTCTTTAACCCTTTCCCTCATACTACAATTCTGCAGCAGACGACTTTGAACATATTTTGTCAAAAAGTAGAAAATCTCTTTAATTTGAATAGATAATCTATGACCAAAAGTGGAAAACATTGTGGCAAATGCAGAAATTGCTCGTTTTGAGCAATTTCTTCTTTTGTCGCTATGTTTTCAAAAAGCCATCTGCTGCAGAGGCATCAGAAAGCATCTATATGAGGGAAATTACAAAACATTCCACTTTACCTTTGCATTGCCACATGATGCAGATTTTTTAGTCTGGTTCAATTGCACAGAGGCCCACAGGGAAGACTGGGCATGCCCAACTGTGCAGCCTCTATAAATAAAGTCTTTATTATTATTATTATTATTATTATTATTATTGCTTCGCAATTGAACCCGACTATTGTTATCAAAAAGATTTTAATGGATGTTAATCGTACAGTCGTCAATAAAAGTGCGCACTGTAAAATAGTTCACCAATTCTTATTGAATACTCAAAATTGGCAAATGTCATGTACGAATAACTTATAACTGTTGAAGACATGTTTCTGGAAACACTCATATTTATGGTTTTGATTCAGAAATAATTTTGCATGTCAAACGAAATTCGATTAATTCCTTGAGATAGTGAAAACTTTCAAAATTATCTCAAAAGTATCTGGCCGAATTGCAAATAATTTAGTAGAAATGTTACTTTGGTGATCCTCTATGAAATTGCTTCAAGCCATATTGATTGGTCGAAATACTAATTAAAGTTATTTTGGTTGGCATGACAAATCCCATTGCAAAACTCCGGTGAGTGGGCCCTCTTGTTTGTTTATGAAATACTTTCATTGTTAGAGATTTTTTATTTTTATTTTCACAGTCATCTGCTGGGGAATTGTTTGTTTATGGAAAAGTGTCAACACTTTCCCACATACAACAAATATGCAGCAGACGACTTTAAAATGATCTATGCAAAACTATTGAAAACCTCTATAAATGAGAGTTAATTTATCAGATGGAGTTGAAAACATTGTGGCAAAAGGAGAAATTGCTCATCATGAGCAATTTCTTCTTTTGCCGCATTGTTTTCACAAGTTGTCTGCTGCAGAGGCATCAAAAAGCGTCTGTATAAGGGAAAGTGTTAATACCTGATGAGATCAGGTTCATTTGAAATGACGTTTTGAATTTGTCTCAAAGGAAATCCAAGCATGTTAATGCGATTGACATCTAATTTTATATCCGGTGTTTGTTTGCGTTTTCCTTGTTTATATGGTAATTTTTGTGGCGAACACCAGAATTGGGTTTAACGCTTATCCCGCTTCAAGAGACGTTTGCTGTTTACCACAGGAATATTTGAACGCCTCTGCAGCAGACAACTTTTGAAAACATTGTGGCATTAGGGGAATTGCTCTTGATTAGCGATTTTTTCTTTTGCCACAATCTTTTCAACTATTCAATTATAACACGTTCATACAACAGATTTTCCATATCTAATCCACACTGATTACAAAGTCTTCGTCTGATGCAGATGTCTACAGTATTAAGATAATATCAGTTTTAAGATTGAAATCGGTCCGGCGAGTTAAAAATCGGTCCAGATCGACTAATTTTCTGTTTTTCTGAGGCCTGTTAAGGAAGCAAAGTCTACTCCAAAATCTGCAGCAGACAGTTTATTTATTTTTTATCCCTGGGCAAACAAACCAGTACCTAAGGCTAGGAAGTGGTCATGCCCAAGGGCACACCACAGAATGACTTAGACTAAGGGATCAAACAAGGGATGCCCAGTTCCAAATCACAACACATAAACCACTAGGCCTTAGACTGCTGATTACATCTTCCTGAATGGGAGTTTAATTGTTAACCCTTTCCCTCATATAGACGCTTTCTGACGCCTCTGCAGCAGACGGCTTTTTGTAAACATAGTGACAAAAGAAGAAATTGCTCAAAACGTGCAATTTCTTCTTGTGCCACAATATTTTCCACTTTTAGTCATAGGTAATCCATTTAATTATAGATATTTTCTATTTTTTGACAAAATATGTTCAAAGTCGTCTGCTGCTGAATTGTCGTATGAGGGTAAGGGTTAAATTGAGTGTGTAAAACATAATGTGGCAAAAGTCGTCTGCTGTTTGTATGTGGGAAAGGGTAAATGTACCAGCTAGACTATGAGAGATGATTTCATTTTCGTGATTTCGTTCAATTTGCAAAGAAAAACTTTGACAAACTTGATAATTATATTTCCCAGATTCAGAGAGCTGGTGTTAATTAACCCTTATTCTGCAGCAGACGACTTTGAACGTATTGTGTCGAAAAATAGAAAATCTCCATAATTGAACGGATAACCTATGACAAAAAGTGGAAAACATTGTGGCAAAAAGAGAAATTGCACGTTTTGTGCAAATTTTCTTCTTTTGTCACTATGTTTTCAAAAAGCCGTCTGCAGCAGAGGCGTCAGAAAGCGTTTATATGAGGGAAAGGGTTAATCTACCTTAATCCTTTACCACATACAAACCGCTTTCTGACGTCTCTGCCAGAGATGCTTTTTGAAAACATTGTGTCAAAAGGAGAAATTGCTCGTCATTACCAATTTCTCCTTTTGTCATAATGTTTTCAACTCTATTAGTTAACTATGCATTCATTTAGAGAGATTTTCCATAGTTTTTGCCTGTATGTTTTCAAAGTCATCTTCTGATTAGAGTTCTTGTATGTGAGAAAGGGTTAAAATTTCTCCAAGGAATTTCTTTGAATATGTTTTGTCATGTCATGATTGTTTACGATTTCCACTTTGAATTTTGAATTTGTATTTTTTGGAAGCTCAACAGGGCCTAGAATTGTCATCACTCACAGTTTGGAATCTGTTACCTGAGGCCATCCCTTTGTTCTAATTGTTCTTAACTCTTTGCCACCTTTCAACTAATCTGCAGCAGACAATATTTTGAAAACATTGAGGCAAGAGCATGGATAATCTCTATAAATTGAAGTTTAATTATTGAGAATTCTAAGAGTTGAAAACATTGTGGCTAAAGGAATAATTGCTCTTTATGAAAAGTAGACTACAGTAGAGTAGTCAGAAAGCGACTCTACCCCTTCGGCGGACAAGTGGTAAAGCGTTCGCCTCGGTGATGTACTTCTCCCAGGTGGTGAAGTGGAATCTCAGTGGTGTAAAGGGGAAAAAAAAACCCTCAGTGGAGAAGTCGTAGAGCATCAACCTCGGATGCGGTAGGTCGCGGGTTTGATCTCTGGCCGGGTCATACCAAAGACTTTAAAAATGGTAGTACGGGCTTTCACGCCTTGGCACTCAGGGTTGTTGGGTTCAGCATTACATGATATAACTAATAAAATTGTTGAAAGAGGCTTTAAAGTACTACAATAACAAAAAGAAAAAACGTCTCTGTGTTGGAAAGCGTTGAAATAAAAGATCTCCTGTATCAATGGATGTTCCTTAGGTGACCCTTCTACCAGAACTGTTCTGTACCAATGTATTAAAGCTTAAAATCTCTGGTTTCTTCTTAAAGGTTAGTTAACCCTTTCCCTCATATAGACGCTTTCTGACGCCTCTGCAGCAGACAGATTTTTGAAAACATAGTGACGAAAGAAGAAATTGCACAAAATGCGTCTGAAGGCAGGAAAAGGCTTAAATGTCATCTGCATCATATGAAAGGTTTAACCCTTTCCCTCATATAGATGCTTTCTGACGCCTCTGCAGCAGACGGATTTTTGAAAACATAGTGACAAAAGAAGAAATTGCTCAAAACGAGCAATTTCTTCTTTTGCCACAATGTTTTCCACTTTTGGTCATAGGTTATCCATTCAATTATAGAGATCTTCTAGTTTTTGACAAAATATGTTCAAATTCGTCTGCTGCAGAATTGTTGTATGAGGGAAAGGGTTAAAATCTGTTAAAGGTTAGTTAAGCACATTTCGAGTGCTTGGCGTGAAACGGTTGTAACTAAAATTGGTAATTTTTTACCAAGGTTAATCACTTCGCCATAAAGTCTTTATAAGCGTTTAATCATTTTTAGCTCCTTATGTCATGGCGAATTGTCCGTCGTGCGTGCGTGCGTGCGTGCATGCGTTAACTTTTTCCTTTAAACGACTTCTTCTCCCTAACCACTTGGCCAATTTGGTTGAAACTTCATGGGAAGCATCCTCTCAATGTCCTCTACTAAATTCCTTCAACTTTTTTTGATCCATTCAAAATTCTGGTTTCCATGGCAACCGAAAGAAAAAAATAGTGAGAACTTAAAAAATCTTCTTCTCCGAAAGTGTCAGGCCGATTTTCAAATAATTTTGTAGAAATGTTCCTTGGGTGACCCTTTATTAGATTCCTTCAAGAAATTTTGATTGGGCGAAAAACATGGCCGCCAGGGGGCGGGGCTTTTTTGCCTTATATAGCTATAGTGAAAACTTAAATAATCTTCTTCTCAAAATGTGTTCAGCAGATTTTCAAATAATTATGTAGAAATGTTCCGTGGGTGACCCTCTATCAGATTCCTTCAAGCCATGTTGATTGGTAAAAAAACATTGCCGTCACAGGGCGGGGCTATTTTGCCTATATGGCTAAAGAGCAAACTTAAAAAATCTTCTCTTCCAAAAGCGTCAGGCCGATTTTCAAATAATTTTGTAGAAATGTTCCTTGTGTGAACCTTAATTAGATTCCTTCAAGAAATGTTGATTGGGCGAAAAACATGGCCGCAAGGGGGCGGGGCTTTTTTGCGTTATATAGCTATAGTGAAAACTTAAAACATCTTCTTCTCCGAAAGTGTTCAGCCGATTTTCAAATAATTTTGTAGAAATGTTCATTGGGTGACCCTCTATCAGATTCCTTCAAGCCATGTTGATTGGTCGAAAAACATGGCCGCCAGAGGGCGGGGCTATTTTGACTTATATGACCATAGTGAAAACTTAAAAAATCTTCTCCTCCGAAAGTGTCAGGCATATTTTCAAATAATTTTGCAGAAACATTCCTTTGGTGACACTCTACAAGATTCCTTTAAGCCATGGTGGTTGGTAAAAAAAATAGCCACCACGGGGCAGGGCTGTTTGGAGATTTTATTTTTGCCTTATGGCCGTGGAGCGATACTGGCCCTCTTGGGCCTCTTGTTCTTGGTAATCAATGGAAATTTAGGTGCCATTGCTCGTTCTGAGCAATGGCCCTAAATTTGCATTGTTTACAAAAGGGTCAAAATTGCCCCTAAACCAGGGTTTTCAAAATAGGTTTTTAGTTACAACTGTTTCACGCCAAGCCCTTGATTTAGTAATGAGCTTATGGTCTCTAGGAAATTGCCAACAAAAGGTTCCATGATAAAAATGCTAGTATTGATTAGAACAATGATGTAAGTAGTGGAAATCTGTTGCCTTGGACCTTGATGCTTTCTCACATACAACTAATCTGCAACATACGACTTACAATGATGTAAGTAGTGGAAATCTGTTGCCTTGGACCTTGATGCTTTCTCACATACAACTAATCTGCAACATACGACTTACAATGATGTAAGTAGTGGAAATCGGTTGACTTGGACCTTGATGCTTTCTCACATACAACTAATCTGCAACATACGACTTACAATGATGTAAGTAGTGGAAATCGGTTGCCTTGGACCTTGACCCTTTCCCACATACAACTAATCTGCAACATATGACTTATAATGATGTAAGTAATGGAAATCGGTTGACTTGGACCTGGACACTTTCTCACATACAACTTATCTGCAACATACGACTTACAATGATGTAAGTAGTGAAAATCGGTTGCTTGGACCTTGACACTTTCTCACATACAACTAATCTGCAACATACGACTTATAAATGATGTAATTAGTGGAAATCGGTTGCTTGGACCTTGACCCTTTCCCACATACAACTAATCTGCAACATACGACTTATAATGATGTAAGTAGTGGAAATCGGTTGCTTGGACCTTGACACTTTCTCACATACAACTAATCTGCAACATACGACTTACAATGATGTAAGTAGTGGAAATCGGTTGACTTGGACCTTGACACTTTCTCACATACAACTAATCTGCAACATACGACTTACAATGATGTAAGTAGTGGAAATCGGTTGACTTGGACCTTGACGCTTTCTCACATACAACTAATCTGCAACATACGACTTATAATGATGTAAGTAGTGGAAATCAGTTGACTTGGACCTTGACCCTTTCACACATACAACTAATCTGCAACATACGACTTACAATGATGTAAGTAGTGGAAATCTGTTGCCTTGGACCTTGACCCTTTCTCACATACAACTAATCTGCAACATACGACTTACAATGATGTAAGTAGTGGAAATCTGTTGCCTTGGACCTTGACCCTTTCTCACATACAACTAATCTGCAACATACGACTTATAATGATGTAAGTAGTGGAAATCAGTTGACTTGGACCTTGACCCTTTCACACATACAACTAATCTGCAACATACGACTTACAATGATGTAAGTAGTGGAAATCGGTTGACTTGGACCTTGACGCTTTCTCACATACAACTAATCTGCAACATACGACTTATAATGATGTAAGTAGTGGAAATCGGTTGACTTGGACCTTTACGCTTTCCCACATACAACTAATCTGCAACATACGACTTATAATGATGTAAGTAGTGGAAATCGGTTGCCTTGGACCTTGACGCTTTCACACATACAACTAATCTGCAACATACGACTTACAATGATGTAAGTAGTGGAAATCGGTTGCCTTGGACCTTGACCCTTTCTCACATACAACTAATCTGCAACATACGACTTACAATGATGTAAGTAGTGGAAATCGGTTGACTTGGACCTTGACGCTTTCTCACATACAACTAATCTGCAACATACGACTTACAATGATGTAAGTAGTGGAAATCGGTTGACTTGGACCTTGACGCTTTCACACATACAACTAATCTGCAACATACGACTTACAATGATGTAAGTAGTGGAAATCGGTTGACTTGGACCTTGATGCTTTCTCACATACAACTAATCTGCAACATACGACTTACAATGATGTAAGTTGTGGAAATCTGTTGCCTTGGACCTTGACGCTTTCCCACAGTACAACTAATCTGCAACATACGACTTACAATGATGTAAGTAGTGGAAATCGGTTGACTTGGACCTTGACCCTTTCTCACATACAACTAATCTGCAACATACGACTTACAATGATGTAAGTAGTGGAAATCGGTTGACTTGGACCTTGACCCTTTCTCACATACAACTAATCTGCAACATACGACTTACAATGATGTAAGTAGTGGAAATCGGTTGACTTGGACCTTGACGCTTTCTCACATACAACTAATCTGCAACATACGACTTACAATGATGTAAGTAGTGGAAATCGGTTGACTTGGACCTTGACCCTTTCTCACATACAACTAATCTGCAACATACGACTTACAATGATGTAAGTAGTGGAAATCGGTTGCCTTGGACCTTGACCCTTTCTCACATACAACTAATCTGCAACATACGACTTACAATGATGTAAGTAGTGGAAATCGGTTGACTTGGACCTTGACGCTTTCTCACATACAACTAATCTGCAACATACGACTTACAATGATGTAAGTAGTGGAAATCGGTTGACTTGGACCTTGACGCTTTCACACATACAACTAATCTGCAACATACGACTTACAATGATGTAAGTAGTGGAAATCGGTTGACTTGGACCTTGATGCTTTCTCACATACAACTAATCTGCAACATACGACTTACAATGATGTAAGTAGTGGAAATCGGTTGACTTGGACCTTGACCCTTTCCCACATACAACTAATCTGCAACATACGACTTATAATGATGTAAGTAGTGGAAATCAGTTGACTTGGACCTTGACCCTTTCACACATACAACTAATCTGCAACATACGACTTACAATGATGTAAGTAGTGGAAATCTGTTGCCTTGGACCTTGACCCTTTCTCACATACAACTAATCTGCAACATACGACTTACAATGATGTAAGTAGTGGAAATCTGTTGCCTTGGACCTTGACCCTTTCTCACATACAACTAATCTGCAACATACGACTTATAATGATGTAAGTAGTGGAAATCAGTTGACTTGGACCTTGACCCTTTCACACATACAACTAATCTGCAACATACGACTTACAATGATGTAAGTAGTGGAAATCGGTTGACTTGGACCTTGACGCTTTCTCACATACAACTAATCTGCAACATACGACTTATAATGATGTAAGTAGTGGAAATCGGTTGACTTGGACCTTTACGCTTTCCCACATACAACTAATCTGCAACATACGACTTATAATGATGTAAGTAGTGGAAATCGGTTGCCTTGGACCTTGACGCTTTCACACATACAACTAATCTGCAACATACGACTTACAATGATGTAAGTAGTGGAAATCGGTTGCCTTGGACCTTGACCCTTTCTCACATACAACTAATCTGCAACATACGACTTACAATGATGTAAGTAGTGGAAATCGGTTGACTTGGACCTTGACGCTTTCTCACATACAACTAATCTGCAACATACGACTTACAATGATGTAAGTAGTGGAAATCGGTTGACTTGGACCTTGACGCTTTCACACATACAACTAATCTGCAACATACGACTTACAATGATGTAAGTAGTGGAAATCGGTTGACTTGGACCTTGATGCTTTCTCACATACAACTAATCTGCAACATACGACTTACAATGATGTAAGTTGTGGAAATCTGTTGCCTTGGACCTTGACGCTTTCCCACAGTACAACTAATCTGCAACATACGACTTACAATGATGTAAGTAGTGGAAATCGGTTGACTTGGACCTTGACCCTTTCTCACATACAACTAATCTGCAACATACGACTTACAATGATGTAAGTAGTGGAAATCGGTTGACTTGGACCTTGACCCTTTCTCACATACAACTAATCTGCAACATACGACTTACAATGATGTAAGTAGTGGAAATCGGTTGACTTGGACCTTGACGCTTTCTCACATACAACTAATCTGCAACATACGACTTACAATGATGTAAGTAGTGGAAATCGGTTGACTTGGACCTTGACCCTTTCTCACATACAACTAATCTGCAACATACGACTTACAATGATGTAAGTAGTGGAAATCGGTTGCCTTGGACCTTGACCCTTTCTCACATACAACTAATCTGCAACATACGACTTACAATGATGTAAGTAGTGGAAATCGGTTGACTTGGACCTTGACGCTTTCTCACATACAACTAATCTGCAACATACGACTTACAATGATGTAAGTAGTGGAAATCGGTTGACTTGGACCTTGACGCTTTCACACATACAACTAATCTGCAACATACGACTTACAATGATGTAAGTAGTGGAAATCGGTTGACTTGGACCTTGATGCTTTCTCACATACAACTAATCTGCAACATACGACTTACAATGATGTAAGTAGTGGAAATCGGTTGACTTGGACCTTGACCCTTTCACACATACAACTAATCTGCAACATACGACTTATAATGATGTAAGTAGTGGAAATCGGTTGACTTGGACCTTGACGCTTTCACACATACAACTAATCTGCAACATACGACTTACAATGATGTAAGTAATGGAAATCGGTTGACTTGGACCTTGACCCTTTCCCACATACAACTAATCTGCAACATACGACTTATAATGATGTAAGTAATGGAAATCGGTTGACTTGGACCTTGACGCTTTCTCACATACAACTAATCTGCAACATACGACTTATAATGATGTAAGTAGTGGAAATCGGTTGACTTGGACCTTGACGCTTTCACACATACAACTAATCTGCAACATACGACTTACAATGATGTAAGTAGTGGAAATCGGTTGCCTTGGACCTTGACGCTTTCACACATACAACTAATCTGCAACATACGACTTATAATGATGTAAGTAATGGAAATCGGTTGACTTGGACCTTGACGCTTTCTCACATACAACTAATCTGCAACATACGACTTATAATGATGTAAGTAGTGGAAATCGGTTGCCTTGGACCTTGACGCTTTCACACATACAACTAATCTGCAACATACGACTTATAATGATGTAAGTAGTGGAAATCGGTTGACTTGGACCTTGACCCTTTCCCACATACAACTAATCTGCAACATACGACTTATAATGATGTAAGTAATGGAAATCGGTTGACTTGGACCTTGACGCTTTCTCACATACAACTAATCTGCAACATACGACTTACAATGATGTAAGTTGTGGAAATCGGTTGACTTGGACCTTGACGCTTTCTCACATACAACTAATCTGCAACATACAACTTATTATGATGTAAGTAGTGGAAATCGGTTGACTTGGACCTTGACACTTTCTCACATACAACTAATCTGCAACAAACGACTTACAATGATGTAAGTAGTGGAAATAGGTTGCCTTGGACCTTGACGCTTTCACACATACAACTAATCTGCAACATACGACTTACAATGATGTAAGTAGTGGAAATCGGTTGACTTGGACCTTGACACTTTCTCACATACAACTAATCTGCAACAAACGACTTACAATGATGTAAGTAGTGGAAATCGGTTGCCTTGGACCTTGACGCTTTCACACATACAACTAATCTGCAACATACGACTATGAAAAACATTTATTGAAAAATACAAAAACTCTATAAATGAAAGAACAGTTATTGAAGATCATGAAAACATTATGGCGAAAGGAGAAATTGCTCATAATGAGCAATTTCACCTTATGCCCCAGTGTTTCGCAGAATTTGTCTGCTGCAAAGACGTCAGAAAGCATCTATATTTTGGAAAGGGCTTAACAGGGAGAAAAATTGACATATGCCCTTCATATTGTCAATCCAACTAGTTCTTCCACGGAATTAAGTGCCTTTAGTATTAGACTGAAATCATTTAAGCCTTTCCCACCTATGGACGCATTTTGACACATCTGCAGCAGATTACTCTTGATAACATTTTGACAAAAGGAGAAATTGTTAAAAATGACCAATTTCTCCTTTTGCCACAATGTTTCCACTTTTAGTCATAGGTTATCCATTCAATTATAGAGATTTTCTAATTTTTGACAAAATATGTTCAAAGTTGTCTGCTTCAGAATTGTCGTATGACGGGAGAGGGTTAAACAAGTATAAATAAGGTAGAGAGTGTAGAATCCAGAGAACTATTTGGCAAGGTCACCATTCAGACATATTTCTTCCTGGTATATTTATTGTCAAGAGATGATGAATAGCTTACATCCATAGATCCTTTCCAACATGTAGACATATTTTGACGAATCTGCACCTGAAATTTTTAGCTCTACTGGCCAAAGGCCAGAAGGGCTTATGTCGTGGCGATTTGTCCGTCGTCCGTGCGTGCGTCCGTCCGTCCATGCGTCCGTAAACAATTTCTTGTTAACACGATACAGTCTTCACTTTTGATTGTATCTCAACCAAACTTATACAGTAGTTAGATATCCATGAGAGCTCGGTTCCTTTCAAAAACCAGCCAGATCCGCCCATGCATGACTGGATTATGGCCCTTGAAATGGTCAAAATTGCTATAAAAGAGCTTGTTAACACGATACAGTCTTCACTTTTGATTGTATCTCAACCAAACTTATACAGTAGTTAGATATTCATGAGAGCTCGGTTCCTTTCGAAAACCAGCCAGATCCGCCCATGTATGACTGGATTATGGCCCTTGAAATGGTCAAAATTGCTATAAAAGAGCTTGTTAACACGATACAGTCTTCACTTTTGATTGTATCTCAACCAAACTTATACAGTAGTTAGATATCCATGAGAGCTTGGTTCCTTTCGAAAACTAGCCAGATTCGCCCATGCAAGACTGGATTATGGCCCTTGAAATTGTCCAAATTGCTATAATTGAGCATGTGAACACAATAGAGGCTCCATTTACTATCTGATCTTCACCAAACTTAGATAGTAGTTAAATACTGATTAGAGCTTGGTTCCTTTTGAAAACCAGCCAGATCCGCCAATGCAAGACTGGATTATGGCCCATGAAATTGTAAAAATTACTATAATACAGCTTGTGAAAACAAAAGAGCCTCCATTTACTATCCGATCTTCACCATACATACATGCTCTGGATTGAAAATGACCAAAGAACCATACCAGTAGAGCATGGGCCTCTTGTTTGAAAACACAGTGGTAAAAGGGAAAATTGCAATTTTTTTTTTTTCCGCAATGTTTTCAGAAGTAGTCTGCTGCAGAGGCCTTTAAAAGTCTCCTGTATGAGATAAAAGTTTGAATAATATGAATTCTAGTTTGTGAAAAAGTTGGTTTTCTGTTGTTTATTTAATACTATCCTGTATTTAATAATATGCGCAGCATACAAAACCTTGTGGGAAAAGCAATTTGCCTTTTTCTCAGAAATTTACTTAACACTGTCATTTATATGTAGGGTGAGGAATCCGCTGTGGTCGAGTGGTTAGCGTCGGGGATTTCGAAACCGGGTGTTCCGGGTTCGATCCCCAGTCGCGGCACTACGGTCATGGTGGAGTGCCCTTGGGGCAAGACACATTTTCTAGCCTAGTACTGGTTTGTTTACCCAGGGATCATGAATAAGTGAACTGTCGCCGTGATATAACTGAAATATTGTTGAAAGCGGCGTAAAACCCCAATAAATAAATAAATATATGTAGGGTGGTAAGACACCATATCTTACAGCAGTTGTGTTTGAAAAAAAGGTTTTGATATGTTTTAACCCATACCGTTATATACCACGAATCTACAGCAGACGACGTTGAAATCATACTCAAAAACATTTGGAAAATTCTTTTAAATGAAAGTATGTTAATTGAATAGAGTTGAAAACATGGTGACAAAAGGAGAAATTGCTTGTTTTGAGCAATTTCTTCTTTTGTCGCCATGTTTTCAAAAAGCTGTCTGCTGTAGAGGCATCAGAAAAGCATCTATATGCGGGAAAGGGTTAATAAATTGTGCAGCAACACCCAAAGTGATAAAGTACTACTAGAACTGTTTATCCCAAACCAGGTTGCAGCAAGATTACCGTTGCAATCATAATAAGCTTGTGACTTACTTATTTATTTATGCATGCAGTTAGATTGGAACTTTTGCAATCTTAACTTGAAGCATACGCAATCTTACTAAGATTGTGCAAGCTCTCAAGGTTACGCAACCTCTCAAGATAGGGGAACTTTATTAAGATTTTGCAAGCTTGCAATTGGACTTAAATAGCAATTTTAAATGTGCACTTGTAAGATTGCGCTGGTCGCAAGCTTACTGTGCTTTTAAGGATTTGCAAGTTTGTGCAATCTTGCGATTAGAACAATAAATGAAAATACATGTGGAATGAACTGTGATATAGATATCTAGGAATTTGGATACACTGCATGAGGCTAAAAACATTAAGGGAAAAAAGTTTCTTGTTTTAAACAATATCTCCATTTGCAACTGTATTTCCCAATGTTGTCTGCTACAATTGATGTCAGAACTCTTGTCTGTATCAGGCAAAGGGTTAACCTGTTTTCCTGGAAGAAATGGCTCTTTATTGACTTGTCAATTTTATGTTCTTAACTCTCGTCTCCGAAGTTTGTGAGCCTTAAGCATTCGAAGAACTCTGCTGCCAACTGGGACTACTAATACAGGGAAAAGAAACGAGTGTGATAAGCTATATATAGCGCTATATAATATGCTTTTCGTTCTTATCGATCGGTTTTCTACATTACCTGTACAAAGTTTATCTACCCGCTTATCAAGGTTTACGTACACAAAAAGTTTTGGAAAGACGACAAGCATTTGGCGCTTATCGCACTCGTTTCTCTTCCCCTTATGAGTAGTCCCAGCTGCCAAGGACTAAATGAATCTTCAGACATCAGAAAATATTTCAACACTTGGTTAACAGCTAATGCAAAGTCACCGGGAGCATGAACTTAGGCTAATCACCCAATTAGAATGTTCTAAATTATTCTACTTTGCATGAGAGCTACTTGAACACATATGCGGGCTTATTTAACCCCTTCCCACATATAGATGCATTTTTATGCTTTTGCAGCAGACAATTTGTGTAACGATTGTAGCAAAAGGAGAAAGTCAGCAGCTCATATTTGAGCAATTTCCTATTTTGCCACAATGTTTTCAACTTTCTTCCATGATAATAATTTCATTTAAAGAGAGTTTCCATGTATTTGCACATATTTGTTGTATGTGGGAAAAGTTTATAATCTTATAGGTTTTGGTTTAACTTTCTCACAAACAACAAATTGCAGCGGAGGATCTTGAATGTTGTTTCTAGACAGAAATATGGAAAATATCTAGAAATAAAAGTAAATGAGTGGAAAACATAGGGGCAAAAGAAGGAATTTGTTCATGATTAGCTATTTCTCTGTTTTTTTTTTGGTTTTTTTCGAAAGCCGTCTGCATGCCTGCAGATGTGTCAAAGTGTCTGCACGTGAGGCAGGGTTCACATAACCACACATTATTCTGATATTTACTTTATTTGTCTTTGCCTGTATTGACAGGGAGACATATAAATACCACTTCTCCATTGTATGTCCATTTATCTGTCCATAAACAGTGTCTTTTCCTGACCCGTAATTGACACATTATGTTCAGTTGAAGATATATAGATCATTCTGATTTAGTGTCAGACTGGCATTCAGGTTTAATCCTGTTTATTTCTCATCAATTGTGGATCAAGTCCGTTCAACTTTAACCCTTTCCCTCATATAGACGCTTTCTGACGCCTCTGCAGCAGACGGCGTTTTTAAAACATAGTGACAAAAGAAGAAATTGCACAAAACGTGCAATTTTTGCCACAATGTTTTCCACTTTTTTGTCATAGGTTATCCATTCAATTATGGAGATTTTCTATGTTTTGACAAAAATACGTTCAAATTCAGCTACTGCAGAATTGTCGTATGAGGGATAGGGTTAACATAATCATTCTTGATTTTGGATACTAGACCAAGTTGGCAATAAATTTAAGGTCCTTTGTATCGGGAGGCTGGAGCTGATCTACTGTCACCTACATCCCACTTAACCCTTTCTCTCATATAGACGCTTTCTGACGCCTCTGCAGCAGACAGCTTTTTGAAAACATAGTGACAAAAGAAGAAATTGCACAGAACGTGCAATTTCTCCTTTTGCCACAATGTTTTCCACTTTTTGTCATAGGTTATCCATTTAATTGCAGAGATTTTCCATTTTTTGACAAAATATGTTCAAAGTCGTCTGCTGCAGAATTGTCGTATGAGGGAAAGGGTTAATACTTGGAACATAGAAAGTAGTCTACAGCAGTCGGTTTTGAAAAAATCTAGAATAGAGTTGAAAACGTTAAAATGAGAAAATGCTCATAGATTTGAAAACATTGTGGTAGAATGATTACTTAATTTCTCTGTTTGCCATAATGTTTTTTGAAAAATTGTCAGCTACAATTTCACTTTTTGTGACAGTTTTTAGCGCTTATGCCGTGGTGTGGAGTCCGTCATCCGTGCGTCCGACCGTCCGTAAACAATTGCTTGTGAACGCGATACAGTCTTCAGTTATGATTGTATCTCAATCAAACTTATACAGTAGTAAGATATTCATGAGAGCTCGGTTCCTTTCGCACACCAGCCAGATCTGCCCATGCAAGACTGGATTATGGCCCTTGGAATTGTCAAAATTGCTATAATAGAGCTTGTGAACACAATAGAGGCTCCATTTACTTTCTGATCTTCACTAAACTTACACAGTAATTAGGTATCCATGCGAGCTTAGTTCCTTTTGCAAACCAGCCAGATCCGGCCATGCAAGACAGGATTATTGCCCTTGAAATTGTCAGAATTGCTATAATAGAGCTTGTGAACGCGATAAAGTCTTCAGTTTTGATTGTATCTCAATCAAATTTATACAGTAGTTGGATATCCATGAGAGCTCGGTGTTCCTTTCGCAAACCAGCCAGATCCGCCCATGCAAGACTGGATTATGGCCCTTGAAATTGTCAAAATTGCTATAATTGAGCTTGTGAACACAATAGAGGCTCCATTTACTAATTAATCTTCACCAAACTCCGATAGTAGTTAAATATTGATGAGAGCTTGGTTCCTTTCAACCAGCCAGATGTGCCCTTGCATGACTGGATTATGGCCATTGATATTATCAAAATTGCTATAATACAGCTTGTGAACACAATAGAGCCTCCATTTACTATTCAATCTTCACCAAACTTAGATAGTAGTTAAATATTGATGAAAGTTTGGTTCCTTTCACAAACCAGCCAGATCAGCCCATGCAAGACTGGATTATGGCCCTTGAAATTGTTAAAATTTCTATAATAGAGCTTGTGAACACAATAGAGGCTCCATTTACTATCTGATCTCCACCAAACTTAGATAGTAGTTAAATATTGATGAGAGCTTGGTTCCTTTTGAAAACCAGTCAGATGTGCCCTTGCATGACTGGATTATGGCCCTTGAAATTGTCAAAATTGCTATAATACAGCTTGTGAACACAATAGAGCCTCGATTTACTATCCGATTTTCACCAAACTTAGATAGTAGTTGAATATTGATGAGAGCTTGGTTCCTTTCGCAAACCAGCCAGATTCGCCAATGCAAGACTGGATTATGGCCCTTGAAATTGTTAAAGTTGCTATAATACAGCTTGTGAACACAATAGAGCCTCCATTTACTATCCGATCTACACCATACATACATGCTCTGGATTGAAAATGACCAAAGAACCATACCAGTAGAGCATAGGCCCTCATGGGCCTCTTGTTTTCAAATTTTCGTCTATTACAGAACTCTCAGAAAACCTATATGCGGGAAAGGGTTTAATAGGCTTATATAAATAGAAGTACACTGATCTGCTTCTAGAGATTCCGTTTTAACCCTTTCCCTCATATAGACGCTTTCTGACGCCTCTGCAGCAGACGGCTTTTTGAAAACATAGTGACAAAAGAAGAAATTGCACAAAATGTGCAATTTCTCCTTTTGCCACAATGTTTTCCACTTTTTGTCATAGGTTATCCATTCAATTATGGAGATTTTCTATGTTTTGACAAAATACGTTCAAAGTCGTCTGCTGCAGAATTGTTGTATGAGGGAAAGGGTTAACTCCCTGAATTGGCATCATGTGTTACCGCCTCGTTGGTGTAGTTGTAGAGCATTACCAAACAATCAATCAATTGGCCCCATGTAAAGGTTTAAAATGCTAATTGACCTAAAAATTTGTGGTTCTTTGTTTTTGGTCAGAAGCTAATGTATTTGGGTCTTTATAGTATTTAGACAGAAAGTGAAGACTGTAAATGGATGCACAGGCTCTCCAGAGTCTTCACTGTATGTACATGGATGCATTATCCATTTCCTGCATACATAAATATTTCCGATGTCTTTTGTCAACATCATGGCTGAAGGAGTATTTGCTTATAGTATTTCATTCATTCTCGTGCCACAATATTTTCAACTCGATTAAATAGATGTTCATTCATTTATAGAGATTTTCCATATTTTGTCCAGATGTTTTCAAAATCATCTGCTGAAGAATTGTTGTATGTGGGAAAGGGGTTCAAGTACCCTGATCACCAAATGTTAAGGTTTTTTCTAATTTTGTGTATTTTTTTCTCTTTTTAGGTAAGTGATTTTAATTCTACCAGTCCCGACTACAGTCTCCAATATGGTAAAGTATTCCGTGAAATAAAAACCTAACTAATTATCTTTTATGACATTTTTAGCTTTTCCCTCATAACAGACACTTTCTGATGCCTCTGCAGCAGACAGCTTTTTGAAAACATAGTGACAAAAGAAGAAATTGCTCAAAACGAGTAATTTCTCCTTTTGCCACAATGTTTTCCCCCTTTTAGTCATAGGTTATCCATTCAATTATAGAGATTTTCTATTTTTCGACAAAATATCATATGGTCAAAGTCGTCTGCTGCAGAATTGTCCTATGAGGGAAAGGGTTGAGTGTATGGGTCATATTGGTGCAAGAAACTTGGCAAAATGTTTAGAAAAACCTCCATATTTGCATTTAGCATGTTGAGACTTTAGTCAGAATATTTTTCTTGATTATTTTTTAAGCTAAAGGCAAATATGGGTAAATTTCGGGCTTACAAACAATGACACCAGGCTAGGACGCTCTATGTACTAATTATGAGCAATTAATCCATTTGCAGAAATTGCCACAATATTTTTCGAAATTCATCTGCGAATTTTTCAAAATATTTATGCATGTGGTAAAGGGTTAAGGAAAGGGAACTGAATGATGTTCAATGAATTATGTAATATAATGCAAGGCTATGTTTTATTGTGACATTAAAACACTCGTATGGCAGTTTTTACCTTTCTTAACCCTTCCCTCATATTACAATTCTACAGCAGACGACTTTGAACATATTTTGACAAAAAGTAGAAAATCTCTATAATTGAATGGATAACCTATGACTAAAAGTGGAAAACATTGTGGCAAAAGGAGAAATTGCACGTTTTTTTCAAAAAGCCGTCTGCTGCAGAGGCGTCATAAAGTGTTTATATGCACATTTGTCAATACATTATTAAACAATAATTAATCAGGTGAATCCAAATATTTGTTAGTGTATACATGTGTGTAGCTTAGTAACCAAACTTTTTTTTTCTTCCAATAAAATGATGAGGACCTGTAGCTTTTATTTTACTTTCCTCATTCAATCTATCTTACTCGACACTCAACCATTCTTACTCGACACTCGACCGTTCTTACTCGACACTCGACCGTTCTTACTCAACACTCGACCGTTCTTACTCGACACTCAGCCATTCTTACTCGACACTCGACCATTCTTACTCGACACTCGACCGTTCTTACTCGACACTTGACACTCGACAATTAGAAACCCTCAGATAGTTCTTGATAAAATGAGAGTGCTGTTACAGCCCTGTGCTCACCTGGTGAGTGGACCCATTCATCTTATAACCCTTTCCCTCATACGACAATTCTGCAGCAGACGACTTTGAACATATTTTGTCAAAACATAGAAAATCTCCATAATTGAATGGATAACCTTTGACTAAAAGTGGAAAACATTGCGACAAAAGGAGAAATTGCTCGTTTTGAGCAATTTCTTCTTTTGTCACTGTTTTCAAATCAAAGCGCCAATGGCATTGTAGTGGCGATCGTATGGAAAATTTGAGAATGTATCAACCCTGCATCTTTTGACAGTAGAATAATGTTAGTTTGCCAGAATGTTGTCTTGGTGATTTTTTAGTTACGTTTTGAAATTGGTCATGATGTGTTCAAAATTAGGCCATTCCAAAGTTATGAAAATTCTAGTTGGTATTCGATAGACTACCGTTTTAGCTCATTAGAATGGCTATTTGTAATCTGAATTGTTCGGGTAATCACATGTTCATCACCATTTGGTGTTTGTTTCAATGGTGTCCGATATTAAACAGGTCTGTTCAATTTAGTCCCTTCACATTGCATGATTGAGGGTTGTCAGAGACATATAAACACAGTGTATTTATATGTCTCTGAGGTTGTTAAACTGCTTCGAATAATGTGAGTGCAAAAACAAACACAAAACATGCTCAAAAAGCACAATTTCACTATTTGCCAAACTGTTCAATTTATAAAAATATAGGCATATATTATAATGCTCGATCTCCAAACTAAATTAGGCTACACTTTCAGCATTGATTACTAATTGACTCTAGAACGTTCAGACATGTATACATAACGTGTGTACACACCGACATCGTGTGTCCTTTAAACCTTTGTAAACCAGTCTTATCATCTAGACGCTTTCATATATTTAAACAACTACACAATAAAGCGTTTATAATATTGAGATAGTCTCGCGAGCTATTTATAGAACCTTTTGGAATTTCCAGATTTGAGTATGATCCGAGTTATTTGCAAGGCAGATAGAACGCGCAATGATATTTATTATCTGCCCAATCATAACGAAGATAATATTTACTTATTTTAACTCTATGTAGATAATGTCTCGATAAAACTCAAATATTAGTAACAATCCGGTACTAAAGTAGCACTGACATAATTATGTCTCCCCCTGTATACAGGGGAGATATATTGTTTTTGTCCTTGATGTCTGTCTGTCTGTCTGTCTGTCTGTCTGTCTGTCTGTTCGTCCCCAAAATCTTGTCCGATTCATATCTCCCAGACGGCTTGAAGGATTTTCATGAAACTTGGGTCACATGTTCACCTCATCAAGGCGACGTGCAGAACCCGCGTCTCGACAATATAGGGTCAAGGTCAAGGTCACGCTTGAAGGTCAAAGGTTTGAGGCTTTATTTCGTGTCCGCTCCATATCTCCCAGACGGCTTGAAGGATTTTCATGAAACTTAGGTCACATGTTCACCTCATCAAGGCGACGTGCAGAACCCGCGTCTCGACAATATAGGGTCAAGGTCAAGGTCACGCTTGAAGGTCAAAGGTTTGAGGCTTTATTTCGTGTCCGCTCCATATCTCCGAGACGGCTTAAGGATTTTCATGAAACTTAGGTCACATGTTCACCTCATCAAGGCGACGTGCAGAACCTGCGTCTCGATTATATAGGGTCAAGGTCAAGGTCACGCTTGAAGGTCAAAGGTTTGAGGCTTTATTTTGTGTCCGCTCCATATCTCCGAGACGGCTTGAAGGATTTTCATGAAACTTGGGTCACATGTTCACCTCATCAAGGCGACGTGCAGAACCCACGTCTCGACAATATAGGGTCAATGTCAAGGTCACGCTTGGAGGTCAAAGGTTTGAGGCTTTATTTCGTGTCCGCTCCATATCTCCCAGACGGCTTGAAGGATTTTCATGAAACTTGGGTCACATGTTCACCTCATCAAGGTGACGTGCAGAACTTGCGTCTCGACAATATAGGGTCAATGTCAAGGTCACGCTTGAAGGTCAAAGGTTTGAGGCTTTATTTTGTGTCAGCTCCATATCTCCCAGACGGCTTGAAGGATTTTAATGAAACTTTGGTCACATGTTCACCTCATCAAGGCGACGTGCAGAACTCGTGTCTCGACAATATAGGGTCAAGGTCAATGTCACGCTTGAAGGTCAAAGGTTTGAGGCTTTATTTCGTGTCCGCTCCATATCTCCAAGACGGCTTGAAAGATTTTCATGAAACTTGGGTCACATGTTCACCTCATCAAGGCGACGTGCATAACCCGCGTCTCGACCATACCGGGTCAAGGTCAAGGTCACGTTTGAAGGTCAAAGGTTTGAGGCTTTATTTTGTGTCAACTCCATATCTCCAAGACGGTTTGAAGTATTTTCATGAAACTTGGGTCAGATGTTCACCTCATCAAGGCGACGTGCAGAACCCGCGTCTCGACCATACTGGGTCAAGGTCACGCTTGAAGGTCAAAGGTTTGAGGCTTCATTTTGTGTCCACTCCATATCTCCTTAAACGATTTTCATGATACGTGGGTCACATGTTCACCTCATCAAGGCGACGTGCAGAACCCGCGTCTCGACCATACCGGTTCAAGGTCAAGGTCACGCTTGAAGGTCAAAGGTTTTAGGCTTTATTTCGTGTCCACTCAATATCTCCAAGACGGCTTGAAGGATTTTCATGAAACTTGGGTCAGATGTTCACCTCGTCAAGGCGACGTGCAGAACCCGCGTCTCGACCATACAAGGTCAAGGTCACGCTCGAAGGTCAAATGTTTGAGGCTTTATTTTGTGTCCGCTCCATATCTCCTTAAAGGATTTTCATGAAACTTGGGTCACATGTTCACCTCATCAAGGCGACTTGCAGAACCCGCGTCTCCACCATACCGGTTAAAGGTCAAGGTCACGCTTGAAGGTCAAAGGTTTTAGGCTTTATTTCGTGTCCAGTCAATATCTCCAAGACAGCTTGAAGGATTTTCATGAAAATTTGGTCACATGTTCACCTCATCAAGGCGACGTGCAGAACCCACGTCTCGAACATACTGGGTCAAGGTCAAGGTCACGCTTGAAGGTCAAAGGTTTGAGGCTTTATTTTGTGCCGCTCCATATCTCCAAAACAGCTTAAAGAATTTTCATGAAACTTGGGTCACATGTTCACCTCATCAAGGCGACGTGCAGAACCCGCGTCTCGACCATACCGGTTCAAGGTCAAGGTCACGCTTGAAGCTCAAAGGTTTTAGGCTTTATTTCCTGTCCACTCAATATCTCCAAGACAGCTTGCTTATGTTTAGCAACAGTTGTTAACTGTTTTGAAGAATACTTCAGTCTTGAATGTTACAGCTGCAGTAAAAATATGTGTTTCTGTGAACCATTTGAAATCATGTCCACTTTGTACCAGGTCAAGACAAAACATTAGTAATTAAAAATTGAGTACTGTCCAACTTGGTCAAATTTTTGTTTGTCTGCTTTATAGGTTGGAATGTTTTGAGAGTTTTGACAGATATTTGAGGGGGAGACATATGTTTTTGTCAAAACAATTCTAGTTATTATTAATCACGTCTCTGCATCAATGATGGAACTATAACGGATGTGAGTAAATTAGTTTGCAGTAAGGAAAAAAAATATCAACCGATTGTTCAAAACCGACTATGTAAATATTTTTCGTTGTTGTTGTTTCTGTTAGCATTGTGGCGATTGTCAAACCAATCGCCACAAAAACGTCTGCTGCAGGGGGCGTCAGAAAGTGTCTATATGAGGGAAAGGGTTAATGACATGTTTAATTTGATCGGTACAATCCAAACATAATCTAAAGCTTAGGTAGCAAATCGTTATTGCTTTGTTTTGATCTCCTTTTAATTGTCCAATTTGGAGTTTTTATGCCGAGGGAAATGGCGATGTCTACCTTTGTCAATGGAAAGGCTGAAATATTGCATCCATTTAATTAGTCGCCGGGCGGAAGCCCGCGACTTCTATTTTTAATAGGTTTTCTGAAATCACATGGGAGGGGGGATTATTATTAGAAAGAAACACATTTAGATGTCTTGAAAATATTACAATTGTGTTTGTTTAAAAACACTAAGTTATGACACATCTAAAATGAAATAAATATTCCGATGTTTGAGGTATTTACAGTTTCTTTATTTTTACTCGCATTTGTGTTTTTTGTCTTATTTACGAAGACACAAGAGGTCCCTGCTAGACTTGCTGCAGACCGTTATGTGTCAATATCGAGATAAATATCACGTCAAATTCTCCTTTTAATAGCAATTATAACTTACTAAATGTTGTTTTCATGTTCAAAGAGATGTCTTGATTTGTGTTGAATTCATTTAATAATGTTAATCCATGAATATCTAAAGTAGGAACTGTTTCTAAGCTAAATATAGACCCTATTCTGTTGTGTAGTTTCGTGACCTGTAACATTGATTTTCGCGCATGCGCATTTCGATATGAAAAAGCGAGTGATATTATTTTATTTTAGATAAGTACAAGACGAATGTTTGACGCAAAGCGTCAAAGAGAAGCCGCAATATTTCGTTTTACATGTAGAAATAAGAAAAAAGAGAACATTTTTAAATCCACAAACAATAGATCAATTTAAACTGTAGACTGTAAAGCCATGGTCACACTTACGTTCATGCACGTAGTTGACCGTAGTTCATTTGAAACGTAGTCTGCCGTAGTGTTACTACGGTCAACTAGGTTGAAGTACGTTCGAACATAATGGCTAGGGTTAACTAGGGTATCACTACGTGTAGCTACGGACAACTACGTTGAACTACGTGTGAACTACGGTGAAGTAGGGTCAAATACGGCCAACTAGGTAGAAGTACGGTGAAGTAAATTCGAGCATAATGGCTAGGGTTAACTAGGGTATCACTACGTGTAGCTACGGACAACTACGTATAACTACGTGTGAACTACGTTCAAGTAGGGTCAATTGCGGTTAACTAAGGTCAACTACGTTCAAACTACGCTCACAGTAGGGTCACACCAACGTACTTAACCGTAACCAATTTTTGAACATGTTGAAAAATTATGTGCTTACTACGGGCAAATCATAAGTTCAAACTACGTTCAATGAAAGTCAAGAATACATAAATAAATGCAGTCTTGTCCGGCGACATTGATGCCTTGCATTAACTTTCTCTTGTTAGTCGCCGGGCAGAAGCCCGCGACTTCTATTTTTAATAGGTTTTCGGAAATCACATGTGAGGAGGGATTATTATTAGAAAGAAACACATTTAGATGTCTTGAACATATTACAATTGTGTTTGTTTAAAAACACTAAGTAATGACACATCTAAAATGAAATAAATATTCCGATGTTTTAGGTATTTTCAGTTTCTTTATTTTGACTCGCATTTATGTTTTGTTGTTTTATTTACGAAGATAAAACAGTCCCTATTAGCTAGACTGGTATACTTTATTTTTACACTATATACTACATGTACTCAAAAGGCGATAACTACAAACCTTTACGTCGCAGTCTAATTTGTTTACATACGCGCACCTGCTTGAAGCATGACTCGCGAATACCAACTGCGTAGATCAATCTCCTTTGCAGAGAGCCGTCTCTTTACACTCACTTACAAATAGTAAATCGTAGGTGATTTAAAATGTTTATTTGGTTCGAAACAAATGAAGAAAAGAACAAACCGAGATAAAAACTAGTTTTAATAGAAAAATTACTTTGAACGAACACTCTCTGCCTATAAAGAGAGTTTCAAGAACGACACCTGCGAATAAGAAAGAATCGGGTCTTTCGTACAAAATTATTTCGTCCTTGACAATTTTAAATGTGTCATTTAATTCCCTAAAGGCATATTGCTTCCGATCTGCAAATTGTTATGGATCATTGACACAAGGGCGCTCATCATAATAGAATTTTAAATCATGAGTAGTTTTGTTATTTTCATTATAAAAAAGGAAGGAAAGAATTAAAATAAATTAACATGTTGTAGGGCTCAGTTTATGTTCGAAATTAAGTTTAAATTATACAACAATTTCAATGAGATTTAACTGTTTAGTTGATATTATATTTCGAATGTGGTCTAATTTATAAATATTGGACTACATTTCAACATTTGTTAAAGTATGATATAATTAGGATGCCAAGCTAATATCATTTTGAGAAAAAGAGAAAACTCAGCGATTTAACCCTTAACTCATTGTTTTAAAAGTATATTGTTGCAAAGGTGTCCACTGCTGACTTTAATAGAGGAAAGGTAACATTGTGTGCTATTGCATGCAAATCCTAAATTGTCTGTTTTGTGGTTTTATTGAAAAATAATAAAATTCAAATATTCTGACAAACATCTTGAAAAGTGTATGTGGAATTCACAAATCTTATAATTATTCCTTTATGAAAGCACTGTATACATACTAAGACTAAGACTAATGATTGGCAAGATTACTCATTTCCATTACTGTTTATGATCAATAATTAGTTGGTAGTCATACTTACCAACCCTCCAGATTCAATCGTGAGTCTCACGATTTGAAGGGCGTAACCCCACCCCCACGATCGTGAGGGAGAAACTCACGATTTTCGAAAATTCGAAAATTTAAAAAAAACAAATATATATATATATATTTTTTTTTTTAAATCATGAGGATAATTAAATGTACTGAAAATTGCTACAATCATTTTCTCATATCAACTTCTTAACATATTGTCACTGATTAAAGGCCCTTTCTTTCAACAAGTTCATAACAATGTGTGTAGCTCAACTACATGATTAAATGTACGTATTTTTCTTCTCCCTGTGTCTTTATTCCACTGGTACCCGGGTTTTTCATTCAAAAGTATGTCTATAAATTAAAATGTTGCTAATATTTTTATTTTCTTGGATGTAATATAAAAGTCTTTGACATAACAGACAACTTGCATGATTTTCTAGTTAACCACAGTTAAAACATTTCTTAATATCAAAGCACAGATTTGAAAACAGGCCAAAATAATACTTAAATGCTAATATACAGTTGAAAATAATCTGTTTAATAGAAAACATTCTCAAAATGAGTCTTTTTAATTATTTTCCTATATTAAATATTGAAAGTATTGTACATGTATCCCTGCATAGTTATCTAAATTCCGTTCTATTGTGAAAATTTCTACTGTTAAATACATGGCGTTGAAAATCTCCCCCTTCAAACCCCAATCCCCCACTTTGAGATCATGAAACTCCCCCTTGAAGATGAGAAAAGGTTGGTAAGCATGGGTAGTGTGTATGGTCAACCTACTTTGGAATAAAGATTGATCATAAACAATGAAAGGCTTCAATTATCATTTACTTCGTTGACAAAACAATGCAAGTTATGATACATTTTCACCTGACCCCACCCCTGATGTTCCAATATGCCCCTCAGTTGATAACTGTTTATTCAACTACTATATATAGGAATCTGCTGTGGTCGAGTGGTTAGCGTCGGGGATTTCGAAACCGGGTGTCCCGGGTTCGATCCCCAGTCGCGGCAATTCGGTCATGGTGGAGTGCCCTTGGGCAAGGCACATTTTCTAGCCTAGTACTGGTTTGTTCACCCAGGGAACATGAATAATAAAATTTAAATGCGCGCTAAATGACCTTAGCTGTCGATGCGCCATAAAACAATATACATTCATTCATTCAACTACTATACTGTTAGTGTTATGCATAACTTCACTATGGATATCCGGCGACATTGATGCGTTGCATCAACTTTCTCTTGTGTCTGATTTGAATAAGATTGATCCGCCTCATACCAAAGACTTTTAAAATGGTAGTAATGGCTTCCCTTCTTGGTGCCCAGGATTGCAGGGATAGTATTACAGCTGATACATTGATGTTTTAACCCTTTCCCTCATACGACAATTCTGCAGCAGACGACTTTGAACGTATTTTGTCAAAACATAGAAAATCTCCATAATTGAATGGATAACCTATGACAAAAAGTGGAAAACATTGTGGCCAAAGGAGAAATTGCACGTTTTGTGCAATTTCTTCTTTTGTCACTATGTTTTCAAAAAGCCGTCTGCTGCAGAGTCGTCAGAAAGCGTCTATATGAGGGAAAGGGTTAAGATAAATCATATCAATATTACTGGTAATTTAACTAGAAAAAAGCTGTGATATATAGAGGATATTTGTTTGTTTTGAGTGGATAGGGAATATATCTCATCGAGAAGTGCTACAATTGAATATTTATTTTCACAAGCGCGCAGCCACATATCCACTCAAAACAAACAAATTACAAATTTTCTTTTTATTTCATGATAATTGATGATGAAATAATAGAACTATTTGGTTTCTTCGTACCTGTTCACACACGGACGAATCTGTGTGAATGTATTTGTTTACTACACAATGTCAGACAATGACAATAAGTCTGATTTGTTAAATTTACGGAATACGGAATTATACATAGACTTAGATAAGATAAGGTTTTTATCACATGACAATGCTTGTATCCGATCTAATAATATACCCATTAGGTATTTCTTTATATATATATAATGTGTGTTGTACAACATGACCGGAAACTAGGAAAAGGACGTCATACTCACAGTGTGGGTGATACGGATTATATCTCACTGATAGAACTCAGTATCTCATCGTTTAGCATTAAATAAAATAGAAATACTGTTGAAAATGGCATTAACGCTTTCTCACATACATCTTGGAAAACATCTTGGCCAAAATATGGAATATCTCTTTATTCTTGAATCCGAAAGTAAAGATTTCACCTTTTACCACTTCTGTCAAAACTCCCAGGTGCCCAGGGATTACTTTCTCCGATGTTTTCAAAAAAGACAATTTTTTGTTTTAAAGTGTCAAAAAACCAATTGAAATAATGAATACCATTATGTAGAAAAAGCTAGAAACTAATCTAATACATGCGATGACAACTTCTTGCATTTGACTTTTTGCTTTTATTTTATCACAGAAAATTGCATTGTAACATGCCTTTGGGAAATCATTGAATTACATGTTAACCCTTTCCCTCATATAAACGCTTTCGGAACCCTCTGCAGCAGACGGCTTTTTGAAAACATAGTGACAAAAGAAGAAATTGCACAAAACGTGCAATTTCTCCTTTTGCCACAATGTTTTCCACTTTTAGTCATAGGTTATCCATTCAATTATGGAGATTTTCTATGTTTTGACAAAATATGTTCAAAGTCGTCTGCTGCAGAATTGTCGTATGAGGGAAAGTGTTATGTTGAACTGGTTTTGTACTGTCATTTCCATTGGAGAGACTTTTTCCTGCAGTATCTTTCTCAGAATCTTATGTTATAGGTATTCAAGAGTATTGTAACTTTAAGTACCCACAATATAGGGTTTGGTGATCCTTTTAACACATTCCCCAGAACAATAAAACAGCAGCAGACAACTTTGAAAAAATGATGACCAATTTCATCTTTTGTCATTAGTTTTCAAAGGTCCTTTGATTCAGAATTGCCAGAACGTGACTGCAAATGGAAAAGGTGTTAACCCTTTCTAACAAGTCTGCAGCAGACGACTTTAACCCTTACCCACATACAACAAATCTGCAGCAGACAATTTGGAAACATCCAGGCAAACAGACAACAGGCTCTATAAATGTAGGTATATTTACTTATAAGAGATGAAAACATTGTGGCAAAAGAAGAAATTGCTCGTTTTGAGCAATTTCTACTTTTGTCACAATGCTTTCAAAAGTCATCTGCTGCTGAGGCGTCAGAAAGCGTCTTCATGTGGGAAAGGCGTAAAAACAAATTGACAAAAACTTGAAAAAAAAAAATCATAAATGAGACTTCTATTATGAAATAGAGTTGAAAACATAGTAGCAAAAAGAGATTTCTCCTTTTGTCACAAAGTTTTTCAAAAGTGTGTCGGAATGTGCCTGCAAATGGGAAAGGGGTTACTTAAGAACATGAAATACTTCCCTCATCTGTAACAGCTTGGATTATTATCAATTATAATAGCAGACATGTGATAATTGCCAATGAAATGTGCAGGTTGTGTTAACAGCAGTCTAGCAAGAAAATGTAGACTTCCTCATCCAAATATTTAACCCTTTCCCACATATAGACGCTTTCTGACGCCTCTGCAGCAGACGGCTTTTTGAAAACATAGTGACAAAAGAAGAAATTGCACAAAACGTGCAATTTCTCCTTTTGCCACAATGTTTTCCACTTTTTGTCATAGGTTATCCATTCAATTATGGAGATTTTCTACTGTTTGACAAAATACGTTTAAAGTCGTCTGCTGCAGAATTGTCGTATGAGGGAAAGGGTTAAAACATCAATGTATCAGCTGTAATACTATCCCTGCAATCCTGGGCACCAAGAAGGGAAGCCATTACTACCATTTTAAAAGTCTTTGGTATGAGGCGGATCAATCTTATTCGTATAAAGTATATAATTAGTTGGTTGTGTGTCTAGTCAACCTACTTTGGAATGGAGATTGATCATAAACAATGAAAGGCTTCAATTATCATTCACTTCGTTGACAAAACAATGTAAGTTATGATACATTTTCACTTGACCCCACCCCTGATGTTCCAATATGCCCCTCAGTTGATAACTGTTTATTCAACTACTATAATGTTAGTGTTATGCATAACTGCACTATGGATATCCGGCGACATTGATGCATTGCATCAACTTTCTCTTGTAACAAATTGTGAAAGGTTTATTATAATGGCGTTTACTTATTGTGTTATGTCTTCCAAGTTACATTTAATACTGACAGTGAAATATAGATTTTTATCTCACTGATATTTCCTTGTGTGTAGTTTAACTGCTCTGCAAATAAAATTTATGACCATTATGTCAGTTAATCTTAAGGATCATTTCCATTGATATTAACCCTTTCCCTCATACAACAATGCTGCAGCAGACGACTTTGAACGTATTTTGTCAAAAAATAGAAAATCTCTGAAAACCCTTTGGCAAAATATATGGAATATCTTTATGAATTATGTATTTAAACTCTGAATAGAGTTGAAAACATTGTGGCAATTAAAATGTGTTGTTGTTTTCAAACTGTGCCTTGGTTAATTGAAAAGGGTAATTAATGCAGTATTGTTCAATGAATGCTTGTCAGGACATTTTGAAGAAGAATTGGAATAATTTTGTTAGTGTTCAATGGTTTGTTTATAAATATGAACATGTTGAGTATTTTTAAACCTTAGAATTAACCCTTTCCCTCATACGGCAATTCTGCAGCAGACAAATTTGAATGTATTTTGTCAAAACATTGAAAATCTCCATAATTGAATGGATAACCTATGACAAAAAGTGGAAAACATTGTGGTAAAAGGAGGAATTGCACGTTTTGTGCAATTTCTTCTTTTGTCACTATGTTTTCAAAAAGCCGTCTGCTGCAGAGGCGTCAGAAAGCGTCTATATGAAGGAAATGGTTAAACCTGTATACCAACTTCAGACGCTTTTTGACACATCTGCAGCAGACGATTTTGAAAACAGTGTGACTAAAGGAGAAATTGATAATTATTGCCACAATCTTTTTGAACTCCATTCAATTATAGAGATGATCTATTATTTTTACTTGCATGTCTTTTCAAAATCCTTAATAAAATGGTGAAAAACGAGATCCTCTAAAACAGACAATTTCCTATGATCTTGGTTTTCAAGTGCTCTCATGCAATTGTTATAGAAGGCAATTAGTTCTTTTAACCCTTTCCTTGACACAGACAACTTTTGATGCCTAGGTGACAGCTGAATTATGAACAAAGTGTGGAATGTGGAATGTTTTGAACTGTTTTAAAAATATTATTTCAGAATGGAAGGTGATATGCCAACAAAAATGGAGGGCTTGCATGGCGTGAAACGCTTGTAACTAAAATTGGTATTTTAATTGTTACCAAGGTTAATCACCTCGCCATAAAGTCTTTATAAGCGTTAAATATTTTTTCTTGGTAAACAATGGAAATTTAGGTGCCATTGCTCGTTCTGAGCGATGGCATTTAAACTTGCATTATTTACAAATTGCCCGAGGGTTTTCAATATAGGTTTTTAGTTACAACCGTTTCATGCCAAGCCCCGGAATCCGCTGTGGTCGAGTGGTTAGCGTCGGGGATTTCGAAACCGGGTGTCCCGGGTTCGATCCCCAATCGCGGCACTACGGTCATGGTGGAGTGCCCTTGGGCAAGGCGCATTTTCTAGCCTAGTACTGGTTTGTTTACAAAGGGATCATGAATAAGTGAACTGTCGCCGTGATATAACTGAAATAATGTTGAAAGCGGCGTAAAACCCCAATAAATAAATAATTTCATGCCAAGCCCTTGAAATTCTTCTGATGTTTTCAATGCTTTCCCACATACAACAAAATCTGTAGCTGATGACTTTGAAATCATCTTAGAAAAATTATGGAAAATCTCTATTAATCGAGTTGAAAACTCTGTGGCAAAAGGATATTAAATAGTTCATTATAATGTTTTTTTTCCTTTTATCACATTGTTTTCAGAAGCAGTCTACTGCATATGTGTGAAGGGGTTAAAGATTGAAACAACTCCAAAAATATCATATTATGTAACTGTTCAGGTCTCCTTGGATTTGACAGTTTAAATAATCCTTTACAAATAAATTTGATGTTTTATTGTATGAAGCCATTTTTTTTAAGTCTGTTATATCTTAATCCTTTCCCACCTGGAGACGCATTTTGACGCAATAGCAGCAGACAACTTTTGAAATTTCTTCTTTGGCCACACTATTTTCAACTTTAATTAACAATTACGCGACTATTTTCAACTTTAATTAACAATTACGCTATCTTTTATGGAGATTTTTCAGGTTTTTGTCACTATGTTTTCAATGTCGTCTGCTGCAGATTTGTTTTATGTGGGAAATGGAATACAGGCTGTACAAGTTACATTTTCTGGGCTTCATGTGAAACAGTTAACAATATGTATTTACAGCTGTTTTGCATGAAACCATTGATTTGGTGATTAACTTATTACATAAACAAAATAGATTGTGCCACTTGAAAATGGACTTCAACTAATTGCCTTTGGAGTGGGAGGTCCTCCATTTACTATCCGATCTTCACCATACATACATGCTCTGGATTGAAAATGACCAAAGAACCATACCAGTAGAGCATCCTCATGGGCCTCTTGTTCATAATGGCAGACTGCAAAAGAATTGCAGACATGTTTGGAAATTCGCCTCAAAAGAGGAATTTATATTATCCCATTATATTATCAGTTGCGGTGAATTTGTACGTAGGATAGTTTTCTTTGTTTGATTCTTACCAGTTTTACAATGATCGAGATTTTCGAAGCGATGTATCCTTGATTTACTTGGGATTTATTATTGCGAATCGTCCCGATTTTCAAAATGGTGGACTACGAAAATATTTTTGCATGTAGTTTGGAAATTCGGCTCGAAAGAGGAATTTAAATAAACCCACGTATCAATTACGGTGAATTTGTACGTAGGATAGTTTTCTTTGTTTCATTCTTGCCAGTTTGATAATGATCGAGATTTTCCAAGCGATGTATACTTGAAATCATCCCGATTTTCAAAATGGCGGACGACGAAAATATTTGTGCATGCATGTTTTTTGAAATAACGATCCTAATGATTGAATTTGCATGAACATTTCATAAACTTACCCATTCTAAGGTGACTTCTGGTTATGTTATTGTTTTAGTGCAAACATTTGTGTTATTGATTATAGGTAATTTCGGTAAACAATATTTCTTTTTGTAATTCTTTTTTTCTCACCTGTTCTCTCTCGCCTGTCATAGTAAATATATCAACAATTTGAAAAAAAAATCTGATTCAAAATTATGGTAAATATATATCGAACAAAAAACTTATATCTAGTTTGTACACTTTTATTCAAGAATTAACCATATAAATCATGCATATACGAATAAACCCTTCTACAAGAGAACTTTAAGAAAAATATTCAGTAGATGGGATAGGTATTGGAAAAAACAATTCAACACTTTAAGGGTTAAACAGTATGAGGAAATTGATATTTTATAAATAAAACATCTTTTGTGACTTTAATTATAAACTAGATCATACTTCATTATTTGAACAGGTAATTAAGGAATCAATTGGATATTGTTAACCCTTTCCCTCATATAGATGCTTTCTGATGCCTCTGCAGCAGACGTCTTTTTGAAAACATAGTGACAAAAGAAGAAATTGCTCAAAACAAGCAATTTCTCCTTTTGCCACAATATTGTCCATTTTTAGTCCATTCAATTATAGAGATTTTCCATTTTTTGACAAAATATGTTTAAAGTCGTCTGCTGCTGAATTGTCGTATGAGGGAAAGGGTTAATTGATTGGAATACAGGATAAACGAGTAGACTTTTTGTCTCATTCTGTCACAGTCCCTTTTCCACATACAACAAATCTTCAGCAGACATTACTTTTGAAAATAACTTGAGAAAAATGTGTAATAACTATGGAATTATAAATAATAAATATTAATGAATAAAGTTGAAAACAAATCGGCAAAAAGGAAAAATGATTACCACAAGCAATGTATGCTTAAAAATTGTCGCAATATTTTTTTCAAAAAGACGTCTGCTGCAGATGGGTCAAAATTCATCTTCATATCGGAAAGAGTTAATCGTACAAATCAATTGTTGAGTCTTTGCATGATAAACCATACCCAACCACAGTGCTAATTCAAGTTGTTTAGATTCAGATCAAAATAACTAACACTGCTGAGCTTGTTATCCCTTTCCCTCATACAACAATTCTGTAGCAGAAGACTTTGAACATATTTTGTCAAAACATAGAAAATCTCTATAATTGAATGGATAACTTATGACAAAAAGTGGAAAACATTGTGGCAAAAGGAGAAATTGCACGTTTTGTGCAATTTCTTCTTTTGTCACTATGTTTTCAAAAAGCCGTCTGCTGCAGAGGCGTCAGAAAGCTTCTATATGAGAAGAAAGGTTAAAATTGATAATTGACATGCATTCAATAAAGCGATTGATGGACTTCTTGTAATCTGGTGTCATGTTATGTGTTACTTTGACATTTTGTTTCTTTGAACAAATTGATAAAAAAGTGTGAAAGGATCAAAAAATATCGAGCGAAATCAAAACTAGTCCCTTTTTTTCATGTGGCAAGTTTTCGATTTTTTCTGTTTTAGCAGGTAGCAAGTTCCCATTTTAGGTAGAAAATTTGCTACTTGCTACCTGCTAATTTCGAACCCTGGATATGACTGAAAAATTGTTGAAAGCGGTGTAAAACACCAAACAATCAATCAATGAGATGCATCAAAATGTGTCTGTTAGATTATGGTTACATTTATGTCTGTTTGTGGAAATAGATTATGGTTACATTTATGTCTGTTTGTGGAAATAGATTATGGTTACATTTATGTCTGTTTGTGGAAATAGATTATGGTTACATTTATGTCTGTTTGTGGAAATATCTATCATGGTTACATTTATGTCTGTTTGTTGAAATAGAGAGGAATCCGCTGTGGTCGGGTGGTTAGCGTCGGGGATTTCGAAACTGGGTGTCCCGGGTTCGATCCCCAGTCGTGGCACTACAGTCATGGTGGAGTGCCCTTGGGCAAGGCACATTTTCTAGCCTAGTACTGGTTTGTTTACCCAGGGATCATGAATAAGTGAACTGTCGCCGTGATATAACTGAAACCCCAATAAATAAATATTGTTGAAATAGATCATGGTTACATTTATGTCTGTTTGTGGAAATAGATTATGGTTACATTTATGTCTGTTTGTGGAAATATATCATGTACATTTATGTCTGTTTGTTGAAATATCTATCATGGTTACATTTATGTCTGTTTGTTGAAATAGAGAGGAATCCGCTGTGGTCGGGTGGTTAGCGTCGGGGATTTCGAAACCGGGTGTCCCGGGTTCGATCCCCAGTCGTGGCACTACGGTCATGGTGGAGTGCCCTTGGGCAAGGCACATTTTCTAGCCTAGTACTGGTTTGTTTACCCAGGGATCATGAATAAGTGAACTGTCGCCGCGATATAACCGAAATAATGTTGAAAGCGGTGTAAAACCCCAATAAATAAATATTGTTGAAATAGATCATGGTTACATTTATGTCTGTTTGTGGAAATAGATTATGGTTATTACATTCATGTCTGTTTGTGGAAATAGATTATGGTTACATTTTATGTCTGTTTTTGGAAATAGATTATAGTTTCATTTATGTCTGTTTGTGGAAATAAATTATGGTTACATTTATGTCTGTTTGTGGAAATAGATTATGGTTACATTTAGTTGTTAGATGATGAAGTTTTCTAAATAAAGCCAAATCTCCTTTGGTTTGAGATTGGAAAAGTACCACTCAGAAATAAGACGAGAATCTGGGGACAATTGAGCTAAAAGGGATAGACTGAATCTGAAGCTTAAAGTGTGGGCAAAAAATACTCGGAACAAATGTTATTGGATTTCTAGTGCTCCGAGAGCCATGCTTGGAAAGTGATATAAGTGGAGTGAAAAAAAGCCTAACTTTAGTATGACTCAGGGCACACAAAAAGTTTGATTGAGAGAAAAGGGGGGAAAAGTGTGATGTTGTTCTAAAGAGAATACTGAATTATTAATGGATGATTTGATATTTTGGCTTTGCCTATATATATATATATATATATGTATAATTAGTGTGGATTATAATGACAGTTTGGCATTTGCAAAGTGAATAGGGGTATGATTGCTTTGTAACTGTTCACTTTATGTGATATTTTGAATGTCGTCTGCTTTGAGATGAGAATGCAAGGCACATTTTCTAGCCTAGTACTGGTTTGTTTACCCAGGGATCATGAATAAGTGAACTGTCGCCGTGATATAACTGAAATAATGTTGAAAGCGGCGTAAAACCCCAATAAATATGAATATAAATATTGAGATAAGAATACGAATATGAGTTAAATGAATATAATGTAGTGATATTTGGATGATATGTTAATCCTTTCCCTCATACGACAATTTTGCAGCAGACGATTTTGAACATATTTTGTCAAAACATAGAAAATCTCCATAATTGAATGGAATCCATTAACCTGTGACTAAAAGTGGAAAATATTGTGGCAAAAGGAGAAATTGCTCGTTTTGAGCAATTTCTTCTTTTGTCACTGTTTTCAAAAAGCCGTCTGCTGCAGAGGTGTCAGGAAGCGTCTATATGAGGGAAAGGGTTGAACATGTTGAGGGAAAAGGAGAAATATGGCTCTAGTTTTGAGCATTAAGTCTACTTTTCCAACAATGTTTTCTAAAGTTGTTAAGTTTAACCAAAATGACATCTTCACTCTTGCAGATTTTCTAGCCTTGAAAAAGTTCTATAAATAAATGTATAATTATTGATTAGGTTGAAAAGATCGTGGCAAATGGAGAAATTTGCAGCAATTTATCCTTTATTCACAATGTTTTCAAAAGTGGTCTGCTGGAGATGCATTAAAAACATGTCTGCAGTTTGGAAAGGGTTATGTTTCTATCCTTTAAAGTATATTCATGCTTGAATTAAAGTATATTCATGCTTGAATGATGAATTGGATATCTGCTTGAACCCACATAACAGTGTGATTGGATTCTGAAATTGTCGAATTCCATGATATGGGACTTTTTAGCTCACCTGTGCACAAAGTGCAAGGTGAGCTATTGTGATCACATTTTGCCTGGCGTCATCCGTCTGGCATTGTCCGTTGTGCGTCGTCAACATATGCGATTGTTAACACTCTACAGGTTACATTTTGCTTTCAATCTTCATGAAAGGTTATCAGAACATTCATCTCCATCAAATCTTGGACAAGTTCGAAACTGGGCCGTAAGAGATCACATTGAAGGGAAACTTTGTTAACACTGAGTAGACTGGAGGCCACATTTTCAACTTGAGCACTTTATCGGAATGTTTGTCTTGATGATATGTAAGTCAAGTTCGAACTTGTTAACACTCTACAGGTTACATTTTGCTTTCAATCTTCATGAAAGGTTATCAGAACATTCATCTCCATCAAATCTTGGACAAGTTCGAAACTGGGCCGTAAGTCAAGTTCGAACTTGGGTCATGTCGGGTCAAAAAGTATGTCACTAGGTCAAATTGAAGGAAAATCTTGTTTACACTCCAGAGGCCGCAATTTTTGCTTCAGCAGTTTTGTCGGAATTGTTGTCTTGAAAACTTTTAGTTCAAGTTCAAATATGGGTCATATTTGGTCAGAAACTAGGTCACTAGGCCAAATTGAAGGGAACTCTTGTTAACACTGTAGACGCCGCAATCTTTGCTTCAGCAGCTTGACATTTGGTCAGAATGTTGAGCTGAATGATATCAAGGCCAAGTTTTAATATGGGTCATGACGGGTCAAAAACAAAGTCACTAGGCCAAATTGAAGGGTAATCTTGTTAACACTCTCGAGGCCACATTTTCAACTTGAGCATGATGAAACTATCAGAATGTTTATCGTGATGATATCTAGGTCAAGTTCGAATATGGGTCATATTGGGTCAGAATCTAGGTCACTAGGCCAAATGGAAGAAAAATCTTGTTAACTCTAGAAGCCGCTTTTTTGACTACAACAGCTTGAAATTTGGTCAGAATGTTTATCTAAATGATATCTAGGCCAAGTTTGAATATGGGTTATGCCGGACTAAAAACTAGGTCACTAGGCCAAATTGAAGGGTAATCTTGTTAACACTCTCAAGGCCACATTTTCAACTTGAGCATGATGAAACTATCAGAATGTTTATCTTGATGATATCTAGGTCAAGTTCGAATATGGGTCATATTGGGTCAGAATCTAGGTCACTAGGCCAAATTGAAAGGAAATCTTGTTAACAATGTAGAAGCCGCAATCTTTGCTTCAGCAGCTTGAAATTTGGTCAGAATGTTTATCTAAATGATATCTAGGCCAAGTTTGAATATGGGTTATGCTGGACTAAAAACTAGGTCACTAGGCCAAATTGAAGGGAAATCTTGTTAACACTCCAGTGGCCACATTTTTTGCTTCAGAATTTTTGTCAGAATGTTTGTCTTAAAGATATCTAGGTGAAGTTCGAATATGGGTCATATTGGGTCAGAAACAAGGTCACTAGGCCAAATTGAAGGAAAATCTTGTTAACTCTGTAGAAGACTCATTTTTTGCTAGAGCTGCTTGATATTTGATGAGAATGTTTATCTAAATGTTATCTAATGTTTTGCCTCAGCAGCTTGAAATTTTGTCAGAATGTTTGTCTGAATTATATATCTAGGTCAAGTTCAAATATGGGTCATATTGTCAGAGACATGGACAATAAACTAAAATATTGTTCAAACTCTGGAGGCCGCATTTTTATTTTGAGCAAGTTGAAATTTTGTCAGAATGTTGTCTTGATGATATCTAGTCCATGTTGGAATATGGGTCATATCAGGTAAAAAAATATAGATCACTAGGCCAAATGAAGGAAAATCTTGTTAACACTGGAGGTTGCATTCAGAATAATTGTCTTGATGTGTTTTGCATTGCAGTACATTGTATAATTAAGGTGAGCGAACTAGGGTTATCATGGCCCTCTTGTTTACTGTCTGTCTCTTATGATTTTTAGCTCTACTGGCTGAAAGCCAGTCAAGCTTATGTCATGGCAAATTGTCCGCTGTGCGTGTGTGCAAACATCAACTTTTTGCTTCAAACGACTTCTCCTTCCTAACTACTTGGCCAATTGGGATGAAACTTCATAGGAAGCATCCTCTCAATGTCCTCTCGTAAATTCCTTAAAAATGTTTGGATCCATGCAAATATTCCTCCAAGCCATGTTGTTTGGTCGAAAAATATGGTCACCAGGGTGCTTGGCTATTTTGCCGTATATGGCTATTATATATATAGTGAAAGCTTAAAAAATCTTCTCCTGAAAGTTTTTGGCTGATTTTTTTCAAATAATTTTGTAGAAATGTTGCTCGGATGACCCTCTATCAAATTCCTTCCAGCCATGTTGATAATCAAAAAACATGGCCTCCAGGTGACGGCTTTATTTTGCCTTATATGGCTATAATGAAAACTTCTTCTCCTCCGAAAGTATCTGGCCGATTTTCAAATAATTTTGTAGAAATTTTACTTGGGTGACTTTCTATCAGATTCCACCAAGCCATGTTGATTGTTCTTAAAATATGGCTGCCAGGGGCTGGGGCTGTAAGCCTTAAATTGGCTTTAGTGAAATCTTTAAAAATGTTCTCCTCCCAAACTATTTGGCCGATTTTCAAATAGTTTCGCAGAAATGTTTCTTGGGTGACACTCTATGCGATTCCTTCAAGTCGCTGTGATTGGTAAAAAAACATGGCCACAAGGGCTGTTTGGAGATTTAATTTTTGCCTAATGGCAGTGGAGCGATACTGGTCCTCTTGGACCTTTTGTTTTTAAGTCGTCTGCATTCAAAAACATTGTTGGAAAAAAGTTGCTACATCTGGAAAAATAGAAAATATTGATTTTGAAGTAGGTGAACTGGCCACCATGATATGACTGAAAAACTGTTGAAAACTCCAATTAATCAATCTATCAATCAAGTTGTCTTCACAAAAGGCCTCAATCGCAAGTTCATTCCAACGCCTGCAGTTGATTCCAAAGATGGTAGCAATGGCTGCCCTCCAGGTGCTCAGGGTAAGCATTACAACTGACTGGCTGGGGTCAGGATAATTGGACCAAAAGAACTGGTAGATCACCCAGGATGTGCAGTGATATAACTTGTAAAATTGCTGAAAATAGTGTAAAACAGCAAACATTCAATCAATCTTAACTGTCTTCAAGTTTAAACTGTCTGCATTTACCACTTCCCCTCATACGACAATTCTGCAGCAGACGACTTTGAACATATTTTGTAAAAAAAATAGAAAATCTCTATAATTGAATGGATAACTAAAAGTGGAAAACATTGTGACAAAAGGAGAAATTGATCGTTTTGAGCAATTTCTTCTTTTGTAACTATGTTTTCAAAAAGCTGTCTGCTGCAGAGGTGTCAGAAAGTGTCTATATGATAGATACAAGAAAACGTGTCAATAATGGATTTTAAAGGTTCTATAATATTTATATGCATATGCATGTACCAATATATGTTTATATTTCCTTTAAATGTTGTCTGCTGTAACGGGCATCAAAAATGTCTTCTATATATACATATTGCAAAAAGGGTTAACTATTATGATCAGCAAAGATTTTTTATAGGACTGTGTACATGTAGACATGTGTACTCTAGGGAGGGGGGTTTATTTTTACACCTGGTTCATTGAGGCACTTCAAAATTCATTATTTGTCCAAAGGTTCTTGTTTATATATTCGACAGTATGATCTTGTCTGCACATGAGAGAGTAGGAAATTCAGTCTGATGGTAACATATGAACTTTGAAAGTGGCCTAGTTTTGTGATTAATCACTGTGTAAAGATCGTTTTTGTTGAGTGTTAAACGTTATTGACGTTTACTTGTAGAGAGTGTTGTGTGCGTTTGTATTTGTGAAATACCTGAGGATTTTTGTGTGGGATTATGATAAGTTTGTGTGAGTGCTTGCACGTAACAGTGACCTATTTGAAATTTTAACTAAACTTTGGAAATTTAAATCTTTTCCCACAAAAAAAAAATATGCAGCAGACAATTAGTTAGAACTATGGAATCTCTCTATGAAATGAAAGAACAATTATCGAATAAAATGGAAAAAACCTTGTGGCATAAGGAGAAATTGCTCATGATGAGCAATTCCTCCTTTTGCCACAATATTTTCAAAATGTGTCTGCTGCAGAGGAGACAGAACATGTCTGAATGTGGGAAAGGGTTAACACTTTGGCTGATATGAAATATTTCCAAGTTGTCTGTTTTTAACCCTTTCTTACATGCAGATGCATTTTGAAGCCAGACTGAAGCAGGTGTCTTTTGAAAACATAATACCAAAAGCAGAGATTGCTCCTAATTATTAGCTATTTCTCCATTTGCCAACTATATTTTCGATCAACTCTATTAAAAAATTAAACTTTCATTTATAAAGATTTCTTGTTTTGTTTGCCTAGATATTTTAGAAGCTGTCTGCTGCAGATTTGTCATAATTATGTGCGAAAGGATTACGAATAAAAGTGTTATTTATGAATAAATTTGAAGAATTATTGTCAGTCATATTGGTGAAGACATCAGAGGAGAATTTCTCATGTTGATCAATGTGTCCTTTTGCCCACAATGCTGTCAGAGCTCTAAGTTAAAGGACGTTTTGCATGTCTAAAATGTGTATTTGACCCTCTAATCCTATGTTGTTGGTACTCAAAAGAGACGATTTTTTTTGAGTACCCGCAACATAGGGTTTGCTTTAATAATAAGAGAGAAATTGTTGGAAACAGTAGAAGAGCTGAATACCCCTCCTAAATATCTGGACCTCTCAGGCATCATTATGCCATCTGTTATAGGAAAAGAGTAGACTAGCTTAATTGCATAGATTCATTAACCCTGTCCCTCATACGACAATTCTGCAGCAGACGACATTGAACATATTTTGTCAATAAATAGAAAATCCATAGACTAAAAGTGGAAAACATTGGGACAAAAGGAGAAATTGCTCATGTTGAGCAATTTCTTCTCTTGTCACTATGTTTTCAAAAAGCTGTCTGCTGCAGAGGCGTCAGAAAGCGTCTATATGACGGAAAGGGTTAACCCTGTCCCACATGTAGACACATTATAGCACCACTGCAGCAGATGACTTTTTGAAAACATTGTTCCAAAAGGTGAATATGGCTGACATGATGAGCAATTCCCTTTTTGCCACAATATTTTCAACTCTATATCTTAGTATCTGATAATTAAACCTTCATTCATGAAGATTTTTCACTTTTTTGCCAGTATGATTGTGAAGTCGTCTGCTGTAGATTTGTTGTAAGTGGGAAAGGATTAATGGGAAAGGATTAAACCTTTCCCCATCTATAGAGGCATTTTGACGCCTCTGCAGCAGACGACTTTTGAAAACATTGTGACAAAAGCAGAAATTGCTCAAAACAAACAATTTCTCCTTTCTACACAATGTTTTCAACTTTATTTCAGTAATTCTACCTTCATTTCTAGAGATTTTCCATGTCTTGAGTAGATGTTTTCAAAGTCATCTGCTTCAGATGTGTTGTATGTGGGAAAGGGTTAACCTTGTCTTTGATAAGGACACCACATACATAAATATCAATTTCTCTTCCTACAACATTCCAGTTCTCAAAACTTAGCAAAACTGCACTTACAAGTTTCTATTTCTGTTTTATAAAGGTCTTCTTTGTTTGTTTACAAAGCAGTCAATTGGAAAAAATACATGAATCATACAATTGTTTACAAAGCAGTCTACTAGAAAAGTGTAGGAACAATATTTGGGTCACCTGTTATTGTTTATGAAAACAATTTTGAAAACATACACAATTACTGTGTTTCTATCATTCACTAGTTAGTTATCTGTTTTGGATACAAGAAAAGTAGAGGTTATGGACTGGACATGTAGTATTTGTACTTTGTAAGTTATGGATAGGACATGTAGTATTTTGTACTTTAATCGAAAGTCGTGGACGGGACAAATAGTATTAGTACCTTTTAAGTCATGGACTGGTTATGTAACATTTCTACTTTGTAAGTTATGGACTGGATTAAGCAGTATTAGTACTTTTTAAGTCATGGACTGGTTCATAAAGTATAGTATTTCTACTTTGTAAGTCAATGCCTAAACGAGAAGTATTTATACTCTAAGTTATGAACTGGACATGTATTTGTACTTTGTCAGTCATAGACTGGACAAGCACTGTTTGTACTTTGTAAGCCATTGACTGTACATGTAGTATTTGTACTAAAGTTGTAAGTCATAAACTGTACAAGAAGTATTTGTACTGTGTAAGTTATGGACTGGACTTGTAGTATTTGTACTTTGTAAGTTATGGACTGGACATGTAGTATTTGTACTTTGTAAGTTATGGACTGGACATGTAGTATTTGTACTCTGTAAGTTATGGACTGGACATGTAGTATTTGTACTTTGTAAGCCATGGACTGGACATGTAGTATTTGTACGCCGTAGACTTATGTAGTATTTGTACTTTGGAAATAATGGACTCTAAAATTAGTATTAATTTTGTACTTTGTAAGTCATGGACTGGACAAGTATATATAGTGTTTATACTTTGTAAGTCAAGGTGTGTTATTGTGATCGCCCTATGTCCAGCGTGAGGTGGCTGGCGTGTGTTGTCCGTCAACATCTTCTCTGTAACCAGCAGGTCCTTTTCAAAGTTCCTTCAAGTTTATTTGGTCTGTTTTGCCTTTTATGGCTATAGTCAAAACTTTAATAACCTTCATCTCCGAAAGAATCTGACCGATTCTAAATTATCTCAACTTTCCAGGGTGTTACCCTCTGCCAGATTCCTTCAGGGCCATGTTGATTGATTTGTAGAAAAACATGGCCACGAATTAAGCGGCAGGGCTGTTTTGCCTTATTTGGCTATAGTGTAAACTTTAAAAATCTTCTTCTCCAAAAGTAACTGGCAACTTTGTAGAATTGTTTCTAAGATGACCATTTACGAGAACAGCTCAAGCCATGCATGTTGATTGGTAGAAAAAAGTTGTTGTGATTGGCATGACAAACCACATTGCATTTCTCAGGTGAGCGTTCCAGGGCCATCATGACCCTCTTGTTTCTTTCTTAACAATACTTGGACTTGTTCTTTACATGTCATCAACCACATACAGACCTTTACTGATGCCTCTGCAGCAAAATCAAGCAATTTCCCATATTTCACAACAAAATAAATTACAGAATATTTATATATACCATCATTTATACAGATATTCCTATGTTTACATAAACAGCTACTGCAGATGTGTTGTATATGGGAAAGTGATAGCTCTTCATTTTCATTGTTCATTCAGTGTTCATGACAGTCATAATACAAAAGTCGCGCATATATGTAAATAGCCTGACTGGTAATTAATGCATGACGATTAATTAGTGTGTTAATTGGTGTTTTTGAAGTGATATATTGTGTAAGTAGGTTAGACATTATGCTTTACTTCCTTCTGGCTAACTTCTCCTTTTCGCTGTATGTTCTCAATTCTGGATTAATATAAGGTTTTAAATGTTCCATATATATCATACATCATGTAGGTAGATTTAATTACCCACATACAACAAATCTGCAGCAGACGACTTTGAAAACAATAGTGACAAAAACCTGAAAAACTCCAATAAAAATAGCTTATTTGTTACATAAAGTTGAAAACATTGTAGCCAAAGGAGAAATTGCTCATCATGAGTAATTTCACTTCTGGCCACAATGTTTTCAAAAGTCGTCTGCTGCTATTGCATCAAAATGCGTCTGCAGAGGGGAAAGGGTTAATTGAATGATTCTTTCCTAATTAAAGATCCATTTGCAGCAGGGTATTGTAAGCAATAGCAAAAAACGAAATTGCACTTCATGAGTAATCTCTCCTTTTTCCCTAATGTTTTCAAATCTAATTACAACAATTATATTTTCATTTACGAAGATTTTCATATTCTTTGCCAATATGTTTTCAGAGTGGTTTGCTGCAGATTCCTTGTGTATGGGAGAAAGTTTATTAACCCTTTCCCTCATACGACAATTCTGCAGCAGACGACTTTGAACAAGTTTCGTCAAAAAATAGAAAATCTCTTAAATTGAATGTATGACTAAAAGTGGAAAACATTGTGGCAAAAGGTGAAATTGCTCATTTTGATCAATTTCTTTCAGTGTTTTCAAAAAGCTGTCTGCTGCAGAGGCGACAGAAAATGTCTATATAATGGGTTAAAGCAGCTGACATATCTTATCAAGAAAAGGTTCAATTGTATATTGCAGTAACCTATCTAAAAGTGAACTCCGGCACTGTGGCATACAATCTTTTTCTCTTATATACATAAATAGTGCAGAGCCTCGGTAGCGACGCGAGCTGTCAAACCAGGGGTTGTGAGTTCGAATCCTGGCTCGACAAACTTTCTTTCCGACGATTGACAAAAGTCAATGCGGAATGCGTCATTCGTCTTCCACCAATGGGCTAAGTCTATGTGGAAAAGTATCCAGTTGCTTGGGAAGATTGTTGTGTGGAGTACTGGTGTTAAAAAAACAGGAAATGCATGAGTAGGTGAACTTGCCGCCGTGATATGACTTGAGATATTGTTAAAAACGGCGTTAAACCCCAATCAATCAATACATAAATAGTGCTTCTAAGCACTTTCCGACATGCAGCCATTACTGAGAAAGCATTGCGCTAAAAGCAAAAATTGCTCGTATTTTACGTGTCTTAGTGGTATATTTAGGAAATAAAAATAAATATATCCCATTTTCCTAGACAAGCAATTTTTCCTTTTTGCCACAATATTTTCAAAAGTCTTCAAATGAGGAAAGGGTCAACAAATTCAAAAGATTAGAAAGAAAAAAAAAAATTGTTGATAATTGAACGTTTGATTTTTAGGTGTAAAAGTTACATCATGTAGGTTGAAAAGGAGAAATAACTCATAATGAATGGATTAAAAAAAAAAAATTAATATATTCCCTCTTTCCATCATTTCAAGCTCACCTGAGAGCAAAGTGCTCAAGGTTTGCTATTGCGATCACATTTTGTCTGGGGTCCGTCAAACATGAGGCATCAACAATTGTCTTGTTAACACTCTACAGGCAACATTATGCATCCAATCTTCATGGACGTTTATCAGAATGTAGATCTCCATCAAATCTTGGCCAAGTTCGAAACAGGTTCGTGTGAGATCACAAATTGAGTCACAAGTTCACATTGAAGAAAAATCTTTCTAATTGAAGAACACTCTGGAGGTCACATTTTTAACTTCGGCGTGTTGAAACTGTCAGAATAATTGTCTGATTGATATCTAGGCTAAGTTTGAATATAGGTCATGACTGGACAAATACAAGGTCACTAGGTCTAATTGTAGAAAAATATTGTTAACACTCCAGAGACGGGCGCTATCTTAACCCTTTCCCTCGTATAAACGCTTCGTTTCGGACGCCTCTGCAGCAGACGGCTTTTTGAAAACATAGTGACAAAAGATGAAATTGCACAAAACGTGCAATTTCTCCTTTTGTCACAATGTTTTCCACTTTTCGTCATAGGTTATCCATTCAATTATGGAGATTTTCTATGTTTTGACAAAATACGCTCAAAGTCGTCTGCTGCAGAATTGTCGTATGAGGGAAAGGTTTAAAATTCTTCAGCAGCTTGATACTTTGTCAGATTGTTCATGTTGATGACATTTACGCCAAGTTTGAATATGGTTTATCTTGATGACATTTACGCCAAGTTTGAATATGGTTTATCTTGATGACATTTATGCCAAGTTTGAATATGGTTTATCTTGATGACATTTACACCAAGTTCGAATATGGTTTATCTTGATGACATTTACGCCAAGTTTGAATATGGTTTATCTTGATGACATTTATGCCAAGTTTGAATATGGTTTATCTTGATGACATTTATGCCAAGTTCGAGTATGGTTTATCTTGATGACATTTACGCAAAGTTCGAATATGGTTTATCTTGACGACATTTACGCCAAGTTCAAATATGGTTTATCTTGACGACATTTACGCCAAGTTCGAGTATGGTTTATCTTGATGACATTTACGCCAAGTTCGAATAATAAATGGGTCATTTCGAGCATGTTAAACTTTGTCAGAATGGGAGTTTTGATGATTATCTAGTCTTTAAACATAGTCACTTGGCAAAATTTAAGCTTACCCGACTTCAAAATGAGTTATTGTGTTTGACTATGTGTTTGGCATAACTCAGGTGAGCGATCCAGGGCCATCATGGCCTTCTTGTTTTTAATTGTTGACTTCTGAAGGGGTGTTGAAATTTAAGTTTATTTTCAATATTAGTTAAATCTTTTGCTTTTTTAATTAGATACAATAAAAAATAAGCAAGACGTTTCTTCAAATATATCTCGACCATTAGATTCATGAACAGTGTTTTTTGGATGGTACCATAATTCGGATAGTGTTTTGGATATAAAAAAAATAGTGTATAAATTGTGAATAGAATTACACAATAATAAATCATCACAACATTGGATATTATTGTATGATATTAAATGGGAATCTAAACAATGTACGGTAACACAAGTAATATACCGGGCCATGCTAGCCCACAAGGTCGTGTTCGCTCCAGCTCATACAGAGAGCCCAGGGAACTACAGGCAAGGTTAAAGGTAAATATGTCATTATTTATGATTGATTGCAGCGATTTATCACTGAATATTCATAGAATCAGAGGTCCAGATAAGGAGGGGTAAATAGCTCTTTTCCCTACAATATCTCTCTTATAATCCATCCAAACCCTATGGTGTTATAACTCAAAAGAATCGTCATATCGAGACGATTCTTTTGAGTACCCACAACATAGGGTTGAACAGCCAAATAAGGATTTAAGATCATGCAAAATGCCCCTTGTCTAGGAATCAGCATATTGATCTTCATCATCATGAAGAAACATGGGTGGAGTGTCCCCTTTGGCAAGGCTCATTTTCTGTCCCTAATCAGTGTTCAAGATAAGAAGGGTTATACAGCTCTTTGCCCAACAATATCTCACTTCTTATACAACCAAACCCTATGGTGCTGGTACTCAAAAGCATCGTCTCATCGAGACGATTCTTTTGAGTACCCACAGCATAGGGTTTAAAGGTCAAATAATGATTTAAGATCATGCAAAATGCCCCTCATCTAGAGATCAGCATATTGATCTTCATCATCATTTTCCAGTTGTTAACCCTTTCCCTCATATAGACGCTTTCTGACGCCTCTGCAGCAGACAGCTTTTTGAAAACATAGTGACAAAAGAAGAAATTGCACAAAACGTACAATTTCTCATTTTGCCACAATGTGTTCCTCTTTTTGTCATAGGTTATCCATTTAATTATTGAGATTTTCTATTTTTTGACAAAATATGTTCAAAGTCGTCTGCTGCAGAATTGCCGTATGAGGGAAAGGGTTAAATCATGAAGAAACATGGATGAAGTGTCCCCTTAGGCAAGGCTCATTTTCTGTCCCTAATCAGTGGTCCAGATACGAAGGGGTAAATAGCTCTTTTCCCTACAATATCTCTCTTATAATCCAACCAAACCCTATGGTGTTAGGACTCAAAAGAATCGTCTCGATGAGACGATGCTTTTGAGTACCCACTACATAGGGTTAAAAGGTCAAATAAGGATTTAAGATCATGCTAAATGCCCCTTATCTAAAGATCAGCATATTGATCTTCATTATCATTTTCCAGTTGTTAAATCATGGTCCCATTTCCTGTCCCTATAAGTATGCTAAGGTCGCATAGTCACTGTATGTTACAATGTCTGTCATAATGGATTGTTGTTAAATGCCCCTTATCTAGATATCAGTATATTGATCTTCATCATCATTTCCCAGATGTTAAATCATGAAGAAACATGGATGGAGTGTCCCCTTAGGCAAGGCTCATTTTCTGTCCCTAATCAGTGGTCCAGATAAGTAGAGGTATTATACAGCTCATTTCCCAACAATATCTTACTTATACAACCAAACCCTATAATGTGGGTACTCAAAAGAGTACCCACATCATAGGGTTAAAAGGTCAAATAAGGATTTAAGATCATGCTAAATGCCCCTTATCTAAAGATCAGCATATTGATCTTCATTATCATTTTCCAGTTGTTAAATCATGGTCTCATTTCCTGTCCCTATAAGTATGCTAAGGTCACATAGTCACTGTATGTATGTCTGTCATAATGGATTGTTGTTTAATGCCCCTCATCTAGATATCAGCATATTGATCTTCATTATCATTTTCCAGTTGTTAAATCATGGTCTCATTTCCTGTCCCTATAAGTATGCTAAGGTCACATAGTCACTGTATGTATGTCTGTCATAATGGATTGTTGTTAAATGCCCCTTATCTAAAGATCAGCATATTGATCTTCATTATCATTTTCCAGTTGTTAAATCATGGTCTCATTTCCTGTCCCTATAAGTATGCTAAGGTCACAGAGTCACTGTATGTATGTCTGTCATAATGAATTGTTCTAAAATACCCCTTATCTAGCGATCAGCATATGGATCTTAATTATCATTTTCCAGTTGTTAAATCATGAAGAAACATGGATGGAGACTGTCCCCTTAGGCAAGGCTCATTTTCTGTTTCTAAACAGTGGTCCAGATAAGAAGGGTTATACAGCTCTTTTCCCAACAATATCTCACTTCTTATACAACCAAACCCTATGATGTGGGTACTCAAAAGAATTGTCTCATCGAGACGATTCTTTTGAGTACCCACATCATAGGGTTTAAAGGTCAAATAAGGATATAAGATCATGCTAAATGCCCCTTATCTCGAGATCACCATATTGATCTTCATTATCATTTCCCAGTTGTTAAATAAATCATGAAGAAACACTTGTGTCCCCCCTTGGGCAAGTCTCATTTCCTGTCTCTAAGTATGCTAAGGTCACATAGTCACTATCTGCCTGTCCTAATGGGTTGTTGTACCGTCATTGTGATGTAACTGAAATTTTGTTGAAATTTTAAGACCATAATACCCTGTTGAACCCCAGTTTACACATTTTAACCCTTTTCCCACTTATAGACGCTTTTTGACGCCTCTGCAGCAGAGGACTATTAAAAACATTTGCTCATTAACTCTTTCCCTCATATAGATGCTTTCTGACGCCTCTGCAGCAGACGGCTTTTTGAAAACATAGTAACAAAAGAAGAAATTGCACAAAACGTGCAATTTCTCCTTTTGTCACTATGTTTTCCACTTTTTGTCATAGGTTATCCATTCAACTATGGAGATTTTCTATGTTTTGACAAAATAAGTTCAAAGTCGTCTGCTGCAGAATTGTCGTATGAGGGAAAGGGTTAAATGAGCAATTTCACCTTTTGCTACAATGTGTCTAACTCTATTTTGATAAACAAATTTTTAATGATTGAGATTTTTCATGTTTTTGCCACTACCCTTTCGAAGTCGTCTGCAGAAGATTTGTTGTATGTGGGAAGGGTTAAAGGATACGAAAATAATCTTGAGGCATGCATGCTGTGTGAGCTTGCTTACATACTTATCATATGTTAACATGACATTGTATGACGCATTTAATGCCTGGTTGTCGTTTAGGCCTACAACAAAATTAATGAGCTTGATTTATTGATTGGGGTTTAACGCTGTTTCAACAATTTTTCAGTCATATCACAATGGCCAGTTCACCTACACATTATGTTTCTAGTTAGTGGAAGGGATTTGGAATAAAGCGGGTTTGATCCCCGGTTGCGGTGAGTCCAGGTCATGGAAGAGTGCCCTTGGGGAAGGCACTTCCTAGCCTAGTAGTGGTTTGTTTAACCAGGGATCATGAATATGTGAACTGTCACCATGATATAATTGATATAACGTTGAAAACTGCGTAAAACCCCAATTAAATAAAAAAAGCGAAATTATCTCAACTCCTATCTGTTCTGGACTGTCCTGAACTTTTTACCAAATCTGGTTGAAGTTGGTACATGTATCTTGTTACTCAGTTATAGAAAACATGTAGATATATGTCTTTAAGTCAATGGTAAATTTACCCTTGCCCACAAACTACTGCATATTTGCAGCAGAAACTTTGAAAATATCTAGGCAGAAATAGGGGATATCTCTGTAAATGAAGGAATATTTATTAAATAGAGTTAAAAACATTGCGGCAAAAGGAGAAATTGCTTAATATAAATACAATATTTTCTAAATTTGTCTGTTGGAGAGGCGTCAGAAAACGTCTGTATGAGGGAAAGTTAAACAAAGATAAATAAAAGGTCTATATATCTTATTTTGGTATGCAGAGGACTAGATAAGGAGGAGTGAACCGGTCTTTTCCCATCCATATCTCCCTTATGACTCCACTAAAACCTATGTTGTGGGTACTCAAAAGAATCGTCTCACTGAGACGATTCTTTTGAGTACCCACAACATAGGGTTTGAGGATCAAATAAGGATTTTTGGATGTGAAATACTCTTCTTATCTAGAGCTCAGGGTATGGAAAAGTAGGGCTTCAACTCAAAACATTGAACCTGTCAAAGGTGAACCAAGTTTATCATAGATAAATAGATAATATAACTTTTTCTCTTTCTTTTAAGCCTTTCCCTCCTGCATATTTATTTTGAGGCATGTGAAGCAGATGACTGCTGAAAACGCGTCGGCAAACGGAAAAATTGCTCATAATGAGCACCATTTCCTTTAGTTTCAATATTTTCAAATCTATTGAATAATAATACGTTCATTCATAGAAATTTTCCATATTTTTGCCTAGATAGTTTCTGCTGCAGATTTGTTGTATATATGCCAGAAAAGGGTTAAAAACTAAATGCATCAACTCATTGCACTGAACAGTCTACAGTGCACATTCCTTCTGTTTTGACCGGTGATATGACATTTTAGAATTGTCTGATTTGATAAATGTGTGTGTCGAATGTGGATATTTATTTATTGAAGGTCAAACCTGTAACAGTGCTAAAGACCACCATTGTTAACCCTTTCTCTCATATAGACGCTTTCTGACGCCTCTGCAGCAGACAGCTTTTTGAAAACATAGTGACAAAAGAAGATATTGCTCAAAACAAACCATTTCTCCTTTTGCCACAATGTTTTCCTCTTTTAGTCATAGGTTATCAATTCAATTATAGAGATTTTCCATTTCTGCACAATTGTCGTATGTGGGAAAGGGTTAAACAATTCCCTGTCTTTAGCAACCACACTTAAACTTTTAATTTCCCAATAACTCATTTTCTGCATAAATAACCCTGTAATTAAAGACCACCTGTGAACAAAGACACCAGATTGTTCTCAACCCATGGGTGGTTTTAAAACACAGGTTGGTCTGTATAACTGAAACATTGTTGTTATAAGCTGTGTAAAACACCAAACAAGCAATCAAAGTTATTTAAAGATTTGATTTACTGCCATGGGTTGAGGTTGTTTGACGAGTCCTCATGTTGATCTTATGCCTAACTTGAGATGAGAAAGTTGTCTGCTGCAGTTTTGATGTGTTGTTATGGGTTGAGGTTGTTTGACCTTCCTCATGTTCATCATATGCCTATCTTGAGACGAGAAAGATGTCTGCTGCAGATTTGATGTGTTGCCATGGTTTGAGGTTGTTTGATCTTCCTCATGTTGATCATAATGCCTAACTTGAGACGAGAAAGTTGTCTGCTGCGGATTTTATGTGTTGCCATGGTTTGAGGTTGTTTGACCTTCTTCATGTTGATCTTATGCCTATGTTGTTGAGACAAGGAAGTTGTGGCCCTCCAGACACATTAGTGTCCATGGGTGACAAAATATTAATGTTTACTCGGACATTGGTTGACAGCACTTTTATCACCCTCTAGACATAAAGATACTCATGTAATTGTAACACATTATGATATGTAATTGCAGACTTGAGGGATAATCATCGCTAAAGTATTTGTCCAGTTAGTATGTGATTTACCACTAAGTTATAGTGATGTTAGATACTTTCTTCATCCTCAACCAATGCAATGTAGGTAGGGTCCCTTAAAGCCAGTTTGCCGGTGAAGAATGTTGTGTTGTATACTGGTGTGAAGCCATGATATTACTGGAAAATTTGTCACCCTAAGAAAATATTTGATTGACCCTTTCCAACATATAGATGCATTCTGATGCCTCTGCAGCAGAAGACTTTTGAAAAGATAATGGCAATTAAAGCAAGACATTTCTCACAATGAGCCTTTTCTCCTTTTGCCACATGCTTTCAACCCTATTCAATATTTATACTTTCTTATATTAACCCTTTCCCACATACAGACACTTTCTGATGACCTCTGCAGCAGACGACTTTGAAAATAGTGTGACAAATGGAGAAATTGCTCATAATGAGCAATTTCACCATTTGCCACAAGGTTTTTATACGACCGTTTTTTAAAAACGGTCCGTATTATGGTATGGTCATGTCCCTCCGTCCTTCCCTCCGTCCGTCCGTCCGTCCGTTCGGGTTTTCCGCACTTTTTTCTTACATACTTTGAGCTATTGAGCTGAAATTTCGTTAATTTTTGAATGAGTTATGCCCCTTTTTGGACTTAGAATATTTGTTAGAATATTTGTTTTCCGCACTTTTTAGATCACCTAGAGCCGAAGGCTCAAGGTGAGCTATTCTGATCACTTTTTGTCCGTCGTCCGTCGTCCGTCCGTCCGTCCGTCCGGCGTTAACTTTTAGCTTTAAACATCATCTCCTCCCAAACTCCAAGGACAATTTCCGTGAAACATCACAGGACTGTTCCTCTGGTTGGCCTCTTTCAAAGTTGTTCAAAGATTTAAATTCCATTGAGAACTTTGGTTGCTGCGGCATCAAAAAGGGGGCAAAATGTCCAAACTTTAAAAATCTTCTCCTCCGAATCTGCCTGTCAGATTCAAATATAATTTGGTAGAAATGTTCCTTGGGTGACCCTCTATAAAAATTGTTCAAGCCATACTGATTGGTCAAAAAACATGGCAGTCAGGCGGCATCAGAAAAGGGGCAAAATGACAAAATGACAAAATTCCATTTTTATGAAAGTGCTTGTCTGATTTTAAGAAAATATAATACGAATCTTACTTAAATGATCCTCTATTTAATTTGTTTAAGCCGTTTTGATGGGTAACACAATCATAGCAACCAGGCGTCATCACAAAAGGGGTAAATTGAACTTTTAGCTACAAATGACAACCAACTCCTACCATTCCAATAGACCAATTTCCACAAAACATCACAGGAATGTTCCTTCGGTGGTCCTCTTTCAAATTTGTTCAAAGAATAAAATTCCATTGAGAACTTTGGTTGCTGCGGCATCAGAAAGGGGACAAAATGTCCAAACTTTAAAAATCTTCTCCTCTGAATCTGCCTGTCAGATTCAAATATAATTTGGTAGAAATGTTCCTTGGGTGACCCTCTATGAAAATTGTTCAAGCCATACTGATTGGTCGAAAAACATGGCAGTCAGGCGGCATCAGAAAAGGGGCAAAATGACAAAATTTGAAAATTCCATTTTTATGAAAGTGTTTGTCTGATTTTAAGAAAATATAAAACGAATTTTACTTTAATGATCCTCTATTTAATTTGTTAAAGCCGTTTTGATTGGTTACACAATCATAGCAACCAGGCGTCATCACAAAAGGGGTAAATTGAACTTTTAGCTACAAATGACAACCAACACCTGCCATTCCAATAGACCAATTACTACAAAACATCACAGGAATGATCCTTTTGTGGTCCTCTTTCAAAATTGTTCAAAGATTAAAATTCAAATGAGAACTTTGGTTGCTGCGGCATCAGAAAGGTGACAAAATGTCCAAACTTTAAAAATCTTCTCCTCCGAATCTGCCTGTCAGATTCAAATATAATTTGGTAGAAATGTTCCTTGGGTGACCCTCTATAAAAATTGTTCAAGCCATACTGATTGGTTGAAAAACATGGCAGTCAGGCGGCATCAGAAAAGGGGCAAAATGACAAAATTTGAAAATTCCATTTTTATGAAAGTGTTTGTCTTATTTTAAGAAAATATAATACGAATCTTACTTAAATGATCCTCTATTTAATTTGTTTAAGCCGTTTTGATTGGTTACGCAATCATATCAACCAGGTGTCATCACAAAAAGGGTAAATTGAACTTTTAGCTACAAGTGACATCCAACTCCTACCATTCCAATAGACCAATTTCCACAAAACATCACAAGAATGTTCCTTTGGTGGTCCTCTTTCAAAATTGTTCAAAGATTTAAATTCCATTGAGAACTTTGGATGCTGCGGCATCAGAGAGTGAGAAAAAATACCCAAATTTTAAAATCCTTTTCCTCCATAATCTACTTGTGCGATTGCAAGATAATTTGGTAGAAATGTTTCTTAAGTGACCCTCTAAATAAACTGTTGAAGCCATATTGATTTGGTTGAAAAACAGCGCAGCAAGGCGGCATCAGGAAAGGTGCAAAATGACAAAAACTTTATAATTCCATTCTTATTAAAGTTCTTGTTAGATTTCAAGATATAAATGGCCTTTACTGATAAGCTGTTTCTTGAGAAGTGTCCACTCCTTTCAGTGGAAGACAGTGGTGCAGAGGTAGAGCGTCGGCCTCTCGTATCAAAGGTCCCTGGTTCGAGTCCTGTGATGAGCGTGTCCTGACTTTGGGATTTTTCCACACAAACGGCGCGAGTACTGGTGAAGTCTCCAGGAAGCAGACATCGAGCGTGATTAATCTAAGCCCAAGGCTTGTTTCACAATCGATGTAAAATAAATAAGTTAAAACTAAACTCCTTTCAGTTTCATTTGCACTCCCTGATAAAATTTTCCAGATATTTGCAGTTATTTATTTGCTACTAATTTACTATCAATTAGGTGATCGATTTAGGGCCATCTTGGCCCTCTTGTTTTCTACATGCTTTGATCTATTGAGCTGAAATTATGTATATGGCTTTGTAATCATGAGTTACAGATCAAGTTCACATTTCCTTGGATTTCGTCAATTTTTGAATGAGTTATGCCTCTTTTTGGACTTAGAATATTGGTTTTCCGCACTTTTTTCTTACATACTTTGAGCTATTGACCTGAAATTGTGTATTAGGCTTTGTAGTGATATGTCACAGATCAAGTTCATATTTCCTGGGATTTCGTCAATTCTTGAATGAGTTATGCCCCTTTTTGGACTTAGAATATTTGTTTTCCGCACTTTTTTTCTACATGCTTTGATGTATTGAGCTGAAATTATGTATATGGCTTTGTAATCAAGTGTCACAGATCAAGTTCACATTTCCTCGGATTTCGTTAATTTTTGAATGAGTTATGCCCCTTTTTGGACTTAGAATATTTGTCAATTTCTGCATGAGTTATGCATTTTTCATAGTTTCCCATTATTCTTTAACAACTTATTCCTGAACGACTTTATTAACTTTTTACAAACAAACAATATCTCAAAACAAAGAGGAAACTTACAAAGAAGTTCCTGACGGGCGTATTATGTACCGTTTGCGGTACTCTTGTTATATCTATCCAATGATGATATTTCCTTATATATATATAGAGAATTTCCAAAATTTGTGGATATGTAGTCAAAGTCGTCTGCTGCAAGTTTGTTGTATGTGGGAAAGGGTTAAGATGTTTATATTTTTTACCTAGATGTGTTTTACAGTCATCATAAATGACAACATTAGTAATGAATAGAGCCGAAAACATTTGTAACAAAAGAAGAATTATTGCTCTTATAAGCAATTTTATTTTGTTACACTGTTTCCAAATACACGTTGTTTGCTAGGAATGCATCAAATTGATTATACAAGTGGGAAAGGTTTAATTCTAGATATTTCACCTTTTTGTCGGGCTACCTAAATTCAATGAATATGTCTCACAAATAAATTCACAAATAGTCTGCTGCAGAGGCATTTAATTAACCCTTTCCCTCATATAGACGCTTTTTGACGCCTCTGCAACAGACAATGATGAGCAATTTCACCTTTGGCCACAATGTTTTCAAAAGTCGTCTGCTACTATTGCGTCAACATGCGTCTGCAGGTGGGAAAAGGTTTACAAAAGTTCCCCCCAAAAAAACAGAAATTAATAAGACATTTTGCAGCTGTTATTTACAATAGGAATGTAAACTCAAGAACACATCTTATATATAATAATAGGCTTATTAGATCAGGATTTCAAGGAAAAACAAAGAAATATATCATAAGGGATAAAGCTTAAATAGGATTTATCGTCTTCGCCAGCTTTATAATCCTTTCCCACATACAAAACATCTGCAGCAGACGATTCGAAACACAAATGCAACAATTTAGAAAATCTATATGTATACCAATGAAAGTCTTAATATTGAGTAAAGTAGAAAAGAATATTACAAAAGGAGAAACTGCTCATTTAAAGCTGAATGTCTCCTTTTTGTTGCAATGTTTTTGAAATATGTTGGCTGCAGATGCGTCTGCAAGTGGGAAAGTGTTAAACCTTTTCATTATTTCAGATGGCTAAATCTGATGCCTTTTATAGGAAACGATTTTTGAAAGCAATAATTGTAAACATAAAAAAAAGATCTGATGAACAAAACTAACTAGCTATTTCTCCGTTTTGGGGATAGGTCTTTTCTACTGAATTGGAAATAATTAGGTATTGGTTATTGGCAGGCAATTTGCATTGTTTCGAACATTTTTGGTTTGGTTTGTTTACAGGCAAATGAGACATTGTTTCAACAATGTTTGTCCATATAAACTAGGCCATATCTTTTCATCTTACAGAATGATGCCCCTATGCCATAAGTGCTTTCAGCACTTTGATTATGGAAATGTTAACCTGCATAACGAATTTGAAATGCTTCACAGAAAGTTTCACAAAGATTGCCTCACGAACACCAGAACTTATTGATTCTCTCTTCTAGAGACCCTTAAAGTCGGTCTTCGTTTCTGTCCGTTTGTAAAATGTTTGTTTGTTTGTGGCAAGCGTAGCGCCAAAACTATTCAACGGATTACGACCAAACTTGGTAGGGATGAATGGTCTAGGCTTTAGTTGTTCCTTTTGTAGTATGGTCGCCATAGAAACCACCGTTTCTCCTCCCACAGTTTTTCTAATTTAGAAACCACTCGGTGTGCCCATCAGTTGCTACATCGAATGATTGTCCCGATTTTTAGCTCACCAGAGCATGTAGTGCTCAAGGTGAGTTATTGTGATCGCCTTTTGTCCATCGTTCGTCGTCCGTCGTCAACATTTGCTTGTTAATTCACTAGAGGCAACATTTTGCATCCAATCTTTATAAAAGTTTATCAGAACATATATCTCGATCAACTCTAGGCCAAGTTCGAAACTGGGTCATGTGGGGTCAAAATCTAGGTCACTAGGTCAAATTTAAGGAAAATCTTGTTAACACTCCTGAAGCCGCATTTTTGGCTTGAGCATGTTGAAACTTTGTCAGAATGTTTGTCTTAGTGATATCTAGGCCAAGTTCGAAAATAGGTCATGTCGGGTCAAAAGCTAGGTCACTAGGTCAAATTTAAGGAAAATCTTTTTAACACTCCTGAAGCCGCATTTTTGGCTTGAGCATGTTGAAACTTTGTCAGAATGTTTGTCTTAGTGATATCTAGGCTAAGTTCGAAAATAGGTCATGTCGGGTCAAAAGCTAGGTCACTAGGTCAAATTTAAGGAAAATCTTGTTAACACTCCTGAAGCCGCATTTTTGGCTTGAGCATGTTGAAACTTTGTCAGAATGTTTGTCATAGTGATATCTAGGCAAAGTTCGAATATAGGTCATGTCGGGTCAAAAACTAGGTCACTAGGCCAAATTGAAGGAAAATCTTGTTAACACTCTGGAAGCCACATTTTAAACTTGACCATGTTGAAACTTTGTCGGAAAGTTTGTCTTGATGATATCTAGGCCAAGTTCGAATATGGGTCATGTCCGGTCAAAAAGTAGGTCACTAGGCCAAATTGAAGGAAAATCTTGTTAACACTCTGGAAGCCACGTTTTAAACTTGAGCATGTTGAAACTTTATTAGAAAGTTTGTCTTTTGATATCTAGGCCAAGTTCGAATATGGGTCATGTCCGGTCAAAAACTAGGTCACTAGGCTAAATTTAAGGAAAATCTTGATTACACTCTAGAAGCCACATTTCTGGCTTGAGCATTTTGAAACTTTGTCAGAATATTTGTCTAAGTAATAGCTAGGCCAAGTTCGAATATGAGTCATGTCGGGTCAAAAACTAGGTCAATAGGCCTATCTCGTTAACACTCTTGAAGCCGCATTTTAAACTTGAGCATGTTGAAACTTTATCAGAAAGTTTGTCCTGATGATATCTAGGCCAAGTTCGAATATGGGTCATGTCATGTCAAAAACTAGGTCACTAGACCAAATCTTAGGGAAATCTTGTTAACACTCTGGAAGCCACATGTTTGGCTTGAGCATGAGAGAGTTATGTCTTAAATAGCCCATTCTCAGGTGAGCGATTCCAGGGCCTCATGGCCCTCTTGTTTATACATCTCTTCGTTTTCTTAATATTTGAGTTGCCGTAAGGGGTACCATTTCCGCGGAAAACACAGACACCTCAAAACTAAATATATCGACAAAAAAAGAAATGGTTTCCTATTACCTGATCGCTGATTGGCTAAAAATCCGGACATGACCAAATATTGACCAACCAGAGAGCACTTCACATAGCCATTACAACTTCCGTTTCCCGTACTTTTACACGAGGAGAAGAAATATTCAAGTGAATTTGGCGCTGTTCTCGCGACAACTCAATAGCTTGTTTCATTATTCGTGCGGTGTCGTGAGAGTAGAGACAAGAGAGAACCATCGTCGCAGTATGCTTGTATTCTATATCTGTGTATATTATGGTTTATATAACAAATTCCATCCAGTCTTGACACAGAAAGTTCATCTGAACATTTATCTCCCATCATCTCTAGTAGTTTTTGACCCATTTAAAGGCATCCATTGTGAATGTCTGATGAAACTGTTTGAAGATTAATGGAAAATAAAATGTGTCCTCATAAGTTAGCTCAAAAGCTTTTTCTAAAATAACAAGAGAAAGTTGATGCAAGGCATCAATGTCGCCGGAAAAGACTGCATTGATTTATTTATGTATTCTTGACTTTCCTTAGTCTATTCAAACATTAGGAACGTTGAAATGAAACCATTTGCTTATAAATGTTATATTCATACCTATACATTAGGGTATCTATAAAAAATTAACGAAATGTGTACACATTTATCTTGGCTTAAATTTAATTTTGCTGTTGTTACTTATTTAAATAATAGTATTCATTCATATAATTTCAATGTTTGTCAATCTTATTCGAATCACAAGGTAAATATCCTGGTATTGCTTTAAAGGGAGGTAATTTGAAGAAAACAAGTCTTCAAAAGGAGAAATATATCAGCATTACCGTCTACAGTTTAAATTGTTCTATTGTTTGTGGATTTAAAAATGTTCTTTTTTTCTTATTTCTACATGTACAACGAAATATTGCGGCTTCTCTTTGACGCTTTGCGTCAAACATTCGTCTTGTACTTGTCTAAAATAAAATAATATCACTCGCTTTTTCATATCGAAATGCGCATGCGCGAAAATCGATGTTAAAGGTCACGAAACTACACAACAGAATAGGGTCTATGTTTAGCTTAGAAACAGTTCCTACTTTAGATATTCATGGATTAACATTATTAAATGAATTCTACACAAATCAAGACATCTCTTTGAACATGAAAACAACATTTAGTAAGTTAAAATTGCTATTAAAAGGAGAATTCGAAATTGACCTCAATGATGACACATAAGAGTCTGCATTAGGGGGTGTTGGTTCACGTCTTGAAGGGACCACTTTTGTCTTCGTAAATAAGACAAAAAACTTAAATGCGAGTGAAATAAAAAAAACTGCAAACATTAAAAAATCGGAATATTTATTTCATTTTAGATGTGTCATTTATTAGTGTTCGTAAACAACCACAATTGTAATATGTTCAAATCATCTAGATTTGTTTCTTTCTAATAATAAGCCGCCCTCCCATGTGATTTCCGAAAACCTATTAAAAATAGAAGTTGCGGGCTTCTGCCCGGCGACTAATGACCCCACATGACTCAGTTTCGAGTTTGACAAAAGGTGAAATTTTATAAAAAAAAAAGGAAAACTCTTCAGGGAACTTAGTTCATCAGGACATTGACCTGTCATTCCCACATATAGACAATTTCTGACGCCTCTGCAAGTTTGAAAATATTTAGGCAAATGGAGAAATTGCTCATGATGAGCAATTTCTCCATTTTCCAGAATGTTTTCTACTCTATTTGATACTGATACATTCTTTGAAAGAAAATTTCCATATTTTTGCGGGTATATTTTCTATGTCGTCTGCTGCAGATTTGTTATATATGGGAAAGGGTTAATTTTCAACAAATCTAGTTTGTGTTTTAAACTATGTTACATGTGGTATTATAAGTTTTGATTACATTTATCTTCACACTTATTGTGCTTTTTCAAAATCGCAATACTTCATTAATTAATCAAGGAGAGAATTAATATATACCTGTGGTCATATGCCATTTCATTTTGCATGTATACTGCCTGAAGCTCCTTCATTTATACCTGGGTGTATGGTAGAGTGGAGGGTTAACCCTTTCCCTCATCCGACGATTCTGCAGCAGACGACTTTGAACTTATTTTGTCAAAACATAGAAAATCTCTATGATTGAATGGATAACCTTTGACTAGAATCGGAAAACATGGTGGCAAAAGGAGAAATTGCACGTTTTGTGCAATTTCTTCTTTTGTCACTATGTTTTCAAAAAGCCGTCTGCTGCAGAGGCATCAGAAAAAGTCTTCATGAGGGAAAGGGTTAACCCTTACCCACTAACAGACACATTTAAAAAACATTAAGGCTAAATATTCTTTTGCTATATAATGCTTGCATTTAAAAACATTGAGGCTAAATCTCCTTTTGCTACAATGCTTTCCATGTTTTCAACGTCGTCTGCTACAAATTTGTTGTATGTGAGAAATGATTAACTAATAGATAAATTAATATGTTCCTTCAGTGAGCCTCTACAAAAACTGTTCAAGCCATTTTGATTCTTTGAAAAACAGTGCAGCAAGGCAGATTAATCAGAAAATGGGCAAAATTACGAAGCTTTCATAGATTTCAAGATAATTTAGCCGTTTAAAGTTCCTTTACTGACCCTCTGCATAATTTTTTCAGTTAAATAGATGGCCCACTATGTGGCATCAGAAAAGGGATAAATGAACTTTTAGCTTCAAAGAATAAACCATTGATTGGACCATGATCAACCAAACTTCACAGAAATGTTCCTTTGGTGGTTTTCTTTCAAATTGTTCAAAGATATAATGCCTTATTACAATTATGGCCTTTAATTACTTATAAGCTATTTCATTAACCCTTCCCTGGTTAACAGCGTCCACTCCTTGCAGTTTATTTGCACAAATTTATTATCACTCAGGTGATCGATCTAGGACCATCTTGGCTCTCTTGTTTTAACACTTTCCCTCATACGACAATTCTGCAGCAGACGACCTTTGAACATATTTTGTCAAAACATAGAAAGTCTCTATAATTGAATGGATAACCTATGACTAAAAGTGGAAAACATTGTGGCAAGAGGAAAATTGCTCGTGTTGAGCAATTTCTTCTTTTGTCACTATGTTTTCACAAAACCGTCTGTTGAAGAGGTGTAAGAAAGCGTCTATATGAGGGAAAGGGTTAAATCATCTGTAGGAAAATATTGAAAATCTCTTGATATAAAAGTTAAGGTTTAGAGGAAAGTAGAAATTAACATTCTGGCAAAATCAGAAATTTCTCATAATGTTTTAAAAAGTCTGCTGCCGCAAATTTGCTGCAAAAACAAACGGGATGGGGAGTCCTTCATTTAGGTCTTATTGTGGTACCATACAATACATTGAACTCAAGACAACCTATTATTCACATTGAAAATACATAAAACTCCAAACTCCATGGGAAATGTCTTTGGTGTAAAGGTTCAGACAAATTGTCTATAAAATAGGAAGGACTACACCAACATTCCATGTTTGTGATGTAGGCCTATTCCCTTAAGAGACCATTTTCAGGGTTTTGTCAGCAATCGAGAAAAAATACCTCACTATGATCCTATGACTTCTGTATCTATATAGACAGTGAACGTCGGGGACCCGTTGTTACTTTAATTGTGTTCATAGAAGACTGAAAACCGTCCATTCATTTAATTTTTCAGAAGTTCATGCATTTACCCTTTCCCACATACAACAAATCTGCAGCAGACTTTGAAAATATACTGACAAAACCTGAAAAATTTCCACAGAGGATATCTCAATTGCTAAATAAAGTTAAAAACATTGTGGCCAAAGGAGAGATTGCTCATCATGAGCAATGTTTTTGAGAAGTCGTCTGCTGCTATTGCGCCAAAATGCATCTGGGAAATGGTTAACATAATACTAAATCTACAAGAAAATTATGCAAAATATTTAGAAATGGGGAGCTGCTGTAGGAAGAGAAACTGAAGTAATTAAATGCTAAAATGATATTTAACCCTTTTCCTCGTGCAACAATTCTGCAGCAGACGACTTTGAACATATTTTGTCAAAACATAGAAAATCTCCAAAGTTGAATGGATAACCTATGACAAAAAGTGGAAAACATTGTGGCAAAAGGAGAAAACGTGCAATTTATTTTGTCACTTATAATGTTTTCAAAAAGCCGTCTGCTGCAGAGGCGTCAGAAAGCATTTATATGAGGGAAAGGGTTAATACATGAATGAATAATTAGTCGCCGGGCAGAAGCCCGCGACTTCTATTTTTAATAGGTTTTCGGAAATCACATGGGAGGGGGGGTTATTATATATATATATATTTTTTTTAAATGTCTTGAACATATTACAATTGCGTTTGTTTAAAAACACTAAGTTATGACACATTTAAAATGAAATAAATATTCCAATGTTTTAAGTATGTGCAGTTTCTTTATTCTGACTTGCATTTACGTTTTTGTGTTTTATATACGAAGACAAAACAGTCCCTATTAGCTAGACTGCGATACTTTATTTTCATAAACTATGTAATCAAAAGGCGATAACTACAAACCTTTACGTCGCACAGTCTAATTTTTTTACATACGCGCACCTGCTTGCAGAAGACTATCGATATGACAATCACTTCGAATTCTCCTTTTAATAGATAAGTATCAACATAAACTGGTAACAGAAACAAAAATAAGAAATATTTTGTGAAAATATGTCTCAAATATAAGCCTGTTTATCGGTCGTGAACGTCGAAACGCATTTTCATCAGTTCATGACCTAGTTTCATATTGCCAAAATGTAAACAAAGCGAAGTAACCGGAAGTAAAATGTAAACTTAGAAAAGTGACTTGTTTATGCAGACAAAAAATGTCGCGCGACGAATTGATTTCTTAAACGTCACTAAACGAGTGCATGGGTCGAATGTAGGAGAAAGAAAGATAATATAGAAATGCTTTTTTTTCACTCGAATGCAGTGGAATAAAACATGCACTAAAGCTTTGCCTGATTTTTTATTCACTTTCTTCGATGTCTGACACTACGCCTCGATTTGACACATTTCGAAAGAATGCTCAAACACCTTATAACAGATAGATAGCTAATATTACACACTTGAATGATTAAATATATGTGATATTAAATGTTTATTTGGTTTGAAACAAATTAAGAGAAGAACAAACTCTGATAAACAATATATTTATAAATAAAGAAAATCTACTCTTTCGCACCCAATTAATTTCATACTTGCCACCTATTAAATAGTAATGGGACTCGCAATTGGCATTTCTCTTGCGCCAAACATATATTGTATGCATCAACGATTTAGATAAACAATTTAGCTGGTATGTTGTTTCAAGTGTGGTCTACTTTTTAAACATATGAGGATAAATTTTAACATCTGTGAAATAGTTATTATAATTATTATTATTAAAAAGGAGGAAGTTCATGTCTTCAGCAATTTAACCGTTTTCTCAATGTTTTAAGCTTTTAAAGGTTTTCATTGTTGCTTCAGACATGGAAAGGGTTTAATAGCTTTTTATTGCATGTAGATTTAAATCCCAAAATGTATTAATTTGTTGTGGTTTTATTTTGACAAATACAAAACATCAAAAATCGTGACCAAAAGAAATCCTGAAATTTGTAGATCTATGTGGAATTTCAAAAATCCTGGAATTAGTCCTTATGAAAACATTATGTGTATGTTTAGACTAATGAAAGTCAAGAATACATGTGTGTTAACAAATAAATTAATGCAGTCTTTTCCGGCGACATTGATGCATTGCATCAACTTTCTCTTGTTAGTCGCCGGGCAGAAGCCCGCGACTTCTATTTTTAATAGCTTTTCGGAAATCACATGGGAGGGCGGCTTATTATTAGAAAGAAACAAATCTAGATGATTTGAACATATTACAATTGTGGTTGTTTACGAACACTAATAAATGACACATCTAAAATGAAATAAATATTCCGATTTTTTAATGTTCGTAGTTTTTTTTATTTCACTCGCATTTAAGTTTGTTGTCTTATTTACGAAGACAAAAGTGGTCCCTTCAAGACGTGAACCAACACCCCCTAATGCAGACTCTTATGTGTCATCATTGAGGTCAATTTCGGATTCTCCTTTTAATAGCAATTTTAACTTACTAAATGTTGTTTTCATGTTCAAAGAGATGTCTTGATTTGTGTAGAATTCATTTAATAATGTTAATCCATGAATATCTAAAGTAGGAACTGTTTCTAAGCTAAATATAGAGCCTATTCTGTTGTGTAGTTTCGTGACCTTTAACATCGATTTTCGCGCATGCGCATTTCGATATGAAAAAGCGAGTGATATTATTTTATTTTAGACAAGTACAAGACGAATGTTTGACGCAAAGCGTAAAAGAGAAGCCGCAATATTTCGTTGTACATGTAGAAATAAGAAAAAAAGAACATTTTTAAATCCACAAACAATAGAACAATTTAAACTGTAGACGGTAATGCTGATATATTTCACCTTTTGAAGACTTTTGTTTTCTTCAAATTACCTCCCTTTAAAGCAATACCAGGATATTTACCTTGTGATTCGAATAAGATTGACAAACATTGAAATTATATGAATGAATACTATTATTTAAATAAGTAACAACAGCAAAATTAAATTTAAGCCAGATAAATGTGTACACATTTCGTTAATTTTTTATAGATACCCTAATGTATAGGTATGTATATACAATTTATAAGCAAATGTTTTCATCACTACGTTCCTAAGTTTTGAATATACTAAGGAAAGTCAAGAATACATAAATAAATCAATGCAGTCTTTTCCGGCGACATTGATGCCTTGCATCAACTTTCTCTTGTACTTTAATATTAGGAGCTAAATGCAGTCTACAGTCATGGTGGAAACCGTGCCCTGAATCATAGTGTCCTGAAGCCTACTATTTCTTGTTTATGGCTCACTAACCGTCTGTTGTTGTCTGTCATCAGTTTTCCATCTTCTCTTCAAACCTACTTCTCTGAAACTGAAGGTCCAATTTCAAAATAATTTTGTGATAATGTTCATTAGGTGGTCCTCTTTTTAAAAATTCCAAAGAATTAAATTCTATTTAGAACCTTTGGTTGCTGCGGCATCACTAAGAGGTAAAATGGACCTATTAAAAAATATTTTGGCACAAATATTCCTTGGGTGACCCGCCACCAAGATTTGTTCACAAATCTGAAATGAGAAATAGCATATTGTACCATATATTTGACAAATTTTCCTTTGTTAAAATTATACAGTAACAGTCTTAACTGATATGTAATGGCTAGACTGCATTTTTTTACCTTCAGTGTTGACAACATGGTACATTGACCAGTTATGCTTTTCAGTCGAGTTTGTCACCCAATTAGCCATAGGCATAGTTTTTCTTGTTAAATAGACTATTTGAACAATTTAGCTTGTTATTGCCTGTATTAGTACTTGATGAAGTTCTTTTGTTAACCCTTTCCCTCATATAGACGCTTTCTGACGCCTCTGCAGCAGACAGCTTTTTGAAAACATATTGACAAAAGAAGAAATTGCTCAAAACAAGCAATTTCTCCTTTTGCCACAATGTTTTCCACTTTTAGTCATAGGTTATCCATTCAATTATAGAGATTTTCTATTTTTTGACAAAATATGTTCAAAGTCGTCTGCTGCAGAATTGTCGTATGAGGGAAAGGGTTAATATTGTCTCTATTTAACAACTCGGTGGTGTAGTGGTAGAGCGTCAGAGTGCGTCTGAAAGTGGGAAAATGTTAAGACGGATTGAAGTAATTATACCTGTGTCGGGCTGTCTGTCTGTCGGTCGGTCGGCAGGAAACCATATTTTGTCCGGCCTATTTCTTACAAACCACTGGGTAAAATTATACATGAAGCTTCTATACCAAGACGAGATGCGCATATCCTAAAGGGGTTACAATTGCATGTTATTTTACAGAGTTATGGCCCTTTTACTTATTGGCTTGATTGCTGGTCTATAGATTTGCGATGTCCATCCGTCTGTCTGAGCGCACAAATGGTTACTTGTTGGGTACTGTCCATATCCTAAAGCCCACCCACCACACTTTGATAAGTTTATTTTTTTCTTAATTTTCTAATGGGTACCTATAATTAGCATATTAATGCTATTTATTCCGTAAAAGGGTGATCATTACGGAATAAACCGTACCCTTGTTGGGTACTACCCAACAAGGAAACATCAATGGAAAATACCCAACAAGTGTCCATTCGTAGGCACGTCTGTCTGTGTGTCCATCAACATTTTGGTTAAAGTTTCAGGTCGAGGCAAAATCTCAGCACTGGAAAGGGTTACAAACTTGAAACTTTGCCTGAAGGTAACCAGTAACAAGTTCTATTGATTTCTATGGTTACTTTGACCTTGACCTTTGTTTGTCGATTTTCAAGGTCAAATTGCCGACAATCCGGCCTTACTGTCTTCAGCGGTTTCTTGTTAAGTATTGGTGTAGGTCAAGGTGCTGTTTTGGGGATATTTATCATCTTCAGTGATAATTCTAGTTTTCTATGCTGATATTAAGATTAGGGACTTTTTCCATTCTAAGAAAGATTGTATAGTAATATAAGTCCCATTTGCAAAAAAAATAAAAGAAAGACAAAAAAATGGTTGAGCAATTACATCTCTCATTCCAACTCCAGACATTTAGAAGCCTCCTATTTTGTCACTTAAAGCGTATCCTGATACAGACGACTTTGAACCCCCGTACTTACTGAAATCAAAAAAATTGAAAACGTGGTTCAAGGAGAACATTTTTCCACAATGGTTTCAACTCATGATTCAGTCATCCTTTTTTCTCTCCACCTTTAATTTTGGCGCATGACACCAGCAGGTGACTTTTGTTAACATAATGTAGCAAATGAAGAAATTGCTCTAAATGAGGAATATTCCTTCTCTCATCACAATGTTTTTATCTATTTAATAATCATACTTAAATTTGAAGACATTTTCCATATTTTTGTCTGGGAAAGGCTTTTGTCTTGGCGTGGACGAAAAATTAATCCCAGGAAACTAGTCAAACTGTTCTGAGAAAGCACAAATAAACCCTTTCCGAGCTGCAGACGCATTTTGACGCAATAGCAGCAGACGACTTTTGTAAACATTGTGACCAAAGGTGAAATTGCTCATGATGAGCAATTTCTCCTTTGGCCACATTGTTTTCAGTTTTATTTAACAAGTAAGCTATCTTTTATGGAGATTTTTCATGTTTTTGTCATTAAGTTTCGAAAGTCATCTGCTGCAGAATTGTTGTTGTATGTGGGAAAGTGTTAAAGGAGATAAATTTTTGTGTTGCCTGTCTTGGCGTTTACTTCATCATCCGGCCGCCGGACTTGACAATGGTGTTGGTAATAGCAAACTGTCTGCCTCAGGTGTGAGAGGTCGTGGATTCAATCCTGCGGCCGGGTCATACCAAAGACTTAAAAAATTGTAGTAATGGCTTTCCCTCCTTAGCATTACCACGGACTCATTGGTGTTAGGTTAACCCTTTCCCTCATATAGACGCTTTCTGACGCCTCTGCAGCAGACGGCCTTTTGAAAACATAGTGACAAAAGAAGAAATTGCACAAAACAATGTTTTCCACTTTTTGTCATAGGTTATACATTCAATTATGGAGATTTTCTATGTTTTGACAAAATACATTCAAAGTCGTCTGCTGCAGAATTGTCGTATGAGGGAAAGGGCTAAATGGACCAGTTACTAAGAGCTGGTTATTTACTCGGGAAACGCCAAGATAAAACTGCGTGAACAATTATTTAACCCTTTCCCACATATAGATGCTTTTTTGACACCTCTGCAGCAGACGACTTTTGAAAACATGATGAGCAACTTCTCCTTTGGCCTCACTGTTTTCAAATTTGGTTATCTTTTATGGAGACTTTTCTGGTTTTTGTCCACATGTTTCTAAAGTCGTCTGCTGCAAATTTGTTGTATGTGGGAAAAGGTTAATTCGGCATAAAACGCCATTCAAACGAAAACGAATACTAACTGACGTATTGAAGGCAACTTATTTTGCTGGGAAATTTGTTGAAAAGATTCTGGTAAAAAGACACTCAAAGTAATTGTTTTTCTATCAATGTAGTTGAGTCTCTGACTTGGGGGGGATGTTAATCTAGGTCATTGATTTCGACAGATACATTATTGTAGACAGTACAGCGAGGCTTGATTGACGGATCTATATACTCTACTGCTCCATTGGATAACAAAGTTCTTATAATTATAGTTTGTTATACCTTTCTCACATGCTACAAAGACATCCATAGCAGACGTCATCTTTGAAAACGTCAAGGCAAAATTTTGGCAAAGCGAAACAATGGAAATTTTAATTTTTGCCTAGAGAAGGAATACATTGTGGACAAGTAGAAATAGGTAATCTTGAATTTGCAACAATGCTTTCAACTCTTTCCCTCATACGACAATTCTGCAACAGACGACTTTGAACATATTTTGGCAAAAAATGGAAAATCTCTATAATTGAATGGATAACCAACCTATGACTAAAAGTGGAAAACATTGTGACAAAAGGAGAAATTGCTCGTTTTAAGCAATTTCTTCTTTTGTCACTATGTTTTCAAAAAGCTGTCTGCTGCAGAGGTGTCAGAAAGCATCTATATGAGGGAAAGGGTTAAAAGTCGTCTGCTGCAGATTGACGCATCAAAATGTGGCTGCCTGTGGTTTTACGTTTAGTTTGTTACATGGATTAGGATCACTTTAACAAAAATCCAATTCATTAAAACATTGTGAGAAAAGAAAATGTTAGACCTACTACGAATGCTGCAAAAGCTGTCTGCATATAAGCCTTTCCCTTATACGACAATTCTGCAGAAGACGACATATGAACATATTTTGTCAAAAAATAGAAAATCTCTATAATTGAATGGATAAGCTATGACTAAAAGTGGAAAACATTGTGTCAAAAGGAGAAATTGCTCATTTTGAGCTATTTTTTCTTTAGTCACTAATTGATTTCAAAAAGCCGTCTGCTGCAGAGCAGTGTCAAATAGTGTCTATATGAGGGAAAGGGTTAACACATTATGAGAAAAGGAAATGTTAGACTACTATGAATGCTTCAAAAGCTGCCTTTATAAGTTAAAGGGTTAACCCTTTCCCACATACAACAAATCTGCAACAGACAACTTTTAAATCATTTAGGCAGACACACAGAAAATCTGTATAAATGAGGGTTAAATTACTGTACAAATTTGAAAACATTATGGCAAAAGGAGACATTGGTCGTTCTGAGCAATTTCTCCTTTTGTCACAATATTTTGAAAATTCGTCTGTTGCTGAGGCGTTAGAAAGCATCTGTATGTTGGAAATCGTTAATCATCCAAAGATTATTGAAATACTTTAAGTACAGACCTTAAGAGTTATGAATGTTTTTGGGTCTGTAGGAACCAATAATCAAGACACAGAAGCAATATATAGACTTAAATTATCAGAGAAAACTACTTTTACTTCTCTTAGCCCATTCCATCATATAGACGCTTTCTGACACCTCTGCAGCAGACGGCTTTTCGAAAACATAGTGACTAAAGAAGAAATTGCTCAAAACGTGCAATTTTTTCCATTTGCCACAATGTTTTCCACTTTTAGTTATAGGTTATCCATTCAATTAAAGAGATTTTCTATTTTTTGACAAACTATGTTCAAAGTCGTCTGCTGCATAATTGTCGTATGAGGGAAAGGGTTAAGTGTCGAAAGTTGGAGGTAATGAAATATTTCCAAAAATATGTTGTCTGGGTATACATATTTTATTGAATTGAAATAAGTATTTCTGGCTATTTTCAGAATTCAATCAGTGTGTATGATAGATTTTTTTTTATATCTCATACGCATATGATAATCAAAGTACTGTAAACACAGAAGTTTCTTTGGAATTTTTAAAATATTAACTTTCCAAAACAGCCTCATTGGTGTGAACATAAAAATGTAAATTCAAAAATTAAACAAATATGAACAAACCAAGAACGTTTATGGCAATCATTACCATTACGTATGATTAGCACCTCAAAAATATTGAATATTTCTCTTTAACGAAAGTTAATTTATTGAAAAGAGATGAAATTATTGTGGCTAAATGAGAAATTGCTTGTTTCGAGCATTTCTTTCCTTGTGCCACAATGTTTTCAAAAGTCATTCGTAATGGTCTCTGAAAATTACTACATGTAGTGAAGTGGTTAATTTTGGAATGGGTCATTTATGGTTCTTTCAAGTGCTATCATTTGTAATTTGTGTTGTGAAGCACATAAAGCGAACTAGTTGTAGCTGTATATTCTGATGAAATGTACATACAACCGTTTTGCATTAATCCATCAAAAAGTACTTGATCAGGAAATATTACTCGTTGATTGGATCTCTGCTATTTGATTGACTGTAATCAAATCTCACCACCAATACTTTAACCCTCTCCGTCTTGCAGACTTGGAAAGTATTTTGACAAAAGAAGAAATTGCTCATAATGAGCTATTTTTTCCTTTTCCGAAATGCTTTAATTAACACTCCCACATGCAACACATTTGCGGCAGACGACTTTGAAATCATTTGGGCAAGATTATGTTTTATCTTAACCCTTTCCCTCATATAGACGCTTTCTGCAGCAGACAGCTTTTTGAAAACATAGTGACAAAAGGAGAAATTGCTCAAAATGAGCAATTTCTTCTTTTGACACATAGGTTATCCATTCAATTATAGAGATTTTTGACAAAAATTGACAAAGTTGTAGGCGTCATAAAGCGTCTATATGAGGGAAAGGGTTAAAATGAATTTAATGAATTTAAGTATTATAGCTATTGAAAGGTGTTGAAAACATTGTGGAAAAAGGAGAAATCAAACAATTTCTTTTTACCACATTGTTTCCCAAAGTCGTCTGCTGCAGAGGTGTCAAAATGGTACGAAGATTATTCCCGTAAAAAAAGTAATGTAGAGGAAATTAAATCTGTATATAACAAGTTGTTATGTTTTTGGACAAGATGAATGATTTTTGACATAGTAAGATGAATAATGATTGCTTTTTATGATGTTGGAAGTCTCCGTGCATTCTGATGAATGGCCATTGTTATTGTCTGGAACAAGTGCATAATGAATCAACTTGGACTTAAGTTAGTCATAAAAAATTCTTTATGAGTAAATGTTCCGGCCAATTTATGGAAATAGCACATTTATGGTCTCGGCTGCTATTGAAAACAAAAACAAGTTGTTTTTTGGGGAATTGTGCGTCCTTCATCTTTGTATGTTTGATTAATGTTTTATCCTATTTTAAAACATGCCATTTCCTTAACCTTAAACTTTACCCTCATAATATTATATAGACGCTTTCTTAAACGTCTGCAGCAGACAACCTTTGAAAACATTGTGTACATATATGAATGAATTGCTCATGATGAGCAATTTGTCCTTTTGCCGCAATGTTTTCAATCCAATTCAATAGTAATAAATTCATATATAGAGAGATGTTTCATACTTTTGCCTATATTAATTCAGGGTCGTTCACTGTCCGTTTGTTTGTTCGTCCGTCTGTGCGTCCGTCCGTAACAACCTTGTGACCACTCTACACTGAACATCCTTCGACCGATCTTAACCAAACTTAGTATACAGTTACTATATGGCAAGGTCTAGAAGCCTATTTATTTTCAAGGTCATAGGTCAAGGTCAAAATTGGACTGAATACAGAGGGGATGCATCCGGTTTGCGATGTCCTTTTTGTATATGGTAAAGGGTTAATTCTTTTTGGAGTAAAATGAATCTGCAGCTGGTGACTTATAGTTGTGGCAAAAAATATGGAAAATATGGAAAATATCTCCAAAAGAAAATAAACTTATGGAAAAAAGTTCAAAATATTCAACTTGGTCAAACCCCTTACGAAAAACAATTTCTGACAACACACTTCCGATATACTGGTAATTAGCTAACACTACACTGACATATAATTGTCTTAAAAAAATACTTTCTGACAACACACTGAGATCTATTGTGTTTCACACTGGTATGATTTATTTTTTTCTGGAAATACACTGACAGAAACTTTCAGTCTATTGCCAGTTTCTGACATCAGACTGTTGGTGCAACTGGATATATATAGCAGATTATAAAAAAAGCTAGGTTAACTAGTTGTAAAGGTTTTCATGACATTGATGCTTTATTAATTAACGCTTTGTGGCGTACCATAAAACCAATTTGGGAACTGTGTAGAATTAGAACAAAGTTTACTTCAAGTTAGACTATATCAAAAGTATACATGGGTCAGAGTGTAACAAAAGTATGCATGGGTCAGAGTGTAAAAAAAGCAAACATGGGTCAAGGTATATAACAAACGTTATTGTCATTATTAAACAATCGTTTATGCTGTGACGTACCCCAAGTCAGTTGGTATTTTAATTAATGATATCCGTTGGCTATCGTGCATGATTTAACCATTTCCCACATACATCAAAGCAGTTGCAGACGACTTTGAAAGGATCTAGGCAAACAAACATATGGAAACTCACTATAAATAGATATATTAGTATTGAAAACAATTGAAAACATTGTAGCATATTAATAAAGTAATTGCTCTTGATAAGCAACTTATCCTTTTGCTGAGATGTTGCTGCACAATTACGTCAAAATGGAGGTTAGGTGAGTTTAATACTGTAAAGGGGAAGTTGATTAACCCTTTCCCTCATATAGACGCTTTCTCAGACGCCTCTGCAGCAGACAGCTTTTTGAAAACATAGTGACAAAAGAAGAAATTGCTCAAAACAAGCAATTTCTCCTTTTGCCACAATGTTTTCCACTTTTTGTCATAGGTTACCCATTTAATTATGGAGATTTTCTATTTCTTGACAAAATACGTTCAAAGTCGTCTGCTGCAGAATTGTCGTATGAGGGATAGGGTTAACCCATTCCCACATACAACAAGTCTACAGCAGACAACATTGAATACATCTAGGTTAAATATGAAAATATCTATAAATGAGAGGTTACAATATAATCATTGAAAAGAGTTTAAACCATTGGCAAAAAGGAGAATTGTTCCGATTTGTGTTGACATAATTTGAAATTATGCAACTATGTTGTTACTTCCTGACTACCAGGTTTTTACACTCATACCAGTGGTACTATGATCCAACAGCACTTTAAGTGCTTTGATTAACTAAATGTTTTCAAAGTCGGCTGCTGCAGATGTGCTGTACATGTGGGAAACTCATGACTGAAATGTTAATGAATCTATTAACCCTTTCCCTCATATATAAACGCTTTCTGACGCCTCTGCAGCAGACGGCTTTTTGAAAACATAGTGACAAAAGAAGAAATTGCTCAAAACGTGCAATTTCTCCTTTTGCCACAATGTTTTCCACTTTTTGTCATAGGTTACCCATTCAATTATGGAGATTTTCTATGTTTTAACAAAATACTTTCAAAGTCGTCTGCTGCAGAATTGTCGTATGAGGGAAAGGGTTAAAAAGAGCATGGATGGCATGGTACATGCTAGATCACAAGAAAATTCAGACCTGTGTATGTCTGAAAACATGAACTATATATAATTGTGCACTTGGATATTCTGACTTTATTCAAAACCGTTTCTCTAATAGCTGCTTGTATATACTGGTTGGTGAACAGAGTAGATACTGAGCTGGCTGTGCTGGGATGTGCCGGGGCTGATTTAGGAGGTATCTCTGAATGTAAAAACTCCCCAAGGTTTTCATACACGTACCTGACCCATATTTGGATTAACTTACAGTACAGTCGAACCTCGTTAAACCGGACGCCGTTAATCCGGAAAATTCGCGATCCGGACAAAAAATTTAGGAAACGGAGTTTTTATGCTTAATTATTCTCCGTTAATACGGAAATTCGCGTTCCGGAACCGGACAAAAGAAATCGGGAACAGACTGACCATTTACACATATAATCCGTTTCGTTAGTCCGGAAGTCCAAACAGTAATGTACATGACTGTACAGCATACAGAAAACATAGACAGTATATATGTTTTTACTCAATTAGTCTGTGTCATTGTTTTCTGTAGTGTCCGTTTGTCCTAAAAGGTGTTAAAGCTGTATACAATGTAATAGCCTAAGGCTGTTCAATAATCTGCAAGCGTGTGTCATTGATTAGCAGCCATAAAATAGCAGCCAAATTGTCAAACAGATCTAAACTGATTTTGAGACTAAAATTTCGATATTTTGACCCAGAGACAAGTGTAGATCTGACAAAAATAATAAGTTGTTCAATATTTTTATATGTTGACGTTCATTTTTTCAAAAACGTACATGTTTACGTACTGGTTATCTATGTGTTGTAAATCTCATGATAAAGCTTTGCTTACGACAAACAGTATCTAGAGGTAAATGGTAAATACAATATCGCTGACAGTTTGCAAAGCTATTTTGAATGAATTTCCCTCAATTATAATCATGTATCCGCGCAATATCTGGGGAAATATTGGGTCCCATTCTTTGACTCCTATTGTTATGCTAAGACGAAAATTTGGCGTAGGCAAAATAAGAAATCGTTAATCCGGAAGATTCGCAATCCGGACATTTTTCTCTGGGAACCAAAGTGTCCGGATTAACGAGGTTCGACTGTATTTACTCAACACTGCTTGACCCTTTTCCACATACCAATAAATTTGCAGCAGACTACATTGTGAAAACTTTTAGGGGAAAATATGATAGATCCCTATAAATGAAAGTAAAATTATTGCATTATAAAGTTTAAAACAATAGCCAAAGGAGAAATTGCTCATTGGCCAAAATGTTTTCAAAGGTTGTCTGCTGCCTATGGATAAAAATACTTCTGCATGTGGGAAAGGGATAAATCAAATAAAACAGTGACTGATCAATACTTAGGTCTTAAATATTTCCTCCATGGTTATCTTTCAAGTATTAGAATTCTTACAACCATTACCAAATATGGCTGGTTTAGACTCTTCCAAATTAAAAGCTTCATAAAAAGTCCTTCCTAATTTAATGCATCTATCAATATTGGGTGTGGGGGGGCATACACAGGACTTTAGACAGAAGACGATTCCCGACAGGCTGGAATTTGACATGCCGATTGATTCCGGGAAATAGACATTGGTTGGATTTTACATCCCGGTACCCGGAGTACACAAAGCATCTCCCACTATGTGGATTTAGACAAAATTATTGGCTCTAGGGTGGGCCAGGGGAATTAGACCCCAAAAAGGAAAACTTGTCTAATTCCCCTGGGTCTGCCCGCCGCCCCACCCTTGGGCAAAATATTGATAGGTGCATAACTTACAGCAAAGTCCAATTTCTAAATATCTAGACAAAAATATTGAAAACATTCATAAATAAAAGTATAAAGACTAAATAGAGTTTAAACCCTTTCCTCGTTCCTCGTTCCTCATATAGACGCTTTCTGACACCTGCAGCAGACGGCTTTTTGAAAACATAGTGACAAAATTAGAAATTGCTCAAAACGAGCAATTTCTCCTTTAGCCACAATGTTTTCCACCATGTTAGTCATAGGTTCCCTCATGAAACAGAAAGTCTGAAGTTTGTCTGAATTAAGCTGAATTAAGCTGAATCAATGCTGAATTCAGTCTAACGGCAAAATTGGTGACTGAATCATTGCTGAACAACCAAATCTAGCATCTGAATGATGTCTGAATAAAAGCTGAACAGTGCTGACAAGATCCAGACCTGTTTCAGCTTCATAGAATATGTCTGAAAAAGTACTGAAAAGAAACTGACATGTTCAGACCAAAAGTTCAGTCTTCTTTCAGCTTCAGCGAATGTCTGAAGAAATACTGAAAAGAAACTGACATGTTCAGACCAAAAGTTCAGTCTTCTTTCAGCTTCAGCGAATGTCTGAAGAAATACTGAAAAAAAGATGCAGCCAGTTTCGTTTCTGATTTATTCAGACTTTTTTAAAAATCACTTAAACTGAAACTTGTCTGAGATGTTTCTGCCATATTCAAGACTCATTTTCTGCATGTTCAGGAAGTGATAATACTAAAAAATGTCAAAAACACAGTAAAACAATTGTGACTTAAAACAAGGAAGCTCACCAGGTCCTTTAATGTTCACTACAACTAAATTTAGACAGACATTCTAAAATAATTGATCAGAACAGACAATATATGGGCATCATACTTCCATATAATGACCATTATCAATGTGTAAAGTTTGAATGAATTACATTCACTTCTTTTGTAGTTATGTTCCAGATAAAATATGAGCAATGGGTAGAAAATATTTAATAAACAAATCATACAACATGTCATGACAAATGTTATTAAAATGTCTGAAAAAATTCAGACTTTAAAGTATCATACTGGAGTTTTTAAAAATACTGAACAATTCAGACTTTTAAAATGACAAGTATTTTAGAGTTCTGTACACATTACTTTTAGGTGTGTTTAAGTAATGCAGCTGTTCAGTGACATTATAGTATACTGCAATCACAACAGTCGAATTCAACTAGGTGATCATGAACAACTCCAACAATGTAAAATCATTACTCACAGAATTGATACTGCAAGTTTCAATGAAAAAAAAACTACATGATTTATTCTTTTACATTTTATCTCATACAAACTCATAAATGCATAAACTCGAAAGATGCTAGATCAGTGCATGTATGTATGTATGTATGTTATGAAAATTATTCCAGCATACCACATCGGGATTTCCAAAGATTTTTATCATTCTTCTAATAGCTCGAAAAATAGCCACTAATATTTATTCAAATAATCGAAACTTACTATTTAATTTGAACTGGAATGTCACAGGTAATTTCAACTTTTTAATATCATGCAAGAAAAAGTTCATTCCATGCTTTCTGTTCAGAATGAAACAGAAATGAAAGAATCACCTGCGAAAAATGTTTAAGAATTTTCTTCAGTTCTAGAATTATTCTAGAACTTCATGAATTCTTCAAGAATCACCCTACACATTCAAGAACACAGGTTCTAGAATATCTATTCTTAACAATGAAAATTTTGGAACTTTGCTAAAATTCTAGAATCAGAATTCTGTGGACCCGTTTAGGTTCTTGAATAATTATTCTACTACTGACAAAATTTTACAACATCGTCCATAAAAATTGCCTTAAAGAATCAGAATTCTTCAATGGATAAACTTTTAGAATAGTTCCAAGTTCTTGTATAATTATTCATATTTATAAATAAAGATTTTTTATGGAAACAAATTGTGGCAAAAGGAGAAATTGCTTGTTTTGAGTAATTTCTTCTATTGTCACAATGTTTTCAAAAGTAGTTTGCCAAACTAACTTCAAATCCAACTGCATATATCTTATATAATAAGTGACAATATTCTTTATAAAATACTTAATTGAAAACATTTCACCTGTATCACACAATACTGTACGACAGATCCTTTTTCCATTCGCTTATATATACAATTTCGAACATAATTATGGTTCTCCCATGTAGCAATATTCTGTATGCTTTTTTTACAATCTTCAACCCTGTGTGCACCAATTATGCTTAATACGTAATCTGCTTCTGCCTTTGAATTCATCTAGGCAAAATCTCTTTAAAAAAAGATTTTGTTACGGAAAAAAGTGGAAAACATTGTGGCAAAAGGAGAAAATGCTTGTTTTCAGCAATTTCATCTGTTGTCACAATGGTTTTTAAAAAGTAGTCTGCTGCAGAGGCGTCAGAAAGCGTCTATACAAGAGAAAGGGTTTAACATTACATGACTGTATCATATAAACATAATAAAATGTATCATCTCCTGATTTACTTGGAAACTGACTGACCATACATATTTGGAACATGACTTACATAATATTATTTAGCCTCAGACTGACCACTTTGTATTACAAAAAATTTGTCTGATCAAATTTATATCCACAACTTTAAAGTCATGCCCCAGTTGCTTGGGAAGATTGTTGTGTGGAGTACTGGTGTGAGAAAACCAGGAAATGCATTAGTAGGTGAACTGGCCACCGTGATATAACTGAGAAATTGTTGAAAACGGCGTTAAACCCCAATCAATCAATCAATTTAAAGTCATGCCTAAATTGTACACTGAACATCATCAAAAGGATGAACAGGTTCTATCAAACTAACCACAAATCCAACTGCATATATATCTTATCAGTGACAATATTCTTTATAAAATACTTGGTTGAACACTGAAAAACATCAACATCATCTGGGTGTGTTTCGAAACAGATGTTACAGTAGTGAAACATGTTATACTTTGATTTATCAACTTCAGTAAATATTTTCTTCAGTGTTAAGTCAGTCAACATTTTATTGTTTGGGCATAGTGCTTTCACTTAGCTTAAAAGTGATTCAGATGGACTTTTGGATAAATTGTATTGAAGAATATAATAGTATGATGCAATTCCAAATGAGTATAAAGTTCATGGTCATCTTTAGTTTTGTTTTCACTGTTTCTTGTTCATTATCACTAGAAGTTTATTCAATGGAGCTGCTTTCAGGTCAATCAGTTTCATCTGAACTGTCTGTATAAAGGTCTGTATAAGAATATTCCTGTATTGTGTCAGTGATATCATGCTGGTGTTCTATATATCTGCCTGTTCTGAAGGTTCTACAGACACAGAATCTGAGACTTCACCTTGTAGAGTGACAGGTTCACAATTGGCAGGCTCCAATCCATAAGGTGTTGCATTTTCATTTCTCTGGCAGATTAATGGTGTTCCAATTGGCTCAGAAGAGGTATTATCAGGTTTTCTATGTTTGGGGTTTAAATCTGTATCAACATTACTGCATCCTCTTTTTCTCATGAGTGCTGTACAGAATCATCATATATGTACAATTTCTTCTAAGGTTTAACAGGACCTAAAATAGAAAAAAATCCAAACAAATTGTGAAGTCTTCTACAATCAGAATAAGAATTATGAATTGTGTAAATGATTGTTTTAATGGTAAATAAATTGTGTTGTATCTTCTATCACCTAGGTTATATCAGGTGAATCTGTCTCATGAATTATGTTCTGGATAAATATTAATTCACAGACAGACAGACAGACAGACAGACAGACGAAGCAGCGACTGACTATATGCTCCCCTGATTTTGTTTTGGGGAGCATAACAAAGGGGAAAGCTAGAGTTTTTTAATTTGTCATTGCACTTCCTCTCAATGGGATCTATCATTGTTTGAAATATCTATTCAATCTGTTTCTTACTTTTCGAGTTAAGTTCCGGACATGCTTTGTTCATAAAATAAAGGTAGAAAATTAAACAAGAGGGCTATGATGGCCCTATATCGCTCACCTGATTTAATAGAACTTCAAAAGTTTTCAAAGTGTTTTACCCTATAATAGGAAAGCAAGCTCCGCCCCCTGGTGGCCATGTTTTCAACAGATCAGAATCATTAGAACAATCTTAGTTCTTACAAGAGGGTTACCCAAGGAACATTTGTACCAAATTATCTTTAAATCGGGCCAGTACTTTTGAACAAGAAGATTTTTAAAGTTTTAACAATGCACATATAAGGAAAACAAGCTCCACCCCCTGGCGGCCATGTTTTTCAACGGATCTGAAATATTTCAACAATCTTGGTAGAGGGTGCCCAAGGAACGTTTGTGCAAAATAATTTTCAAATCGGGCCAGCACTTTTGGACAAGAAGATTTTTTAAGATTTGGCAATTTTCCCCTTTTCTGATGCCGCAGCAACCAAAGTTCTACTTGGAATTAAATTCTTTGAACAACTTTGAAAGGGGACCACCTAAGGACCATTCCTGTGAAGTTATTTTGAAATCTGTCCATTGGTTTAGTAGGAGAAGTCATTTGTAGGAATTTGTTGACAGACGACGACGCCGGACGGTGAGTGATCACAAAAGCTCACCTTGCACTTCATGCTTAGGTGAGCTAAAAATTGGCCATGATAGAGTTATGGTGCTTTGTCACTGCACTTCCTCTCAACGACCTCTAACAATATGTGAAGTACCAAGTCAATCCCTACAATACTTTTCATCTGGACAAGCATATGTCTTTATGGAGATAATTAAACAAGAGGGCCAGGCCATGATGGCCCTGGATCGCTCACCTGATTTAATTGAACTTCAATAGTTTTCAAAATTTAATCTTGATACATATAAGCAAAATGAGCCACGCCTGATGGTGGCCATGTTTATCAACGTATCGGAATAATTTTAACAATCTTAGAAGAAGATCACCAAAGGAACATTTGTGCCTAATTATTTTCAAATCGGGTAAATTTTTCACTCCTTTTATGCAAAAGCTACCAGAAATAAAGTTCTGTGTTTTGTTTGCATAAATCCTATTAATTATTGAATGGGGACCATGTCTCCATCAGAATGTTCACCCTTTCTCAATTATAGACGCTTTCTGACAACGTTGTGGCAAAAGAACAAATTGCTCATAATTAGCAATTTCTCTTTCTGCCACAATGTTTTCAATTCCTTTCAATTCAGAGATTTGTTCACATTTTTGCCTAGATTTTTTTGTAAGTTGCCTACCACAGATTGGTTGTATCTGGGAAACGGTTAATTTGCCTCTGTGATCTAAAGTGTTAAAATGGTAATAGATAAAATATGAATTTTACTTACTTAAATCATCATTTCATGTAATAAATGCAGAATGATGTGAAAGTACTCTTTGCTTTGAGGACAGAACTTTTCCCACACATTTTGCAACTGAACTTCGTGTTCTCAGTTTGTTAAAATAGGTCTGCTTTTGGCATCTGCCGGTATTCCAGAGTTACCTTTAAATCAAAATATACCATAAATACATTGTAATACAATTGGGGTCACTGTCACATATTTATTTATGTGGTACATTACATTTACAAAATATGCATCCGAGGGTCATGTTGGTCCTAAATTAATCTAACAGGTCACCTGACAGACAATCTTCAAAGTAATTTTGTTTAAAGCCATCAAGAGCTAGAGACAGTTAACATAAGAGACTAATGCTTTTAACCCTTTCCCACATACAACAAATCTGCAGAAGACGACTTTGAAATAAAATTTACCTTAATTAATCTCTCAAAAAATATTTAATTATTGAAAAGAGTTGATAATATTGTGGCGAAGGGAGAAATTGATTATTATGAGGAATTTCTTCTTTCCCCACATTGTTTTCAATAGTCGCCTGCTTCAGAGGTGTAAGAAAGTGTTTATATGAGGGAAAGGTTAAACAAATTCAGAACATACTTGGTCCTGGAGGATTTACGGAGACTTCATACCACACATAGATTGATTGATTATATAACCACCTTGGATTTTGCTTTTATGAAAACAACTATTTATTTCAAGAACCTACTCTATTCCATATTTCTCTAAATGAAAATTATTATTGAAAATAATTGAAAACATTGTTGAAATGAGAATTTGTTATGATGAGTGATTTCTATTTTCACCCACTGTTTTCAATGTGTCTGCATGTGGGTAAGGGATAAGTAATTTCAACATGTTACATTGTGTTAGAAATTAAATAATATTGTGGAGATTTGGGAAATTTTCAACTTATTATGAGTCATTTCTGCTTTTCCTACACTGATTTAAAGGTCTGCATACATTAGATTTATTTGCTATGAGCATTTTGCTTTTTATCATCAAATCTTTTTGCAGAAATAGTTATGTTCGTTGTTCAATAAAAGTATGATGATCTGATGTTGATACCCTCGCATTCGGCTATAATGCCATTTGGATATATACATACGATACATTATAAACAGGGACGTCTACGTCCGTGTTATAAATAAAGATGTCAATATTTTTCACACCATTTAAGCCCTATCGTCACCCCATCAGAGCATACTTAAGACCTGCAAAAAATACCTCAATATTGCCGAGTGCGAGGGTAAACAACGCCAACAAACAACAACACTAAATAGTGTTTATGTGGTTCGTAACTTTGGAGGTCAGTGTGGTATTCGACATTTTAACTCGCTTATTCGAAGAGAAAGAATGCTATTGCACTTAACTGTATCACAACGTGATCAGGTGAGCTTAGCATGTTTTTATTCTTCACAAACAAATTCGGACCATTGTCGTTTAAGCTTTATTCGATTATTTATCCACATCCAAAACATTTATTTTTACTCTGACAGCCATTTTGTTTTGTAAATCGATATTTGATTGGCAGGCAGTATCCATATGAACCAATCAGAAAACGTGTTTCAAAAGGAAATAAAGTGAAAGTGACTTGAAATATTTAAACAGAGACCTAAAATAACTGCATTCCGAATACAGGAAAACATTATCTGGTCTTACCTTCAAAAACAAAACAAACACATACCATCGCTCTCACGTCAATCGGCTCCACGGTCAATGTCTGCGACAATTTTTAGAATAATTGTGACCGAGACCCTCCGAATAGGCAGCGCGCGCATCTCGTGGTGACGTCACTCGGTATTCCGGAAACGACCGACTAAAGCCGATCCCACCTACGCTTACAACATGTTGGACATGTTTCCAGGACATGTTACAATAACAACGTACATAAATAAATACAGTTTCAAACAATTTGATAAAACGAATAAGAACAACGCATTAGTATACTTGCACATTACCCACATATAAGCAAACACATGTAAATACCGAGCTATCACGGATTTGGCCGACTAGGTACGATATTATATTCGGAACAAATCGGGGTTTTCCGTAACGATTTCCGTGGTCGACGCGGAGTGATGTCATAAACCATTTCAAAATGGCGCAAAAATCGTCTGTAAACACGCATGCTGTAATGAAATGGACAAAACGACGGGGATAGACTGTCAGTTCTCCATCTGAAACATATCCAGGAGCCGAAGATTTTTTTTTATGAAGTTCGTGACCGTGGAGTTGCCATTTTTCCCGGATGTTTAGGCCAATAGACGTTTGAAATCCTTGCTCTCGGAGGTGAGTGGGTGGGGGTTTTCAGCATTTTTGTTTTCTGTTGTCAGTCACATGCCATAATAATAACTTGGGGTCGAGGTTTTTATGTCAAAAATACATTACCAGTCATTTATTACCTGATATATACATCTCCTAACCCTTAATTCATCCAGAAAAAGAACTCGCCTAGCGTATCCCTCACGCCTGTGTGATATACACGGTCACCGGTAAATACCGGTGCACGAGGTCAACGTGTCACTTTTAGTTTCCTGGACACACCGACCTACAGGCTTGAATTTATTTTCATTTTTCTAAATTTATTTTCGTTGTCTAGTTAAAGCTTTCGCTTTAACGGGTCAATTCATTCAGTTAAACTGTACATTTACTTCTTGAACTTGAACTTTGTTTATTTATTGTTTGTGTTTAAGTTGTGTTTTTTGTAGTAACAACTAGCTGAGAGCCGCGGGTGGTTACCCCACCCACTATTTCAGTTACGAGTCGGGTCTTGAATGACCGTGCATTAATTTTTCAATTAATTTTCAACGGTGAGATTTCCCGATCCGGTAGCGATAATATTGTTTATCGCCTTTGTTGTTGTTTTTGTATAATTACATAGACATTTGGAGAATATTTAAAAAATATTTTTTCATTGAATTACGTCCGTAAAAACGAGTAGTGAAATAAAAGAATAGAAAATATTATTTTTTGTTTTTGAACTTCGTAATTTGATTTTGTATTTATACTATGTCACATAATGGTGAACAGAGGCGTGGCTCATGCGGTCATTTAGTGGCCTTATGGGACACGCACTCTTCCTGCATTGCGTGCACTAAGTGCACAAAGGATTCACCATGTGAGTTCTGTTCGTTATGGTCGGCTTCCGTTTGGAAACAGGCCATATCGAGGAGGACTCACAAAAGCCGTAAGAGTAAAACTGTTCCTTTGAAGAAGAAGGTAAGTATTAGCTCTACGAGCGAAGGGGAATTCGAGGGTTTTTCCCCAACAGACTCCACGACTGGGTTGATTAGACGGAAGGACAGAACTTTTCAATCTTCAGTCAAGACATACGCCTCTGTAACAGCCACGACGGGACCGTCTCGAAGTTCGGAGGAACGTATGATATCGTCTGGTCAAAACAGACGACTGGTGTTAGTGCTGAACCTTCGGGTGAGGCAATGGGGCATTCTCAGGGAAACCTAACAGAATGGCCCCCTCTTTCACCACACTCAGTTGATAGGCATTCTTCGGAAGCCTACAGCAGAGTTCCAAATTACCCGGTCGGCGGGCAGAATTTGGGGACCGGTGATGGAGCATTACAATTGCCTATCATTGGTCCACAGGGTGATGCTTCCGAGCAAAACCCTTATGACTCCGGGCGACCGGGTACCGGGCAACCGGGTACCGGGCAACCGGGTTCCGGGAAACTGGACAGTCATATTACCTTGGTTAAATCGGGCAACCGGGCACCGGGCAACCGGGCACCGGGCAACCGGGCACCGGGCAACCGGGCACCGGGCAACCAGGCAGTCATTTTGGAATGACGAGACCGGTCACCGGGCAACCGGGCAATCATTCTAGAATGATACGACCAGTCACCGGGCAACCAGGCAGTCATTCTGAAATGACTAGACCGGGCACCGGGCTGCATGAAGCGACCGGGCATTCTGTCAGTCAATTCAGCATGACTAATCCATACACCGGGAATGAGGACATGGGTCATTCATTTCACGATGAATGGGAGAATCAGCAAGGCAGTCATTCATACATGACTCGACCTGCCACCGGTCAACCAGGTACCGGGCAACCCGGTACCAGGCAACCGGGATCAGTGCGTCTCGATCGGATAGATACACGTTATCATTCTTTCGCAGCACAACCTGATTATTTGGATATTCAGAACACTGGTTTACCAGGTTTTAATAACCAACCTGCTGACATAGATTACGGAGAGTACATATCGAGAAAATCATTCCGTTCTCCTAGGGGAACAGTGTATTATTCAAGAGATATTACTCCTCCACGTTACCAACCTTCATTACGAAGGAGTGATCGGTTCTATGACAGACAGGTTAGTGATGCCTACCGTGATCGTCAAATTCCTGAGTATAGGAATTTACGACTCCCGGAAGGACACCTCTCCAAGAGGCAGTCCTTTGAAAGGCAATCCCCCGATCGGAATATTGCTTGTTCCGTTAAGGGGAAGTCGAAAAGATCACATACAGTGAGTTCGGCTCCGATGATTGACTCTGTGCAACATTTCTCTGCTGCGGATAGAAGGTTGAGTTCACATGATCGTCACCAGCTTATGGATTTATCAGAGAATGAATCCATTTCTGGATCGGAAATTGGTCAACCGGTGGGAAGTCCGGTTAAGCACAATACTTCTCGTCGTAGGCCTAGACAATCCTCCACTTCTTCGTCTGACGAAGAAACGGAAAGTCTATTACCTATAGAAGACGAGCCGGCTGCGGATCGTTGATCCCTGCAGCAGGCTATTGAAGAAGTTTTTAGGGTAGTGCCTAGTACGCTCTGCCCTAAGATCGACGCTCCCCCACGTCGTAAAAACCTTTCAAGTTTGGAAGAACATAATGCGGAGATAGGAGGGTCTACAACTCCATTACAGTTACTTCCGCAGGCGAATAACTTGGGAAGGTTATTGGACCAACTGCAGTCCACCAGGTCATTAGACACTGTTGAGTCAGCCTGGTCGGTCCCACTGGCCATCTCTAAGGAATGGGTGTCTCCTAAGGCTTATGTAGCTTCGAAGGAGTTCTTTCCCGTTAAAGTGCCGGCCTTAGACGGAGATGCGTCCACTTTGGGATTAACTGCACCCACCTCAATCACAGTTAGTGCTAAACTGGTTGAGAGATGGGAGGCCAGAGCGCGTCTGGGAGTCATGGTGGCTTCACATGACGATCATTTCGCCATAGCTCTGGCACTTCTTCTTAAAGAGGAGAATGTCTCTAGCAGAGGGCTAGCAGAATTCTGGAGGCTTTCGATACGGGGAATCGGCACCTGATGGCTCTGAATTTGCAGAACGCCACGGAAAGGCTGTCCGCGAGGAGAGATGCGACACTTGTCAAATCCTCTTCTCTGCTACAAAATAACAAGGACAGCTTAAGAGCCGCCCCCTTATCCTCCAATCTTCTCTTTGGTGGAAGGGTTGCTGCAGTGACTGTTACTGATTCGTCAGAACAATCCAGACGCCTTTCGGCGAGTGCAGTAAATGCTTTGTCACAGAGTCGTAAATACTCTGCACCGGCGGCTAAATGGACTAATACTAGGAAGCCCCCGGCGGAAAAGCAGAAACAGGAAGTGAAGGCTGTACCGCCTAAACAACCTCCTTCCACGGGCCGGAATTATGCTAAACCGAAGCCCCGTTTCACGGGAGCTAAGCCGAAGCATACTTCCAGGTATGGTACGGCTCCTAGGCCGCAGCCCTAGGGGTACGCACCTCTCTATGACTATCCCGAGGCCGGAGATTGCAGTAGGGGGCCGCCTGTCATTTTTCAGGGAAGAATGGGGGGGTATCACGGAGGATCGTTGGATTTTATCCGTGATACAAGAAGGGTATCTAATTCCCTTCGTTTCCCCCCCTCCCATGACAAGCGTGCCCATCGATCTGTCGTCACGCCATCCGACCATGTCAGAAGTGATTACATCACTTCTGAAAAAGAAAGCCATAGAGAGGGTTCTCAACCCCAATACTCGGGGTTTCTACAGCCGTCTTTTTCTCGTTCCGAAAAAAAAGACGGTCGGTGGAGACCGGTGATAGATTTGTCAGTATAAATGCTGTGGGAGCCTTTCTACGAATGAACGGGCCCCAGCTTCTTCAATACTTCGACGACTGGCTACTCCACAGAGCAGATCGTTTAATTCTCCTTCACGATCTGTCTCTAGCCTGGCGGACCATTCTGCGATTGGGCCTTATTCCCAATACGCAGAAGTCGGACTTAGTTCCGTCAAAGAGGTTTACATTCGTAGGGATGACCTTTCTCACCGACCTAGCGGTGATTCGGGTCCCTTCGGACAGAGTCGATTCTCTTTTCCGGAAGATCAGACTCACTCTGGACCAGGCTATGGTAACAGCCCGGTCCATGCTGTCACTTCTGGGGTCCCTGAGTGCAGCAGCCGACCTAGTCAGTCTAGGCAGGCTCCACATGCGGCCCCTTCAGTATCTTTTTCTGTCCCGGTGGCGTCCGTCTGTGGACTCACTGCAACAGGAGATAGCTCTGACGGATTTCTTCAAGTCACACCTTCGGTGGTGGCTGGATCCGTTAATCCATCTACAAGGGGTGCCCTTGATCACATCACCTCCGGATCTGTACCTTTTTACAGATGCCAGTGCTGTGGGTTGGGGAGCTCATTTAGAGCCACAGGGCCTAACAGCCCAGGGCATGTGGACAGCGGAGGAACGTTGTTTGCACATAAACAACTTAGAATTGAGAGCAGTCCTGCCAGCTCTCAAACAGTTCTCTGCCTCCGTTGCGAACACAACTGTTTATTGTCGACGGACAATACTACTGTTGTGTCCTACATTCGCAGGCAAGGAGGAACGCACTCCCATCTACTCTTTCTGGAGACATGGAAGTTACTCCTTTGGTGCCAGGCGACGTCGTTAGTAGTCTTAGTAAAACACGTCCCCGGCCATTGGAATGTCCTAGCGGACAGTCTATCCCGCCAAAACAAAGTTCTTCCGGCGGAATGGACACTGAATCAGAGTGTAGTAAACTCTGTATTCATGCGGATCGGGACACCACTGGTGGATCTTTTCGCCACCAGAGTCAACCATCGGCTGCCACTTTATGTGTCACCGATGTACGATCCTGCAGCCTGGGCAGTGGACGCACTGACCCTCGATTGGGACCGTCGATTCGGGTACGCGTTTCCCCCGTTCATTCTGGTCCCGATCGTACTACAAAAGGTTCTTCGTTCTCAACAGTGCAGAATCCTGTTGATAGCGCCATTTTGGCCCCCGAGGTCTTGGTTCAACGACCTCCTGGTCTGCCTGTCGGCACAACCAGTACGTCTTCCTCTTCAAGACGACCTTCTGTTTCAGCAACCGGGGCGGCATCTTCATACCAACCCGGCAATGCTTCATCTTCACGCTTGGACATTATCAAGCGATCGATCCGAGAGAGAAACTTTTCTCAAAAGTTGCCTCTCGCATCGCTCAATCCAGAAGACGATCCACTAGAATCGTCTATGATTCCAAGTGGACAGTCTTCTCAGATTGGTGTCATGCTAGGTCGATCAATCCTGAGTGTCCCTCTGTAGCTAGGATTGCCGATTTCTTTCTTTTTCTTTTTGAAGATAAAGATCTAGCTGTTAGCACAATAAAAGGTTATCGTTCAATGCTTTCGAATACGCTTAAGTTCAAAGGGGGAGAGAGTATTGGTGCTAATCCATTTCTCTCGGAACTTATGCGATCATTCGAACTAGATAAACCCGTTTGTAGGAGTTTAACTCCAAAATGGGATTTATCTTGCGTTCTTTGGTCTCTTACAAAGGCGCCGTACGAACCTCTGTCTTCTGCTTCGTTAAAATTTTTAACTTACAAAACTGTCTTTCTTCTTGCCTTTGCGACCGCGCGTCGTAGAAGTGAGTTGCATGCGCTTTCAGTAGAAACCGGCTTTATCAGTTTCAATGAATCTGATGGCTCGTTCACTCTACTTTGTCAGTCAGGTTTTTTAGCCAAGAACCAGTTACCTTCGGTCCTTCCTAAACCAATCACGGTTCCCAGTCTTTCTGCGAGCTGTGGTCCGTTGGATGCCGACAGACTTCTATGTCCCGTTAGAGCTCTTAAGCTTTACCTTAAGAGAGTTAAAGGGACAAGGGGCCGTAGGAAGAGGTTGTTTCTCCCTCTGATAGGATGTAAGGATATATCAGCGGCTTCTATTTCCCGCTGGATATCCTGTACAATTAAGTTAGCCTACACTAATCTTTCAGTTCGCGATCTCTCGTTTTTACGGATTCGTCCACATGAAATTAGAGCACTCTCCGCTAGTTGGGCCTTTTCCAACAATGTGCCTTTAGAGGATATTCCTCGTGCCGCGGTATGGAAATCTCAATCGACTTTTTCAAATTCCTACCTGCGATCTATGTCTAAGCAAACTGAAAATCTTCACTCTCTGGGGCCACTGGTGGCGTCTCAGCGAGTTATATGCTAAATTACATATTAGACACAACAATAAAGTACTTAACGATTGAAATTTATCAATCCATTCTCCTACTTTCACAGACTGTTGTGTCTCAGTACTAAGTAAATAAATTAAATAAAAATAACTACAATGTGCTGCATTACCTGTAGGACTAGAAGTGTTGGCAGATGCCTCCCGACCGATGCTGAAAAGTCATCAGGTAATAAATGACTGGTAATGTATTTTTGACATAAAAATGAAGTTTTTAAAGTAAAACATATTTTTATTAGAAAATACTTACCAGTCATTTCATATTCCCGCCTCCCAACCCCGCGTCGTCAACCAACACTTACTTGAAAACTAAAAGTGACACGTTGACCTCGTGCACCGGTATTTACCGGTGACCGTGTATATCACACAGGCGTGAGGGATACGCTAGGCGAGTTCTTTTTCTGGATGAATTAAGGGTTAGGAGATGTATATATCAGGTAATAAATGACTGGTAAGTATTTTCTAATAAAAATATGTTTTACTTTAAAAACTTCATTTTTAATGATGATAGTTACACTCTGTAGGCAATATTTTTCTTCCAATTGGATGATTTGAACCTCTGCAGATTTACACAACAAGTAATTCGCTGGAAAAACAAGAAAATAAAGAAACTTGCGCGACCTTTATTTGGTAATTTGAATTACCGGTAATGTTAAAAACTCAAAGGTTAATAAATGTTTAATAAATTCTGTGGCAAATTATGTTGAAAATCAAATAGAACTATTAATTATGGCCTCTTCAAAGGAGGGGGTATATTGCTTTTCACATGTCTTGGTCAAAATTGGACTTTTGACTATTTTCCCATATCAACAACCTTGTGACCACTCTACACTGAACATCCTTCGACCGATCTTAACCAAACTTGGTATACAGTTAGAATATGGCAAGGTCTAGAAGCCTATTTATTTCCAAGGTTAAAGGTCAAGGTCAAAATTGGACTGACTATTTTCCCCCTTATCAACAACCTTGTGACCACTCTACACTGAACATCCTTTGACCAATCTTAACCAAACTTGGTATACAGTTAGTATATGGCAAGGTCTAGAAGCCTTTTTATTTTCTAGGTTAAAGGTCAAGGTCGAAATTAGACTGACTTTTCCATATCAACAATCTTGTGACCACTCTACACTGAACATCCGTTGACCGATCTTAACCAAACTTGGTATACAGTTAGAATATGGCAAGGTCTAGAAGCCTATTTATTTTCAAGGTCATAAGTTGGTCAAGGTCAAAATTAGACTGACTATTCCATATCAACAACCTTAAGCTTGTTACCACTCTACACTGAACATCCTTCGACCGATCTTAACCAAACTTGATATACAATTAGTATATGGCAAAGTCTAGAAGCTATTTATTTTCAAGGTTAAAGGTCAAGGTCAAAATTGGACTTTGCCTATTTTCCCATATAAACAACCTTGTGACCACTCTACATTGATCATCTCTTCGCAGATCATAACCAAACCTGCCATACAGATAGTATATGGCAAGGTCTAGACTCCTATTTACTTTTAAGGTCATAGGTTAAAGGTCAAGATTGGACTTGACTATTTTCCCATATCAACAACCTTGTGACCACTACACTGAACATCCTTCGACCGATCTTAACCAAACTAGTATACAGTTAGTAGATGTCAAAGTCAAGAAGTCTATTTATTTTCAAGGTTAAAGGTCAAGGTCAAAAATTGGACTGATTATTTTCCCATATCAACAACCTTGTGACCACTCTACATTGATCATCTCTTCGCAGATCATAACCAAATTTGCCATTCAGATACAAATTACACTTAGTTCTGTGGTACATAACATTGATAACAATTTAATAAAGGCAAGGACAAATAAAATTAGTTTTCTGGTACATAACATTAATATCCAGGTCATTGGGCATATTTTTAGCCATATTTTTAAATTGAATACCGAGGGAATGCATCCGCTTTGCGGTGCCCTTGTTAGTTTCGTTATTTGATGACCATACACTTGACATACTACTTGAAACAGGCTGGTTATTCAGCTTGTTCTTTCTCCAACCTCTAGAGTTATGGGATACATATGATGGTGTTATGGATTGTATGAATAATGATTACATGTATGTCAATTGTTTCTTGTTCTTGTAGATCCAGTGCTGATAAAAATTCAGATCCAGAACTGTTTGTTGGTAGCTGGTTGGTAGTATGCTCTTTGCTGCAAGGGACTAATGCTTCTACTGCTGGTAAGAATTGAGTGTTTCTGTCAACTGTGAATGGTCTTTTTTTAATTTCCAAAATTCTGTTGTTTGTAAAGGCACAAATGTTTGTTTTAATTTGCTGGTTTTAACTTAAAGTAATGTAAAAGATTTGATTTTAGCTCCACTGGTTGAAAGCCAGTTGAGCTTATGTCATGGCGAATTGTCCGTCATGCGTCAGAGCTCTAGATATGTTTTATTTTGCATGTTTTAAAATCCTTATTTGACCATCTAACACTATGTTATGGGTATTCAAAAGAATCGTCTATGGGAGCTTGCCTTGTAGGTGTACTTGTTTCTCTTGAAATACATACAACTTTATCTCACAAGTTGAAAGTGGCGAGATCTAATAGCAGCCCTTGATGCACTGCCTGGTCAATCTAGAAGTAGTGGGTTCAATCCATGACTTCGGTCAAGACACTATTTACTGCTAGAAATTAACCCTTTACCACATAAAACAAATCTGCAGCAGAGCTCTAGATATGTTTTATTTTGCATGTTTTAAAATCCTTATTTGACCATCTAACACTATGTTTATATGGGTATTCAAAAGAATCGTCTATGGGAGCTTGCCTGGTAGGTGTACTTGTTTCTCTTGAAATACATTCAACTTTATCTCACGAGTTGAAAGTGGCGAGATCTAATAGCAGCCCTTGATGCACTGCCTGGTCAATCTAGAAGTAGTGGGTTCAATCCATGACTTCGGTCAAGACACTATTTACTGCTAGAAATTAACCCTTTACCACATAAAATAAATCTGCAGCAGAGCTCTAGATATGTTTTATTTTGCATGTTTTAAAATCCTTATTTGACCATCTAACACTATGTTATGGGTATTCAAAAGAATCGTCTATGGGAGCTTGCCTGGTAGGTGTACTTGTTTCTCTTGAAATTCATACAACTTTATCTCACAAGTTGAAAGTGGCGAGATCTAATAGCAGCCCTTGATGCACTGCCTGGTCAATCTAGAAGTAGTGGGTTCAATCCATGACTTCGGTCAAGACACTTATATATTTACTGCTAGAAATTAACCCTTTACCACATACAACAAATCTGCAGCAGACGACTTCGAAAACATCTAGGCAAACACATTGAAAATTTCTATATATGGCGAAAGGAGAAATTGCTAGAGGTATCAGAAAGTGTCTATATATGGGAAAGGGTTAATGACATGAATTAAACCATGTTGACCATACAATGGAAAAAGCAGATAATTTATAAATATTGTATTTAATAAATATTTCAGGTACACAAAACTCTTGAAGATCTGGCGATGAAATTTGAAGAGTATGGGAGTTTCGTAGATTTAATAAGAAAATGGAAAATACACCTAGTAATCAATCTGAAACACAGGGGGAACTAGTAACAATTATTAATTAACAAAAAGGACCCTATGAAGTTGTTAAAGCAGGACTAACAAAACTGTTCACAGAAGATTAAATAAACCCCCATAGTGCAACGGGGAAAAAGGCAAAAAAACAAAACCGCTAAACCTAAATTTGATCCCAAACATTTCAATATGATGAGCAGACTGGTGGAAAAACGTTTTAACGTATCTCCCTCAGATGTTGTGCTGAAGACTCGGGCGGTTAAACGAAAATTCAAAGAAAATGAACACTAACCAGTGAAAGGAATTGAGAATTCTTTATGAAGTTTTTTCAAATTGTTCAGTGAATAGTACAGTCAAAGATCATGTGGATTGAATGTTTACAATATCAATGCACATCTTGTTTATTATGTCAGTCTGCGAAATTAGCAATGGTCCGTGGCCAGTAACTTTTGGTTTGGACCAGTGAAAAAGTTCCTCAGTTTCAAGAAAATTCTAAAAAAATAATTATAGAATTTACTTCTAGAATATTCAAGAAATGTTAAATCATCACCAGGCCGCTTCTTGAATTGTTATTCAAGAATTATTAACCCTATCCCTAATATAGACGCTTTCTGATGCCTCTGCAGCAGACAGCTTTTTGAAAACATAGTGACAAAAGAAGAAATTGCACAAAACATGCAATTTCTCCTTTTGCCACAATGTTTTCCACTTTTAGTCATAGGTTTATATATCCATTCAATTATGGAGATTTTCCATGTTTTGACAAAACATGTTCAAAGTTGTGTGCTGCAGAATTGTCGTATGAGGGAAAGGGTTAAATGAACTATTCAAGAACTTTGATTCTAGAATTATTTCAGAATTTTTATTCTAGAATAATTCCATATCATTCCTGGATAATTCTAGAACAATTCTTGAATTTCATTTCAAGAAGCGGCCATTTAATGTTTCTTGAATATTCTAGAACTACATTCTAGAAAAATTCTTGAATAATTTGTAGAAATGTTCCTTAAGTGACCCCCTATCAGATAACTTCAAGCCATGTTGATTGATCGAACGACATGGCCGCTAGGGGGCAGGCTGTTTTGCGTTTTATGGCTATAGTGATTAAATGTTTGCCTCTTGTATGAAGTATAAAGATACATATCAATGAAATTTGTGTATGTTAAAAACAAATTAAAACCAGTTGTTGCAGCAGTTGAGTTCTGATTTTGAATAGTTTCAGATCCACTTTTCTAGCAAACAACTAGTAAGTGAAGGTTAATATTTACATCATTGTATAAAAATGTTTTAAAGATGATTTGACTATGTTGTAGTTTGATACATATAATATGATTAAACCAGATCATATAATGTGATGAAACTGCTATTGTTGTTTTTAGTGTCCAGTGTAATGGTAGGACAGGCTGACAGACTATGAATGAAAAATTCAGACATTACTCGGGAATGGTTGTAAAAAGGTTTCACGAAAAATCTGAAATGCAACTGAATATTGTCTGTCGATTCTATGCGCAATGTTCTGAATATAGTCTTAGTAACTTGTCTGAACAATGTCTGAATATTATAGTCCTAGCAACTTGTTTCTCAGACAGTATTCAGAGAAATATTCAGACAATGTTCAGAGAAGTTACTAGGACTATAATATTCAGATTTTATTTCTGAACATTGTCTGAACTGTCTGAATTATGTCTGGATTGTTCCATTTTAAGCCATTTTTCAGCAGCTCAGCCATTATTCAGAAATAAAAATCTGAATATTATAGTCCTAGAAACTTCTCTGAACATTGTCTGAATATTTCTCTGAATACTGTCTGAGAAACTTGTCTGAACAACCTTCTGAATATTGTCTGAGCTGTCTGAATTATGTCTGGATTGTTCCATTTTAAGCCATTTTTCAGCACATCAGCCATTATTCAGATATAAAAATCTGAATAAAAAGACTCTTAACAAGGCTGATTTATTCTGAACAGACATGATTCAGCTTTTGCAGTTTCAGGTTATCAGCACACATTCAGCAATAATTCAGAAGGTATTCAGACAAGTTTTCAGCAAAATTCAGCTTAATTCAGATGAAATTCAGACCATACTTTTCATGAGGGTTATCCATTCAATTATGAGGTTTTCTATGTTTTGACAAAATATGTTCAAAGTTCAAATTTCTCATGAGCAGCTTCTCAATCACTTTGCCACAATGTTTTCAAAAATCATCTGTCCCAGAGTTGTCATGCAGTGAAGCATCTGTGTCAGGGAAAGGGTGAACAGACACTTTCTGACGCCTCTCTGCTGCAGACGACTTTTGATAACATTGTGACAAAAGCAGAAATTGCTTATAATGGGTAGTTTCTCTTTTTGCCACATTATTTTCACCTCTTTTCATGCAACAATTATACCGTAAAGTACTTTTATTTATAGAGATTTTTCTCATCAATTTTTGATTAGGTATTTTAAAAGTCGTCTCCTGAAAATTAGTCATATGGTGGAAAGGGTTAATTCTTTCCCACATACGGATGGCTTTATGACTCCTTCAGCAGACAACGAAGTTTTGAAAACTTTTTGACAATGTTTTCCAACTCTTGAATTATTAAATTTCCCTTTATAGAGATGTTCTGAATTTTTATGGGTATGTTTTTTAAGTCTTCAACTGCAGATTTGTTGTTAACCTTTTCAATCTTACGAAAATTCTGCAGCAGACGACTTTGAACAAATTCTGTCAAAAAATAGGTTATCCATTCTGAAAATCTCTATAATTAACTGAATGGATAACCTATGACTAAAAGTGGAAAACATTGTGGCAAAAGGAGAAATTGCTGGTTTTGAGCAATTTCATCTTTTGTCACTATGTTTTCAAAAAGTCGTCCGCTGCAGAGGCGCCAGAAAGCGTCGATATGAGGGAAAGAGCATAAAGCAACTTGTTTACTATGATAAAATATATATATGTAAATAAGTCATAATTCTGAAGCATCATGACAGCTGTTCTTGATGATCATGACGCAAAGTTTTTATGACGGAAAGTCGGCCATATGTTATTTTGTTAATATTTTTTATGGTGGAAAGTCATTCATGTTTATATTTTTACGATGGAAAGTCAATCATGTATATATTTTTACGATGGAAAGTCAATCATGTATATATTTTAACGATGGAAAGTCATTGATGTATATATTTTTACGATGGAAAAGTCATTCATGTTAAATTTTTACGATGGAATGGGTGCAGCCATGTTATTTTGTTTATATAGTTCTGTTTGTCTTCACTTGTAACAATATGTTGTTTACTATGATCAGTGACCTTGACCTTTTTTATCTGATTAGAAAATACAAATGAGCTAACGCTTTCACACTTGCAGACCCTTTTTAACACATTTATAGCAGTCAACTTTTGAAAACATCATGGCAAAAGAAGAAATTGCTCATAACTTGAAATTTCATCTTTTTGATTAATATGAATACTTTCATGTATTAGAGATTTACTACATTTTTTCCACAGAATGATGTTCTCAAAGTCGTCTGCTGCTGATTTGTTGTATTTGAGAAAGGGTTAATTCTAATCAGTGTTACATTGCTTTCAAACTGTGTTATTATCATGTTTACTTGTAACAGAAAGTAATGCCCTTTCCAATTAACATATACAACAAAACATCCAGGTGAAACTATCGGAAAGCTCTTTAGACAAAACTCTCTAGTTTGAATAGAGTTGAAAACATGGTGACAAAAGGATGCCAGGGGCGTAGCTCCCTTTAGGCACTGTAGGCACGTGCCTACACATTTTTTCTCAAAATGCCCCCAAAATGCAGCTGCGGCCATAGATATCTGCGTAATGTATCGACCAGACCAGCCTGCGCTGTCCGCGCAGACTGATCCGGCCGACACATTCCGTCTTAGGGGGATAGATGTATAGAGTAGTGATTCCTGAAACAGAAAATCCACAGAAGGCGAAAAGTGTATATCCGGGTAGGCCTGTGTGGCATGCTTAGGCTGATCCGGGTCGATACTTTACGCAGAGTCCACACTGTTGATTTTCTCACGAGATGGCCTACACATTGATTATTGCCACGCTACGCTCCTGGATGCTAACGGGTCTAAATGTGTCGGCAAGTTACCAGGGAAAGTGGGAACAGACAACAACGAAACTATTAACCCGTTCCCACTTACAACAAATCTGCAGCAGATGACTTTGAAAACATACCCGAATTTTATTTGGAAACTCCCTTTAAATGAAAGTACAATAAATTTAATGAATAGATTTGAAAACATGGTGACAAAACGAGAAATTGCTTGTTTTGAGCAATTTCTTCTTTTGTCAACATGTTTTCAAAATAACGTCTGCTGTAGAGGTGTTAAAAAGCATCTATATGTGGGAAGGGGTTAAAAGTTAAATATACTGAAACTCTATTATATTATATGAAAGAAAAATCAGAAACCATCTGTATGAGGAAAAACGTTAATTTTGATATTTTAAACTACTTAACTTTTCCCACTTGCTGATACACTTTGACAATTACTTTCGAAGATTTTGTCGGCTTTACAACTATTTTCTATATTTTCATACCCCCCCCTTCTTTAAGCGGTCAGTCGGAAGCCATATTTTGTCCGGCCTATTTCTTACAAACCACTGGGTGGAATTCAATGAAATTGTACATGAAGCTTCTATACCAAGAGGAGATGTGCATATAATAAAGGTCTTACAATTGCATGTTATTTAACAAGAGTAATGGCCCTTTTACTTATTAAGGTTGGTCGGAAGCCATATTTTGCCGGCCTATTTTTACAAACCACTGGGTGGAATTCAATAAAATTTTACATAAGCTTCTATACCAAGAGGAGATATGCATTATCCTAAAGGTCTTACAATTGCATGTTATTTAACAGAGTTATTGCCCTTTTACTTATTAAGTTAAGGTGTAGGTCAAGGTTCTGTTTAGGCGGGGTGTATTTATCTGTCCTTCAGTGATAGTTCTAGTTGCATCATTCTGCTGCAGCTAAGTAGTAGGTGGAAAAGGGTTATCAAACTTACCAGATTCTGCTTCAAAATCACAAGATCCAACTTTGTCCCACAAACAGACCCTTACTGACACCTTACTGACACCTTACTGACATGACACCTTACTGACACCTTACTGACACCTCTGCTGCAGACCACTTTTGAAAACATCGTGGGAAAGGGAGAAATTGCTGATATTATGAACAATTTCTTTTTTTGCTACAATATTTTCAACTTTAACCCTTTCCCCTCATACGACAATTCTGCAGCAGACGACTTTGAACGTAATTTGTCAGATGGATAACCTATGACTAAAAGTGGAAAACATTGTGACAAAAGGAGAAATTGCACGTTCTGTGCAATTTCTTCTTTTGTTACTATGTTTTCAAAACGCCGTCTGCTTTAACCCTTTCCCTCATACGACAATTCTGCAGCAGGCGACTTTGAACGTATTTTGTCAAAACATAGGAAATCTCCATAATTGAATGGATAACCTATGACTAAAAGTGGAAAACATTGTGGCAAAAGGAGAAATTGCACGTTTTGTGCAATTTCTTCTTTTGTCAATATGTTTTCAAAAAGCCGTCTGCTGCAGAGGCGTCCGAAAGCGTTTATATGAGGGAAAGGGTTAATCAATATAAATTGTTCCTTCATTGAAAAAGATCCCATAATGTCAATTAAATGTTTTCAAAGTCACCTACTGCAGAATTGTTGGGTATTTGGAAAAGGGTTATATCAGTAATGCATTGACAGAAATACATGCTGTATGAAAAATGAATGTATAAAAAAGTTTTTTATCTCTTGCCATGGGTGTTATACAGGTTTTTTTTTCACTTTTAGGGGAATGGTGGCGGGGCCCTTTGAGAGGGGAAAAATAGCGTTGTAAGTCTAAAATAGGGGAAAAAATACAATAAATTTCTTGATTTCATAACTGTATTGTTACATAACTAGCAACAGAAACATATGATAGAAACATTAGAGGTCAATTGATCTGTCTTTTTGACTGAAAACATTATATAAAAAAAAAAAAAAAAAAAAAAAAAATTAGGAGGGGATTTTTTTTTCAAAAAAGGGGAAAAATATATACTTTTCAGTGAGGGGAATGGGGCCGAATATCGGCCCCAAAAAGGCCCTAAAAAAAACCCTGTTATATAATCACAATACATCACACTTTTACATTTGAATGTCTTGAAATTAAATCATCCATTCCCAAATTTAGGGAAATATTGCATACCTCGTTTTAGATGGAGTGCAATTACCACAATACATCACACTTTTTCATTTGAATGTGTTGAAATTACATCATCCATTCCTGAATTTAGGGAGATATTGCATACCTTGTTTTTGATGGAGTGTAATTTGAACCCTTTCCTAAATATAGATGCATTCTGAAGCCTCTGCATGCAGACAACTTTTTAAAAAAACATTGTGACAAAAGGAGAAATTGCTCAAAATGAGCAATCTCTCCATAAATTTTTGCCACAATATTTTCCATTCATTCAGTATATATATATATATATATATACCTTTTATAGATATTATCTCTGTTTTTGCCTAGATTGTTTCAAGGTCATCTGCTTCAGATTTGTTGTATGTGGGAAAGGGTGCTTAAAGTTGCAATTGTGGGTGTTATTTTACCCCCATCCCATATATGATATGGAAAATTGCTGAAAGGGAATTGTTAATTTATATGGTACCAAAATGAGACTTGGCTTGTAATATAAGCAAGTTTTCTTATTTCCCACAATGTTTACAATAGTTGTCTGCTGCAGAATATCTTCACATGGGAAAGAGTTTACCCTTTCCCACACACAGATGTTGACAATTCTGAAGCCTCCGAAGCAGACGACTTTTGAAATCTTTGTGTTCTGCAGAATATCTTCACATGGGAAAGAGTTGAGCCTTTCCCACACTCAGGATGCATTCTGAAGCCTTTGCAGCTTGAAATCTTTGTGACAAAAGGAGAAATGGCTCAAAACAAGCAATTTCTCCTTTTGCCACAATTTTTTCAACTCAATGCAAATATGATACTTTATTTAACCCTTTCCCACCTTTTGACGCAATAGCAGCAGACAACTTTTGAAAACAATATGTGGCTAAAGGCGAAATTGCTCAATTTCTCCTTTGGCCACAATGAAGCTATCTTTTATGGAGATTTGTCAGGTTTATGTCACTATGTTTTCAAAGTCGTCTGCTGCAGATTTGTTGTATGTGGGAAAGAGTTAACAGAGATTTGTCCTATCTTTGCCAATAGACTTACAAAGTCGTCTGCTGCAGTTTTGTTGTATGTGGGAAAAGGGTTTAAAGTTTCTATCTTGGTTGCTGTTAAAATTAACCCATCCATCATGGTGTATGGATTACTCTCTGCCAGTCTAACAATCCACTCGATTTTCAGTTACAATATAATTATCTCTGTTTCGTTATTTGATTGGTTCCGGCACTATTAAATCTTTAACCGTTTCGACATAGGATAGAACTGCAGCAGACGACTTTGAAAACATTTACGTAAAAAAACACATCGAAAATGTCCATAAAAGAAAGTTTAAATGATCAAATAAAATTGAAAATATCGTGGCAAAAGGTGAAATTGCTCTTTACGAGCAATTTCACCTTTTGCCACAATGTTTTCAAAAGTTATCTACAGCAAAGGCGTCAGAAAGTGTCTGTATGTGGGAAAGGATTAACCATTTCGACATAGAATAGAACTACGGCAGACGACGTTTAAATCATCAAAGTAAATTGATGAAAAATCTATCAAAATGATTTTTTAAGGTATAATTATTGAACAGAGTTGAACGCACTGTGTGTAAAAAAAGAGAAATTGCTCATCATAAACATTTTCTCCTTTTACCACAATGTATTCAAAAGATGTATGCTGTAGATGGCTCTAAATGCTGCTGTATGTGGAAAGGGTTAACCCTTTCCCTCATACGGCAATTCTGCAGCAGACGACTTTGAACGTATTTTGTGAAAAAAACAGAAAATCTCCATAATTGAATGGATAACCTATGACAAAAAGTGGAAAACATTGTGGCAAAAGGAAAAATTGCACGTTTTGTGCAATTTCTTCTTTTGTCACTATGTTTTCAAAAAGCCGTCTGTTGCAGAGGCGTTGGAAAGCGTCTTTATGAGGGAAAGGGTTAAGATGGGCTGTCTGTCAAATTTAGAATTCATTGAGGGAATCATTGTCTTTTTAGCCCTTTCCCAATTAATTACAGGCACATTTTCATGTTTTTACAACAGACAACTTTCGTCAGCTTTGTCAAAAATTGCTAAAAGTGAGCAATGTGTCCTTTAAGTGATATATGCGTCTATGTTTTCCTTGGTATTCTAATTCTTTTATTAGAGAGATTTCAATAGTTTTGCTTCTATGGTTTAAAAGCCATCCCCAAAAGTAGGCACAACAGTTGACACCCACACAGGTACATTTGACACCCACACAGGTGCCTGGCTTTCGACACTTAATGGTTCCTTCTCTATCATCTGTATGTCTCTCTGTATGTTCACCATGATGACGGTAACTGGCATATTGGTATGCTGTACTTGAGTTTCTTCAAACACTCTTTGTTTTGTTTGATTTTTTTCTCTCAACTGACTCAGTGGTGAAGTTATAATAGAGCCTCATTCTCACTGTCCCAGTTCTGGTCCCGGTATCTCCGGGTAAAAAAAAGCGTGATGATCTGCGTTGTTTTTGCTGAAAAATCTATTGCATTCTCACATTCCCGTCTTTGTGATAGGATGTCATCCGGTTTAGAAGCCGGATGTTCCCCGTTTGATCCTGATTACCCAGTTAGTTCCCAGTTTGACATGGTTCATTTACATTGTCACGCCTAAGCATGTTTCCTAGTCAGTATTGGTTTAATCTGGAGTGCCCAATTCGTGTGATGGTGGCCGCTGGTTGAATCTGGTATAGCCCCGTTCTTGCGCCGGTGGAGTATTCCTGACCACCCCCAGGTTAACACAGTCTTATACGGTAGAGACCCGGCTCTGCGTCGGCGTATACAGGCATTGTGCCGGACATGTCTTAAAACATCGGGGACAGTCTGCCGGATTGAGCCTGAACAACATGGTTTATTACAGATTATTACCAAACTTCTACGATCTCATCCCCTACATTTTCCTGGGTTGTCTTACCAGTTAAAATGTCAAGGTTTCTCCTGAACCATCATCCAGATGTACCCGGGCGCAAACCCAGGACAGAGAGAATGGGGCTTTCATGTTTTGTCTTGTGAAATGGAGAACTCTACCCAACAGTTAAATATTATACACATATTCATTTAAAGAGATTTTCCTTATTTTTGTCCAGATGTTTTCAAATTTATCTGCTGAGGAATTGTTGTATATTAAGGGAAAGGGGTAGGTACCCTAATCACCAAAAATGTAAAGGTCATTCTTTTCTAATTGTTTGTATTTTTTCTCATTTTAGGTAAGTCAGATTTTTATTATACAGTCCCAACTACAGTCTCCACTGCAGTCTCCAGTATGGTAAAGTATTCTGTAAAATAATTAACCCTTTGAGTTTCCTGCATGAAGTCACTTTCTGACGCCTCTGCAGCAGACAACTTTTGAGAACTTTGTGACAAAAAGGGAAATTGCTCAAAAACAAGCAAGTTCCCCTTATGTCACAATGTTTTCAACTCTATAAAAAAAAATAAGATTTTAGCAATTTTTGTCTAGATATTTTCGTCTGCTGCAAAATTGTCATAAGTGGGAAAGGATTAAAAGTACCATTTCCAGTAACATTTCAAATAAATGATGTGGAATTTAAATCTTTCCCAAATGTAACAAAATCTGCATTCAAATTATTTTATGTGAAAACATTGGAAGAATCAATAAATGAATAGTTTTGAAAAACATTGTGACTTCAGACATTGGAGAAATTACTTAATATGGGCAATTTTCACGTTTTTAAAGATATGTCTGGGTGTGGGAAAGGCAGATGATTTTGGCAAACTGAGAAAAAAAATCCAACTAGAATCACTTACAGCATTTTTAGAGACTTTTTCTTTTTTATTCTCGAGACATTTTCAAAAGTCTTCTACAGGGGAATGCGTCTGCAAGTAGGGAAAAGGTTTTATGGTGTTGTTCTCTGTGATGGATGATTTGTTTGTCTTGGGAATTCCTGACTTTCAGGTCTGTCAAAGTGGCTATTTATAGTAACATGGTCCTGTGTGGGATTTTCCAAATTTTCTAAAAACGAAAACAACACTGTCATTATTATAATTGTAAATGAACCATAATATTATAGCGAGATTATTATGTAGTATTATTAACAAAGTCTTGTGTGGATTGTTTCCAAATTGTCTCAGTTGAAAATTCAGACGCCTGTTTTGTCAGAAGTCCCTAGCCGCAGTAGGTCAGTTGCTAGTGACACGCCAGGCTGTCAATCCTTGGGTTGTGAGTTTTAACCCCCAGCTTGGCCATTATTCTTTCTGATATTTGACTAAAGACGATGCAACAAGCGTCATTCATTCACACTGGTCTGTGAACTGGCTGCCGTGATATTGAAGCTATGTCAACACTTTCCCACATAAAGACGATTTCTGATACCTCTGCAGCAGACGACTTTTGAAAACATTGATATTTTTTTCCTTCTTCCACAATGATTTCTAATCTATTCAATGATTATATTTTCATTGCTAAAGATTTTCCACATTTTTGCAAAGATCATTTAAAAGTCATTTGCTGCAGATTTATTGTATGTGGGAAAGGGTAAAGCACCATTAGCAATCTTGTTATGATTGAATTTCATATAGAATTTGACATGTGCTGTATGCGGTGCCAATTCTGTATTGATCATGTTATGTGAGATTTCCCAGTCCACATGCTCTCACCTGTCTGGAACTAAATCTAGCCTAGTTCCTATAGGATATAAGTTACTGCGGGTACCATGCCATTGTAAAACCGTCCCATGTTTTGTTGAAGTGAAAGACAGTTCGGTTTGTGGATTCGCATAAATCTTATTGGTTAAAATCCTTTTCTGTTTTCAACCTTTTCCCAAATACAGCAAAAGCCTCAGCAAACGGCTTTGCAATCATCTTACCAAAAATATGAAATAATGCTGAAATCGGCATAAAACCCCAATAAAAATGAATGAAAACGAACAGCCCTGTTTCAAACTTCATCAAACTTATTATGTTGTCACAATGTCGCCTTAGTTTGGAAACCAACTTGATTGACTATTTATACTGCAAAGTTAAGTTAAGCCATCATGCATACAGTAAAACTGTTGGAAACAACAAGGAAAAAGCAGAAATTACTCCACAATTTGTCTAAGACAGTTTTATAAAAAAATATTGTGGAAAAATTAGCAATTGCTCATCATGGGCAGGGGCATAGCTGGAGGTTATTTGTTGTGGAAGCAGACTCAAGAATTTTGTTTAAAGTCTTTAAGCTCTTGAGATGCAACGTACATTAATCTGAGTGTCTTTTTTGTACTAGAAGATGGGACAATTTAAATCAAGAAAGAAAAAGCAATCGTGCTTTGTTTGCCATACAATTTATAAACATCCACTGATTACCTAAATGGACATAGTGGACGTAACAAAATTTCAAAAGTCTTAACAGTTCAATTTTGACACACTCTTATCGTAAGACGACTGTAACTGTCGTAAATCGTTACGATAGTTAAATTAAATGTCGCAAATGGAACGGCCAATAATAATATGTTTCCTCATAGGTGATAGACGAAGCATTTGTTAATTAGACAAGATGTAATTTAGTGACGTCACTTTCCAAGATTTTATTTAGAAACAAAATCGTATTTACGTTGACTCGCTCTCTTAAATCTTAAAATAGTTATATTTACAAATAATTTGTTATATTATTATTTCACACATATAAGTTTGAAGGCTTTAAAAAAGAAAAAGTTTCCGATCAGAGATTATACTCTTTTTTTCTCAAGAAAAAGATGTGGGCGTATGGCTAGATACGCGCCTGATGGGCATTGTCTCCTTTTGCTTCAATTTCTTCAGCTTTTTTCAATAATCATATTTATAGGGGTTTTCTATGAGCAGAATGTGTTATAAGTAAGAACCTTTCCCACTTTCAGACACATTTTTATGCATTGAAATATGATATGGCCAAAAGAAAAATTGGTCATAATGAGCAATTTCTCTTTTTGCCAAGTTGTTTTGAACATTAATTATTAATTAGAGAATTTTCTTCTTTCTGCCCAAAGCCGAGCGCCGGGTTGTCAATCCAGGGGTTGTGAGTTCTAACCCCAGCTCGGCCAACATTATTTCCGACGTCTGACAAAAGTCACTGTGACAAGCTTCATTCGTCTTTCACCAATGGGCTAACAGTCTATATGGAAAAGCAGCCAGTTGCTTGGAGAGTATGTTGTGTGGAGTACGGGTGTGAGAAAACCAGGAAACACACGAGTAGGTGAACTGGCCACCGTGATATGACTGGAAAATTGTTGAAAATGGTGTTAAACCCCCATCAATCAATCAATCAATTAATCTTTTTGCCGAAATATTTTCAAAGTCGGCTGTTGCAGATTTGTTGTATGTAGCACAGGGTTTATTATACCTTTCACCTGGATGTTTGCAATAAGTAAGAGATACCTTGGAGTGTTTTTGTCTTTAATCCTTTCCCACACACAACAAATCTGCAGCAGACTACTTTAAAAATAAGCTGAACAAAAATACAGATAGTCTCCATAAATGAAGATATACTGAAACAAAATGGAAAGCATTGTGGCAAGAGAAAAAATTACTCTTTTTGACTAATTTCTCCTTTTGTCACACTGTTTTCACAAGTGGTTTTACTGCAGAGGTGTCAGAAAGCGTCTATATGTGGGAAAGGGTTATTTAGACTCATCAGTTCACAGGATGAATGTTCACAGACCGTCAATTGCATTGCGTGTGTAAATTGCATTCTCACTACTAGTCCAGTCATCCTATGAAAAAATAGCACCTAACCTTCAAGTAATTGCAACAGAATTTTTTTAACCTGTTTTCATATGTTCAATGTATTATGGATAACATATAAAAAGTCTAACAAAATCTTTGAATGCAAAAAGTGTTTAATCGTCTTTTACTTTTTGTCACTTTCAGTCTCCAACGAATCTTGTCAACATTGAAAACACTTGCAGAAACACGCTAATTATACTGAAAACAATGTTATATTTCAGACAAAACTTGAACCACTTTAAATCCAACATATTTCATATAAATCTTGATTGAACTATGCATTTTTTTTACCTAATAAACCCTTAAAATGTATTTATTTCGGCGTAAATTTACCCCACCCACCTATTATATACAAGAAAAACATGCACGTTGAAATTGCATTGTAGTTTTGTAGTACTAATTTGACCGAGAACTCTGAATACATCATTTGATCAGCTGCACTCGAAAATTCGATAGACACATTACTTTCGTAAACCGGTTTGAGAGATAGGGTTATATTATGTAATAATTAACATTCAGGCTGGTACCGAATTTACCTATTTTCGACTAGAGTGGACCAAATGATGTCATCCAAAGTGCGTGAACTGTCAATTAAATTTTACAATAGTAATGCCTTTTTTAAATTTCATGAATAACATATAACATTTAACCTTTCAATTTCATTAACCCTTTACATGAAACATTAACATTTGACGCCGTTGCAGCAGACGATTATGAAACGTAGATAGGCAGAATTTCTTTTTTTTTCTGTTATCCTTGACAAAATAACTTCCATCTTTTTTATAAATGCAAGCTATTTTAACTCAGATGTTTTAAAATGAAACAACTTGTTAATATCAAAACAGGTCAACGGTTAAAGGATGAAGTATTAAAATCAAAGCACCAATATAACTGAGCAGTACAGAGGTTAAAAATATCTCTTTCAGGTTTTATAAATGCCATTATGGCATAAATATAACGGTTAACATTAAAAATGTATTAACCCTATCCCTGAACTAAACGACACGCAGCGTTTGTAGCAGACAATTTTTAAAAACATTTTGGAAAAAAGAAATTGTATACAGTATACATGTACTTCTTTTTCTACAATGTGTTAAATTTTTTATCAGAATTAAAATATCCTCTTTTTTCTTCTTCAAAATGTGTCATTTCTCAATTCATACATAACTAACATCAACAACATTTTAATCTAAAAGTTCTTCCAAGTCTTGGTCCACCAATACCTGTACATTTGAACAACTTATTTCGCGACATTCCCCACATCCGGACGAACATTCTAAACCATACCGCTTACAAGTATACCGCTTTGTGTCACAATTCGTTTTGCAGGAACTTCTGATAATTTTCAACAAATCCTCTGGTGCTGGTAACAGTTTGGTTTGTTCTGGCATGAATAATCCACTTTCAGACCTCCAACCCCACTCAAGTGTATTAAATAGAGTTTCATTTCCAATCCATTCCTGTATTTGAAGGTAAACAAGTAAGCTGTGAAAATATTTGTTGGTAGCATTGCATGAACTGGCACATAATTTATGCTGGTCATGACTTTGCTGAGAAATGTTCTGTATCTGAGAGCATCAAGTCCTTCCTTCAGACCACCATTGTAGAAGCTGACAATAACTTTTTCACCAGCTGTAATTATTTCTTTTTTAGTTGCTTGTAACTCTCCAAGAAAACAGATGCTTGTTGTTGCATGCTTACAGATGTTTTTAGTTTTTTCAATGCAGCCGCTTTGCCAATTCCAAAAATTCTAGATGTGGTGTCACAACCTGTGACTGCATGGATAAAGGGAAGCATTCTGCACATAGAACCAAGTACTTCTTTTGTTCGAATGATGTCCCACTCCTTGAACGTTTTAGCATTCCTCAGATTTCCACCTGATATGAAATAAAGTTTGTTTGCAGAAATATTGGCATGATAACAAAGCAAAATCAGAAGGTCTGTATCTTTCCCCACAACAACTGTTTTGTGGTTTTCCGCACTAGCTATCCCGGTCATCGCTATCAATATATTGGCATCATCAGGTGCATGCTCCATTAACCGACACCCATTCTCCTGTATATATTGACTAAGCACATTTATGAAGCACTGTTTGTTTCACTGTTAGCTAAGAAGTGGTCTGTCTTGGATCTGAATGGTGTTGATTTGTTGAATTGTACATTTGTACTAGCAAGTCCTCGTGAACGTTTCTGATTTGCGCAGTCTTTCGTAGAAGAACCATTTAAGTAACCATCAAACACGACTGAGGCCGAACAATATTTTCTTTTGACATGTTCAACGTAATTCTTACAAATACCACCAAAAGTTTCACCATATGTCCAAGGCAAGCGCTGAAGCAGTGAACCACCATCGATAACATATTTCAATGAATCGCTAATTTGTTCCTGTATACTGCAATTGCCAAGTGACCAAATTGCATTAGCCAAAGCAGTTTTGTCAGCTGGACGAAACATTCCAGAAGATTCAAATAATGATGATGGAAAACTACACAATTTATATTTAAACACATCTGCTTGGTTGTCATACAGCCTATCAGCTACAGCAGCTATATGCTGAAAAGCAACTGTGGATCAATGTGAATAGTTTCCTCATTCACTTTCATGATGGATTTAGAACTAAGGGTTACTGCGTGATTTGAACGTTTGAAACTATATCCTAAGATATTTGCATTAAGCATAGTGTCAGGTACCTTTTGACCTATCATCTTCGCACTATCTACATTCAATTGATTAGCGTTAGTTACTGTTAAACCAGATTCAATGTTTCGAAGGGAATGGGTTTCCTCAAAAGAATTTTTGTCCTGTAGAAATTCAAGGATTTTTGTTTTGTCTTTTTCATCTCTTTCTCTTCTCGAGTAACTGCTCTCAACATGTTGTTCATTTGTATGGTAAGAGACAACGGCAAATTCTTGCATTGCACTGTTGTATTTTGTACATGCTGGCATCCAAAGCAACCATTGGTTTCTTTTTGCTTCAGACAAACCACGACCACGTGTCAGACCATTTGTAATCCAGTTGTTATACAAGCAATTGTGCCCATACCATGAAATGTTTTGTGACCATCTAATGTTCGCAAGTTATGGTCAACATTGTCTGCTACAAATTGGCAAGACTGGCCATCCTTCAGATAAGGCAAATACCTTGTGCAACTGCAGCGCTTGTTTCACATTTGTGAATTTCGGAATACGACAAACTAAAGCCTAACTTGTTAAGCATATCAATCAAAAACTTTGAGGAAAAGTGGTGATGCAACTGAACTCCTAATCCTATTTGGAGTGGAGGCATCTGAACCTTTGGTCTTGCTGCTTGTATAATCGCCTGGCCGATTGAAGCTATCTTGACATCAGCATCAAAAGTCTTAAAAAGTCTAAGTCTGCTAAATAGCAAAAAAATGACAACAAAAGTTAAACAATTGTTACACCAGTTGTACACACCAAATCCTAACTTGGAAATATATCGAAATACATGTACATTTATATTTTCCGGTTCATCAGTTTGGAATTCCCTTCCTTCATATATTCAAAACTCAACGTCTATTCAACATTTCAAATCCCAATATTGACATGATAAACCAATCTTAATTCAATGATAATTGTAGTACAATTGAATTTCGTGAAACTATGCACACTATTTAGGTCTGTGGCTGTTCTACGATACGGTAATAGACATATCAATTATAAGCGCATGTATAATTGTAACATTGAGTAGTTCATATGTAACACACGTTTGTTCATGTTTCGTTCCATTTTGTTTATGTGTGAGGCCTTCATGGAAGATTGACTTGCATACAAGTACTATGTCAAATGAGTGTCCTCTATAAATAAAGCCTTTATTATTATTATTATTATTATTATTATTATTAAAATACCCTCATGCGTTTTGAAGTTCCATGCAGTCCTCCGTACAAGGTTTATTACTGTACTGTAGGCTATAATAAGCCAGTATCAATTACCTATGGGTCATTAGTAACCATTTCTTTGGGGTCATCAGATTATTTTTAGATAAAGCAATTAAATTGCCAGGTGTTTTTCCGACCAGTACACTGATAAACCTTCTACGGTGGACTGCATGGAACTTCGAAATCTGAGGGTATTTTCTAACTTTTGATGTCATTTTTTTGCTATTTAGCAGACTTAGACTTTTTTAGACTTTTGATATATTGTAAAGTAGATATTAATCTTCAATAATATCGCAAAAAAAATTCTGTTGCAATTATTTGAAGGTAAACTTACAGATTGACTGGACTATACGTGACAGAGAGCATGATATGTGGAAATTTAACATATTAATATTACTATTTACTGTAGAAGTCAGAGCGCTAAGAAAAGGGCCATATTTTATGATCTTTAAACTCCTACTACCCTTTGTTATGGGTACTCCAAATAATCGTCCTTAACTTCGACAATGTTTTATAGAACCTACAACCTACAAAGTTTGAGTAATAAGGGAGATAATTTAAGGTCAAGGTCAGTTTACTTTTCAAGACCTCTGCCAGGTGTTTCTATGCCTGATTTTGTGATATTGTTCAGACATTTGTGATAGTAGATTCTGGGATAACTTAAGATTTGTGATAAGTTCACCTGGATTTTTATGGTGTAATTGTCTTCAGATTATACAAAGTTAGTTAGTGTTAGTTAAAGGGTTTCAGGCGCACAACATTAGATTTACACTAAGTCTTGTTCCAATTGTGAAGGTTATTTCAATCACATTAAGTACATGTATGTATGTATGCGTGTTATTGTTGGTTTATAACAATTTGATTGTTTTATATCGATTGCCTGCTGCGGATCTGGTGTACGAGGTTAAGGGTTAAAATCTTTTTCAAATATGTATAGCAATATTGCAGCTGTTTAAATGGAGAGACAGTATAAGAAATATTGTAAGAAAAAGAGAATGAGAAGTTTACTTACCACTTTACCCTTTCCCACATACAGATGATTTATGTGGCCTATGCAGCAGACGACTTTTAAAATATTGTGGCAAAAGGAGAAATTGCTCAAAATGAGCAATTTCTCTTTTTGACACAACGTGTTCAACTCTATTCAATAATTAAGCTTCAATTTATAGAGGTTTTCCATATTTAGCTCAAATGTTTTGAAGGTCTACTGTTGCAGTTTTGTTATATTGGGAAAGGGTTAATGTTTTGTGAAAACTTTCCATTCTTTTAACACTCTTAAAATTTGTATAGGATTTCAAATGAAATTTTAGTGAAAAGATGAGCTGCATAAAGGGACTTGGGTGGTATTGTTGTCCAAACAAAAGTGAATATTTGCATCTGCGCAACATCATCAGAGTTTGTAAATCATTCTACATGTAATTACTGGTTTGTTTACCCAGGGATCATGAATAAAGTGAACTGTCGCCATGATATAACTGAAATAATGTTGAAAATGGCGTAAAACTCCAATAAAACAAATCATTTGCAGCTGACAAATTTTAGAAAATTATGCCTTTAGTAGAAATTGCTCATAATCACCAATTTCTCCTTTTGCTACAATGATTTCAACTCCAATAAAATCACTAAACATTCATTAATAAAGATTTTTCATAGTATGACTAGGTGTTTTCAGAGTCGTCAGCTTCACATTGATGTATGTGAGATAGGGTTTAATGATGAAGAGGGATATAATAGGATCCCTTTTCCTTTTCCATTGCCTGCTACGTCGGGGATTTTGAAACCGGGTGTCCCGGGTTCGATCCCCAGTCGTGGCACTACGGTCATGGTGGAGTGCCAAGTTGGGCAAGGCACATTTTCTAGCCTAGTACTGGTTTGTTTACCCAGGGATCATGAATAATTAAATTTAATTGCCCGCTAAATGACCTTAGCTGTCGATGCGCCATAAAACAATATATATTCATTCATTCCATTGCCTGCTAAAAGCATAATATTTTAACAGTTCTTCTCCTTCACCCTTTCCCACATGACCCGGCCGGGTAGCTCAATTGGTAGCGTATCTGACTCGTGATCTGGAGGTCACGGGTTCGATACCCGGTTGCGGCGACATTCTTTCGGGCGATGTTTTCCATTGCCTCTCACCTCTGATCTATGTGAGAAAGTAGTCAGTGGCTTCGAAAGAATGTTGTGTAAGTACTGGTGTGGGAAAGCCAGGAACACATGGGTAGGTGCACTGACCGCCGTGATATGACCAAAGCTGTTGAAAGCGGCGTTAAACTCCAAACAAACAAACAAACAAACTTTCCCACATACAATAAATCTAGAAAACCTCAGTAAATGAATGAATGTAAGGACTGAAAAAAGTTGAAAACATTGTTGCAAAGTGAGAAATTGTTCTAGTCAGGCGTCAGAAAGCATCTATATGTAGAAAAGGGGAAATAGAACAATTGAAATATAATAACCTTTTAGTCTACAACTCATATGATTGTTTTCACACTTTCCCACATACAGAAAATCTGCAGGAGACAAATTTGAAACCATTTATTTAATAAGACTTAAATATGGAACAAAATCTCCAAAAATGAAAATAAATTATTGAATTGCATTGAAAATATGGTGGCTAAAATATTGCTCCTTTTGCCAGCATGTTTTCAAAAGTCTTCTGCTACTGATGCTTCATAAATGCATCTGCAGGTGGGAAAGAGTAAAATTAAAACAAGGGCCTATTTTTGTTTCAATCTTTTATTCGAGAACATATAATTGCCTTAATTAATTTTTTGTGACATATTTAATACTTCCTAAAAAATTCCGAGTGTCTAGGAGACTTTTTGACATTTCCGATAGCAATTTTACTCTTTTCACATAATTTGTCTTTTGTTCAGACATTTTGATTGGATAGATTATTATGGGATGAGTTGCTTCACACATTCATAATCACCAAACCACTGTGCTATGAAGCAGAGCTCCAGATAAGGAGGGGGTATTCAGCTCTTTTTCCCACAATTTCTCTCTTATTATTAAAGCAAACCCTATATTGTGGGTACTCATTCTCTGTTATTATTAACCCTTTCCCTCATATAGACGCTTTCTGACGCCTCTGCAGCAGACGGGGTTTTGAAAACATAGTGACAAAAGAAGAAATTGCACAAAACGTGCAATTTCTCCTTTTGCCACAATGTTTTCCACTTTTTGTCATAGGTTATCCATTCAATTATGGAGATTTTCCATGTTTTGAAAAAATACGTTCAAAGTCGTCTGCTGCAGAATTGTCGTATGAGGGAAAGGGTTAAAGCAAACCCTATACTGTGGATATTCAAAAGAATCGTCTCGCTGAGACAAATAAGAAACTATTCATCATGAGCAATTTCCCATTTTGTCAGTGCTTAGATTCAAGAAATAAACTTTCCTTTTTAGAGATTTTCTATGTTTTTCCATTAATGGTTTGAAAGCCTTGTGCTGAAGATTATTTGTATGTGGAAACCGGGGTTTTACCAAAGACCAAAAATATTCATGCACACAATGGGTGTGTGTGTCTTGTCTTAGACAGTATCTATTTAAGTATCTATGTCTTGTTTAGAAACAAAGACAGGCTTTCATTACTAGTAGGACAGGCAGGCTCTATTTAAGTATTCACGCAGTGTGTTTTGTCTCTGTTTAGAAACAGAGACAGGATCTATTTAGGTATTTATGCAGTGTGTAGACACACAGAGACAGGCTTCCTTTCATTACTAGTAGGACACAGGCAGGCTCTATTTAAGTACTCAAAAAAATGGTAGAAATTGATGCCCTCTTTGACGCTCAGGGTTGCCGAGTTAACATTTATACAACTAACTGGCCGGTGTCAGGATTAATGGACCAGAAGTACTGGGAACTTACCCAGGAAACGCCGTGATATAACCGAAACATTGTTGAAATTGGCGTAAAGTACCAAAATAATCATTTGTATTTGGAAAAGGGAAAAGGTTATAGGTGTGATACAGCTGGAGGCAGGTGCCTATTACACTTGCGTAATAATAACAGACTGCCAGAGGACGGTGCCAATCATCCAAAGTGTTACGCCCATTCTTGCAGACTATATAATTTGAAGGATTTGTCTGACCCATGCATGTTGGAAAGGGTTCATTGGTCTGATAGAAGTGTGAGGTCAAACAAATTGGCTATGCATGGGTCAGACAAATTTTCCTTCAAATTATAAGGTCTGCTTTCCCACATACAGACGCTTTCTGACGCATCTGCAGCAGATGACTTTGAAAACTAAATACTTTGCAAAAACACGGAAAAGCTCTATAAATGTAGGTATTATTACTGAAAAGTGTTGAAAACATTGTAGTAAAAGAAGAAATTGCTTGTTTTGAGCAATTTCTACTTTTGTCACAATGTTTTTCAAAAGTCGTCTGCTGCAGAGGGGTCAGAAAGGGTCTGTTTGTGTGTGGGAAAGGCAGACTAATATTTTTTGAAGGAAATTTATCTGACCCATGCATAGCCAAATTGTTTGACCTTACCCCTCTATCAGACCAATTAAGGGACCTTGTCTGACCCTCGCCCTTTTATTATTGATAACAAGTAAACAAAGTATTATATATATGTTACATGTCCGCATAGTATGCGCAATTTCTCCTTTTGACACCATATTTTCAACATAAGTCTGCTGCATGTGGGAAAGGGTAAAGACATTTTAATGAAATTTGTTTCACAGGATAATCATGAATAATTGTAGATTGTTAAGTGTTTTACTACGTTTTCAACAATTTTCAGTTATATCATTGCGTGTCCTGGGCAAGTTACCAGTACTACTGGTCCATTTATCCTGACACATATATACCTGCAGCACTAAGTCGGTCAAAATGTGTACCTGGCAACCCTGAGGGAAGCCATGACTATCAATTTTACAGTCTTTGGTATGACTCTGATTGCAGGAATCCGCTGTGGTCGAGTGCTTAGCGTCGGGGATTTCGAAACCGGGTGTCCCGGGTTCGATCCCCAGTTGCGGCACTATGGTCATGGAGGAATGCCTTTGGGGCAAGGCACATTTTCTAGCCTAGTACTGGTTTGTTTACCCAGGGATCATGAATAAGTGAACTGTCGCCGTGATATAACTGAAATATTGTTGAAAGCGGCGTAAAACTCCAATAAATAAATAAATAAATAAATGAATGACTCTGATTGCTACCTGCCTTTATTTATTTTTTTCATACAAATGTGTGCCGATATAAAGTTATCCTAAGTACTTGGCATTTCTAAAAAAATATTTTCTTGATTTGACAGGCAAATTTTGAATTTAGCTCCTCGATTATGGGGCGGTTCATTCTTAATAGTTTCTTGGATTTCAGGATATAATGGTTTGCAGAGGAATTTGTGTTCCAGCACATTTACAGTAGTGTTTTGTTGACAAACCTCTCAATAAAGTGAGAATGTCTGCGTTTATAATGGATCTTATTGAATCTTTTGTTGTATACAAATAATGAAACAGTATTAACCCTTTCCTACATACAATAAACCTTATAATCAGGCAACTTCTAGGCTTAAATATGGAAAATGAGTAAGTGAAAGTGTGAAAAGATTTGAAAACATTAATTGTGTCCAAAGTAGAAAAGGCTCATTAGGAGCATTCATTTCCTTGAGCCACAATGTCTTCAAAATGCTGTCTGCATCTGCAGGGTTTTAACCCTTTCCCTCATACAATAATTCTGCAGCAGACGACTTTGAAGTTGAAAGTGGAGAACATTGTGGCAAAAGAAGAAATTGCTCGTTTTGAGCAATTTCTTCTTTTCTCACTATGTTTTCAAAAAGCCGTCTACTGCAGAGGCATCAGAAAGCATCTATATAAGTGAAAGTGTTAATCTATTCCAACATACATATACTATCAGATGCCTCTGCAGCAGACATCTTTTAAAAACATTGTGGCAAAAAGAGAATTGCTAGGAATGTTTTCAACTTTATTTACCGTTAATAATTTTAGTCTTTCTTTCATTATAAGAGAGTTTTCATATTTTTGAGATGATTTCTTCAAAAGTCCTCCGCTGCAGATTTATTGTATGTGGGAAAGGGTTGAAAATGTCTAAGAAATGTCTTGGGGCCCCCCTGGATAGATGTTATGAGTCTGTTTTATTAAATTATATCCATGAAATCAAAACCGAGTCTGGGAGATTGACAGAGAAAATGTTATATAATATGATTGAATTGGGCCATGACAAAACTGTCATGTGTTGTTTTTTTCAAATGGATTAAGCAGAATTAATCAAAAATTTATGCGTTTTTCAAATTGGATAATTTTGATAATTCCCAAGATGTAGCTTAGGGAATATTTGATGCCTGTACAGTGACTTAAAAGATGACATTTGATAGTGGAAATGGAGAAATATTTTCCTTTTCCCACAATTGTCTCTGAACTATGTAAAATTCTGGGATGTTTTTAATGCCTATAATTCATCTGATCATGGTTGACATTAAATTCACTGAAACATATTGATTTAACACTTTCCCACATACAACAAATCTGCAGCAGACATATTTGGCAACATTTAAGTAAAACATATGGAAACTGTCTTAATAAACAAATGGATATTATTGAAAACGCTTTAATTCTATTGTTGCAATATATGAAAGCTTCAAGATGATAAGACTAGTTTTAGACAATGCTAACAGAAACAACAACAACGCAAATTTACATTTATTCCTTACTGCAAACTAATCAACTTACATCCGTTAAACTGCCAAATATATAGTTCCATCAGTGATGCAGAGACACGATTAAAGGCATATGCTACTAAATAGATACACCGTTGATGAGCTCTTGTACTTTGGACAATGTATTCCTCTCCCAAATGCAAAAACTAATATTAACCAAATATATATAGGTCACCGAGATTGATTTTTGTGTAGAGTACTATCGAAAAACGATGATATCGTCAACTTTAGTCAAATTTTCGAGGAAGTCTTAAATAATAACAAATTGGCTTAATTTGTATGCATACTTTCAAGTATTTTCTGGAGCTAATTCCTGTTAAATTTGGTGCTCTATGTATGTGCAGCTGGAAAGGCATCAATAATTGTACGGAATACTATATAAATATAAATTAATGATGCCAAAAAGTCAGACTGGCCACAATTTTTGGGGCGCCTTTTGGAGCAATAGTTTCCACTTTTAGGGTAATAAAAAACATTTGACCGTTTCCAATTCAAACTAAATGAATTATAAACATTTCTCCATATCTTACTGAGGTAAAAAGAGCCAAAACAGGATAGGTTTCCGTGGGTTTAAAAAAAATATGCGTTATTGTAAAACCCTACCCCCATTATTCAAACATCGCCATTTTTGGCAAAATATAGTGCATTCATACACAATCAATACATAACAGTATGTCATTGTAGGTAAACTCCCATTCAAATATACATGTACACTAGATAATTATGTACTTTGGAACAAAAGCGCTTGTGTATCATTGTTTAAATAAATCAAGCCAGAGGTGATTTTACGTTGCATCTCCCATTTAAGACGACATGTTAACTTTAGGTCCCACTGTAGGAACAGGACAGGACCTGGCAGACATTATTAATGCCTTATCAACGGCTCAGAGTCATCTTCCCAAGGCAAGAGGTTTCTTCTCATCCGTCTTTACAAGAGGAGAGCTCCCTGCTTGGTAGTTTTGCACAGAAATTAGCACTCTGTGGTTTTCCCTTGAAACACCACGTTTGCAGTGTGGTTGGAAGCTATGACTGAGCTCCATTAGTATTTGACTAACTGTCTTAGCTATGACTGAGCTCCATTAGTATTTGACTAACTGTCTTAGCTATGACTAAGCTCCATTAGTATTTGACTAACTGTCTTAGCTTGTCTTAGCTATGACTGAGCTCCATTAGTATTTGACTAACTGTCTTAGCTATGAATGAGCTCCATTAGTATTTGACTAACTGTCTTTAGCTATGACTGAGCTCCATTAGTATTTGACTAACTGTCTTGAAACTATCCGGGAATGTTTGTTTTTTGCACTTTAACCCTTTTGCTCATACTACAATTCTGCAGCAGACGACTTTGAACATATTTTGTCAAAAAATGAAAAAATCTCTATAATTAAATGGATAACCCACGACTAAAAGTGGAAAACATTGTTGCTAAAGACGTCGGCTGCAGAGGCGTCAGAAAGCACCTATATGAGAAAAAGGGTTTAGACAAGAATGAAATGTAGACTAAAAGGAAAATTAATTATTAGATTAGAAACAATGTGAGACATTGAGTAAATTTGACCTTTGTGTGCTTGAAAATGCAAAATGCTCAAGTTCGTCACGAATAACATAGCATCTATCAGTGACTCCTTGCAGTTTTATTTTTGCACTCCTTATAAAATTTTCCCAGATATTTGCAGTTAAATATTTGATATTAATATACTATCACTCAGGTGATCCGTTTAGGGCCATCTTGGCCCTTTTGTTTAACCCTTTCCCTCATATAGACGCTTTCTGACGCCTCTGCAGCAGACAGCTTTTTGAAAACATAGTGACAAAAGAAGAAATTGCACAGAACGTGCAATTTCTCCTTTTGCCAGAATGTTTTCCACTTTTAGTCATAGGTTATCCATTTAATTATGTTTTTAGAAGTCGTCTGCTGCAGAGGTGTCAGAAAGCGTCTGTATGTCATAAAGGTTAAAAATAGTTATGAGAGGATGTTACCTTAACATATGGATTATAATAGTGTTTAACCCTTTCCCTCATATAGACGCTTTCTGATGCCTCTGCAGCAGAAGGCATTTTGAAAACATGCATAGTGACAAAACAAGAAATTGCTCAAAACGAGCAATTCCTCCTTTTGCCACAATGTTTTCCACTTTTAGTCATAGGTTATCCATTCAATTATAGAAATTTTCTATGTTTTGTCAAAATACGTTCAAAGTCGTCTGTTGCAGACTTGCCGTATGAGGGAAAGGGTTAAAACTTGCACTGATGTTTAAATCAATGACCACATATCACTTTTGACTCGGTATCGGCCATTTTGGGTGTGGTAACTTACATGCATTTCAGATATAGTGCCAAGAAAACCATAAAATTAGCATTATGTCCGACATGCTGGTTTCACAATAAATGGACCAGTAGTACTGCATGGTAACTAGCCCAAGAAATACCGTGATATTACTGAAAATTGTTGAGAGCTGCATAAAACGCCATACCAACTAGGCCTTTGATTCTTATCAACAGTTCACCAATAATCTAAGGTCTAGGTGAGAAACAATAACCCTTTCCCTCAAACGACAATTCTGCAGCAGACGACTTTGAACGTAATTTGTCAGATGGTTAACCTATGACTAAAAGTGGAAAACATTGTGACAAAAGGAGAAATTGCACGTTCTGTGCAATTTCTTCTTTTGTCACTATGTTTTCATAACGCCGTCTGCTTTAACCCTTTCCCTCATACGACAATTCTGCAGCAGACGACTTTAAACATATTTTATCAAAAAGTAGAAAATCTCTATAATTGAATGGATAACCTATGACAAAAAGTGGAAAACATTGTGGCAGAAGGAGAGAAATTGCACGTTTTGTGCAATTTCTTCTTTTGTCACTATAATGTTTTCAAAAAGCCGTCTGCTGCAGAGGCGTCAGAAAGCGTCTATATGAGGGAAAGGGATAAAAGCCATGGGTTCACTATTATTATTTTTTTATGTCCATCATCCATCATACTATATAACCCTTTCCCTCATACGAAAATTCTGCGGCAGACAACTTTTGTCAAAAAATAGAAAATCTCTATAATTGAATGGATATAACCTATGAACTAAAACAGGAAAACATTGTGGCAAAAGGAGAAATTGCTTGTTTTGAGCAATTTCTTCTTTTGTCACTGTTTTCAAAAAGCTGTCTGCTGAAGAGGCGTCAGAAAGCGTTTATATGAGGGAAAGAGGGATAATGTAACAGACAAATAAATGTGACATAGAGGAAGCTCTTAATGGAATCCTGTAACAATACATGTCTGTCAAGTAAAATGTGACTGTCAAAGAACCAGCACACCAAGCCCATCAAATTAATCCTTTCCCTCATACAATAAATCTGCAGCGGACCGACAACTTAGAACATATTCAGGCAAAAATGTGGAATATCTTCGTAAAGTTAATTATTGAAAATAGTTGAAAACATTCAGGCTAAAGGAAAAATTGCTCATAATTATGCAATTTCTCCTTTTGCTGTATTGTTTACATATGGTGTCTGCATGTTGGAAAGGGTTTAGTAGGGGTTGCTGATGTAGTGGATGGAACATATCTGCATTAAGAATGGGAGACCAAGCTGTGTCAGACAGCGTCTGTATGTGAAAGGGTTAACATTAGTCATATTTTATGACAATTCTGCAGCAGACGACTTTGAACATATTTTGTCAAAACATAGAAAATCTCCATAATTGAATGGCTTTAACCTGTGACAAAAAGTGGAAAAACATGTGGCAAAAGGAGAAATTGCTCGTTTTGAGCAATTTCTTCTTTTGTCACTATGTTTTCAAAAAGATGTCTGCTGCAGAGGCGTCAGAAAGCATCGATATGAGGGAAAGGGTTAACAAGTCATATTTTAATGCTGTCAGAGCAGCATCTTAAGTTTTCTTCAATATTATGAACGAAACTTGTTAGTGTCTGTCTCTATAGATGACAAGTAATTTAGTCCATTCAATTTTATTCAGTCAAGGGCTTTGTGTTCCCTAAATGGATATTTTCATAGGCACGAAATAAACCCTTTCCCACATACGACAAATCTGCTGCAGACGACTTTGAATGCATCTTATTAAAAACACGAACAATCTCTATAATTATTATATGAAGGTTTATACTTACAGACAAAAGTTTAAAACATTGTGGCAAAGGGAGAAATTGCTTGTCTTGTCACAATGTTTTTAGAAGTCGTCCGCTGCAGAGGTGTCAGAAAGCGTCTGTATGTCATAAAGTTTAAAAATAGTTATGAGAGGATGTTACCTTAACATATGGATTATAATAGTGTTTAACCCTTTCCCTCATATAGACGCTTTCTAATGCCTCTGCAGCAGAAGGCATTTTGAAAACATGCATAGTGACAAAACAAGAAACGAGCAATTTCTCCTTTTGCCACAATGTTTTCCACTTTTAGTCATAGGTTATCCATTCAATTATAGAAATTTTCTATTTTTTGACAAAATATGTTCAAAGTCGTCTGTTGCAGAATTGTCGTATGAGGGAAAGGGTTAAACCCTCTCACATACAACAAATTTGCAGCAGCCGACTTTTAAAACAATTGTGAAAAAATGTAGAAAAACTACTACAGATGAGTTTAATTTTAGAATTGACTTGGTAACATTGTGGCAAAAGGAGGAAATTGCTCATTAATGAGTAATTTCTCCCTTTACCACAATGTTGTTGGGCCGAGCCCAGGTAGCTCAGTCGGTAGTGACGCAGGCTGTCAATCCAGGGGTTGTGAGTTTGAATCCCGGCCTGGCCAACTTTCTTTCCGACAATTGACAAAAGTCAATGCGACATGCGTCATTCGTCTTCCATCAATGGGCTAAGTCTATGTGGAAAAGCAGCCAGTTGCTTGGGAAGATTGTTGTGTGGAGTACGGGTGTGAGAAAACCAGGAAATGCATGAGCAGGTGAACTGGCCGCCGTGATATAACTGAGAAATTTTGAAAAACGGTGTTAAACCCCAATCAATCATCTATTATGTAATTGGCATATTTCATGTTCTTAAATCAATCTAACCTCCAAAACGTATGGTGTTGGTACACAACAAATCATCTCAGGTAGACAATCATTTTGAGTACCCACATGAAAATACCGTCAAACCTGTGCTTAAGACCACCCTGTCTATAGCAACCACTCTTGTAGTTTCATAATTACTCATTTTCTGCATTAACCCTTTCCCTCATACGACAATTCTGCAGCAGACGACTTTGAACGTATTTTTATTAAAACATAGAAAATCATTATCCAATGACAAAAAGTGGAAAAGTGGAAAACATTGTGGCAAAAGAAGAAATTGCACGTTTTGTGCAATTTCTTCTTTTGTCACTATGTTTTCAAAAAGCCGTCTGCTGCAGAGGCGTCAGAAAGCGTCTATATGAGGAAAAGGGTTAATGACCATGCCATCAAAGACCATAGTTTTGTGTTCCCCTTGGGCGGTCTTTATACACAGGTTTCACCGTATATTCTCCTAAAGAATCCTGCAGCAGACAACCATGAAGGGAGTAAATATGGGAGATAGACTTGATAACTTTGCAGCAGAAGAAGAAATCAGTCATTTAATTATGTCTCCCCCTGTATACAGGGGAGATATATTGTTTTTGTCCTGGGCGTCTGTCTGTCTGTCTGTCCGTCTGTCCGAAATCGTGTCCGCTCCATATCTCCAAGACGGCTTGAAGGATTTTCATGAAACTTGGCTCACATGTTCACCTCATCAAGGCGACGTGCAGAACCCGCGTCTCGACAATATAGGGTCAAGGTCAAGGTCACGCTTGAAGGTCAAAGGTTTGAGGCTTTATTTCGTGTCCGCTCCATATCTCCCAGACGGCTTGAAGGATTTTCATGAAACTTGGGTCACATGTTCACCTCATCAAGGCGACGTGCAGAACCCGCGTCTCGACAATATAGGGTCAAGGTCAAGGTCACACTTGAAGGTCAAAGGTTTGAGGCTTTATTTCGTGTCCGCTCCATATCTCCGAGACGGCTTGAAGGATTTTCATGAAACTTGGGTCACATGTTCACCTCATCAAGGCGACGTGCAGAACCTGCGTCTCGACAATATAGGGTCAAGGTCACGCTTGAATGTCAAAGGTTTGAGGCTTTATTTCGTGTCCGCTCCATATCTCCCAGACGGCTTGAAGGATTTTCATGAAACTTGGGTCACATGTTTACCTCATCAAGGCGACGTGCAGAACCCGCGTCTCGACAATATAGGGTCAATGTCAAGGTCACGCTTGAAGGTCAAAGGTTTGAGGCTTTATTTCGTGTCCGCTCCATATCTGTCCCAAATTTATAGGTTGGAATGTTTTGAGAGATTTTGACAGATATTTGAGGGGAGACATCTGTTTTTTGCAAAAACAATTCTAGTTCTCATTTGTTATTGGTTAAAATATTGATACTAAAGGACACATTTATATACTTCATGGTGGTCAGTGGTAATGACATACTTTAAATTAAGTGGAGATGTTGATTAATATTAAGTGGTAATTAAACTTAGTGGATATATTAGTTGATATTAAGTGGTAGTTAAACCCTGTAGCGATATCAATTAACATTAAGTGGAAGTAAATTTGCAAATTAATTTAGCAAAAGAGGAGTAGCAATTAGAGGATTGAAAGACCTAAGTCTTCTACAATTCCACCTGCAGACGCATTTTGACGCAATAGCAGCAGATGACTTTTGAAAAATTTCTCTTTTGGCCACAATGTTTTCAACTTTATTAAACAATTAAGTTAACTGCAGGTTTATTTGTGTGGGAAAGGTTTAAGTGGACAATTTTACAGACCTGAAGATGTACACTTACTAGAGATTCATTTATGATAGAATCTAACATTTTAACGATGCTTTGAAAATTGACCTCGATTGAAATTCATATTTAGGGGTGAATGATCGTTTACATGAGTGTTAAATTTATTCTACCAATGAAATTAAGCGGACTTTTTGCAAAGCAATTCTGCCAAAGCTTAACACTTACCAGGACTTAATACTAAAAAAATTGTATATTATAGTATGAGGTGATTGAAATAAATATTAACCCTTTCCCTCATATAGACGCTTTCTGACGCCTCTGCAGCAGACGGCTTTTTGAAAACATAGTGACAAAAGAAGAAATTGCACAAAACGAGCATTTTCTTCTTTTGCCAAAATGTTTTCCACTTTTCGTCAAAGGTTATCCATTCAGTTATAAAGATTTTCTATTTTTTGGCAAAACATGTTCAAAGTCGTCTGCTGCTGAATTGTCGTATGAGGGAAAGGGTTAAGGGTAGATTGATGATTGAAACAAGTGGCTATTCTAAAATTTATAATAAGTGGACAACAATATTAAGGGTAGATTTGATGATTCAAATAAGTGGCTATTCTAGAATTTACAATAAGTGGACTATTTGACAAAACCATTATGTCAAAGATGTACATGTATGTGATGTCTGTGCAAGTGGAGAAAGCGAAGCTGAGGTGTCTACAGCAGCAGATGAGACCAGCTAGGACCACCAATGATCAACAGAAACATCTTGAGGTAAAACCAAGCTCTGATCAGGTACAATGATTGATGCATGATGTGTGAGAACTCTCTATTTTCCCAAAGACACCTGTTAGCGAGTGGTTAGCATTTGGGGTTTTGAACCAGGCGTCCTGGGTTCGATCCCAAGTCGCAGCGTGACAGTCATGGTGGAGTGCCCTTGTGCAAGGCACATTCCCTAGCCTAGTGCTGGTTTGTTTACCCAGTGATCATGAATATATGCACTGTCGCTATGATAATTGACAAAAATAATGGTAAAAACGTCTTTTAAAAAAGATGCAGATAGACAACAGTTGACACCTTATGCAGCTAACAACTTTTGAAATCATTGTGGAAAAAGACTAGAAATTGCTCAATGTTGTCATTTTTGAATAAAAATTAAGCTGCAAATTATGATGTCTTTGTTACACGTCAATCTCCAGATAATGCTTAACCCCTTCCCACATGCAGATGCATTTGCAGCAGGGTAAGTTACCAAATTTGCTGGTGCATTTATCCCGACACCAGCCAGTCAGTTGTTATGCTAACCCCTGAACCCTGAGCGCCAAGGAGGGCAGCCATTACATACTTTGGTATGAGCCAGCAGGGATCGAACGAGGGACCTCCCACACCCGAGGCGGACACTCTACCACTACATCACCAAGGGGTGGTCTGCTTAGGGTTGTGAGGGGATGCATTCTGTGTCAGGAAAAATAGTACTGGTAGAACTGGTAAATTACCCAGGAAACTCAGTGATATTACTGAAATACTGTTGAAAACAAGTAAAAACCCAATAAAAAACCCAGGTAATGCAACATTTTAATGGCAAGAATTTATTATGCCCCTTCGAAAAAGAGGGGTATATTGCTTTGCACATGTTGGTCGGTCCGTCAGTCCTTAAGTCCGTCCGTAGACAAAAGCTTGTCCGAGTGATAACTCAACAATGCCTGGACATATGGTCCTCAAACTTAACTTGGAGGGTGGGGGATGATCCATAGAAGAACCCTATTGATTTTGAGGTCATCAGGTCAAAGGTCAAGGTCATAGTGACCTTGAACGCGAAAAGCTTGTCTGAGTGATAACTTGACAATGTCTGCACCCATGGCCCTCAAACTTGACATGGAGGCTGGGGGTGACCGGTAGATGACCCCTATTGATTTTGAGGTCATTGGGTCAAATGTCAAGGTCACAGTGACATTGAACCTGAAAAGCTTGTCAGAGTGATGACTCGACATTGCCTGCACCCATGGCCCTTAAACTTGACATAGAGGCTGGACCTGACCAGTAAATGACCCCTATTGACATGGAGGCCGAGGGTGACTATTGATTTTGAGGTTATTGGGTAAAGTATCGTCCAAATATTCCTGACAACATGGCGCTCAGGGGGAGCATAATGTTTGACAAACATCTCTTGTTAAAACTCTTTATCTCCCAGTTTAATTATGTAGTTCTATAGCTGCCATTGACAAAGTCATTATTATGTTATAAAAGGATTCTGCTCAAGTAATTTCTAGTTTAGAACAAAACAATTGCTAACGATTGCATGCAAGATTGTAATAAACTCGAGGTTATTTCCCAATATGGAAAATATTGTTTGAACAAGAGGAAATTATGTTTCCCACCCTTGGCTGTCTTAAAAGACGTTTAGATTCTTCCAAATCATTGAAACGACGTTTGGATTCTTCCAAACTCAATACAATTCATAATGCTAGTGGAATTTTGTTTGTCTGTTATAGTTGCCTTTATAAATGCATGCTGTTCTAAGAGATTAATTTAGAACTTGTTGGAGTAAATTTAACCCTTTCCCTCTTATAGATGCTTTCTGATGCCTCTGCAGCAGACAGCTTTTTTGAAAACATAGTGACAAAAGAAGAAATTGCTGAAAACAAGCAATTTCTCCTTTTGCCACAATGTTTTCCACTTTTAGTCAAATGTTATCCATTCAATTATAGAGATTTTCTATTTTTTGAAAAAATATGTCCAAAGTTGTCTGCTGCTGAATTGAGGGAAAGGGTTAAGTTTCAAGTGAGCTATAGGGGAGGAGAATCTGGGAAAATGTAGCTATGATGAACAATCTCTAACGTGAGCTATTTCACCTTTTGCCATAATGTTTTGATGTGTTATCTGCAGCTGAGGTGTCCAAATGTGTCTGCAAATGGGAAAGGGTTCAATAATAAATCCAGGTCTGTGACAGTTTAATTCATGCATGATGTATAAAATAAGATCACAATAAGATATGGTGAAATAGATCATGATGGTTTAACCCTTTCCTTCATACGACAATTCTGCAGCAGACGACTTTGAACATCTTTTGTCAAAAAATTAAAAATCTCTATAATTAAAAGTGGCCCCCTCTCTCTCTCTCTCTCTCTCTCTCTCTCTCTCTCTCTCTCTCTCTCTCTCTCTCTCCCTCGCTCCCTCGCTCCCTCCCTCCCTCCCTCCCTCGCTCTCGCTCTCTCCCTCTCTCTTTTCCCCCCTTCTCTATAAAAGCCGGCTTCCAAAGCAAGGCCGTAGAAGTGATATTTATACCCGTTCCCGTTACATTGCAAAGGGAGAAATTGCTATTTTTGAGCAATTTCTTCTTTTGTCACTGTTTCCAAAAAGCTGTCTGCTGCAGAGGCGTCAGAAAGTGTCTATATGAGGGAAAGGGTTAAGTTTCAAGTGAGCTATAGGGGAGGAGAATCTGGGAAAATGTAGCTATGATGAACAATCTCTAACAGGGGCTTTTTCTCATTTTGCCGCAATGCTTTAATATGTTGTCTGCAGCTGGGTGTCCAAATGTGTCTGAAAATGGGAGAGGGTTAAATAATAAATCCAGGTCTGATTTTCATGCATGATGTGTTAGATATGGTGATATAAAATAGATCACAAGAGAAAGTTGATGCAAGGCATCAATGTCGCCGGAAAAGACTGCATTGATTAATTTTTTAACACACATGTATTCTTGACTTTCATTAGTCTAAACATACACATAATGTTTTCATAAGGACTAATTCCAGGATTTTTGAAATTCCACATAGATCTACAAATTTCAGGATATCTTTTGGTCAGGATTTTGGATGTTTTGTATTTGTCAATAAAACCACAACAAATTAATACATTTTGGGATTTAAATCTACCTGCAATAACAAGCTATTAAACCCTTTCCATGTCTGAAGCAACAATGAAAACCTTTAAATGCTTAAAACATTGAGAAAACGGTTAAATTGCTGAAGACATTAACTTCCTCCTTTTTAATAATAATTATAATAAATATTTCACAGATGTTAAAATTTATCCTCATATGTTTAAAAAGTAGACCACACTTGAAACAACATATCAGCTAAATTGTTTATATAAATCGTTGATGCATACAATATATGTTTGGCGCAAGAGAAATGCCAGTTGCGAGTCCCATTACTATTTAATAGGTGGCAAGTATGAAATTAATTGGGTGCGAAAGAGCAGTTTTTCTTTATTTCTAAATATATTGTTTATCAGAGTTTGTTCTTCTCTTAATTTGTTTCAAGCCAAATAAACATTTAATATCACATATATTTAATCATTTAAGTGTGTAATATTAGCTATCTATCTGTAATAAGGTGTTTGAGCATTTTTTTCAAAATGTTGACCTTTGTTTCAAGATCGAGTCGAGTGTCAGACATCGAAGAAAGTGAATAAAAAATCAGGCAAAGCTTTAGTGCATGTTTTATTCCACTGCATTCGAGAGTAAAAAGCATTTCTATAGTATCTTTCTTTCTCCTACATTCGACCCATGCACTCGATTCGTGACGTTTAAGAAATCAATTTGTCGTGCGACATTTTTTGTCTGCATAAGTCACTTTTCTAAGTTTACATGTTACTTCCGGTTACTTCGCTTTGTTTACATTTTGGCAATATGAAACTAGGTCACAAACTGAGGAAAAAGCGTTTCGACGTTCACGACCGATAAACAGGCTTATATTTGAGACATATTTTCACAAAAAAAATTCTTATTTGTTTCTGTTACCAGTTTATGTTGATACTTATCTATTAAAAGGAGAATTCGACGTGACTTACATAAAAGCAAGCAGGTGCGCGCATTGGTTAACGCACACACAGTAAGTACAGTAGTATATAGTAGCGTGTGCAAAATTTACAAATCTATGCGGGCGGTACTCGGTAGTGACGTAATCAACAGTTCTAGGTTAGAAACAGTTCATATTTTAGATATACACGAGTTAACATTATCAAATGAATTCTTCACAAATCAAGACATATTTTTGAACATGAAAATAACATTCAGTAAGTTAACATTACTATTGAAAGTAGAATTTGACGTGATTTTTATTTCAATATATCTCAATATTGACATATAGCAGTTGGTTGCAAGTCTAGCAGGGACCACATTTGTCTTCGTAAATAAGACAAAAACACTTAAATGCAAGTCAACAAAATGAAACTAAAAATACCTAAAACATCGAAATGTTTATTCCATTTTAGATGTGTCATTACTTAGTGTTTTTAAACAAACACAATTGTAATATGTTCAAAACATCTTAATGTGTTTCTTTCCAATAATTATCCCTCCTCCCATGTGATTTCCGAAAAGCTATTAAAAATAGAAGTCGCGGGCTTCTGCCCGGCGACTAACAAGAGAAAGTTGATGCAAGGCATCAATGTCGCCGGAAAAGACTGCATTGATTTATTTATGTATTCTTGACTTTCCTTAGTCTATTCAAACATTAGGAACGTTGAAATGAAAACATTTGCTTATAAATATTATATTCATAACTATACATTAGGGTATCTATAAAAAATTAACGAAATGTGTACACATTTATCTTGGCTTAAATTTAATTTTGCTGTTGTTACTTATTTAAATAATAGTATTCATTCATATAATTCAATGTTTGTCAATCTTATTCGAATCACAAGGTAAATATCCTGGTATTGCTTTAAAGGGAGGTAATTTGAAGTAAACAAAAGTCTTCAAAAGGAGAAATATATCAGCATTACCGTCTACAGTTTAAATTGTTCTATTGTTTGTGGATTTAAAAATGTTCTTTTTTTCTTATTTCTACAATCATGTACAACGAAATATTGCGGCTTCTCTTTGACGCTTTGCGTCAAACATTCGTCTTGTACTTGTCTAAAATAAAATAATATCACTCGCTTTTTCATATCGAAATGCGCATGCGCGAAAATCGATGTTAAAGGTCACGAAACTACACAACAGAATAGGGTCTATATTTAGCTTAGAAACAGTTCCTACTTTAGATATTCATGGATTAACATTATTAAATGAATTCCACACAAATCAAGACATCTCTTTGAACATGAAAACAACATTTAGTAAGTTAAAATTGCTATTAAAAGGAGAATCCGAAATTGACCTCAATGATGACACATAAGAGTCTGCATTAGGGGGTGTTGGTTCACGTCTTGAAGGGACCACTTTTGTCTTCGTAAATAAGACAAAAAACTTAAATGCGAGTGAAATAAAAAAAAACTGCAAACATTAAAAAATCGGAATATTTATTTCATTGTAGATGTGTCATTTATTAGTGTTCGTAAACAACCACAATTGTAATATGTTCAAATCATCTAGATTTGTTTCTTTCTAATAATAAGCCGCCCTCCCATGTGATTTCAGAAAAGCTATTAAAAATAGAAGTCGCGGGCTTCTGCCCGGCGACTAATGATGGTTTTAACCCTTTCCCTCATATAGACGCTTTCTGACGCCTCTGCAGCAGACGGCTTTTTGAAAACATAGTGACAAAAGGAGAAATTGCACAAAACGTGCAATTTCTCCTTTTGCCACAATGTTTTCCACTTTTTGTCATAGGTTATCCATTCAATTATGGAGATTTTCTATGTTTTGACAAATTGCGTTCAAAGTCGTCTGCTGCAGAATTGTCGTATGAGGGAAAGGGTTAAGAGCCGGCTGCCACATGCTTCAAAAACATACAAGGAGAAAATTCACCCTTTCCCACATAAAGAGACTTTCCGACACTATAGGCGGCATATTACGACTTTTGAAAACTTTTGAAGTTCTTCACAATTAGTAAATATGGGCTAAAATTCAGAAACAGAATTGAAATCACTCTCTGAAAACAATTTCTCCTCTTTCCACAATGTTTTTTAATAAAATGGTCTTCTGCTGCAATGGGAAAGGGCCCCACCTAAAAAATGAAGCATATATATACTTTACTCCCTGAAATGTGTTATTACTGGAACAAACTTAAAATATATTGTGGGCACTTGCAAGAAATAAACATCTCAAATAGGTGAGAATGTGAAGTGCCCACAATAAAATAACTACAATTTGTGTTAAGGTGGAAATTCATAAAAAATTGTGACCTTGAATTCAGTTAATATTGCTCTAACAAAGAAAAATAACTTGTCAGATTATCTGTTAACAAGGGTTCATTAAACTTGTTTACAGTAAAAAACTTATTTAGCCTGTTACCAGTTTGGCCATGAACCCATGAACTCTAGACCGTCCGACCTTTAACCCAACCTACATGCGACTTAAAACAACATTTTCCCTACCCTTCAACTTCAGAAGGAAATCATTTGCACAATTTCATACAGGTTGATCTCTAATTTAAAGCCAAAATATTTCAATGCATGTGTGTTCTCCCATGCGTAACAAACCTGCAGCAGATGATTTTGAAAACATCTAGGCTATTCTGTATTGAGTAGAGTTGTAAGTGTTGTGGCAAATGAATGAAGAAATTCTCGCCACAATATTTTCATGAGTCATCCTGTTGCAAATGCATCTAAAACATTGAAATGCGTCTGTAAGTTGGATTATTAGTCGCCGGGCAGAAGCCCGCGACTTCTATTTTTAATAGCTTTTCGGAAATCACATGGGAGGAGGGATAATTATTGGAAAGAAACACATTAAGATGTTTTGAACATATTACAATTGTGTTTGTTTAAAAACACTAAGTAATGACACATCTAAAATGGAATAAACATTTCGATGTTTTAGGTATTTTTAGTTTCATTTTGTTGACTTGCATTTAAGTGTTTTTGTCTTATTTACGAAGACAAATGTGGTCCCTGCTAGACTTGCAACCAACTGCTATATGTCAATATTGAGATATATTGAAATAAAAATCACGTCAAATTCTACTTTCAATAGTAATGTTAACTTACTGAATGTTATTTTCATGTTCAAAAATATGTCTTGATTTGTGAAGAATTCATTTGATAATGTTAACTCGTGTATATCTAAAATATGAACTGTTTCTAACCTAGAACTGTTGATTACGTCACTACCGAGTACCGCCCGCATAGATTTGTAAATTTTGCACACGCTACTATATACTACTGTACTTACTGTGTGTGCGATAACCAATGAAAAGCTGGATTTGCACGCGATACATTTTACAACAAAAACCTGCGTCGCTTACACTCATACTCTCATTCGATGGGCTGAATATGCACAATGACACACACACACTTGTATAGTTTCCCATGAACATAAACTGGTAACAGAAACAAAAATAAGAAATAATTTGTGAAAATATGTCTCAAATATAAGCCTGTTTATCGGTCGTGAACGTCGAAACGCCTTTTTCTCAGTTTGTGACCTAGTTTCATATTGCCAAAATGTAAACAAAGCGAAGTAACCGGAAGTACATGTAAACTTAGAAAAGTGACTAGGTTATGCAGACAAAAAATGTCGCACGACAAATTGATTTTTCTTAAACGTCACGAAACGAATGCATGGGTCGAATGTAGGAGAAAGAAAGATAATATAGAAATGCTTTTCTCTCTCGAATGCAGTGGAATAAAACATGCACTAAAGCTTTGCCTGATTTTTTATTCACTTTCTTCGATGTCTGACACTACGACTCGATGAAGCCTGACATTTCGAAAGAATGCTCAAACACCTTATTACAGATAGATAGCTAATATTACACACTTAAATGATTAAATATATGTGATATTAAATGTTGAAACAAATTAAGAGAAGAACAAACTCTGATAAACAATAGATTTAGAAATAAAGAAAATCTGCTCTTTCGCACCCAATTAATTTCATACTTGCCACATATATTGTATGCATCAACGATTTAGATAAACAATTTAGCTGTTATATTGTTACAAGTGTGGTCTACTTGTGAAATAATTAGTATTAAAAAGGAGGAAGTTCATGTCTTCAGCAATTTAACCGTTTTCTCAATGTTTTAAGCGATTAAAGGTTTTCATTGTTGCTTCAGACATGGAAAGGGTTTAATAGCTTTTTATTGCATGTAGATTTAAATCCCAAAATGTATTAATTTGTTGGGTTTTTTGACAAATACAAAACATCCAAAATCCTGACCAAAAGAAATCCTGAAATTTGTAGATCTATGTGGAATTTCAAAAATCCTGGAATTAATCCTTATGAAAACATTATGTGTATGTTTAGACTAATGAAAGTCAAGACTACATGTGTGTTAAAAAATAAATCAATGCAGTCTTTTCCGGCGACATTGATGCCTTGCATCAACTTTCTCTTGTTATATTATATATATATTATTGGATATAGTAACGGGGCTGTCCGTTTGTTTGTTTGTTTGTGCGTCCGTGCGTGCGTCCGTAACAACCTTGTGACCACTCTGAACATCCTTTGACCGTTCTTAACCAAACTTGGTATACAGTTAGAATATAGCAAGGTCTAGAAGCCTATTTATTTTCAAAGTCACACAGTCAAGGTCAAGGTCAAAATTGGACTTTGACTATTTTCCCATATAACAACCTTGTGACCACTCTACACTGAACATCATTTGACTGATCTTAACCAAACTTGGTATTCAGTTAGTATATGACAAGGTCTAGAAGCCTATCTATTTTCAAGGTCATACGGTCAAGGTCAAAATCGAACTTTGACTATCTTCCCATATAACAACCTTGTGACCACTCTACACTGAACATCCTTCGACCGATCTTAACCAAACTTGCCATACAGTTAGTATATGGCAAGGTCTAGAAGCCTATTGATTGTAAATGGGCAAAGGCGGGGTCATTTCGCAAAGGCCAAATGCGGTGACAAGGACAAATTACACTTAGTTCTCTGGTACATAACATTAATAACAATTTGATAAAGGCAAGGACAAATAACATTAGTTTTATGATTAATATCCAGGTCATTAGCCATATTTTTAAATTTAATACCGAGGGGATGCATCCGCTTTGCGGTGCCCTTGTTTATTTATTTATTTGGGTTTTACGCGGCTTTCAACATCATTTCAGTTATATCACGGCAACAGTTCACTTATTCATGATCCCTTGGTAAACAAACCAGTACTAGGCTAGAAAAATGTGCCTTTCCCAAGGGCACTCCACCGTGACTGAGGTGCCGCGACTGGGGATCGAACCGGGGACACTCGGTTTCGAAATCCCCGACGCTAACCACTCGACCACAGCGAATTCCCTGCAAGTTGGGAAAACAGAGCTCTAGGTAAGGAGCGTTATGCTTGTTCTAAAATCCTTATTTTATCCGCTAACCCTATGTTGTACGTACTCGAAAGAATCATTTAAAATGAGATGATTCTTTTGAGTTACGACAACATGGGGATTTGGTTGGATGATAAGAGAGATATTGTGGGGAAAAGAGCTGTAAACCCCTCCTTATATGGACATCTGGGTAAAAAGGTTTACTCTGATCACAAGACCTTCCATAATAACTATGCATAAAACTTTTAAAAAAGTCACAGAAGATGCCAACAAGTTATTATCAGTTATTTTGTGCAATTTCTTCTTTTGTCACTATGTTTTCAAAAAGCCGTCTGCTGCAGATGCGTCAGAAAGCGTCTATATGAGGGAAAGGGTTAAGTCCCAGTCACACCAACCTCCCGGATTGTCACAGACTGAAATTTGGCCGCTCCGGGATCAGATCCGTGTTGGATCCACGTTGGGTCCGGGCTTATTCGGGATGGTCCTTGATACCACCCCAGCAATTTTTATGTCAAAAATACATTACCAGTCATTTATTACCTGATATATACATCTCCTAACCCTTAATTCATCCAGAAAAAGAACTCGCCTAGCGTATCCCTCACGCCTGTGTGATATACACGGTCACCGGTAAATACCGGCGCACGAGGTCAACGTGTCACTTTTAGTTTCCTGGACACACCGACCTACAGGCTTGAATTTATTTTCATTTTTCTAAATTTATTTTCGTTGTCTAGTTAAAGCTTTCGCTTTAACGGGTCAATTCATTCAGTTAAACTGTACATTTACTTCTTGAACTTGAACTTTGTTTATTTATTGTTTGTGTTTAAGTTGTGTTTTTTTGTAGTAACAACTAGCTGAGAGCCGCGGGTGGTTACCCCACCCACTATTTCAGTTACGAGTCGGGTCTTGAATGACCGTGCATTAATTTTTCAATTAATTTTCAACGGTGAGATTTCCCGATCCGGTAGCGATAATATTGTTTATCGCCTTTGTTGTTGTTTTGTATAATTACATAGACATTTGGAGAATATTTAAAAAATATTTTTTCATTGAATTACGTCCGTAAAAACGAGTAGTGAAATAAAAGAATAGAAAATATTATTTTTTGTTTTTGAACTTCGTAATTTGATTTTGTATTATACTATGTCACATAATGGTGAACAGAGGCGTGGCTCATGCGGTCATTTAGTGGCCTTGTGGGACACGCACTCTTCCTGCATTGCGTGCACTAAGTGCACAAAGGATTCACCATGTGAGTTCTGTTCGTTATGGTCGGCTTCCGTTTGGAAACAGGCCATATCGAGGAGGACTCACAAAAGCCGTAAGAGTAAAACTGTTCCTTTGAAGAAGAAGGTAAGTATTAGCTCTACGAGCGAAGGGGAATTCGAGGGTTTTTCCCCAACAGACTCCACGACTGGGTTGATTAGACGGAAGGACAGAGCTTTTCAATCTTCAGTCAAGACATACGCCTCTGTAACAGCCACGACGGGACCGTCTCGAAGTTCGGAGGAACGTATGATATCGTCTGGTCAAAAACAGACGACTGGTGTTAGTGCTGAACCTTCGGGTGAGGCAATGGGGCATTCTCAGGGAAACCTAACAGAATGGCCCCCTCTTTCACCACACTCAGTTGATAGGCATTCTTCGGAAGCCTACAGCAGAGTTCCAAATTACCCGGTCGGCGGGCAGAATTTGGGGACCGGTGATGGAGCATTACAATTGCCTATCATTGGTCCACAGGGTGATGCTTCCGAGCAAAACCCTTATGACTCCGGGCGACCGGGTACCGGGCAACCGGGTACCGGGCAACCGGGTTCCGGGAAACTGGACAGTCATATTACCTTGGTTAAATCGGGCACCGGGCAACCGGGCACCGGGCAACCAGGCAGTCATTTTGAAATGACGAGACCGGTCACCGGGCAACCGGGCAATCATTCTAGAATGATACGACCAGTCACCGGGCAACCAGGCAGTCATTCTGAAATGACTAGACCGGGCACCGGGCTGCATGAAGCGACCGGGCATTCTGTCAGTCAATTCAGCATGACTAATCCATACACCGGGAATGATGACATGGGTCATTCATTTCACGATGAATGGGAGAATCAGCAAGGCAGTCATTCATACATGACTCGACCTGCCACCGGTCAACCAGGTACCGGGCAACCCGGTACCAGGCAACCGGGATCAGTGCGTCTCGATCGGATAGATACACGTTATCATTCTTTCGCAGCACAGCCTGATTATTTGGATATTCAGAACACTGGTTTACCAGGTTTTAATAACCAACCTGCTGACATAGATTACGGAGAGTACATATCGAGAAAATCATTCCGTTCTCCTAGGGGAACAGTGTATTATTCAAGAGATATTACTCCTCCACGTTACCAACCTTCATTACGAAGGAGTGATCGGTTCTATGACAGACAGGTTAGTGATGCCTACCGTGATCGTCAAATTCCTGATTATAGGAATTTACGACTCCCGGAAGGACACCTCTCCAAGAGGCAGTCCTTTGAAAGGCAATCCCCCGATCGGAATATTGCTTGTTCCGTTAAGGGGAAGTCGAAAAGATCACATACAGTGAGTTCGGCTCCGATGATTGACTCTGTGCAACCTTTCTCTGCTGCGGATAGAAGGTTGAGTTCACATGATCGTCACCAGCTTATGGATTTATCAGAGAATGAATCCATTTCTGGATCGGAAATTGGTCAACCGGTGGGAAGTCCGGTTAGGCACAATACTTCTCGTCGTAGGCCTAGACAATCCTCCACTTCTTCGTCTGACGAAGAAACGGAAAGTCCATTACCTATAGAAGACGAGCCGGCTGCGGATCGTTGGTCCCTGCAGCAGGCTATTGAAGAAGTTTTTAGGGTAGTGCCTAGTACGCTCTGCCCTAAGGTCGACGCTCCCCCACGTCGTAAAAACCTTTCAAGTTCGGAAGAACATAATGCGGAGGGAGAATGTCTCTAGCAGAGGGGCTAGCAGAATTCCGGAGGCTTTTGATACGGGGAATCGGCACCTGATGGCTCTGAATTTGCAGAACGCCACGGAAATGCTGTCCGCGAGGAGAGATGCGACACTTGTCAAATCCTCTTCTCTGCTACAAAATAGCAAGGACAGCTTAAGAGCCGCCCCCTTATCCTCCAATCTTCTCTTTGGTGGAAGGGTTGCTGCAGTGACTGTTACTGATTCGTCAGAACAATCCAGACGCCTTTCGGCGAGTGCAGTAAATGCTTTGTCACAGAGTCGTAAATACTCTGCACCGGCGGCTAAATGGACTAATACTAGGAAGCCCCCGGCGAAAAAGCAGAAACAGGAAGTGAAGGCTGTACCGCCTAAACAACCTCCTTCCACGGGCCGGAATTATGCTAAACCGAAGCCCCGTTTCACGGGAGCTAAGCCGAAGCATACTTCCAGGTATGGTACGGCTCCTAGGCCGCAGCCCTAGGGGTACGCACCTCTCTATGACTATCCCGAGGCCGGAGATTGCAGTAGGGGGCCGCCTGTCATTTTTCAGGGAAGAATGGGGGAGTATCACGGAGGATCGTTGGATTTTATCCGTGATACAAGAAGGGTATCTAATTCCCTTCGTTTCCCCCACTCCCATGACAAGCGTGCCCATCGATCTGTCGTCACGCCATCCGGCCATGTCAGAAGTGATTACATCACTTCTGAAAAAGAAAGCCATAGAGAGGGTTCTCAACCCCAATACTCGGGGTTTCTACAGCCGTCTTTTTCTCGTTCCGAAAAAAGACGGTCGGTGGAGACCGGTGATAGATTTGTCAGCCCTGAATCTATTAATACCGGTCGAGAAATTCAAGATGGAGTCGGCCCGCTCCATCAGAATGGCTATTCGGAAGGACGACTGGGCGGTCTCGTTAGACCTCACAGACGCCTATTACCACATTCCGATCGCTTCCTCGTCGAGGAAATACCTTCGGTTTGTGGTAAATGGAGAAGTGTACCAATTCAGGGCACTTCCCTTCGGCCTCAAGTCCGCACCTCGAGTATTCACGAAGATTATAAATGCTGTGGGAGCCTTTCTACGAATGAACGGGCCCCAGCTTCTTCAATACTTCGACGACTGGCTACTCCACAGAGCAGATCGTTTAATTCTCCTTCACGATCTGTCTCTATCCTGGCGGACCATTCTGCGATTGGGCCTTATTCCCAATACGCAGAAGTCGGACTTAGTTCCGTCAAAGAGGTTTACATTCGTAGGGATGACCTTTCTCACCGACCTAGCGGTGATTCGGGTCCCTTCGGACAGAGTCGATTCTCTTTTCCGGAAGATCAGACTCACTCTGGACCAGGCTATGGTAACAGCCCGGTCCATGCTGTCACTTCTGGGGTCCCTGAGTGCAGCAGCCGACCTAGTCAGTCCAGGCAGGCTCCACATGCGGCCCCTTCAGTATCATTTTCTGTCCCGGTGGCGTCCGTCTGTGGACTCACTGGAACAGGAGATAGCTCTGACGGATTTCTTCAAGTCACACCTTCGGTGGTGGCTGGATCCGTTAATCTATCTACAAGGGGTGCCCTTGATCACATCACCTCCGGATCTGTACCTTTTTACAGATGCCAGTGCTGTGGGTTGGGGAGCTCATTTAGAGCCACAGGGCCTAACAGCCCAGGGCATGTGGACAGCGGAGGAACGTTGTTTGCAAATAGACAACTTAGAATTGAGAGCAGTCCTGCTAGCTCTCAAACAGTTCTCTGCCTCCGTTGCGAACACAACTGTTTTATTGTCGACGGACAATACTACTGTTGTGTCCTACATTCGCAGGCAAGGAGGAACGCACTCCCATCTACTCTTTCTGGAGACATGGAAGTTACTCCTTTGGTGCCAGGCGACGTCGTTAGTAGTCTTAGTAAAACACGTCCCCGGCCATTTGAATGTCTTAGCGGACAGTCCATCCCGCCAAAACAAAGTTCTTCCGGCGGAATGGACACTGAATCAGAGTGTAGTAAACTCTGTATTCATGCGGATCGGGACACCACTGGTGGATCTTTTCGCCACCAGAGTCAACCATCGGCTGCCACTTTATGTGTCACCGATGTACGATCCTGCAGCCTGGGCAGTGGACGCACTGACCCTCGATTGGGACCGTCTATTCGGGTACGCGTTTCCCCCGTTCATTCTGGTCCCGATCGTACTACAAAAGGTTCTTCGTTCTCAACAGTGCAGAATCCTGTTGATAGCGCCATTTTGGCCCCAGAGGTCTTGGTTCAACGACCTCCTGGCCTGCCTGTCGGCACAACCAGTACGTCTTCCTCTTCAAGACGACCTTCTGTTTCAGCAACCGGGGCGGCATCTTCATACCAACCCGGCAATGCTTCATCTTCACGCTTGGACATTACCAAGCGATCGATCCGAGAGAGAAACTTTTCTCAAAAAGTTGCCTCTCGCATCGCTCAATCCAGAAGACGATCCACTAGAATCGTCTATGATTCCAAGTGGACAGTCTTCTCAGATTGGTGTCATGCTAGGTCGATCAATCCTGAGTGACCCTCTGTAGCTAGGATTGCCGATTTCTTTCTTTTTCTTTTTGAAGATAAAGATCTAGCTGTTATCACAATAAAAGGTTATCGTTCAATGCTTTCGAATACGCTTAAGTTCAAAGGGGGAGAGAGTATTGGTGCTAATCCATTTCTCTCGGAACTTATGCGATCATTCGAACTAGATAAACCCGTTTGTAGGAGTTTAACTCCAAAATGGGATTTATCTTGCGTTCTTTGGTCTCTTACAAAGGCGCCGTACGAACCTCTGTCTTCTGCTTCGTTAAAATTTTTAACTTACAAAACTGTCTTTCTTCTTGCCTTTGCGACCGCGCGTCGTAGAAGTGAGTTGCATGCGCCTTCAGTAGAAACCGGCTTTATCAGATTCAATGAATCTGATGGCTCGTTCACTCTACTTCGTCAGTCAGGTTTTTTAGCCAAGAACCAGTTACCTTCGGTCCTTCCTAAACCAATCACGGTTCCCAGTCTTTCTGCGAGCTGTGGTCCGTTGGATGCCGACAGACTTCTATGTCCCGTTAGAGCTCTTAAGCTTTACCTTAAGAGAGTTCAAGGGACAAGGGGCCGTAGGAAGAGGTTGTTTCTCCCTCTGATAGGATGTAAGGATATATCAGCGGCTTCTATTTCCCGCTGGATATCCTGTACAATTAAATTAGCCTACACTAATCTTTCAGTTCGCGATCTCTCGTTTTTACGGATTCGTCCACATGAAATTAGAGCACTCTCCACTAGTTGGGCCTTTTCCAACAATGTGCCTTTAGAGGATATTCTTCGTGCCGCGGTATGGAAATCTCAATCGACTTTTTCAACTTTCTACCTGCGATCTATGTCTAAGCAAACTGAAAATCTTCACTCTCTGGGGCCACTGGTGGCGTCTCAGCGAGTTATATGCTAAATTACATATTAGACACAACAATAAAGTACTTAACGATTGAAATTTATCAATCCATTCTCCTACTTTCACAGGCTGTTGTGTCTCAGTACTACGTAAATAAATTAAATAAAAATAACTACAATGTGCTGCATTACCTGTAGGACTAGAAGTGTTGGCAGATGCCTCCCGACCGATGCTGAAAAGTCATCAGGTAATAAATGACTGGTAATGTATTTTTGACATAAAAATGAAGTTTTTAAAGTAAAACATATTTTTATTAGAAAATACTTACCAGTCATTTCATATTCCCGCCTCCCAACCCCGCGTCGTCAACCAACACTTACTTGAAAACTAAAAGTGACACGTTGACCTCGTGCGCCGGTATTTACCGGTGACCGTGTATATCACACAGGCGTGAGGGATACGCTAGGCGAGTTCTTTTTCTGGATGAATTAAGGGTTAGGAGATGTATATATCAGGTAATAAATGACTGGTAAGTATTTTCTAATAAAAATATGTTTTACTTTAAAAACTTCATTTTAAACTGTTTAAAATTGCTGTGGTCATCCGGGACCCTCCGGGAGGATTTTTCAGTCCAGGCCGGTCTGTGTAGCAACCGTGTTAGCTCCGTAGTGGCACAGTGTTGAATCTGGCTAATCCGGCATGCCATGTTGGGTCCGAGGCGGTCTTTGTTGGGTCAGGGGCAGTCTGTGTTTGGTCCAGGACAGTCCGTAGTTGATCCGGGATAGTCCGGGTCGGTCTGTGGCGGTGCCATGTTGGTACACAGGTCAGATCCAAGTTTATCCGTGTTCATCTGTTTGGTCGGGGGTGACAATGTTTTGTGAATGATCCAAGGTGCTCCGTGTTGAGTCCGGCTTCGGTGTGACTGTAGCTTTATCAAGACAACTTTTGAAGCCTGTCAAGCAGACAAATCAAGCTGATGACTTTGAAAACATCTTTGAAAACATTCTCATTTTCCTTTTGCTACAATGTTTTCAGTAGTTGCTTGCTGCAGATGTCTAAAAATCTGTCTGCGTATGAGAAAAAGGTTGATCAGGTTTTGTCATGGAAAATTGCCTTCAGTAAAATTTGATTAATCTGAAAAAAAAAGGAATTACATTGTAATCTCAAATATCAAATTATCCCTTTGCCAAATACAGACTCTTTCTGATTCCTCTGTAGCAGATGACTTTTGAAAACATTGTGGAAATAGCAGAAATTGCTCATTATAAATGAGCAATTTTCTCCTTATGCCACAATGTTTTCAACTTTATTAAATAATTAAACTCTCATTTATGGAGATTTTATTTCACATTTTTGCCAATATATTTTCCGAAGTTGTCTGCTGCAGATTTGTTTTCTGTGGAAAAGAGAGAATGTAATTCTACTCATTCAGTGTAAACAACGCAAATTACCAGACTTGTTTGCTATTTCTTTCTTGTTTTAACCCTTTCCCTCATACGACAATTTTGCAGCAGACGACTTTGAACGTATTTAGTAAAAACATACTATCCATGAATGACAAAAAATGGAAAACATTGTGGCAAAAGGAGAAATTGCTCGTTTTGAGCAATTTCTTCTTTTGTCACTGTTTTCAAAAAGCCGTCTGCTGCAGAGGCGTCAAAAAGCGTATATATGAGGGAAAGGGTTAACAGAGGATAAAATCTATGCAGGAGATATATATATAGTTTAGTTTTGAATTAATCCCTTTCCCACATGCAACAAATTTACAGCAGACAACTTTTTAAACACAAGTGGCAACATATTATTTCAATGAAGACCAAAAACATTGTTGCAAAAGCTAGGCAAGAGGAAAAGCAGAAACTGCATAATTTTCCTTTCCCACATACAACAAATCTGCAGCAGACGTCTTTGAAAACGTGTACTCAAGATATGGAAAATCTCTAGAAAATAACACTTTCTGAAAAAGGTTGAAAACATCGGGGCTATAATTAACTGCAAATAGTTTAAAAGATTGTGTCAAATGGAGAAATTGCTCATTATGAGCAATTTTTCATTTAATGACGTTTTCAAAAGTCTTATGCTGCAGATGCGTCAAAATGTGTCTACAGTGGGAAAGGGATAAAGGATCAAATCTTTGTGGTGGGCATGTTGTTTACAAGCAGGTGAAATGGAGTGAAACGCATTTTGCGCATGAGCATTGGGTATAACAGTACTCCCAGCCTAAACCTGAAATATAGTCCTTCATTATGGGTGCCTTTTCAAGTTATTGTCACAGACTACTGATCACTGTTTTAACCCTTTCCCACATACAACAAAACTGCAGCAGACGACTGTCTATTAAATGAAATATTAACTGTTGGATATAGTTTAAAACAGTGGTATTTACAGTTGATATTGTTTATTATGAGAATGCTCATCTTGCCACAATGTTTTAAAATTCGCTGCTGCAGATGCATCAAATGCGTTTGCATGAAAGAAAAGGGCTGCCTGTTGAATAATGGTTTTACGACCAAAGAAAAGGTTGACAAGGGTTAAAACAAATCTGCAGCAGATGACTTAGAAAAATAATTGTATAGAAATAAAGTAATTTCTACTTTTGCCACGATGTTCTTAGAAATCTGCCGAGCTCAGTCGGTAGCGACGCGGGCTGTCAATCCAGGGGTTGTGAGTTCGAATCCCGGCTCGGCCAACTTTCTTTCCGAGGATTGACAAAAGTCAATGCGACATGCGTCATTCCTCTTCCACCAATGGGCTAAGTCTATTTGGAAAAGCAGCTAGTCGCTTTGGAAGATTGTTGTGTGGAGTACTGGTGTGAGAAAACCAGGAAATGCATGAGTAGGTGAACTGGCCGCCGTGATATAACTGAGAAATTGTTAAAAACGGCGTTAAACCCCAATCAATCAATCAATCAATCAATCTTAAAAATCTTCTGCTGGAGAGATGAGGCTGTATGTTAGACTTAATTAACCCTTTCCCTCATATAAACGCTTTCAGATGCCTCTGCAGCAGACAGCTTTTTGAAAACACAGTGACAAAAGGAGAAATTGCACAAAACGTGCAATTTCTCCTTTTGCAACAATGTTTTCCACTTTTTGTCATAGGTTATCCATTCAATTATGGAGATTTTCTATGTTTTGACAAAATACGTTCAAAGTCGTCTGCTGCAGAATTGCCGTATGAGGGAAAGGGTTAACACAAGGGGACAATCAACAGAATGTATAAAAGAATTGGGGTGGGTCAACTTCTCTTACCCCATGAATTATATTTTTGGAGTAGTCTGCCTTTAACACAAGGGGACAATCAACAGATGTATAAAAGAAATGGGGTGGGTCAACTGAGACTCTTTTTAGCTCACCTGAGCTTTGCTCAAGGTGAGTTATTGTGATCGCCTTTTGTACGTCGTCCGTCGTGCGTCGTCCGTCGTGCGTCAACTTCTTCTCCTCAGTAACCAGTGGGTCAATTTGGATGAAACTTCACAGAAAGCATCCTCTCAATGACCTCACCAGAATTCCTTCAAATTTTTGGGATTCATGCAAAATTCTGGTTTCCATGGCAACAAAACGAAAAAAACTTCAAAATTCTTCTTCTCCCAAACTGCTTGGCAGATTTTCAAATAATTTTGTAGAAATGTTCCTTGGACGACCCTCTATCAGATTCCTTCAAGCCGTGTTGATTGGTCGAAAAACATGGCCGCCAGGGGGGGCGGGGCTATTTTGCCTTATATGGCTATAGTGAAAACTTAAAAAATCTTCTTCTCCGAAAGTGTAAGGCCGATTTTCAAATAATTTTGTAGAAATGTTCCTTGGGTGACCCTCTATCAGATTCCTTCAAGCCATGTTGATTGGTCGAAAAACATGGCTGCCAGGGGGGGGCGGGCTATTTTGCCTTATATGGCTATAGTGCAAACTTAAAAAATCTTCTCCACCAGAAGTGTCAGGCCGATTTTCAAATAATTTTGTAGAAATGTTCCTTGGGTGACCCTCTATCAGATTCCTTCAAGCCATGTTGATTGGTCAAAAAACATGGCCGCCAGGGGGCGGGGCTATTTTGCCTTTTATGGCTATAGCGAAAACTTAAAAAATCTTCTCCTCCATAAGTGTCAGGCCGATTTTCAAATAATTTTGTAGAAATGTTCCTTGGGTGATCCTCTATCAGATTCCTTCAAGCATTGTTGATTGGTCGAAAAACATGGCAGCCAGGGGGCGGGGGCTATTTTGCCTTATATGGCCAAAGTGAAAACTTAAAAAATCTTCAACATCTTCTCCTCAGTAACCAGTGGGTCAATTGGGATGAAACTTCACAGAAAGCATCCTCTCAATGACCTCACCAGAATTCCTTCAAATTTTTGGGATCCATGCAGAATTCTGGTTTCCATGGCAAAGAAACGAAAAAAACTTCAAAATTCTTCATCTCCCAAACTGCTTGGCAGATTGTCAAATAATTTTGTAGAAATGTTCCTTGGATGACCCTCTACCAGTTTCCTTCAAGCCATGTTGATTGGTCGAAAAACACGGCCGCCAGTGGGCAGGGCTATTTTGCCTTATATGGCTATAGTGAAAACTTAAAAAATCTTCTCCTCCAAAAGTGTCTGGCCGATTTTCAAATAATTTTGTAGAAATGTTCCTAGGGTGACCCTCTATCAGATTCCTTCAGGCCAAGTTGATTGGTTGGAAACTATGGCTGCCAGGGGGCTGGGCTTACATAGCTAAAGTGAAAAAAAAAAAAAAATCAGGTGAGCGATTCAAGGGCCATCATGGCCCTCTTGTTTGGAATAGTCTGCCTTTTAACCCTATCCCGCATACGACAATTCTGCAGCAGACGACTTTGAACATATTTTGTCAAAACATAGAAAATCTCTATAATTGAATGGATAACCTATGACAAAAAGTGGAAAACATTGTGGCAAAAGGAGAAATTGCACGTTTTGTGCAATTTCTTCTTTTGTCACTATGTTTTCAAAACGCCGTCTGCTGCAGAGAGTGTCTATATGAAGGAAAGGGTTAAAGGAATGAGAACAAAATGGAAGCATTTTGATAATTGGAATTGAAATTTTTATACAGAGTTGCAAACGTTGTGGTTAAACTAATGACATTTCTCGTTTTCTCGCTTTAAAAAAATCGTCTGCTGCTTTAAATGCATCTGTATTATTGGGTAAAGTGTTGACTCAAATGAGCAAAATCTGAAGGCCAGTCAGCCAGTGTTTAAGATCATACAGTTTGCACTCAGAATTTAACTTCATGTGCTTGTGACCTGATGTGGAATTCTGGTGTAAATACTTGTTTCTTTTTGCAGACAGAGATTATATTTTTAACATAGTTTATATGATGGTAGCCTTGATAAATTCTGGGCAAAACAACATTGTTATTTAAATAGTGTTCTGTGCTAATTAGTCTATATGTGCTGTAATGTGTTTAGTGAATGGTGGCATGTTTTCAACAAGGTTATTGTAATTGGAGGTTAGGTCATAAATTGTGTTAAAATAGAGTAATGTAATTGGAGCTTCTTGTTTGTTCTTTGTTGATTTTCTATTTTTTACCGATACACTGGATTAACCTCTTCCTTTATACAGGCCCGGCCGGGTAGCTCAATTGGTAGCGTATCTGACTCGTGATCTGGAGGTCACGGGTTCGATACCCGGTTGCGGCGCGTTCTTTCGGGCGATGTTTTCCATTGCCTCTCTACTTGTTTGTTCATTGTTAATTTGGATTAACCTTTTACCATGTGAAGACGCATTCTGACGCCTGGAAGTTAACAAGTTTTGTAAATCATTGTTGCAAAAGGATAAATTGATAATGATGAGCAATTTATCCTTTTGCCACAATGTTTTCAAATCTTTCCTCCAAAATTATTTATGCTTAAAATATTTTGTCCATGTTTTTTCTCTTGATGTCTTCAAAGTTGATATAAGATGATGAAAGAGTTCTTAGTTTCATAATAAAGAGGCGTTTTGACTTTTTTATACGCCGCCGGAGGCGGTCGTATATTGGCGTCATCTTCTCCATCTGTCCGTCCGTACGTACGTCCATTTGTTGTGAACGCAACTCCTCCTACGTTTCTGACCGTATCTTTTCAAAACTAAAAAGTGGTCAATGTCATAACTATAATGTGTAGATGTGCATGAAGCGGCGATTTTCCGGTTCATTGATTTTTGCAAGATTTATGTCCCTTGTAATTTAGTCTCTGTAGCTGATTGATATTGCAGCCTTGTGAACGCAACTCTTCCTATGTTTCTGACCGAATCTTTTCAAAACTTAGTCAATGTCATGACTATAATGGGTAGATGTACATGAAGCGGCGATTTTCCGGTTCATTGATATTTGCAAGATTTATGTCCCTTGTAACTTAGTCTCTGTAGCTGATTGATATTGCAGCCTTGTGAACGCAACTCTTCCTATGTTTCTGACCGAATCTTTTCAAAACTTGGTCAATGTCATGACTATAATGGGTAGATGTGCATGAAGCGACGATTTTCCGGTTCATTGATTTTTGCAAGATTTATGTACCTTGTAACTTAGTCCCTGTAGCTGATTGATATTGCGGCTTGTGAACGCAACTCTTCCTACGTTTCTAACTGAATCTTTCCAAAACTTGGTCAATATCATTACTATAATGGGTAGATGTGCATGAAGCAGGAATTTATGGTTCAGCAATTTTTGCAATAGTTATGCCTTTCGAAACATGGTCTCTATAGCATATTCACTTGAGAACGCAACTCAAGTTTCCAAACAGGTAGAAGTGCATAAAGCAGGGATTATCCAGTAGAGTGATTTTTGCAAGAGTTATGCTTAGAAGGAAAAAAGGATACATATCGACACTGCCATTTGACCTACTTTCATATCAGAAGCCTCTATAGGGTTCTATCTCTGTTTATATGTATCCTATTTTCTTTAGTTAATACCAAAGTCAGCTAGGCTGGTAAGCAGAGTAAGACTTTCAACTCTGAACAAGTGTGGATAAACTGTTTTGCTCAAGGAAACACCCGGCTGCCCCTGCAGGGATCGAACCTACTACCCAGGCAACCATGATCTCAGGTCCCTGTTTCTTCCAGCTAAGCTAATTGGTCTCACACACTTCATTTTGAGCTTATGTATACAGAAATGTTAAAAGCAATAATTAAAAGGACCAATCTTGATCTATATATTTTGTGGCGGCACGGGCACTCTTGTTAGATATTAAAAAAACTTTTTGTGTCACCCTGCGTAGCATGGTAGGCACTTAGGGATTTTTTTCTTGTTTGTCCGAAGGCTGTCCGTCCGTCTGTCTGTCAAGTTTTTTTGTCACGTTTTCAAATAACTTTTTTTTCTACTCAAAGGATTACATTGAAACTTCTGATAAATGTTTATATCATTGTGTGTGATTGGATCACAAAAAAGGGGGTTAATCCAAAAAAATTATATCAGAGTTATTGCCCCTTTTCTGTCAAAAATTTAAATTAAAATTTTCTGGCAGGTGACACACGTGCCCCGCGGTGATACTTATGGGTGTATGTGTCATGTCATGGTAACCTTTTCCCACTTGCACTATTATACACTTTGATGGAGCCCAGGGTACGTTCGCCTTGGTGGTGTAGTGGTAGAGCGTCTGCCTCGGGTGTGGGAGGTCGTAGGTTTTACCCCTGACTGGGTCATACCATATACTTGTAGTAATGGCTGCCCTCCTGGCACTCAGGGTTGCAGGGTTAGAATTATGACTGACTGGCTCTGTAGTCAGGATAAATGAACCAGTAGTACAAGTAACATATACCCAGGGTCTGAGTTCAACACCCTGATATAACTGAAAATTTGTTGAAATCTGTTAGAGCCTCAACTTTGGGACCCTCACTTGTCTCCAGCTCCCACATATAGATGCTTTCTGACACCTCTACAGCAGGCGGCTTTTTGAAAACATGGCGACAAAAGAAGAAATTGCATGCTTACCAACATTTTCTCATCCTCAAGGGGGAGTTTCATGATCTCAAAGTGGGAGATTGGGGTTTGAAGTGGGAGATTTTCAGCGCCATGAATTTAACGGTAGATCTATTCGATTATTTACTTCCATTTAATAGGATTTTCTGTGCTTTTGCCTAGATGTTATCAAAGTCGTCTGCTGTATGTAGGAAAGGGTTAAGACTATAAATACTAAAAATTCGTAGTGATGGCTTCCCTACATTCTGCCCCGACAGGGTTGCAGGGAAATGTCTTATGACCAACTCATTGGTGTCGGTATAAATAGTTTTAGTTATGCCGGTTTATTCCCTAAGAAATGCTGTTCAAAACAATGTCAAACACCATTCAAAGAAACAAATTTGCCGCATGTAGACATATTTTGCTGCTTTTTTGCAGTTATTGAAAACTTTTGGCCTACATGTTTTCAAAGCTGCAAATCTATATTGTATGTGGAAAAGTGCATTTATTGCAAGCAGTGTTACAAACCTGCATATCAGTTAACCCTTTCCCTCATACGACAATTCTGCACTTTCCCTCATACGACAATTCTTCAGCAGACGGCTTTAAACAAATTTTGTCTAAAAATAGAAAATCTCTTTAATTGAAAGGATAACCTATGACGAAAAGTGGAAAACATTGTGGCAAAAGGAGAAATTGCACGTTTTGTGCAATTTCTTCTTTTGTCACTATGTTTTCAAAAAGCCGTCTGCTGCAGAGGCGTCAGAAAGCGTTTATATGTAGGAAAGGGTTAAAATTGTTCATAAAGTGTAATCTATATTTAGTGCATTTAAAAGGTTATTGTACTCTGAGATTCTTCAGTTAATTAACCCTTTTGCTCATATCTATAGACACTTTCTTTAGCGGCGTCTGCAGCAGACGTCTTTTTTGAAAACATGGCAACAAAAGAAGAAATTGCTCAAACTCGATTCAATTATTGCTTTTTCATTTATAGGGATTTTCTGTGCTTTTGTCTAGACGTTTTCAAAGTTGTCTGCTGCAGATTTGTATGTGGGAAACGGTAAAATGTGTGGCGTAATGAACTTTGTGGTCCTGCAAATCAGAGTATTACTAAACACTGTCTTAATTCTTTCGCTCATAAAGACCCGTCTCTGGTGCCTCTGCAGCTGACCACTTTTGAAAACAGTGTGACCCTTTACCTCCTACGACAATTCTGCAGCAGACGACTTTAAACATATTTTGTCTAAACATAGACAATCTCTAAAACTGAATGGATAACCTATGACTTAAAGTGGAAAACATTGTGGCAAAAGGAGAAATTGCTCGTTTTGTCACTATGTTTTCCAAAAACCTGTCTGCTGCAGAGGCGTCAGAAAGCATCTATATGAGGTAAAGAGTTAATGAGCAATTTCTCCTGTTGTCACAATGTTTTCAACTCGATGACATTATAAAAATGTTATTTACAGAGATTTTTCATATTTTCAAAGTAATCGGCTGCAGTTCTGTTGTATGTGGGAAAGGGTTAAGTATCAAAAGCTATTCCGTCTTTTATATTTTAAGTGGTCTCCTCAGTGGTTCTCTTAGGTTTTTCCGTTAATCCTTTCCCACCTGCTGTACAACAATTTTGCAGCAGACGACTTTAAACATATTTTGTCAACAAATAGAAAATCAGAAAATCTCTTTAACTGAATGGATATATAACCTTTGACTAAAATTGGAAAACATTGTGGCAAAAGGAGAAATTGCTCAAAATGAGCAATTTCTTCTTATTGTCACCATTTTTTCGAAAAGCCGTCTGCTGCAGAAGCATCAGAAAGCATCTATATGAGGTAAACGGTTAATCTTTTCCCACCTACAACAAATCTTCAGCAGATATGACTTTGAAAACAATAGATGAAAAAAACAGAAAATTGCTATTAAAACATGACATTTAAATTTCATTGGTAGAGTTTAAACAACAAGGCTGAAAATGGAGAATTTGCTCATAATGAGCAGGTGGGAAAGGGTAAATTGTAAATGAACTCTTATTAATGCCCCATTTTCAGTAAGGTCTCATTTTTTGCCATTTCACAACAAAAATGAAAGAAAAAAAGAATAATAATAATACAGATTGAAGATTTTCATAGCTAAATTTTTCACGCAGCCGACTAAATGTAAACATTTAGACAAAAACTATAAGCAGTTTCTCCTGTGTAACATTATATTCTCAAAAGTTGTCTGCTAATTTGAGTCTTGCAGCTTGGATTAAGGCTAAATTGTAAATGGAACCCAATTAATTCCTGGTTTCAGTTAACCCTTTCCCTCATATAGACGCTTTCTGACGCCTCTGCAGCAGTCACAGCCTTTTGAAAACATAGTGACAAAAGAAGAAATTGCACAAAACGTGCAATTTCTCCTTTTGCCACAATGTTTTCCACTTTTTGTCATAAGTAATCCATTCAATTATGGAGATTTTCTATGTTTTGACAAATACGTTCAAAGTCGTCTGCTGCAGAATTGTCGTATGAGGGAAAGGGTTAAATAAATCAATTTTGCCAATTCACAACAACGAAAAAACAAAAATTAATTATGTTAAAAAAAATCCCGCTTGTCAAGACTTGGTGAACCATTTCCCACATACAACAAATCTACAGCAGACGTCTTTGAAAAATATCTAGGCAAAACTATGGGAGTTAAATCTCTAAAATGAAAGTCAAATTATTGAATATTAATATAATATTAACCCTTTCCCACATACAACAAATCTATAGCAGATGACTTTGAAAATATCTAGGCAAACTTATGGGAGTTAAATCTCTAAAATGAAAGTCAAATTATTGAATATTATATATTATAATATTAGCCCTTTCCCACATACAACAAATCTACAGCAGACGACTTTGAAGCCATGATTGCAAAAAAACGTGATAAATCTCCATTCATTAAGGTTTAAATATTAAATATAGTTATACCCTCTTCGAAGAAGAGGAGGTATATAGGAGTCACTGTGTCAGTCTGTCAGTATGTCGGTCGGTCGGAAGCAATATTTTAAAGCAATATTTTGTCTGGCATACACTGGGTGGAATTCAATAAAATTTTACATGAAGCTTCTATACATAGAGGGGATGTGCATATCCTAAAGGTCTTACAATTGCATGTTATTAGCTCGACTTTTGAAAAAACGAAAGCTTATTGTCATGACCCTGGCGTGGTCGGCGGTGGCGGCGTCATCGGCGTGGTCGTCTGGTTAAGGTTTTTAGCTCTACTGGCCAAAGGCCAGAAGGGCTTATGTCGTGGCGATTTGTCCGTCGTGCGTGCGTGCGTCCGTAAACAATTTCTTGTTCTTCACTTTTGATTGTATCTCAACCAAACTTATACAGTAGTTAGATATCCATGAGAGCTCGGTTCCTTTCGAAAACCAGCCAGATCCGCCCATGCATGACTGGATTATGGCCCTTGAAATGGTCAAAATTGCTATAAAAGAGCTTGTTAACACGATAGTCTTCACTTTTGATTGTATCTCAACCAAACTTATACAGTAGTTAGATATTCATGAGAGCTCGGTTCCTTTCGAAAACCAGCCATATCCGCCCATGCATGACTGGATTATGGCCCTTGAAATGGTCAAAATTGCTATAAAAGAGCTTGTTAACACGATACAGTCTTCACTTTTGATTGTATCTCAACCAAACTTATACAGTAGTTAGATATCCATGAGAGCTTGGTTCCTTTCGAAAACCAGCCAGATCCGCTCATGCATGACTGGATTATGGCCCTTGAAATGGTCAAAATTGCTATAAAAGAGCTTGTTAACACGATACAGTCTTCACTTTTGATTGTATCTCAACCAAACTTATACAGTAGTTAGATATCCACGAGAGCTCGGTTCCTTTCGAAAACCAGCCAGATCCGCCAATGCATGACTGGATTATGGCCCTTGAAATGGTCAAAATTGCTATAAAAGAGCTTGTTAACACGATACAGTCTTCACTTTTGATTGTATCTCAACCAAACTTATACAGTAGTTAGATATTCATGAGAGCTCGGTTCCTTTCGAAAACCAGCCAGATCCGCCCATGCATGACTGGATTATGGCACTTGAAATGGTCAAAATTGCTATAAAAGAGCTTGTTAACACGATACAGTCTTCACTTTTGATTGTATCTCAACCAAACTTATACAGTTAAGTTAGATATCCATGAGAGCTCGGTTCCTTTCATAAACAAGCCAGATCCGCCCATGCAAGACTGGATTATGGCCCTTGAAATTGTTCAAATTGCTATAATTGAGCATGTGAACACAATAGAGGCTCTATTTACTATCTGATCTTCACCAAACTTAGATAGTAGTTAAATATTGATGAGAGCTTGGTTCCTTTTGAAAACCAGCCAGATCTGCCAAGACTGGATTATGGCACATGAAATTGTAAAAATTGCTATAATACAGCTTGTGAACACAAAAGAGCCTCCATTTACTATCCGATCTTCACCCCTCATGGGCCTCTTGTTTGTTCAGCTCAGCTTTTTTTCTCTTATCTATCAGTCGATCGTCTGTGCTGACGCGGTACTCTTGTTTTACAGAGTTATGGCCCTTTTACTTATTAATTTATGGTGTAGGTCAAGGTGCTGTTTTGGGGGTATTTATCATCTTCAGTGATTATAAGTTCTAGTTTAGGAATATTTTTATATTCTAAGAGAAATTGATCATACTGAGCGATGCCATTATTGGAAAAAGGGTTCTAAACTGAGTGGCAGGATGGCATGAGGTAGAAAGATATTATTGCATTGGAAAAATTCCTTATTGTTACGATTCCCTCAATCTCTAGAAAAAACTGTCTTATTCCAAGGTCTTATTTCCAGCGCGCAGAAAGTTTTTCATTTTGTTAAATTGGGTCTTTTGACTTGGAATACAATTATTGCTGTGAAATTGTTTGTGTGTCTCGAATATTTGGAAATTAATTTTCAAGGGAGTTTAATTTCTGTGCTTTGTTTTAGCTTGGAGTAAAAAATAACTTGATATATAAATTCAATCATTGTATATAAAACCTTGTATTAAATATGTTTTGTTCAGATGTTTAATGATGTCAGATTCTTTGTCTGAGTGTCTTATCTGTACAACAGTAAACAGAAATTCTTTATGAATTTTGTTAAGAATTGATACAGACGCTGAACACAATTCTTACATGCAGGGTTTGATTGTCCTGTGATTTTGGCGGAAACTTTTGCATGCTAGATTCCGTTTTTGATGTTTTTCTGCGAACTACTCATAATTGAAACCATATATAGACTAGAAACAGTCTATTCATTTCAAAATTCCTGTGTAATACATGCGTCATTAACAATATACAAATATTGACCCTTTCTCACATGCAGGTGCTTTCTTAAGGCATTGCAGCAAAGGGCTTTTGTAAAACATTGTGGCAAAGGGAGAAATTGGGCATGAAGATCGAGCACTGACACCTGCTGTTGCAGACAACTTTTGAAAACATTGCAATAAAAGGGGAAATTGCTCAAAACGAGCAATTTCACCTTTTGTTGCAATATTTTCAACTCTTTATGAATAAATCTTTCAGTTTTCTGGATTGCTGAAATTGTTCGTCTGATCATTGTAAAGCAGACGACCTTTTTGAAAAGTCATGTGAAGTAATGGGTTAATAAAATTGCTACAATGTTTGCAACTCACTTTAATGATTAAATTCTCTTTTTATGTAGATTTTTCATGTTTCTGCCATGCAAACTCATCTATCAAAGTCGTCTGCTGAATTTTTGCTGTATACTTGTGGGAAAGTGTTAGAACCTAAACTGAAAGGTCCCCCCTGCATGATGCTGAGTAATGGAATTCAAGAACTAAAGAAGAACTCAGGATTGAAGTAATTAACCCTATCCCTCATACGGCAATTCTGCAGCAGACGACTTTGAACATATTTTGTCAAAAAATAGAAAATCTCCATAATTGAATGGATAACCTATGACAAAAAGTGGAAAAACATTGTGGCAAAAGGAGAAATTGCACGTTTTGTGCAATTTCTTCTTTTGTCACCGTTTTCAAAAAGCTGTCTGCTGCAGAGGCGTCAGAAAGCGTCTATATGAGGGAAAGGGTTAAATGTGGATATTTTCATGAATACTTTTACATTTAGGAACTGATTCTATTTTATTGAAACATTTATATTAAAGCGGACATTTTGAGCATTGCTGTTTTGAAAGTTTACCCTTCTCTCATATAGAAGCCGTTAAATATGCCTTTGCAGCATACATCTTTTACAAACATTCTGAAAAAGGGAAAACATACTTCAGATGAGCAATATACTTTTCCTGAAATGTTTTCAACTCTGTATTAAATCTTTTTTCACCTGAGCTATTGTGTTGCGTCTTTTGTCCGTCGTCCTTCAACATTTTGCTTCGTACATCACATCTCCTCCTAAACCTCTGAGTGAGTGAGTGAGTGAAAGTTGGCCAATTTTAAATAAAACCTTTATATGGATGTTCATTATGGGTTGAAAAACATCAATGGCTTCTTTTCCTTATATGTATGTGTATATATAGTGAAAACTTTTATAATATTCTTGTCAAAAGTTTTATAGGCTTGATTTTATAATAATATGGCACAAGTGTTTCTTTGTTGACCGTATTATAACCAAGCCTGTGGAAATGATTCACATTTGTTGAATAACGTACATGGCCACCTAAGGGGTCGTTGCTTGTGTTCCTTGTATGCATAGAGTATAAGAACCTTCATGGTCCTCTTGTTTCTATATTCCAGTAATCATGCCTATTGTGTGATAATTCTAATGATTGATTGATTGTTTGGTGTTTTAAGCCACTTTCAACACTTTTCTAGTTATATCACAGTGATTCCTTGGTAATTAAGTTACCAGTACTATAGGTCCATTTATCCTGTCATCAGCCAGTCAGCCAGTCAGACATTATGCTAACCATGCAACGCTGAGCGTCTTATATGGCTATAGTGAATTAAGTCTTTAAAAATCTTCCGAAAGTGTCTTGCTAATTTTGTAGCAATGTTCCTTGAGTGACCCAGTCTCTATCAGATTCCATTAAGCCATGTTTATTGGTAGAAAAACATGGCTGTCACAGGATGGTGCTGTTTTGCCTTATACATACATGGCTATAGCGAAACTTTTGAAATCTTCTCCTCCAAAAGTATCAAGCTGAATTTTCAAATCATTTTGTAGAAATGTTCCTTAAGTGACCCTCTATGAGATTCCGTCAAGCCATATTGATTGGTCAAGACACATGGCCACCAGGGAGCGGGCGGTTTTGCCTTATATGGATTTAGTGTAAATCTGATTTGCCTGATTTTAAAATAATTTGTAGAAATGTTTCTTTCTTCACCCTCTATGAGAATCCTTCAAGCAATCTTGATTGGTTTAAAAACATGGCTGCAGGGGGATTGCATGGGCTGTTTCTGTTTCGCCTTAAATGGCTTATGGAAGTGAAGTAATACTTGCCATCTAATGGGCCTCTTGTTTTCCCTCATATAGACGGTTTCTGAGGAATCCGTTACCCGGTCGCGGCACTACGGTCATGGTGGAGTGCCCTTAGGCAAGGCACATTTTCTAGCCTATAGTACTGGTTTGTTTACCCAGGGATCATGAATAAGTGAACTGTCGCCGTGATATAACTGAAATGATGTTGAAAGCGGCGTAAAAACCCAATAAATAAATATACGCTTTCTGACACCTGCAGCAGACGGCATTTTGAAAACATAGTGACAAAACAAAAAATTGCCCAAAACAAGCAATTTCTCCTTAAGAGATTTTCTATTTTTTGACAAAATATGTTCAAAGTCGTCTGCTGCAGAATTTTCTCTTCGTAGGACCTCACACATTCGTTACCATATAGAGGAAAGTGTCAGGTCACTAAGTGAAGATGAAAAATAGTGGATCATGTTGAGAAATTTAAAAAAAGACCTTGTTTAATTATCTTTTGTACTTCTATTGCTGGGCATATGGTGTTTTAGATTGGCTGGTGTGGATCTGCTTGTTTGCACCTAAAGTGGTGTTGGATTTCAACAAGATAGAAATCTACAGGCTTTTTAACCCATTTCTTCTTATAGAATATCTGCAGTAGACAATTCTGAAAACATTTACACACACAAAACTTTGAAAATTATCTATGAATAAAATTATAACTATTAAAGTTGTTTAAAACATTGCGGCAAAAGTAGAAATTGATCAAGCAATTTGTATTTTTTCCTTTTCACAATGGTTTTAAAAGTTGTCTGCAGAAGACGCCTTGGAATGCGTCTGTGAGTGGGAAAGGACTTACACCTGCCAGGCCATTGAAAGAAAAGAAAACAATTTCACTTTTCCTCGCAATGTTTTCTCAGGATTGCCGGGTTAGCATTGTATCTGACTGACTGATGTCAGGATAAATGGACCAGTAGTACTGGTAAGTTACTGGTAAATGGACCAGTAGTACTGGTAAGTTACTGGTAAATGGACCAGTACTACTGGTAAGTTACTGGTAAATGGACCAGTAGTACTGGTAAGTTACTGGTAAATGGACCAGTAGTACTGGTAAGTTACTGGTAAATGGACCAGTAGTACTGGTAAGTAGTAACTTACCCAGGAAACATGATTTAACCCTTTCCCTCATACGACAAATCTGCAGCAGACGACTGAACGTATTTTGTCAAAAAATAGAAAATCTCAATAATTGAATGGATAAACTATGACAAAAAGTGGAAAACATTGTGGCAAAAGGAGAATTTGCACGTTTTGTGCAATTTCTTCTTTTGTCACTATGTTTTCAAAAAGCCATCTGCTGCAGAGGCGTCAGAAAGCGTCTATATGAGGGAAAGGGTTAACTGATTTTATTTTGAAAGTGGCATCAAACAGCAATCAATTAATCAACATCCCTTTTGATGCAAAACAGTCTGATCAACTGCTGCGCTGTCTGTAGATTGGAATTAGGCCTTTGGCGGAATAAGATGAGAACACTTAACCCTTTCCCTCATACGACAATTCTGCAGCAGACGACTTTGAATGTATTTTGTCAAAACATAGGTTATCCATTCAATTATGGAGATTTTCTATGACAAAAAGTGGTAAAAACATTGTGGCAAAAGGAGAAATTGCACGTTCTGTGCAATTTCTTCTTTTGTCACTATGTTTTCAAAAAGTCGTCTGCTGCAGAGGCGTCGGAATGCGTCTATATGAGGGAAAGGGTTAAGCAGGTAACTGAACCCATCTGTGACCTATAAATTTGGAATAATGTTTATTTTATAGGTTCAGGTAGGGAGGGTGTTAACCGCTCTTTGCTCCACCCTATCTCTCGTATTATTCATTCAAACCCTATATCATGGGTACTCAAAAGAATTATCTCATTGAGGCGATTCTTTTGAGTACCCACAATATAGAATTTGAAGTTAAAATAAGGTTTTAAGAACTACAAATATGCCCCGTATGGGAATTTCTGGAGTGAAAGAAAGAAAAAAGTTCAGAAGCGGAAGGCATTATGGGAAACCTTGAAAGCTGTAATGTTACCCAATGTTTAGAAATCTTTGCTTGTTTATTGAGAACACACTTCAGCTTGGGGATTAACCCTTTCCCACGTATAGACGCTTTTTGACGCCTCGGCAGCAGGCGACTTTTGAAAACATCGTGAGTAAAGGAGAAATTGCTCAAAACTAACAATACCTCCTTTTATCACAATTTCTTTAACTCTTGTCAGTAATTGTACCTTCATTTATAGAGATTTCCCATGTTTTCAAAGTTGTCTGCTGCAGAGGTGTTATGACCTAGATAAGGAGGTGTCTCTGGCAAAAACAGACAATTTATTCGAGTACCCACAACATAGGGTTTGAGAATCAAATAAGGATTTTATAAAATGAAAAAAAAAAAGTTTATTATTTAACCCTTTCCCACATTATAGAGGGTTTCTTTTGCCTCAGCAGCAGGAGACTTTTGAAACCATTGTGGCAAAAGGTGAAATCGATCATTGATTGTGATTAATCCAACAATTATTTCAACTACATGTATATTAAATTCATTAATCATAACTATCATTTATAGAGATTTCCCATATTTTGGACTTGATGGTTTCAAAGTCGTCTGCTGTAGATTTATTGTATGTGGGAAAAGGGCTTTGGCTCACAGCTTAATGAAATGTTGAAGCTGTAAGAATTTACATATCATCATGTAAACATGGATTAACCCTTTCCTTCATACAACAAATCTGCAGCAGACGATTTTTAAAACATTTGAGGCAAAAGTTTGTGATTTTTTTTTTTTTAAAAATTTGAAATCATTATGGCAAATACAGAAATTACTCATTTAAAGAGCTATTCCTTCTTTTGCCACAATATTTTCCAAAAGTAGTTTGCTGAAGACGCTTCAAAAGTTTGTCTGCAAGGGATAAAGGGTTAAACATTCAGACCTGTTGTTTGTTTTCACCAGTCCATATGTTGTTTGTTCTCTGGTGGAATGTTTAACCCTTTCCCTCATATAGACGCATTGTGACGCCTCTAAAACGTGGCGATAAAAGAAGAAATTGCTTGTTTTCCTTTTCTCACCATGTTTTCAACTAGGTTTTCAATTATTGTACCTTCATTTAAAGGGAATTTCTAAAAAAAAAATCGGGTATGTTTTCAAAGTCGTCTGCTGCAGAGTTAATTGTCATATGTCGGAAATGGTTAAGGTGAGAACTAGAATTACACCTAATGAAAGAATAAGTATGGAATAGAGATGAAACTATTTGGACAAAAGGAATGAGCAATTTTCTATTTTTGCCACAATGTTTTCAAACGTAATCTTCTGCTGTGAGCCAAAATCTATCTGCATGTGGGGGGATGAAGAATTATTAGTGAAAAGTTCTCTGTAATTAAACATTTACCTATTATGATATTTGTTGAGTCGTTTGCTTTGAGGAGCATCTAGGAAACTGGAAGTATATTTTTACTACTGAGCAGAGTCGGAGTATATCAAGGATAGTGTATATCTGTTGAATTTAGTGGATGTTTTAAGTAGCATTGCAATGGCGTAATGACTCGAATAATTAGTTGATTTTTAACACATGCATTGAAAGTGTGTGAAAATTAAAGGTTTAGCTGAAAACAATTAATTCTTCTGCTACAGTCAGGAGTCTGCATCAAGGATAGTGTATTTCTGTTGAATTTAGTGGAATTTGTTATATGTTGTTTTAAGTAGCATTGCAATGGCGTAATTATAACTGGAAGAATTAATTGATTTGAACACAATGCATTGAAAGTGTATGAAAATTAACCTGTATAGCTGATTTGGAATCTCAACGGTGGTCTACTTTAATTTGTAAACATATTGAGATACACTTTAACATCTGTGAAATTATGATTATAATTATGATGCAAAGTTGATATCATTTTGTGAAAAGGATATTTCAACAATTTTACTCTTTTCTCAATATTAGACTCCTATTAACAGGGAAACGGTAAAATGAATTTTTATTGGATGAAAATCCCAAATTGTCTATTTTGTGATTTTATTGATAAAAATTAAATCATAAATACAAAACTAACAATATTCTGACCCAAAAAATCCTGAAACTTGTATTTGGTATTTCGCAAATCCTGGAATTAGTCCTAAATGAAATCACTATATCTATATATATATTTTGACTGATGAATGGCTTTAGTTGACTCAATTCCATAACTGCATGTGTATGATCAATAATTGATGAACATCTTGCTTGCTGTATGTGTGATCAACCCAGCTTAGATTGGAAATTGGTTATAAACAATGAAATGCTTCAATGCTGTTTGTGGGAAAGGGTTAAACATTGTTTTATGAAAAAGATCAATAAATAAGGGTTTAATTATTAAATAAGTAGAAAAAAAAAATAGCAAAATGAGAAATTGCTCAAGTCGTCTGCTGCAGTGCCGTCAGAAGTGGAAAGGAGTTATTATAAAAAAATATTATGTGATTTTTAGTAGTAATGGCTTCATGACTGGAATAAGGAAGTGATTTGAACACATGCATTGAAACTGTACAAGAAGATTGTGCTTATATAGACAATAAATATTCAACAATATTTTGGTGTGATAAAATTAAGCCGCATAATGTCAGTGATGAAAAGACGAAGACTTAACTGTTGCCAGGGCAATGGATATATGGATTTAAGACTCAGTATACCAGAAGATGATGCCTTTATGACCGAGGTAATACATTTATTATTTCACTCATTCAAAGACAAAACAGGCCATGGCTGGTCGGTCTAATCCTCCAGTATTTCTGTGTGATCAGGTTGTTGTTGTTTGTTGGCGTTGTTTACCCTCGCGCTCGGCAATTATTGCCATTTGGCGAGCAGATGTCATGTCTGATCGGGGATTTTCGCTGATAGTTTTATAGTCACACAGACAGCCCATGAACAACTGGAGGATGAGTATGACCCAAGGTCAACTATTAGTTTGCCAGAAACATTCAAACAATTATTCATTACAATTTATATTTTTGCAATGTTTCCTTTTCATGTGACATGACTCCAATAAGATGTATGACAGATTCCATTTAAGAGTGTGGAATTAGGTCCAATTAGACAAATAATATTTTGCATAAAAAAATGCAGGATTTTTTTAGTAAATGACAAAATTGTGATAATATGGTGTCAAAAAAATGAAAATAAAAATTCTATCACGTTTTATTTGCTTTTAAATCGAATTTTAAATTTCAGGTTGCTAATGTCATTTTTTGACGGAATATTTGACGGAAATTTTTATGTTCACAACTTCAAAAAGTATGAAAATTAAAGAGATTACCTTTATTAAATTAATAACCAAATTATTAAAGTAACAATTTATTGAAAACTGTATCAAAAGTAAGTATGATTTCTGCAAAGAATGTTTCAAATACAGGTTTATGCAACTTTTTTAGTGTTGATATCGTCATTTTTTGACGGAAAAATTGTTGCCAACATAATGTTTTGACGGAACAATGTTTTTGCTAACATAATTTTTTGACGACACAAGATTTTGCTTACATTCTATTTCGAGGGAACAATATAAAAGAATACTTAAAAACCCATTCACTGCTTGTGTTGATAATTAGCTATGTGTATGTTGCCCTTAACCCATTAACTACCTATGCATGTATGCTATGGTGCTTTGTAACATAGTCCTAGGGTAGACGTTTTTTTTACACTTCACCATATTGAGTTGGGGAAGTCTCAGAACTATGTACAGTGGATGTAAACATTCATTGTAGGTCCCTAAAATGGCAGAAGCTTTTTCCTACTTATTATATTTGTTCATGGCAAAATGTTGTATGGACTGACTAGTTACTGAAACTTCCCTCCAACCATTATCTCATCTCTCATCTCATCATGTTTTGCTTTTACACTGGAAATGGTTGGTTAACAAGGCTCCCCTAGCGTGAAGGGACCTTGGGGCTCACCATAGCTGCTGAATGTACATGCATATCATTTCAAATCACTTTCATATCGTTTTGTTAATCTTATTAATATCTGTAGATTCATATTAGTCCCTTCAAGTCTTAGTTACAGATATTTTAGTCTTGCAATGAAGTCTGCATTGGCGCAGTTGGTAATACACTGGACTTCAAATCTGGAGGTCCCGGGTTCGATCCTCGGCCAGGGTGTCCTTAGGCAAGACACTATTTCTCTAGCCTACACACTCTCTATGATGATTGACATGTATACAACATTGTGTCTCATCCAGAATATATCAAGAAACAACCATGTTTAACTGAAACTTTTATTGGTCATAACAGTGAACAACAAAATCAACTGGTTGACTTGAACAGTGCCGGCCGACGTGTGCCTATGGTTGAATATCGTCATCTGAAAATAAAGAGAGCATAAACTAAATTTATTAGAGTCACCGAGTGAAAATGTTAGGAGGATAAATTTTAGCCTGCAACTTATCACTTGACACTGTATATCAGAAAATAAATTGCTCGAAAAGCAGAAATATTGTTTTCTCTTTAAAAAAATAATAAAGCCATGTTATGAAATATAAACCAAACTGTTTAGCTTTCAGAAAGCTCTAGCGAAAACTGTGAATGTAGCTTAGGATATCACAGACATTTACCTTTGAATTGATACAGTAGTCTTGTACCTCCGCACATTACTATTTCAGGTGGTTGAAGTTTGCAGTGTATGTCCTGATGAACCACTGTGTGTTGGATTTCGTTCAAAGTCCATAACCCTTTCTTCTGCCTACGGCTAAAAAATTTAACCCATGGCCAGCTGTCCACCTGAAAAACATTTGCCTAGTAAATAAAAAAGTCACCCAAAGTGAGCCATGTTAGAGTGTGCAGAAAGCGTCCTCACACTAAAAGTTGACCTTTGAAAATATAATATATAACATACTGCAGGAGAGTAAGTAAGCCTCATCTGAATCTGAAATAAAAGCTCTCATTTAAAAGCTTGTTTATTAACAATCTGACTGGCTGTTTATATTGACTTCAAAAAATCTTTCTCTAGCATTAACAGATGGTTTCCGAGTACACTGCATCTAATTTTTTCAAGATCATATATCTAAGCACAGTTTAAATTTGAACAGAAAAAACATGAGCCATTGACTGACCAGTCCTAATGAAAACAATAATTGAAACCTGGTGAAATGATTATGATATAGAAATGATAAGATGTTGCAACAACAAGATGAAACAAAGATAACATACATGTAACAACAATGATAAATCGAAATGAGCGCAATTTATATGTTTCAAATTGGTAGGAACGATATAAAACCAACAACTTGTATAAGTATAACCTGAATAAAGCAACTGTTCTACAGTTAAAATTCACAGTGACACAATGCGGCAGTTTCCAATCCAAAAGACCAATATATATATATGTTAGATTTTGTTAAATTTCTTTCAATTGGAAAAAAATATCAGTTTTTGGGAAAAAATAGCTTATATTTTGGGGAAAATAGTTTATTTCCAATTGGGGAACAGCCTTTAAAAATTCACTGTGAGTATTAACTATATATAAAACAATCTTGAGGGTCATGATGTCCCACAATAAATCACCTAAAAAGTGAAAATAAAACAACCAACTGGTAACTTGTAACAAGACTTACAACTGCAGGATATAAACACTTTCCATGTTGAACTAGGACATAGTCTCCTGTTGTAAACCTGGTTTAATAATATTTAACACAATTGTTAATGTATTTGAACTTAATTGAACATATTGACTACATATACAAGGGATGTCGTATTTTTAATCTTGAAATGGCATGTATGACTCTTGAAAACAGAAACAAGAGGCCCAAGAGGGCCTGTATACGCTCTACTGATTAAAATAGTTTTGTGGATACAGTGTTATCTACAATGACTGTTTGAGTCCAGCTGTTGATATTAATGAAATTTGGAAACATCCGAGATCTTATGGTCAGATACATTGTGACAAAGGCAGTCAAATAAAAAAGCTTGTATCAAACATTTTGCAGGTCATTGAAGTAGGGATGTAATGATACTCTGTTACTGTATTACCGAAGTTGTTCGACTTAATTGCCATTTTCGGTGTTAGATTTGGTACGGTTTCCGTATTTTAGACATATCCAAAGGGTATTTCTTCTATTGGAGGAAGAAATTCATGAACAAAAATCAATAATGGCGACATCAACCATGCAGATGTTGTTTTTGATGAAGCAAATAATCAAAAGCTTCTAAATAATGGCCTAAAATTAAAAGATGCAGCTACAAATTATAGTTCTTGTGTATAAATTGGATAATTGTCACTACAACTTGCTATATAAAATCATAATGTAGCTAATGTAGCCAATATATCATATCAAACCAAAGTAATAGAATCGTTTCCAAAATGTACAGTACGTATCGTGAGCCAAGTGTATCGTTACATTGAAGTTATCTATCTAAGTAGAGTGTGATTGATATTTATAAAGGTTACTGAAACTTTTACTTTACCTTGACTGAATTTCTCGTCCTGACAAGCCAATATCATCACCACCAGCGTTGTCCGTCTCCTCAGTTTGATTGGGTCTGGGGGTGCTATCAGGTGTAGTCCTAGTGTCCTCAGGTGTGGGGGTGCTATCAGGTGTAGGCCTAGTGTCCTCAGGTGTGGGGGTGCCATCAGGTGTAGGCCTAGTGTCCTCAGGTGTGGGGGTGCCATCAGGTGTAGGCCTAGTGTCCTCAGGTGTGGGGGTGCCATCAGGTGTGGGGGTGCCATCAGGTGTAGGCATAGTGTCCTCAGGCGTGGGGGTGCCATCACGCGCGAGGGTGGGGTCAACGGCTTTGGTACCGTTGCTACAAAAAAGCATAATTAATAAACATTGCATAATGGACCCAAACTATTAATCATTTTGATTAAACTAAAAGTCTGTCAAAAGCTGACATTCACAACGTAAATGGTCACAATTGTTTGTATGGGGTATTAATTTTCAAAATTAACCCTGTTATTTTTTATAATTGCAAAGTATTTATATTAATAATAAACCGTACTTACCTAGGATGTTGGTCTTTGAATGGAAAAAAAATACCAGGTAATTAACATGGTGTAAACGCCGGGACATACATTCCGTCAAACTAACGTCATTTTGTGATATACAAATCCAGTTTTTACCCTCAAAATGTCTGATTAATGGAATTTAAACATTTTTTTTAAGAACTATTTTCAATACTCTAATTCACCAGGCCTAGTAAATAAAGATACATTACAAGGTCTTTCAAATTTTAAGCTTAAACAAAATTGACGGACAAAATGACGTTTTCACAAGTTTTAAATGGAACCTGTCGTATGCCTCTAACAACTAAACATTACTGAAATTTGGAATAAAAATGCAGCAAGGAACAGTACGATTTCATATTTACTGTTCTTAATATCAGAAATGAAGGAGCGTCATTTCACATGGAGAGAAAAACATGCAGCCAGTTCAGGGCTCGAACCTGTGGCCTCTTAGATTCAGGCTGAGTAATCTACCAACAGTTGCTGAGCTTCTTGGGCCACTTGTAACATGTAATCTCTCCAAATGTGTACACATAATTATAATTGTTTTATTACGAGGGATCTGATTGGCTGTTTGGCACAGTATAACATTGTACTGCTTCCAATCAGAAACAACATTTTTGCTATCTGTTAAATTGACGATAAGACAGATAAAAATCCCACAGTATGATGTTGGAGCATAACATAGTCAACAACTATGGATGTCCCCCATGAGTACTCGCTCATGATGAGAGAACAATATTTACATTTGTTATGTTGTAACAAACAAATAATTATGTCTCCCCCCATACATGGGGGTGACATATTGTTTTTGCCCGTTCTGTCACACTTGTTTCCGCTCAATAACTTAAGAACGCTTGGGTGTAGGAACTTCATACTTGGTATGCAGGTTGGTCATGACCAGTAGCTGACCCCTATTGATTTTGATGTCAGAAGGTCAAAGGTGAGGTCATGGTGACCTTTTGAGGTAAAAAATGGGGCCAAGGTCCATACTTGGTATGCATGTTGGCCATGCCCAGTAGAAGACCCCTATTGATTTTGAGGTCAAAACATCTAAAGTCAAGGTCACAGTGACCTTGAGCTGAAAGGTCACAGTGACAATGAGCTGAAAAATTGTTTTTGCTTGAGCCGAGGAACTTGATACTTATTGTGCAGGTTGGTCACCACCAGCAAATGACCCCTATTGATTTTGAGGTCACTATGTCAAAGGTCAAGGTCACAGTGGTAAAGGTCATGTCCTTCAAACTTGTTTCCGCTCAATAACTGAAGAACGCTTGGGCGTATGAACTTCATACTTGGTATGCCGGTTGGTCATGACCAGTAGCTGACCCCTATTGATTTTGATGTCAGAAGGTCATGGTGACCTTGTGAGGTTAAAAATGGTTTCTGCTCAATAATAGAAGAACGGTTAGGCCGAGGAACTCAATACTTGGTATGCAGGTTGGCCATACCCAGTAGAAGACCTCTATTGATTTTGAGGTCAGTACTTCTAAAGTCAAGGTCACAGAAACCTTGAGCTGAAAGGTCACAGTGACAATGAGCTGAAGAATTGTTTTTACTTAATAACTGTAGAATGCTTTGGCCATGGAAGTTAATACTTGGTGTGCAGGTCACCACCAGCAGATGACCCCTATTGACTTTGAGGTCACAAGGTCAAAGGTCAAGGTCATGGTAATCTTCAGCTGAAAAATGGTTTCCGCTCAATAACTAAAGAATGCTCGAGGAACTTCATACCTGGTGTGCAGGTTGGTCCTAACCAGAAGATGACCCTTATTGATTTTGTTTGATTTTGATGTCACAAGGTCAAAGGTCAAGGTCACGGTAACCTTCAGCTGAAAATGTATTTTACTCAATAACTCACGAACGCTTTTGCCCAGGAATTTCATACTTGGTGTGCAGGTTGGTCCTAACTTGTAGATGACCCCTATTGATTTTGATGTCAGTAGGTCACAGGTCAAGGTCACGGTGACCTTTGGCTGAAAAATGGTTTCCGCTCAATAACTGAAGAATACTTGGGCCCAGGAACTTTATACTTTGCATGCTGGTTGGTCACCACCAGCGAATGACCCGAGGTCACTAGGTCAAAGGCCAAGGTCATGGTAACCTTCGGCTGAAAAATGGTTTCTATTCAATTACTCATACTTGGTGTGCAGGTTGGTCCTAATTAGTAGATGACCCCTATTGATTTCAGTAGGTCAAATGTCAAGGTCACAGTGACCATGGGCTGAAAAATGGTTTCAGCCCAATAACAAGAATTCGTGGGCCCAGGAACTTCATACTTGGTGTGCAGGTTGGTCACCACCAGCAATTGGGCCCTATTGATTTTGAGGTCACTAGGTCAAAAGTCAAGGTCACAGTGGTCAAGGTCACAGTGACATTGGGCTGAAAAATAGTTCCCGCTCAATAACTGAAGACTGCTTGGGCCCAGGAACTTCATACTTGGTATACAGGATGGTCATGACCCCTTGACAGTTTCCGCTCAATAATTATTAAAAAAATAACCACTCATCTTGTGCATCTTATGCAATACATGTCCACTATTGTCTACAGGTTAATAGGTCAAAGTCACTGTTGCTTCATCTCCAGTCCAAAACTACAAAATTCATCTCCATCATTTCTTTGCCTCTCCTACGACCACACAAATGGGGAGACAAGCGCTTTTTCAAAAAAGCAATCTCTAGTTTAAGTATGTGTTATGTAGAAGATTGTAGCCACATAAAAGAGATTATTTTGGGGAAAAACAATCATTGCTAACTTTATGGCACTAATATTAGTTTATCCTAACAGCAATACAAAACAATGGCATAACAATGGGGGGAGGGGGATATTTGTTGTGAAACATATTAGTTCTTTTTAGATCACCTAGAGCCAAAGGCTCAAGGTGAGCTATTCTGATCACTTTTTGTCCGTCATTCGTCGTCTGTCCGTCGTCTGTTGTCTGTCTGTCGTCTGTCTGTCGTCTGTCGTCCGTCGTCGTTAACTTTTAGCTTTAAACATCATCTCCTCCTGAACCACAGAACCAATTGCATCCAAACTTCACAGGAATGTTCCTTTGGTGGCCCTCTTTCAAAATTGTTCAAAGATTTAAATTCCATTGAGAACTTTGGTTGCTGCGGCATCAGAAAGGGGGCAAAATGTCCGAACTTTAAAAATCTTCTCCTCTGAATCTGCATGTCAGATTCCAATATAGTTTGGTAGAAATGTTCCTTGGGTTGACCCTGACCCTCTACAAAGATTGTTCAAGGCATACTGTTTGGTTGAAAAACATGGCAGTCAGGAAGCATCAGAAAAAGGGCAAAATCATCTCGTTAACTTTTAGCTTTAAACATCATCTCCTCCTAAACCACAGGACCAATTTCATCCAATCTTCACAGGAATGTTCCTTTGGTGGCCCTCTTTCAAAATTGTTCTAAGATTTAAACTCCATTGTGAACTTTGGTTGCTGCGGCATCAGAAAGGGGGCAAAATGTCCAAATTTTAAAATCTTCTCCTCTGAATCTGCATGTCATATTCAAATATAGTTTAATAGAAATGTTCCTTGGGTGACCCTCTACAAAGATTGTTCAAGGCATACTGTTTGGTTGAAAAACATGGCAGTCAGGAGGCATCAGAAAAGGGGCAAAATGACAAAATTTGAAAATTCCATTTTTTTTAAGTCCTTGTCTGATATTAAGACAATTGAATAGGAATCTTACTTCAGTGATCCTCTACTTGATTTTTACAAGCCGTATTGATTGATTACAAAATCATAGCAACCTCGCGTCATCACAAAAGGGGTAAATTGAACTTTTTGCTACAAATGACAACTCCTACCATTCCACTCAACCAATTTCAACGTTACTTCACAGGAATGTTCCTTTGATGGTCCTCTTTCAAAATTGTTCAAAGACTTACATTCTATGTAGAACTTTTGTTGCTGCGGCATCAGAAATTGAGAAAAATACCCAAACTTTAAAAACCTCCATCTCCTTAATCCATTTGTCAGATTCCAAGATAATTTGGCAGAAATGTTCTTTGAGTAACTCTCTACAAAAACTGTTCAAGCTATTTTGATTTCGTTGACAAACAGGGCAGCAAAGCCGCATCAGGAAAGGTGCAAAATGACAAAACTTTATAATTCCATTCTTATTAAAGTTCTTGTTAGATTTCAAGATACAAATGGCTTTTACTGATAAACTATTTCTTTTACTGAGTGTCCACTCCTTGCAGTTTTATTTGAACTCCTGATAAAATTTTCACAGATATTTGCAGTTAAATATTTGCTTCTAATTTACTATCATTCAGGTGATTGATTTAGGGCCATCTTGGCCCTCTTGTTTGTAAACCTTGTACATAATATTTTTTGTGATGCATTTCTGTAATGACCTTGACCTTCATGCTCTGTTCTCTCGTTGAAACTCATGGCTTGGTAGAATACGAATCTTAATAATTCCTCCTAAACTAAACATTGGTCCCCCAACCTCTATCACAAGAATATGAATTTATCATAGAACATACACGTACACATCAAATTTGATTGTATAAGTCCGGTAACTTTTTCCCATCAATTATATTTGGCATCGTACAAATAACCTCATACAATAGGGAAATATTATATTGTGATGAATTGGAAAGGCAACAAGAATACAGGTTTGTTCATTTAACCCTTTCCCTCATACGACAATTCTGCAGCAGACGACTTAAATAGAAAATTCTCACAAAAACTGGAAAACATCATGGCAAAAGGAAAATTGCTCGTTTTGAGCAATTTCTTCTTTTGTCACTGTGTTTTTCAAAAAGGCGTCTGCTGCAGAGGCATCAGAAAGCGTCTAAATAAGGGAAAGGGTTAACCTAGATATTCCTAATTTCTCTCTTTCCATTTGGAACATAGAATATTATAAGTAAGTGAGGAAAATTGTGATAATATATCATAAGGGCACCAAAAAAGGTGGACAATTGCACTGTATTTTTTTTTAAGGGCAAAATATGGGGTTCAGAAGGTCAAATAAGGATAAAACTGAAATAAGACCCTTAACCCTTTCCCTCATATTGACACAAGTTCTGATGCCTCTGCAGCAGATGGTTATTTGAAAACAGTGACAAAAGAAGAAATTGGTCAAAACAACGATTTTGAACATATTTTATCAAAAATAGAAAATCTCTATAATTGAATGGCTAACCTATGACTAAAAGTGAAAACGAGCAATTTCTTCTTTTGTCACTATGTTTTCAAAAAGCTGTCTGCTGCAGAGGCATTGGAAAGGGTCTGTATGTTGTAAAAGGGTTAACTGGATTGCGAACAGTGGACATCCTGATGAGACTGTCAGGGGGGTCCTTGCTGGTCACAACGTCCTGAAGGTCTGTTTCTGCATGGCCTGGCTCATAATGTAGATGAAAGTTCACGCTGGCGCTGTTCCTGCAAGAAGTGCCAAATTTTAGTGTGAAAGTGGGGATATATTGAGTCCCTATAGATGGTGAAAAACTAAGACAACTAATCAATAGGATATACAATAAGGCTTTTTATATGGTCAACCGTCATTTCATTTGGCTGTTATATACTGATCTTTATTTCTTTCCCATGTACAACAAATCTGCAGCAGAGGACTTTGAAATCAGCATCTAGGCAAAACTATAAGAAATTCTTTGTCAATAATCATGATGAATAACTCCTTCTTTAACCAGAATGCTTTTCAACTCAATTCAATAACTAAAAGTGGAAAACATTGTGGCAAAAGGAGAAATTGCTCGTTTTGAGCAATTTCTTCTTTTGTCACTATGTTTTCAAAAAGCTGTCAGTACTCTTTCATACAAATTATTCTCCGAGGAAATTATTCCTGTTGAAAGTGGTTTAACCTTTTCCAACTTGCAAATGCATTTCAGATGCTTGCAGCAGACGACTTTTTGAAACCATGATAGCAAATAGAGAAAATGATGAACAATTGCTTGTTTTGTTTGCCACAATGTTTTAAACTCTATTCAATAATTATATTTTAATTGATGTGCAATGTTCTTTGCCTAAATAATTTCAAAGATTTGCCCTATGCGTGATGGTGTGTAAAGATCCATCTTCTCATTCATTTTGTATTGGTTAGTGGTGGTATATTGGTCTTTAAGGGAGAGAACCAAAACAATCATTTAGTTTTATACTGAAAAATTACTTCCCTTGTACTAATATTGAATATTGTGAGCATTGAATTTAAGGGAAAGAACCAAAACAATCATTTAGTTTTATACTGAAGAATTACTTCCCTTGTACCAATATTGAATAGTGTGAGCATTGAATTTAAAAAAAATGTGGAAAATTGTTATTATAATTTGAAAACTGTTGAAAATGAGAAATTTCTCTTTATCTTTCTTTCTGTAGCAATTTCTCCTTTTCCTCTGATGATTTTGCTTGCTGCTTAATTATCCGTGTCGGAGAAAGGTAAATAGGAAAAACAAATATCTAAATTTGATGTTTCAATTCCTGATGTTTTTCTCGTTGTAGGACCTTAGTGCAATCACAATGCCGCTCATGGAATCCGGGGATCACCATCATCCTGGCTCACCGATATCCCCGCATCACGGTTCATTGGACAACGTTGACGGAGACTTTCGTCAGCGATCAGGATCCACCGGAATCAGGGGCTTATTTTCCAAAGACAAACATCGTAAAAAATCAGGAGATGAAAGCTCAAAGGGAAATTCACCCTCAACCTCTTCGAAAGTTAAAAACTTTTTCGATTCAATCAGACCTCGCTCAAAATCAGACTTGTCAGGTGTTAAGAAACCAAATAAGAAGGCAATCCAAGCTGCTAAAATGGATGCCTCGATGGACGAATCCCAGTTAAGTAGTGCCTTACATAACAGTGACTATAACATAAATTCTACTAACAGAAGCCCAGACGCCGATACGCCGATGGGTAAAATACTCGGGGAACAATTAAAGGTGCCAAATTCCCGTCAACGCCACCAATCGGGTCCTCCGACTGCTGTAGATCAGTTTCACAGTCGATATCGGCCCAGGGCAAACTCGGATTCCAAACATATACGGCCAGTGAAGAAACCTTTAGTACACCAGGTATTATTTTTGTCTACATCAAATGAAATCTGACCTTTAACCTCCCTTTCCCACAGAGAGACGATTTGCAATGCCTCTGCAGCAGATGGCTTTTCAAAACATTGTGATTAAAGGAGAAATTTCTCATTGTGAGCAATTTCTCCTTTAGCCACAATGTTTTCAACTCTTTCAACTATTTTCAATTATTAAATTATTAAACAGGGAATTTCTTTTTTTTACCTAGATGTTCTGAAATTCATCTGCTGCTGATTTGTTGTATGCGGTAAAGTGTTAACCCTTTCCCTCATACGACAATTCTGCAGCAGACGACTTAAAACATATTTTGTCAAAAAATAGAAAATCTCAATAATTGAATGGATAACATGTGACTAAAACTGGAAAACATTGTGGCTAAAGGAGAAATTGCTCGTTTTGAGCAATTTCTGCTTCTGTCACTATTTTCAAAAAGCCGTCTGCTGCAGAGGCGTCAAAAAGCATCTATATGAGGGAAAGGGTTAATACACCAGGACCAGCAGAGAAAGAACCTGATCAGTCCCTTGCCCTGCATTGTCTGATCAGGATCTTACCTGTTCTGTTCGTCATCCTGTCTAACTGTACAACTATACAAGTTTGCAATTTGTTGTTTCCCTCATATAGACGCTTTCTGAAGTTTCTGCAGCAGACAGCTTTTTGAAAACATGGCAACAAAAGAAGAAATTGCTCAAAACTTCATTCAATAATTCTTCTTTTATTAGTCCCCTACCGGTTGAAGACCGGTTTTGGGGACTATAGGTTTGGTCGATTCCGTCTGTCTGTCTGTCTGTCTGTCTGTCAGTCCCACCTAACCTTGTCCGGCCCGCATCTTAACCATGCATCATAGGATTTGAAAAAAAATTGGCACAAACTTTCACCATTATGAGGCAGCATGTCGCGCACAAGCCCTAGGCCTGTACCTCAAATTTCAAGGTCACACTGAGGTCAAAGGTCGAATTGAGTACTGTTTGATAGGATTACCTTGTCCAGCCCGCATCTTAACCATCCATCATAGGATTTCCAAGAAACTTGGCACAAATGTTCACCATGATGAGTCGGCGTGTCAGTCACAAGACCTAGGCCTGTACTTCGAATGTCAAGGTCACACTTGGAGGTCAAAGGTCAAAATGAGTACTGTTTGATAGGACTACCTTGTCCGGCCCGCATCTTAACCATCCATCATAGGATTTCCAAGAAACTTGGCACAAACATTCACCATGATGAGGCAACATGTCGTGCATAAGACCCAGGCCTGTACCTCAAACGTCAAGGTCACACTTGCAGCTCAAAGGTCGAAATGAGAACTGTTTGATAAGACTGTACCTTGTCCGGCCCACATCATAGAATTTCCATGAAACTTTGCACAAACATTCACCATGATGAGGTGGCGTGTCACGCTCAAGATCCAGGTCAACATCAGTACTGTTTGATAGGACTGTACCTTGTCTGGCCCGCATCTCAACCATGCATCATAGGATTCCCAAGTTATAAAGCCCACATGTTCAGCATGATTAGTTGGTGTGTCGCGCACAAGACCCAGGTCTGTACCTCAAAGGTCATGGTCACACTTAGAGGTCAAAGTTCAAAATGAGTACTATTTGATAGGACTGCACCTTGTCTGGCTCACATCTCAACCACGAATCATAGGATTTCCAAGTTACAAGGTAAAAATGTTCACAATGATTAGGTGGCGTGTCTCGCACAAGACTCCGGCCTGTACCTTAAAGGTCACACTTAGACGTCAAAGGTCAAAATGAGTACTGTTTTATAGGACTGTACCTTGTCCGGCTCACATCTCAACCATGCATCATAGAGTTCCCAAGTTGCTGGGCACACATGTTCACCATGATGAGGTGATATGTGGCACACAATACACAGACCTGTACCTCAAAGGTCAAGGTTACACTAGAGTTCAAAGGTCAACATGAGTACTGTTTTATAGGACTACCTTGTCAGGCTCATATCTTAAACCATGCAACATAGGATTCCCAAGTTGCTGGGCACACATGTTCACCATGATGAGGCGACATGTGGCACACAAGACACAGGCTTGTACCTCAAAGGTCAAGGTCACACTAGAGTTCAAAGGTCAACATGAGTACTGTTTGATAGGACTGTACCTTGTCAGGCTCATATCTTAAACCATGCATCATAGGATTCCCAAGTTGATGGGCACACATGTTCACCATGATCAGGTAACATGTGGCACACAAGACACAGGCTTGTACCTCAAAGGTCAAAGTCACACTTAGAGGTCAATGGTCCGGTAGGGGACTCTTGTATTGCTTGCAATACGACATTAACTTGTTTATAGAGTTTCCATGTTATTGAATAAATGTTTTCAAAGTCGTCTCCAGGCTCTATTCCTACCGTCACGTTGGTGCAGAGGTAAAGCATCTTACTTTTGTGCGGGAGGTCATGGGTTCATATCCAAAGGCTTTATAAATGGTAGTAATGGCTGCCCTCCTTAATGGGTTGATGGGTGAGCATCAATCAATCAACAACCAGACTCTAGTCTAAGCTTCCCTTGAAAGAAAGTTGTTTGAAGTACTGGTGCAAGAAAATGGTTGCAGTGATATAACAGAGTAGCTGTTGAAAACTGCATTTATTTCCCAATTAGTATGAACATCCACTCATCCAATATCACAGCACTGGAAAACTAAATGTTGATTGGCCAAATGTACTCTGGTGCAAAAAGTAGAGTGGTATGGCTATGATCCTTCTTGACCCGAGTCATATTTTAATGGGTAAAATTTCCATTGATTCACATCATGGTTTCGGAAATAATTCCATTATATCTTTTGTTAACCCTTCTCCACATGCAACAAATCTGCACAGATGACTTTGAAAACGTTAAATATATTGAAATTATCTATGTGGGAAAGTTTTATCATTGAAAAGTCTTAGTGCCGCATATTCTATAGAATATTAGTATATGCGGCACTAACATTAAAATATAATCTTGTATAACAGATGAATAACAGTTAATGTTTTTTAACCCTATTTTGATGCATCTGCAGCATATAAAATAAAGTAAACATGGTGGAAAAAGGAGAAATTGCTCAAAATGTGCAATTTCTCCTTTTGCTACAATGTTTTCCAACACTTCTATAACTTATTTATAGACATTTTCCATAAGTTTTTTACCCAGATGCTTTCAGGTTACAATACACCCAACAAAAATCCTTCTTTGTTTCAATGATAATCGACCTGTTTCAGTCCTTAATTGTCACACTTTCTAAGCGTTTCTCATGTAGAACTAACGCCTCTGCAGCAGACAGCTTTTTGAAAAACATAGTGACAAAAGAAGAAATTGCTCAAAACGAGCAATTTCTCCTTTTGCCACAATGTTTTTCTGCTTTTAGTCATAGGTTATGCATTCAGTTATAGAGATTTTCTATTTTTTGATAAATTATGTTCATAGTCGTCTGCTGCAGAAATGTCGTATGAGGGAAAGGGTTAATCTGACATTCATGATGCAACATTTGAATGTACATAGACAATAATTATATGTAGTTTCCCTTTTACACATTTCTATTATTTTTCCCCGTCTTTTTTCGTTCCAGAGAAGCGTCAGCCCACCTCATAGTCCCACAATGGGTAAGTAAATCAGAGTGTTTTCTGTGATATGTTTTTATTGGTTTTAGTCTTGTCCCTGTAGGAAAATTATCATCATTCTATAAATAGATTAGATGGTGAAACTGAGGCAAGATTTGCATTATGGGTGGGAAATCCCAGGATCAATAACCTTGACATATGGATAAACAGTGGCCAGTGATGATAATTTTTACATCATACACATTTTCGCTTTGAAACTTTTACTTTCTTTAAACTATGCAAAAGAGGATATTTAATGCAGCCATCAAGATATTTAAAGATTAAGCTCGTTGGGAAAATGAAGAGAGGATCAATTGCAGGTATTTTGTTGATTATTTATAAATGTTGTTTAGACTTATTCAGACTTCAGGATCAGGGGGAAAAAAGCACTCTTTTCCGAACAATAACTCACTTATAATTCACAAGCTAACTGCATGTTATGTGTATTCTAAAGAATCTTCTCAGTGTGATGCTTACCACACAATTGGGCTTAACCCTTTCCCACATACAACAAATCTGCAGCAGACAACTTAAAAAACATCCTGGTAAACATTTAGAAAAATCTCCATTTATAAGTGAGAGTTTAACCCTTTCTCACATACAAACAATCTGCAGCAGATGACTTTGAAAACATATATGCTAACTTATGGAAAATCTCCATAAATGAAAGTTTAATCATTGGATAGAGTTGAAACATCGTAATGAGCAATTTCTCCTGTTGTCACAATGTTTTCAAAAGTCATCTGCTACAGAGGCGTTGAAAAGCGTCTATATTTTATTATCTTTCCCTCATATAAACGCTTTCGGACGCCTCTGCAGCAGACAGCTTTTTGAAAACATAGTGACAAAAGAAGAAATTGCACAAAACGTGCAATTTCTCCTTTTGCCACAATGTTTTCCACTTTTAGTCATAGGTTATTCTTTCAATTATGGAGATTTTCTATGTTTTGACAAAATATGTTCAAAGTCGTCTGCTGCAGAATTGTCGTATGAGGGAAAGGGTTAAGCAGATGTGTCAGAATGTGTCTACAAGTGCAAACCTGCAGCGGACGACTTTGAAAAGGTCTACTAAACAATATGGAAAATCTCTACAATTGTAAGTATAAATTACTGAAAAAAGTTGAAAACATTGTGGCAAAACGAGAAATTGCTCGTTTAATTTGAGCAATTTCTTCTTTTGTCACAATGTTTTCAAAAGTCATATGCTGCAGAGGCTTCAGAAAGCGTCTGTATGAGAGAAAGGGTTAATGTTCAAATAAGTGTTTTCAAACATAAAATACCAAGTTGATCTGATTTTGTCAATGATTAAAATTTATGGAAATATTCTGGATATATACGGAATATTACGTTGAGGGAGCGATAAATGGGTTCATATTGCACGACAAGTAGCTTGGAAAACTCGATACGTGCAATATGAACCCATTTATTGCTCCTGCAACATAATATTTCTTTTATTATATACTTGAAATCTATGAAAAGCGGAAAAAAAGAAACAAATATACAGATTCAATTTATTTTTTATTGGGAAAACAATTTTTTAATCGTGAAATGAAAAGATGAATGGCGGATGAATATTTACTACAATACTTAGGCCTTGAATAACATTATCAAATTAAATTTCCATTTTAACCCTTTCCCTCATACGACAATTCTGCAGCTGACGACTTTGAACATATTTTGTCAAATAATGGAAAATCTCTATAATTGAATGGATAGCCTATGACTAAAAGTGGAAAACATTGTGACAAAAGGAGAAATTGCACGTTTTGTGCAATATCTTATTTTGTTACTATGTTTTCAAAAAGCCGTCTGCTGCAGAGGCGTCAGAAAACGTCTATATGAGGGAAAGGGTTAAGTGTATTCTACTTGGAAAAGAATAGATGATTTAAATCTTTCCCAAATATAGACGCTTTCTGACGCCTTGGGTTAGAAGGAAGGAATGTGCAATGGTAGGCAGTCGCCATCAATAACTTATTTAGTACTGTATATACTTGATTATAAGGCGCTCTTGACCCCTGACTGTGAGTTCTCAAATTTAGGTTTTCATAGTTGACCGTCCTATAAGATGCAGTCGCATTTCCGAATCCACAGACCCCTTTTCATTCTTGAATTTTATATAAGTCCAAGTTAAATTCCAGCTTAGATTCTTTCACACATGTGACAAATGTGACAGCAGATGACTTTAACCCTTTCCCTCATATAGACGCTTTCTGACGCCTCTGCAGCAGACTGCTTTTTGAAAACATAGTGACAAAAGAAGAAATTGCTCAAAATGAGCCATTTCTCCTTTTGAAACAATGTTTTCAACTTTTAGTCATAGGTTCAATAGAGATTTTCTAATTGCCCCTAAACCAGGGTTTTCAAAATAGGTTTTAAGTTACAACCGTTTCACGCCAAGCCCTCGACTGATGATAACAAAGTCGTCTGCTGCAGAATTGTTGTATGAGGGAAAGGGTTAAAAAACATGATGGTAAAAATATGGAAAATATCTAGGAGTGTTAAATTCCTGATCAAATAGTTCATACATGCATGATTATCTTAAAATACTTTCTGCAGTTCGTGGGAGTGTCCAAACAATTTCCTGGTTCGATGTAAACCCTTTCCCACATGCAACAAATCTACAGCAGACGACTTTGTAATCATCTAATCATAAACATGGCAACTAATTCTCTATAAATGAAAATATAATTAATAGATAGAATTGAAAACATTTTATCAAAAGAGTTTCCCACATGCAACAAATCTGCAGCAGACGACTTTGTTATCATCAGTCGAGGGCTTGGCGTGAAACGGTTGTAACTTAAAACCTATTTTGAAAACCCTGGTTTAGGGGCAATTTTGACCCCTTTGTAAACATTGCAAATTTAGGTGTCATTGCTCAGAACGAGCAATGGCACCTAAATTTCCATTGTTTACCAAGAAAAATGATTTAATGCTTATAAAGACTTTATGGCGAAGTGATTAACATCGTAAAAAAAAGACACATTTTAGTTACAAACGTTTCACACCAAGCCCTCGAATTCTAATCATAAACATGGCAACTTTTTATAAATGAAATTATAATTAATAATATAGAATTGAAAAATTTTATCATAAGGAGAAATTGCACATTATGAAGGATTTCTCCTTTTTTGCCACGATGTTTTCAAAAGTCATCTGAACCAGATGCATCAAAATGTCTGTTTGCAAGTGGGAAAGGGTAAATAAAGTTCAAGTCATCGGCTTGAAATTTGTCGTATATGTGGGAAATATGTTTAAAACAATTGTAAGCAATTAACCCTTTCCCTCATATAGACGCTTTCTGACGCCTCTGCAGCAGACGGCTTTTTTGAAAACATAGTGACCAAAGAAGAAATTGCACAAAACTTGCAATTTCTCCTTTTGCCACAATGTTTTCCACTTTTTGTCATAGGTTATCCATTCAATTATGGAGATATTCTATATTTTGACAAAATACGTTCAAAGTCGTCTGCTGCAGAATTGTCGTATGAGGGAAAGGGTTAAAGACTGATACAAAAGACCGCTCATCTTCCCCATCCTCAGCCACTTGATGAAATTGTCCTAGATAATAGAAGCAATATAACAGACATTGTGAGAGACCATTGATTTTTATATGGCACTGACCGAATTTCCTCAACCCTTTCCCTCATATTGATGCTTTCTGACGCCTCTGCAGCAGACAGCTTTTTGAAAACATAGTGACAAAAGAAGAAATTGCTCAAAACGAGCAATTTCTCCTTTTGCCACAAAGTTTTCCACTTTTAGTCATAGGTTATCCATTCAATTATAGAGATTTTTTTATTTTTTGACAAAATATGTCGTATGAGGGGGAAGTGTTAACCCTTTCCCACATGCAGAGGAATTTGCAGAAGCCAATATTATAAAAAAACGCCATGCCAAAGTCTTTGCCAAAGTCATCCGCCCTTCAGTCCAGATTGCCAAAATTTTCCTTCGCTCTGACAAAATGTCATGCTATAATTTTCTCAACAAGGAAGGAAATATATCTAATTGTGCTTTCTAACGGACAGGTTTCTAAAGATTTCATGAAGTCTGATTATGGCTTTAGCAGAAGTTGCTTAATATCAGGATCAAGCTACAATATTAACAATTCAATTCAATAATTAAACTTTCATTTATCTAGATTTTCCATATTTTGCCTAGATACTTTAGAAGTCGTCCGCTGAAGATTTGAGGTATCAGGCAAACTTTTAGGTTTAACCCTTTCCCTCATACAACAATTCTGCAGCAGACGAATTTAACCCTTTCCCTCATATAGACGCTTTCTGATGCCTCTGCAGCAGACGGCTTTTTGAAAACATAGTGACGAAAGAAGAAATTGCACAAAACGTGCAATTTCTCCTTTTGCCACAATGTTTTCCACTTTTTGTCATAGGTTATCCATTCAATTATGGAGATTTTCTATGTTTTGACAAAATATGTTCAAAGTCGGATTGTGGCTTAAGTAGAAATTGCTTATCAGGATTAAGTTATCCCTTACTACAATATTTACAATTCAATTCAATAATTAAACTTTCATTTATGGAGATTTTCCATATTTTATCTAGATACTTTCGAAGTCGTCCGCTGAAGATTTGATGTATGAGGCAAAGGTTAAACCCTTTCCCTCATACGACAATTCTGCAGCAGACGTCTGAACATATTTTGTCAAAAAATAGAAAATTTCTATAATTGGATGGATAACATATGACTAAAAGTGGAAAACATTGTGGCAAAAGGAGAAATTGCTCGTTTTGAGCAATTTCTTTTTTTGCCACTATTTTCACAAAGCTGTCTGCTGCAGAGGTGTCAGAAAGCGTCTATATGAGGGAAAGGGTTAAAATCTCCAAATGAGTGATGTGTCTGCTGAATTTGTCAGGCATTGGATAAGAGTGATCTTTGGAAGACTGACACTATATAAGGCTAATTGCTGGCTGTTTTATGTGTTTTTTGTGTCATCAGTAAACCTTTTCCCACAAGCAGACGCTTTCTGAAGCCTTATGTAGCAGACGACTTTTGAAAAAATTGTGACAGACTGAGCAATTTTTCCTTTTGCCATAACGTTTTCAGGATTTTCCAGTTATTAAACTTTCATTTATAGAGAATTTCCTTATGTGTATATACCTACATATCTGTAATGTCGTCTGCTGCTGATTTGTTGTTTGTGGAAAAGGGTTAACCTTTTGTCTTTAGCAAGGACTGGCTGTTTTGCCATAAATCTTATTTAATTGCTAGCTGTTTTCTGTTTTCAACGTTGTTGTCTTTAGCAAGGACAACTCCTTTACCATGCATTATCTCCTTATTTAACAATTTCCCTCTTGCAGAAGATGCATTTCGAAGCATCTGCAGCAGACGTCTTTTGAAAACATTGTGGTAAAAGGAAAGATTGCTAATGAAAAGCAATTTCTCCTTTTGCCACAATGATTTCTAGTCTAGTCAATGATTTAATTTACATTCATATAGAGATTTTCCATGTTTTTGACTAGATGTTCTTGACGTTTTTGAGAAATGGTCAAGTCTTTTAATTCAATTTTACAAACAAACGAAGTTGAATTTATTGTTTTTTCACTTTTGCTGAGGGGATAATTTCAACTTGGCAGAAGATGCATTTCGAAGCATCTGCAGCAGACGTCTTTTGAAAACATTGTGGTAAAAGGAAAGATTGCTAATGAAAAGTAATTTCTCCTTTTGCCACAATGATTTCTAGTCTAGTCAATGATTTAATTTACATTCATATAGAGATTTTCCATGTTTTTGACTAGATGTTCTTTGCGTTTTTGAGAAATGGTCAAGTCTTTTAATTCAATTTTACAAACAAACGAAGTTGAATTTATTGTTTTTTCACTTTTGCTGAGGGGATAATTTCAACTTGGAAAAGTATTTTTAAAAAAACCAGCACCTGATGTTTCATGAGAGACTGATGCCTTAGACATTGTAGCAGGCAATGTTTTATACATTACGCCAAATACATTGCTGATCTAGAGCCAAATATATAGTTCCTAATTGTGTTTGTAGAAATCAGTGTATACCTTTACCAGAATGCATTGAATATATGACATTGAGTATAAATTCATTGTGAAGGTGTATACGATGCAATGGAAATTATTGATTTTATCATTTTCAGTATTTTGACCTTGTTTGAAAGTGAAAGTAGTATATATGAAAGTCATTTCGTCCCAGCCCGATTTCTTCCAAAATTAATGTAACCATTTTTGCAGCTTGAATTCTTTCTTGCATAAGACATGACCCGGCTCCCATTTTCTTTTGATCATTTTAAAGCTAAGAGGAACAGTCTTCTAAAAAGTTTGACAAATGAGGATTAAAATCTGCCAAAATCTCAAAAAATTAAAGTAAAACAATCAAAAAGAGTTAAAAACATTGTGGCAAAAGGAGAAATTGCTCATTATCAGCAATTTCTCTGTGGCTGTGTTTGAATATGTTTTCAAAAGTTGTCTGCTATAGTGGTGTTAACCCTTTCCCTCATATAGACGCTTTCTGACGCCTCTGCAGCAGATGGCTTTTTGAAAACATAGTGACAAAAGAAGGAATTGCACAAAACATGCAATTTCTCCTTTTGCCACAATGTTTTCCACTTTTAGTAGGTTATCCATTCAATTATAGAGATATTCTATTCTTTGACAAAATACGTCCAAAGTCGTCTGCTGCAGAATTGTCGTATGAGGGAAAGGGTTAAAAAGCGGCTGCAAGTGGGAATGGATTAAATATGGTTGAATAAATAACAATCTTTTATGAATACATTAACTGCATGTGACAACATTATCACCATGCAATGCTTTTAAACCCTTTCCCGCTTGCATATGCATTTTAATGATCGGCAGTGTAACACAATTTTTGAATACATTTTGGTAAAAGTAGGTACATTGATACATTTTGAGCAATTTCTCCATTTGCCACAATTGCAAATGTATACAGATAATTTCTGACACCTAAAGCAGACGACTTTTGAAAACATTGTGACAAAAGTAGAAATTACTAAAAACAAGCAATTTCTTCATTGTAACAATATTTTTACCTCTATTCAATAAATATTCTATCATTTATAGATATTTCACCTTTTTTACCAGACGTGCTGCTGCTTTGACGTATTTGGGAAAGCGTTAAAATTTACTTGAAACAGGATTTTTTTTTCTTACAATTGATGTAGCAGACAATATCTTATAAATTTATATGAGCTAGATTTGTAATATTGTACATATTTGATGCCTTGCAGACAAAAATAATCAATGTTCCCAAGGTTTCGTTTATACCTGCATTTATTATCAGAACATTATTCACCATACCTCCAGATTCACATTGACCCTTTACCCAGATGCAGGACTGCCTCGGTGGTGTAGTGGTTGAGCATCCGCCTCGGGTGCGGGAGGTCACAGGTTTGATAAATCCCTGTCCGGGTCATACCAAAGACTTTAAAAAATTGGTAGTAATTGCCGCCCTCCCTGGCGCTCAGGTTTGCAGGGTAAAGCATCACACAGACGACCTATGAAAAGGGTCATGTGAAGTAATGGGTTAAGACTGACTGGCCGGTGTCAGGATAAATGGACCAGAAGACTGAAGTACTGGTAACTGGCCCAGGAAATGCTGTGATATAACTGGAAAATTATTGAAAGCGGCAATAAACACCAAAAAAAAATCAAATCCTACATGCAGACGCCTTCTAATGAAAGTTATGCAGCAGACGACTCGTACAGAAAAAACTTTCCCTCTTACATCAATTCTGCAGCAGACGACTTTGAACATATTTTGTCAAAAAATAAAAAATCTCTATAATTGAATGGATAACCTATGGCTAAAAGTGGAAAATATTGTGGCAAAAGGAGAAATTGCTCGTTTTGAGCAATTTCTTCTTTTGTCACTATGTTTTCAAAAAGCCGTCTGCTGTATGTAGTCTAAGGCGTCAGAAAGCGTCTATATGAGGAATTGGTCAGATGCGTCGAGATACATCTATATATTTATATATATAGAAGTGGGAAAGGGTTAAAACAGCTAGTTTTGTTCGTTTAACATCATTGATGCCTCATTTTGTAAATTACACAAGTAATTATGAACACAATTGCCGGATGTCTTCTGCAGTCATGCATCTAAATGCATCTGCATCTAAATGCATCTGCATGTGGGAAGTGGTTTTATTAGCTCTACTGGCCAAAGGCCAGAAGGGCTTATGTCATGGTGATTTGTCCGTCGTGCGTGCGTGCGTCCGTAAACAATTTCTTGTTAACCTGATACAGTCTTTGCTTTTGATTGTATCTCAACTAAACTTATACAGTAGTTAGATATCCATGAGAGCTCGGTTCCTTTCGAAAACCAGCCAGATCCGCCCATGCATGACTGGATTATGGCCCTTGAAATGGTCAAAATTGCTATAAAAGAGCTTGTTAACACGATACAGTCTTCTTTTTTTATTGTATCTCAACCAAACTTATACAGTAGTTAGATATCCATGAGAGCTTGGTTCCTTTCGAAAACCAGATCCGCCCATGCATGACTGGATTATGGCCCTTGAAATGGTCAAAATTGCTATAAAAGAGCTTGTTAACACGATACAGTCTTCACTTTTGATTGTATCTCAACCAAACTTATACAGTAGTTAGATATCCATGAGAGCTCAGTTCCTTTCGTAAACCAGCCAGATCCGCCCATGCAAGACTGGATTATGGCCCTTGAAATTGTCCAAATTGCTATAATTGAGCATGTGAACACAATAGAGGCCTCATTTACTATCTGATCTTCACCAAACTTAGATAGTAGTTAAATATTGATGAGAGCTTGGTTCCTTTTGAAAATCAGCCAGATCCGCCCATGCAAGACTGGATTATGGTCCATGAAATTGTAAAAATTGCTATAATACAGCTTGTGAACACAAAAGAGCCTCCATTTACTATCCGATCTTCACCATACATACATGCTCTGGATTGAAAAAGACCAAAGAACCATACCAGTAGAGCATAGGCCCTCATGGGCCTCTTGTTTCATCACTGCGTCATGTATTTGACCTTGCTATAAGAAAAAAAAACCTGTCACTTTACATCTGGTGAATTATGTTGGCTTGTATTGATTAAATATGTGATGCAATCAATAGAATCTTGTCATGTGCTAAATAGTAATGGAGTGTGGCAGAAATTATCGACTGAATTTTAGGCACTTTGTGTGACAGATATGATTAGATTGATATAGTCTGTATGACAGATGTGGCATACATATGACTTGATCTATATAGAATGTGTGATAGATATGAACAAGAATGATATAGTAGGTGACATATAAGACTTGATTCATATGGTCTGTGTGACAGATATGACTGGATGTATAGTCTCTTTTACAGATATGACTTGATTTATATAGTATGCATGACAGATATGAACAAGAATGATAGAGTTGGTGACATATAAGAGTTGATTCATAGTGTGTGTGAAAGATATGATGACTTGATCCATATAGTCTGTGTGACAGATATGATTGGATTTATAATCTCTTACATATATGACTGGATTTATAATGTATGCATGACAGTTTTGACAGATATATAATATAGTTTGTGACAAATATGAGTGTGATGTATTGTAGTCTGTGTGACAAATATGACTTGATTAATATAGTCTGTAGGACAGATGTGGTATAGATTCATATGTCTGTATGACAGATATGACTTGATTCATATATGCTGTGTGACAGACTGATATGACTTTTTCATATATTCTGCGTGACAGATATGACTTGGATTTAAATAGTCTGTGAGACAGATATGACTTGATCCATATGGTCTGTGACAGATATGATTGATCACAGACTTGGATTTAAATAGTCTGCATGACAGATATGACTTGATCCATATGGTATGTGACTGATATGACTTGATCCATATAGTCTGTGGCAGATATGACTTGATCCATATATGATGTGACAGATATGACTTGATACATATAGTCTGTGTTACAGATATGACTTGATACATATAGTCTGTGTGACAGATATGACTTAATCCATATAATCTGTGACGGATATGACAATATTTATATATTGGAATGGAAAATGGAAAATTACTCATAATATGCAACTTCCCCTTTAACCAGAATGTTTTATACTTTATTTCAATAATAATACTTTCTTTTATGCCTGTAAAGAGAAGTTTTCAATCTTCTGCTGAAAACAAGGAAATGTAACTCATAGAAATAATTACCATTGGCTTGTAAGATTGCCCTCCCTTTAATTCAGAAATTATCCAGGGGAGCAACTGAATAACATTAGACAAAATGTTGTATGAATTAAGTCCCTTGATTAAACAAGCCAGACAAATTGAAGCAAAATATTTAACAAGTTTGAAACAATTTTGTAACGTCAAAATATGTCTATGTTGTATAATAATGTGCAATTCTGATGGTATTATTCATAAAACGCTTAAAATGTGGACCCACTGCAATTAACTTTTGAAAACATTATAGGAAAAGGAGATATTTCTCATTATAAGCGATTTCTCTTTGAGCAACAACGTTTTCAAAACTCAACCCAATTATTATATTTATAGATATTTTCTATTTCATTGCCTAGATCTGTTCAAAGTCATCTGCTCTAATTTTGTTATCCCTTTTCCACCTACAAACACGTTTTGAAACACCAAGACGACTTTTGAAAACATCATGACAAAAGGAGAAATTGCTCAAAACAAGCAATTTCTCCTTTTGCCACAATGTTTTCAACTTTTTGAGTAATTATACCTTCAATTAAAGGGATTTTCCATATTTTTTAGTAGACATTTTCAAAGTCTGCCGCTGCAGATTTGCTGTATGTGGGAAAGGGTTAACAGATATGATAAAGAGTTGAAAAAGATTTATGGTCAAATTCATTACTAACATCCCTTCATTCCCTTTTCTACATACAACAAATCTGCAGCGGACAATTTAAAATCATCAAGGTAAAAATTCTGAAAATCTGATTTAAAGGAATGTTAAGTATTAACTAATAGGAGTTACTCCTCATTAATTGAAACCGAGTCCCGGTAGCTCAGTCGGTAACGACGCGGGCTGTCAATCCAGGGGTTGTGAATACGAATCCCGGCTCGGCCAACGTTCTTTCCGATGTTTGACAAAAGTCATTGCGACATGCGTCATTCGTCTTCCACCAATGGTCTAAGTCTATGTGGAAAAGCAGCCAGTTGCTTGGGAAGATTGTTGTGTGGAGTACTGGCTGTTTAATATATATCACATCAGCCAGTTGACCTCTACATTGTGTGTCCTGGATTTTTTCACACCAGTATACTTCACACAACAGACTTTCCAAGCAACTGGCTGCTTTTCCACATAGACTGTGCCCATTAGTGGAAGAGGTATGACACTTATCACATTTATTTTGTCAAATATCTGAAAGTAAATTGGCAGAACTAGGGTTCAAACTCACAAACCCTGGATTAACAGCCTAGCTCACTACAGATTTAAACATGCATTTTTAACCCTTGGGTTAAAACGGGTTAAAAGGAGAAATTGCTCCTTTTGCCACAATGTTTTCAGCAGTTGTCTGCGTCCAATGCATCAGAATAACCCTGCAAGTAGGAAAGGGTCTATATTTTGTAGATTCTTGAATATGTCCCGTCATATACCAGGTTGACTGGTCACATGACTCTCTTTTATTGGTCATTGTCTTCAATAACCATATATTTTATCTCATAGGAATGATTTAACTCTGTATCATCACAGGACTTTCGAAAAAAGTGTGATAAAGGGACAAATTGCTCATAATGAGCAATTTTTCCTTTTGTTACTGTGTTTTCATCTGCTGTTGAGGTCTCAAAAGGAGGCTTTATATGGAAAAAGGTTAACATACAGATGAGTTTTCACAGATAGCAGAGAATCTTGTTAGAAAATGAGGAATGTTTATGGACTGAAAAAAATCCCAACATCAACCTTGAACTGCATGATTGTAAAAGCAAATGAATTTTTGCAGCAGATAACTTCAAGGGAAAATATGCAAAATATCTATAAATATAAGTTATGCAAAACGGCAGAAAAAGAGAAATTTCTCTTTTGCATCCTTCCAGAGATGTAAGAAATTGTGTATCCGAGGAAGGGTTCAAATGCTGTAATTATTGACCAAACATGACTCAGAATCCCAAGCTGGCTTACTGATGATTGGCATATAGGACAAACTGTTTGTATATATATAATCCCGTTTTCAGATATATAAGCAACTGATATAGGACTTCCTTGCTATAATGATTCAGTTAGTCACCTCGAACTTGATTCAACGATTTCCAACATACAACACATCTGCAGCAGACGACTTTGAACTTTGAAAAGATCTAGGCGCAAAGGTGGAATAGATCTATCTATAAATGAAATTATAATTATTGAATTTAGTGGCAAAAGGAGAAATTGTTACTTGTATCAAAATGTGTCTGCATGTGAGAAAGGGTTAATTGTGAGTCATTTTGTGACAATTTAACGTGTTGAAAGCATGCAATCTGAATGCATGATATAGTAAAACCAAACATTTATGGGCTCAGCATTACATCCGACTTGCTAATTGTCGCAATAGAAAAGACTAGTAGTGTATAACTGGTACTTACAATGGAAACGCCATGATATTAACCCTTTCCCACCTGCAGACGCATTTTGACGCAATAGCAGCAGCCGTCTTTTGAAAACATTGACACCAAAGGTGAAATTGCTCATCATGAGCAATTTCACCTTTGTCCACAATGTTTTCAACTTTATTTAACAATTAAGCTATCTTTTATGGAGATTTTTTTCAGGTTTTTGTCACTATGTTTTCAAAGTCGTCTGCTGCAGATTTGTTTTATGTGGGAAAGGGTTAATGAAATGATTGTTGAAAGCCGTGTAAAACACCTGATGATCAATACCCACATACACAATACAATCTATATGCTCCAGGTGAATCTGGGGTCAAACCATAAAAACTTGACCCTTTCCCTCATACAACAATTCTGCAGCAGACGACTTTTGACATATTTTGTCAAAAAATAGAAAATCTCTATAATTGAATGGATAACCCATGATTAAAAGTGGAAAGCATTGTGGCAAAAGGAGAAATTGAAATTTCTTTCTTCTTTTGTCACTATCTTTTAAAAAAGCTGTCTGCTGCAGAGGCGTCAGAAAGCGTCTATATGAGAGAAAGCGTTAAGTGAAAATGGAACATCTTGAGAAATGAAAGTATGATTTTGCTACTACACAAAGGCGACAGAAGTCATCAGTGTAATGGGGAAAAAGATTTGACGGTGTTGACAAATAATACAGGAAATGTTGTGACGTATAGTATGTCACATATTTGTCATGGCCCCAAATATAAATACTACTGGCCCTGGGAAAAACTGGATCATGAACAGTGACAACTTTAAAAAACATTGTTTAACCCTTTTCCACATACCAACGCATTTTAAGGCATCGATCTGCAGCAGACGACTTTTAACCCTTTCCCTCAGGTTATCCATAGAGATTTTCTATTTTTTGACAAAATATGTTAAAAGTCGTCTGCTGCAGAATTGTCGTATATATAAGGGAAAGGGTTAAATACATTGTGGCAAACGGAGAATTAATTGCTCATTTAATAAGCCATTTCACCTTTTGCCACAATTTGTTGTACTCTATTCAATAACTATACTTTTCATAAATATATAGATATTTTCCATTCAATTATGGAGATTTTCTATGTTTTGACAAAATACGTTCAATGTCGTCTGCTGCAGAACTGTCATATGAGGGAAGGGGTTAAATCATAACATAGACGCTTTCTGACGACTCTGCAGCAGACGGCTTTTTGAAAACATAGCGACAAAAGAAGAAATTGCACAAAACATGCAATTTTTCCTTTTGCCACAATGTTTTCCACTTTTTGTCATAGGTTATCCATTCAATTATGGAGATTTTCTATGTTTTGACAAAATATGTTCAAAGTCGTCTGCTGCAGAATTGCCGTATGAGGGAAAGGGTTAAGGGTCTGAGGGTGTATCCCAGATGAGTGTTTGAGGTGTGATTTGGCATATCTATATAATTGCCTCTGCGAAATATTCTGGAACAGTTCCAGAATTATACTAACATTGTTCCAGAATAAATGTTCAAGAACTGCTCTAGAACAAGCCCAGATCCGTTCTAGAACATTTAAAGAACATTTCTATTACATTAAATGAGACAAATTTCAGGGACATATGTTCTAGAACAGTTCTGTTACTGTTTTTTGACCACTTGTTCAAGAACAGTTCTATAACAAATATTCTAGAATAGATTGAGAACAGTTCCAGAACAATTCTTCTGGAAAAATTGTGTCACTTAACGTTCTAGAACTGTCCCATAAACATTCTAGACCAGAGATCCAGAACAATTCTAGAATTTTCTAGAATAGTTCAAGAATGGTTTCAGAACAATGAAGGTTTGTTCCAGAAATGATGTGGGATGGTTCTAGAATAGTTTCAGGACACCTGCTCAGTAAACAGCTGAATCATACTTGTATCTGTTCTAGAGCTTGGGTGGGATGTACCTAGAACAATCCAAGAAATATTCAATTAAAAGTAAACTCACAGAAACTATAATCATGTTTGCATTTATTACATGTCTAAGATAGACTATGTTGTAATGGGTTATCCTAGACATTGTAGTAAATTACAAAATTAACTGAAAATGCCAGGGCCTGGAACTGCCTAAAGCCTAAAAGTGTTCCAAAAAGTAATCATGTTACAAGAGTTATCACTAAAGATGATGAATTTCACTATAAATCACTGAATAAACATTCATTAACATAAGTTTTACCTGTCAAGTGTTTCTAAGCCAAGTTGAATACATTCTGTGCTTGTAAAGCTTCATTTTATGTTTTTATGCCCCCGGAATCACCGATTCGGTGGGCATCCAGTTTTTGGCCTATCTGCACGTCTGTCTGCACGTCTGTCTGCACGTCTGTCTGTCTGTCCGTCTGCACGAAAAAAACTTTAACCTTGACTACTTCTTTTGAACCATAACAGGTACGGCTACCATATTTCACATGTGTATTCCTTGTGACATGACCTTTCTGTCAGTATCAAAATTTTTGACCTTGCGACCTTGACCTTTTACCTAGATGTTGCCATTCTCGAAAAAAAACTTTAACCTTGGCCATTACTTTTGAACCATAACAGGTACGGCTACCATATTTCACATGTGTATTCCTCGTGACATGACCTTTCTGTCAGTACCAAAATGTTTGACCTTGCGACCTTGACCTTTGACCTAGATGTTGCCATTCTCGAAAAAAACTTTAACTGGCCATTACTTTTGAACCATAACAGGTACGGCTACCATATTTCACATGTGTATTCCTTGTGACATGACCTTTCTGTCAGTACCAACATTTTTGACCTTGCGACCTTCACCTTTGACCTAGATGTTGCCATTCTCGAAAAAAAACTTTAACCTTGACCACTACTTTTGAACCATAACAGGTACGGCTACCATATTTCACATTGTGTATACCTTGTGACATGACCTTTCTGTCAGTACCAAAATTGTTCACCTTGCGACCTTGACCTTTGACCTAGATGTTGCCATTTGGGGGCATCAGTGTTTCACAAACACATCTTGTTTCTATCTGCTTTTATCATTAGAATGAGAAGAAAAGTTATTTACAAATCACTTTGTACATAATATTTGATGACAATCCATTATAACCGAGTGTTTTGTGAAAACATTGCCTGAATTTTAACATGTCACATTATCATCCATTTTGAAAATCTCAACTTCCTGTTGTTGTTGTTGCAATTATTAAAAAAAAAATGGTTCTAGAAGTGTTCTAGAATTGTCCTTGTTTCTCTTCAGAATGGATCAAGTTTAAGTGATTCATTCACACTGAGTTAAAATATACAAAGTCATTATTATTTAACCCTTTCCCTCATACGGCAATTCTGCAGCAGACGACTTTGAACGTATTTTGTCAAAAAATAGAAAATCTCCATAATTGAATGGATAACCTATGACTAAAAGTGGAAAACATTTTGTGGCAAAAGGAGAAATTGCACGTTTTGTGCAATTTCTTCTTTTGTCACTATGTTTTCAAAAACCTGTCTGCTGCAGAGGCATCAGAAAGCGTCGATATGAGGGAATGGGTTTAATGAAAAAATGCTACTCCCCTGTCATTTATAGGGGAAATTTCTAAAATTTGAGACAGCAGAAAAAGTTTGGAAAAAGGAGAAATGGCTCTATATCTTAGTTTGCTACATTGATTTCAAAAGTGTCCTGACTGCAGCTGTTGCCTTGACAGCTGTCTGTTTCAGTGAAAAGTTTATCAATAAGATGACTTTCTCTGGTATATTGTACAGTATTTGGAGCAGCATCTAACCATTTGGGGGGACCCGGCCGGGTAGCTCAATTGGTAGCGTATCTGACTCGTGATCTGGAGGTCACGGGTTCGATACCCGGTTGCGGCGACATTCTTTCGGGCGATGTTTTCCATTGCCTCTCACCTCTGATCTATGTGAGAAAGTAGTCAGTGGCTTCGAAAGAATGTTGTGTAAGTACTGGTGTGGGAAAGCCAGGAAAACATGGGTAGGTGCACTGACCGCCGTGATATGACCAAAGCTGTTGAAAGCGGCGTTAAACTCCAAACAAACAAACAATAACCATTTGGGGGGAGGGGGGGTTATTGTATTCACTCTCTGTAAGGTATAAGGTACATTGGTGTAAAACCATTGGGACTTTTAGGACTACTAGTTTTTAGCTCTACTGGCCAAAGGCCAGAAGGGCTTATGTCGTGGCGATGTGTCCGTCGTCCGTACGTGTGTGCGTCTGTCCGTGCGTCCGTCCGTAAACAATTTCTTGTTAACACGATACAGTCTTCACTTTTGATTGTATCTCAACCAAACTTATACAGTAGTTAGATATCCATGAGAGCTCGGTTCCTTTCGAAAACCAGCCAGATCCGCCCATGCATGACTGGATTATGGCCCTTGAAATGGTCAAAATTGCTATAAAAGAGCTTGTTAACACGATACAGTCTTCACTTTTAATTGTATCTCAACCAAACTTATACAGTAGTTAGATATTCATGAGAGCTCGGTTCCTTTCGAAAACCAGCTAGATCCGCCCATGCATGACTGGATTATGGCCCTTGAAATGGTCAAAATTGCTATAAAAGAGCTTGTTAACACGATACAGTCTTCACTTTTGATTGTATCTCAACTAAACTTATACAGTAGTTAGATATCTATGAGAGCTCGGTTCCTTTTGAAAACCAGCCAGATCCGCCCATGCAAGACTGGATTATGGCCCTTGAAATGGTCAAAATTGCTATAAAAGAGCTTGTTAACATGATACAGTCTTCACGTTTGATTGTATCTCAACCAAACTTATACAGTAGTTAGATATCCATGAGAGCTCGGTTCCTTTCGAAAACCAGCCAGATCCGCCCATGCATGACTGGATTATGGCCCTTGAAATGGTCAAAATTGCTATAAAAGAGCTTGTTAACACGATACAGTCTTCACTTTTAATTGTATCTCAACCAAACTTATACAGTAGTTAGATATTCATGAGAGCTCGGTTCCTTTCGAAAACCAGCTAGATCCGCCCATGCGTGACTGGATTATGGCCCTTGAAATGGTCAAAATTGCTATAAAAGAGCTTGTTAACACGATACAGTCTTCACTTTTGATTGTATCTCAACTAAACTTATACAGTAGTTAGATATCTATGAGAGCTCGGTTCCTTTTGAAAACCAGTCAGATCCGCCCATGCAAGACTGGATTATGGCCCTTGAAATGGTCAAAATTGCTATAAAAGAGCTTGTTAACATGATACAGTCTTCACGTTTGATTGTTTCTCAACCAAACTTATACAGTAGTAAGATATCCATGAGAGCTCGGTTCCTTTCCTAAACCAGCCAGATCCGCCCATGCAAGACTGGATTATGGCCCTTGAAATTGTCCAAATTGCTATAATTGAGCATGTGAACACAATAGAGGCTCCATTTACTATCTGATCTTCACCAAACTTAGATAGTAGTTAAATATTGATGAGAGCTTGGTTCCTTTTGAAAACCAGCTAGATCCGCCCATGCAAGACTGGATTATGGCCCATGAAATTGTAAAAATTGCTATAATACAGTTTGTGAACACAAAAGACCCTCCATTTACTATCCGATCTTCACCATACATACATGCTCTGGATTGAAAATGACCAAAGAACCATACCAGTAGAGCATAGGCCCTCATGGGCCTCTTGTTTTTTGTCAAAAGTTACATTTAACCTTTTCCCTCGTACAATGAATACTTTGAAAATATCTAGGCAAAAACGTGGAAACTCCTTATAAGGGAAACTGAAATTACTGAAAAGAGTTCAAAACGTTGTGACAAAAGGAGAAATTGCTCATTTTTTGAGCAATTTCTTCTTTTGTCGCCATGTTTTCAAAAACATGTCTGCTGCAGAGGCCAGGGAAGACACTGGTGAGAATGTGTGGATATATAACAGACTCGTCTGAGTCTTCTCTGTATGCAGATGCATTTAACCCTTTCCATCATACGACAATCCTGCAGCAGACGACTTTGAACATATTTTGTCAAAACTAAAAGACTAAAAGTGGAAAACATTGTGGCAAAAGGTATACAGGTAAATTGGCCGCCCTGATATGACTGAAAAATTAATCAATCAATCAATGATACTTGACATAACCCATAAACCACCCTGCAGAGCTTTCCCACATACAGATGCTTCCTCTACAGTGTCCCGGGTTCGATCCCCAGTCGCGGCACTACGGTCATGGTGGAGTGCCCTTGGGCATGGCACATTTTCTAGCCTAGTACTGGTTTGTTTACCCAGGGATCATGAATAATTAAATTTAATTGCGCGCTAAATAACCTTAGCTGTCGATGCGCCATAAAACAATATACATTCATTCATTCTACAGTAGACGACTTAAAAACGTTGGCAACGGAAAAGAAGAAATGTTTTGTAAAGAGTAGTTACTTTCATGTAGAGTGATTGTTCACCTTTCTGACCACATAGTTTCAAAGTTGCTTGTATGTAGGAAAGGGTTAAAGTTATAGTCATATACAATGTAAGGTTGAATTCCATTCCAATATTAGTAATGGCTTTGCCTCCCTCGTGCGTAATGTATTGACCCAGATAAGCCTGCACAGTCCACGCAGACTGATCTGGATTGACACATTCCGTCCAAGGGGGATAGAGGTATAGAGTTATGATTCCTGAAACAGAACATCCACATTGTTGGTTTTCTCGCGGATCGGCTTATATATATTTGTTTTGCCAACAGTCATTATTCTGCTGCAGGTTTGGTGTATTTGGTGGGAAAAAGGTTTAATTTCTGCAAAGGTGAGAAGGCAAATAAAATAGTGTTTTCTTGGGGGGAGGTATATTGATGTAAAGACCTCATACTACACAGTCCCTGTTTACACTGCATACATACATTAACCGACATTTTTCTGTCCCTTGTAACACTTAATTCTTTACAACACGAAGGAAGTCCCATTTGGATGCATCTGCGGCAGACAACTTAAGAAAACAATGTGGTAAAAGAAGTTGCTCATCAGGAGCAATCTGGCATTTTGTAACAAGATTTTCAACTTTTATTCATACTGATTTTCCTACATTTTTGCATTGTCGTCTGCTGCAGATTTGGTTTATGTGGTGAAAGGGTTGAGAATATTGTTGTGCAGTTCATTTCACTGTATTGCAGACATCAGGAGGTCATTTAGACTGCTAGGTCATGACCTCTTTTGTTTACATACCCCTTGCTCAAGGTCAGACACTGTCCAATGCAATTTGTTTAATACCCATACATGATGGAACTACTGTTTATTGGTAAAAGAGAATTTCCACCTTTTTTCTAAACAATGTTTTCAAAATGTGTCTGCTGGAAAGGCCTAAAAATGTGTCCTGCATATGGGACATTAGGTTAAAGAAGTTTTCTGTGTCGAGGGGGGAGGGGTGGGGTTTAATTTATCTTGTGACTTCAGTGAAGTTAACCCACACTTATAAAGAGTCTTTCAGTAATGCAGATGACTTTTGACACTTTTGCACTAGTGACAATTTGAAGCAATATACTGATGTCTCTTTTTGTGTAAGAAAACTGCGCTTGCAATGATTGTGACAATGAGCACTGTTTGCCTCTTAAAATGTGTTAACCAGCATACAACACATCTGCAGCAGACAACTTTGAAATGACTATAAGTCCAAAATATAGAAGATTTCTAAAATAGATAGCATGATTATTGTATAGAGTTGAAATTATTGTGGCAAATGGAGAAATGGCTCATGTTTTCAAAAAGCTGTCTACTTCAGCGGCGTCACAAAGCGTCTATATGAGGGAAAGGGTAAATATGTATTAATTTCCCACATACAACTGAAACACATCTGTAGCAGACGACTTTATAAACATCTGGGCAAACATAATGTTAACTCTATAATTTTAATTGAAAGTTTTAAGTATTGAATAAAGTTGAAAGCATTGTGGCAAAAAGAAAGAACATTATCATTATTAGCAATTACTCCTTTTGTCTCAATGATTTCAAAAGTTGTCTGCTGTAGATGATCTACATTTTGGAAAGGGTTACAAGCAGACTATTCTAGAGATTTTCGGAGATTTTCTACTTTTTAGCTCTACTGGCCAAAGGCCAGAAGGGCTTATGTCGTGGCGATTTGTCCGTCGTCCGTGCGTGCGTGCGTGCGTCCGTGCGTCCGTGCGTCCGTAAACAATTTCTTGTTAACACGATACAGTCTTTACTTTTGATTGTATCTCAACCAAACTTATACAGTAGTTAGATATCCATGAGAGCTCGGTTCCTTTCGAAAACCAGCCAGATCCGCCCATGCATGACTGGATTATGGCCCTTGAAATGGTCAAAATAGCTATAAAAAAGCTTGTTAACACGATACAGTCTTCACTTTTGATTGTATCTCAACCAAACTTATACAGTAGTTAGATATCCATGAGAGCTCGGTTCCTTTCGAAAACCAGCGAGATCCGCCCATGCATGACTGGATTATGGCCCTTGAAATGGTCAAAATTGCTATAAAAAAGCTTGTTAACACGATACAGTCTTCACTTTTGATTGTATCTCAACCAAACTTATACAGTAGTTAGATATCCATGAGAGCTCGGTTCCTTTCGAAAACCAGCCAGATCCGCCCATGTATGACTGGATTATGGCCCTTGAAATGGTCAAAATTGCTATAAAAAAGCTTGTTAACACGATACAGTCTTCACTTTTGATTGTATCTCAACGAAACTTATACAGTAGTTAGATATCCATGAGAGCTTGGTTCCTTTCGAAAACCAGCCAGATCCGCCCATGCAAGACTGGATTATGGCCCTTGAAATTGTCCAAATTGCTATAATTGAGCATGTGAACACAATAGAGGCTCCATTTACTATCTGATCTTCACCAAACTTAGATAGTAGTTAAATACTGATTAGAGCTTGGTTCCTTTTGAAAACCAGCCAGATCCGCCAATGCAAGACTGGATTATGGCCCATGAAATTGTAAAAATTACTATAATACAGCTTGTGAAAACAAAAGAGCCCCCATTTACTATCCGATCTTCACCATACATACATGCTCTGGATTGAAAATGACATAAGAACCATACCAGTAGAGCATAGGCCCTCATGGGCCTCTTGTTAACAATATATGTTCAAACTCGTCTGCTGCAGAATTGTCGTATGAGGGAAAGGATTAACCCTTTCCCTCATACAGACAATTTCTGATGCCTCTGCAGCTGACAACTTTTGAAAACTTGGTGTAGTGACAATGTTTACAACTTTATTCAATAAAATTTGATGTTCTTTCACTTATAGAGATTTTCAATATTTTTCCCTTGATGTGTTAAAAGTTGCCTGCTTTCGATTTGTTGTGTGGACACGAAGGGTTAAAAACATATATATATGCAAAAAAAAAAAATGTAAAATCTCAAATCAATGAAGATATATAATATTTGGATAGAGATATATATACACACTATACACTTTAATTGACATAAGAAATAACATTTTAAGTGTTAGCATTTTCTCCATTCTCCATAATGGTTTTCGATTTTATATTTTGCTGCAAGTGTGAGAATTTGCATCTGCATGTGGGAAAGGGTTAAGCTAAAAATAAACCTTATATATGCAGAGATAGATCATTATCAAGCTCAAGATTGGACGAACTTCACTTCAAGGTCAAAAATCCCCGTCCTTTATAAGTGTCCTGCCTTTCCTCTATGTTGACATTAACCCTTTCAAAGCCGAATTGTAAAAATGGACATGTCCAGCTTTTGCATTCGGATTAGAGTCCATAGCAATTTTTCTTGTAAAATATAAAGATCGGGCAAAAATGTTAAATTCAGCAGCTTATATTACAGAGCTTGTTCAGACAGCATGGTCAGGGCTCTATTTTGGTGGTGGCAGCGGATGTTTCACAAAATCAGTAACAGCAGTCGGGGGGGGGGGGGGGGGTTCATTGGTCTATAATAATGCTGTCACATGTATATTGATAACATATTTTATATAGGCCACTCTGAGGTCAATTTTGTTATTTGAGTTTGTACCTTAACCCCTTTACAACATACAGACCCTTTCCAACGCTGCTGAAGCCGACGACTTTTGAAAACATTGTGACAAAAGGAGAAATTGCTCATCATCATGAATTTCCTCTTTTGCCACAAAGATGTCGGCTCAAAAATTATGCTATTTTTTATAGGGATTTACTATATTTTGGATTTGATAATTTCAAAGTTGTCTGGAGCGGATTTATTGTACGTGGGATAAGGGTCCATAAACCTTTCCTATTAATATACAACAAATCCACAGCAGACGACTCTCAAAAACGTCTGGGCTCAAATATGCAAAATCTCTATAAATGGGTGTATATATATATATCTTTAATTATTTATGAAGAATTTTCATGTTTTTGTCAAAATATTTTTGAAGTCGTCTGCTGCAGATTTGCTGTATGTGGGAAAGGGTTAAGGAGACTTAACAATATTTAAACTAGATGTTTATCTTTTAAAAAGGTTTTATGATCAGCTAGGTTGTTTAATCTTATCTAGTCTAAGCTTATTCCTTTGGCAAGTTTTTTATAAAGAACAAAAGTTAGAAAATATTTGAAAGAAAACCATGAAAATGTTTACCACTGGTATCAAAAGCGTGCGTATATGTCTTAATCTTTCAAATATTTTCTTTTTCAAAAGCACCCCCTTTCCTACATTCAACAAATCTGCAGACGACTTTGCAAAATAATACCTTCGATAATACTTTTGCTCATGATGCTTAAGAGCCGTGTTCTGCATAGGTGTCAGAAAGCTCCTGTATGTGGGAAAACGTTTTAGCATAATTATAACTTATTTTTGCTCCTTTATTTAAATATTTTTCTTAAGATATTAACAGTTTGAAAGAGAATAAAAGATATAATTATGCACTATTTTGCAATTGCTCAATTGTGATATATCGTTTGATGAAATTCAATCAAGAACTGCTTATACCCAATTAATACTGTTATAAAAGAAAATACTTTCCTAGACCAATTTTAAACCCTTGCACACACACAACATCCAGACACAAAATTAATATTGATTGAATGATTGATTGGGGTTTTAACAATTTATCATGCATAGTAAGTGGCCAGTTCAACTTCAAATGTGTTTTCTGGCTTTCGATCACACCATTATTGTGTCACCTGCGCAGCATGGTTACGGCACTTAGGGATTACTTGTTTTTTTGTCTGACGTCTGTCTGTCTGTCACACTTTTTCATCACGGTCACACTTTTTCGTCACGTTCTGTCTGTCCGTAACACTTTTTCGTCCATTTTAAAATAACTTTTTTTCTACTCAAAGGATTACATTGAAACTTCTGACAAATGTTTATATCAATGTGTGTGATTGGTTCACAAAAGGGGGATAATCCAAATATTTTTATATCATAGTTATTGCACCTTTTCTGTCAAAAATTAAAATTTTCTGACAAGGGGAAGGTTATTTAGGACTTATCGCATTGACTTTTGTCATACGTATGAAAACATTGTGGGAGAAGACATCCAGATTTAATAGTTCTTTGCTCTAGGATATCCCTCTTATTAACCCTTTCCCTCATACGACAATTCTGCAGCAGACGACTTTGAACATATTTTGCCAAAAAATAGAAATTCTCTATAATTAAATGGATAACCTATATGACTAAAAGTGGAAAACATTGTGGCAAAAGGAGAAATTGCTTGTTTTGAGCAATTTCTTCTTTTGTCACTATGTTTTCAAAAAGCCGTCTGCTGCAGAAGCCTCAGAAATATGTGGGAAAGGGTTAAACAATTAAATCCTAAACTGGGGGTTCTCAAGACAATTTGTTTGAGGACCCACAATATAGGGTTTATAGATTAGTTGAGGATTTGAGAACACTGATATATATACATCTTGGGTAGAACTCTGAAAATGTAATAATATAATAAAAACATCACTCCCTCGGGAACTCCTGCAATATATATATATAGATCAAAGTAAAACTGTTATGAAGAAAGATCCAGGTCAATGTTCCCTAGACTACTCTGAATATCGACCTTTCTCCCAAACAGCAGAACGTGTCTTAATTAAGACTGTAAGCAAATATATGGAGAATATTATATAAATGAAAGTTTTAATTATTCAGAAGAGTTGACCATATATTGTCTGTGGCCAATGCTCTTAATCCTTTACTTAATTCTCACCCAGCCAGTTTGGCTTATCACCAAGAATGCTTCAATGCTTTTCTCCAAGAAGAATCAAACTTTGCCATATTAACCCTTTCCCTCATACAACAATTCTGCAGCAGACGACTTTGAATGTATTTTGTCAAAAAATAGAAAATCTCCATAATTGAATGGATAACCTCTGACAAAAAGTGGAAAACATTGTGGCAAAAGGAGAAATTGCATGTTTTGTGCAATTTCTTCTTTTGTCACTATGTTTTCAAAAAGCTGTCTGCTGCAGAGGCGTCAGAAAGTGTTTATATTCATGAGGGAAAGGGTTAATACTTTTTATCAGAATGTTTTCAAAAGATTGCGTAAAAAGGGTTCTATAAGTATATATATGTGGGATAGGGTTACTATCTGGTTATTTATGGTGTGATCATTATTATTAACCCTTTCCCACATACAGACGCATTCTGACGCTAATTGAAATCATCGTGGCAAAAGAAGAAATTGCTCATTATGAGCAATTACTCTATTTGCCACAATTATTTCCACTCTATATATTCAATAAATATTCTTTCATTTCATTTCATTACTTCCGTTTTTCCCATTTTTGGTTATAATGTTTTCAAAGTTGTCTGCTGCAGATTTGTTATATGTGGAAAAGAGTTTAAAGCTCTTTCTTTTCAGAAATTGTATGTGCAAATTCTTTCTCAACACCACTGTGTGACTGCCTTTTGCAGAATGCACAGATGGATATTGTAGCAAAGAAACCATTTCAATGAGTGACCACAATATAGGGCTTAGTGTATCTAAGGGATAGTTCATTATCTGAAAAAAATAAATCCATTTTATCCAGAGCCTATAAGAAAAAATACATTATGACTTGTGTTTATTGATATGCTTACACTCTGTTATGTATAGATTTGTTTACCATATTTCAAATTCTCACAACAGGGTGTTGTGTTTTTCGATCATTTTATGCTAAAAATAGGAACGGACTGATCACATGACATAAACAACTGTGAACCCTGCCCTCTGCTGGAATTGGTGGCTTTCCAATGGGGTTTTAATATGACCCAATTATCTGTGACAGTATATTAAGGGTGTTCTCAAGGCCACCACTTGGTTGGGTTTCTATTTTGCATCGGGCTTGTTTGCTTCAGTTTTCAGTGAGACTTCGTATGGAAAGGTCATCCTTAGATTTTATCGACTTGGCTTCCAGTTGTAAACTTGCAAAGTGACTTTTAAGTGAATTAATATGTTTTAAGCTATAATATTTACTGCTTGAAGTGTGTTATTACTTGCTTGGTTTGGTTTAATACTTGTTGTAAGATTTACATTGGGTATGACAATTTTACAGTTTACTAGTTTTGAAAGTTTAATTTGTTTACATAAACCTCGAGGACTGGGACTTTAATTGGGGTAATATAAGGACAGAAAGTTTTTTTGCAAAAATTGTGATCTTTTGCACTTTTGCCATCTATTAAAAACTTTGTCAACAATTTAACAAATGAGAGATAGTGTATTTTGGAGATTTATTCTGGCGGATTTGAATTATCCACGATCAGTACTCTGTAAAGACGGACCCGTGCAATTGCATCAAGTTATTCAAGGCGACAGAAGTTGGGACTTTGGAATTGAACCACCGAGAAGTGTAGGCTGAAATTCATGAAAAAATGTTGAAGCGTAAAAGGAAATTGAGTCTTAGGTTGAAATTTCCAAGTAAGTAGTGAAGTTTTGTTAAACTATTATACCTGCTTAACCCTTTTCCTGATACGACAATTCTGCAGCAGACGACTTTGAACATATTTTGTCAAAAACTGGAAAATCTCAATAATTGAATGGATAATATAGGACTTAAAGTGGAAAACATAGTGGCAAAAGGAGAAATTGCACGTTTTGTGCAATTTCTTCTTTTGTCACTATGTTTTCAAAAACATGTCTGCTGCAGAGGCGTCAGAAAGCGTATATATGAGGTAAAGGGTTAATAGACTATCGAATTGAAAGGCAGAACATTGAACTTTTTCCACCTACAACAAAATTAATATGCAGCAGACATATACATTTGAAACCTACATCTAGCCCACTTTTGCCTTGATGATTTCAAAAGTCGTCGGCTGCAGGTACATCAATTTGCAAAGGCTGCTTTTTCAAGAAAAATTATTTACAGGACTCTAGATATATTGGGGGTATTATTTCAACTTCATCAATCCTAAGCTGACCTCCACCGTCAAAACCCTATGTTGTGGGTATTTAAAGCATTGTCTCATTAGAAACTTTGTTGTGCCAACAATGTAGGTAAATTTGTGTTACAAGTGAGATATATTTGGGAAATATGATTTTTTTTACGAAGAATCGTTTACTCATGCTGATCTTAGGCCTCCCATATACATGTATGATTTTGTTTGTTACCCTTTGCCACATGTATAAAACAATTCTGCAGCAGACGATTTTCAAAACTTATTGATAAAAACATAAAAAATGTCAACAATATTATTGAGAGTTTTGCTATAAAATAGAGTTGAAACCATTGTGGCAAAAGGAGAAATTGCTCGTTTTGAGCAATTTCTTCTTTTTCCACAATGTTTTCAAAAGCCGTCTGCTGCAGAGGCGTTACACATCTTAACTTTGGTTAAAGTTAACCCCCCTTTCCCACATACAGCAAAACTGCAGCAGACGACTTTGAACGTATTTTGGCAAAAATATGAACATTGCAATCTCTGTATATGAAAATATTTTATTTGAATATATATAGAGTTGAAAAACATTGTGACATAAGGTGAATCCTTTTGTCATAATGTTTTCAAAAAGTCAATAGCTGCAGATGCATCAAAAAGTATTTGTATGAGGGAACGTTTAATGGTTCACCATATTCTCATATAAACCAGATCTGCAGCAGACGACTTCAAAAATATCAAGGAATCTTAGTATAATTTGAGTTAGTCTATTGCTGCATAGGCATCAAAATGGGTTTGCATGAGGGAAAAGGTGTCAAAAAAAGAAAAGAAAAGAAAGGATGGAAATCAAGGAACTTTTGTTTCTAAATGCCACACATTAATATCAAGTGCCTACCATGGCCTGTTATTATCACATATTGATGGTGGAATGTAGTTGTGTGATCAATTCAGCACTGTGACCTTTCCCTGTTTCTGTAACCTTTCTCCACTTGCAGCCGCATTTTTAAGTGTGTGCAGCAGACGACTTTTGCAAAAATTGTGCCAATAATGAGAAATTGCTGATTAAAAGCAATTGGCGCTTTCCCTACAGATTATTTCAATTCTATTCAATAATTATAGTTCTACTTCCATTTATGGAGATTTTTACTATTATTTTTGCTCAACTTTTTCTAAGTCACTGCAGGTTTGTTTTCGTGGGAAAGGGAAAACTGATTTTCTTAACTCTTTCCCTCAATCGACAATTCTGCAGCAGACACCTTTGAACATATTTTGTCAAAATATAGAAAATCTCTATAATTGAATGGATAACCTATGACTACAAGTGGAAAACATTGTGGATAAAGGAGAAATTGCTCGTTTTTTTGCGTGGTAAGCATTACGACTGACTGGCTGTTTTCAGTATAAATGGACCAGTAGTACTGGTAACTTAATTACCCAGGAAAACTTGTTGAAAGCGGCATAAAAAACTAAACAATCAATCAACTTTAACCCTTTCCCTCATATAGACGCTTTCTGACGCCTCTGCAGCAGACGGCTTTTTGAAAACATAGTAACAAAAGAGGAAATTGCACAAAACGTGCAATTTCTCCTTTTGTCACAATGTTTTCCACTTTGAGTCATATGTTATCCATTCAATTATAGAGATTTTACATTATTTGACAAAATATGTTCAAAGTCGTCTGCTGCAGAATTGTCGTATGAGGGAAAGGGTTAAAGAAAGAATAGTCTAAGGGAGGCAACTCTTTCCAGTACACACACACACAATTGGGTTTAATTCAGTAATATAGGAATCCTACATTGTTCATGGAACCAGTCATATCGGGTTCAATCCTCAGTCGTGGCAGTCGTGTCCGAGTGCCCTTTGGCAAGGCATATTTTATTCGCCTAGTGCTTGTATGTTTTTTCAGGGATCATGAATAGGTGTATTATTGATGTGGTATAACTGAAATGATGTTGATAAAGGCTTTTAACCTGAAGAAAGCAAAATTGAGTAATTAGAGAGATAATTATCTAGACCTATATCTGTTTGAAGTCTCCTCTTTTAACTTCTTGAAATTGGAAGTGAAAGAATGAGTTCTACATACAGAAAGGAAATTGTTTTAGAAAGAAAAGAGAAATGATTGCTGGTCTTTTGCAATTTTCCTATTCTAACAGCATTCCTGAAAGGTTTGTGCAAATATTACGGAGTAGGGAGCAATTAACACAGGTTGTAAATCAAAGGTTTGCGAGTTCAAATCCAAGCTTGGCCAACAATCTCCCAACGTTTGACAAAAGTCAATGTGACAAGAGTCATTTGTCTTCCACCAATGGGCAAACAGTCTATGTGGAAAAGCAGCCTTTGCTTGGAAGGACTGTTGTGTGAAGTATTATGGTGTGAGAAATCCAGGAAACACATGGGTATAGGTGAACTGGCCGCTTTCAAGCAGAGGTCCAGATAAGGAGGGGTATAATCAGCTCTTTTTCCCAATATTTCTCTATTATTATTAAAGCAAGCCCTATGTTGTGGGTACTCAAAAGAATCGTCTCACTGAGACGATTCTTTTGAGTACCAACAACATAGGGTTAGAGGGTCAAATAAGCATTTTAGAACAGGTGAAATGCCCCTTAACTAGAGCTCTACGGTTAGATCTGACTGAAATATTGTTGAAAATGTCAATAAAGCCTTATCAATCAAATCCAATAAATGCTTATAAATGCTCTTAAAAATTAATCATCTAAGGATGATGCATTTGGGTCCCTTTGGAACTGGAGCGTTCTATTTTGCATAAAAAATATTTTGTATTGAATTTTCCAAAATAGATGTAAACTGTCTTAATATTTATACATATATATATATATATATATAGCTTTTGAAATCTGATCTCTGAATCATCATGTACGATGTGACAGCTGTTTTCATTGGACAATTTGTGAGTGATCCCGAAAACAGCTTTTGTTTTATTTACTGTTTAATTAACCCTTTCCCGCCTATAGCTTTCTGATGCCTCTGCAGCAGACGACTTTTGAAAACAATGTGACAAAAGGAGAAATTGCTCAAAACGATCAATCCAATTTCTCCATTTGCCACAAAGTTTTCAACTTTTTTCAGTAATTATCTTCATTTTCAGAGATTTTCCATATTTTTTTCTAGATGTTTTCAAAATCGTCTGAGGCATATAAAATAATGTCGTATGTGGAAAGGGTTAAAAAGCATTTCACTGATATGAAAAAATAAGTTATCTGCCCCAGATTTGTTGTATGTGTGAAAGGGTTTACTTGATTAGATATTTTAAGTCCGGTCTATTGTGTTGAACTTGATACCCTTGTCAGCGTCGTCTTCATTGCATCATCGTCACAAAACTTTAACCTTACCTCATAGCTCAAAAACCTTTCACCATTTTCAAATGAAACTTGGTACACATGTATGCATGTGTCTACACCAAGTCACATTACTCATGATTTATTGATTATTCAGTAATGCCCCCTTTTTAGCTCACCAGAGCACGTAGTGCTCAAGGTGAGTTATTGTGATCGCCTTTTGTCCGTCGTTCGTCGTCCGTCGTCAACATTTGCTTGTTACTACTCTAGAGGCAACATTTTGCATCCAATCTTTATGAAAGTTTATCAGAACAGAAAGTTTATCAGAACATAATATTATGTCTCCATCAACTCTAGGCCAAGTTCGAAACTGGGTCATGTGGGGTCAAAAGCTAGGTCACTAGGTCAAATTTAAGGAAAATCTTGTTAACACTCCTGAAGCTGCATTTTTGGCTTGAGCTTGTTGAAACTTTGTCAGCATGTTAAAACTTTGTCAGAATGTTTGTCTTAGTGATATCTAGGCCAAATTCGAATATAGGTCATGTCGGGTCAAAAACTAGGTCACTAGTTAACACTCTGGAAGCCACATTTTAACCTTGAGCATGTTGAAACTTTGTCAGAAAGTTTGTCTTGATGATATCTAGGCCAAGTTCGAATATGGGTCATGTCCGGTCAAAAACTAGGTCACTAGGCCAAATTGAAGGAAAATCTTGTTAACACTCTGAAAGCCACATTTTAAACTTGGAGCATGTTGAAACTTTATCAGAAAGTTTGTCTTGATGATATCTAGGCCAAATTCGAATATGGGTCATGTCCGGTCAAAAACTAGGTCACTAGGTCAAATTTAAGGAAAATCTTGTTAACACTCTGGAAGCCACATTTTTGGCTTGAGCATGTTGAAACATTGTCAGAATATTTGTCTAAGTAATAGCTAGGCCAAGTTCGAATATGATTCATGTCAGGTCAAAAACTAGGTCACTAGGCCAAATTTAAGGAAAATCTTGTTGACACTCTTGAAGCCGCATTTTAAACTTGAGCATGTTGAAACTTTATCAGAAAGTTTTTCCTGATGATATCTAGGACAAGTTCGAATATGGGTCATGTCATGTCAAAAGGTAGGTCACTAGACCAAATTTAAGAGAAATCTTGTTAACACTCTGGAAGCCACATGTTTGGCTTGAGCATGAGAGAGTTATGTCTTAAATAGCCCATTCTCAGGTGAGCGATTCCAGGGCCTCATGGCCCTCTTGTTTTCGAAAAGGATGAGGATAAGAGTTGGTGTTCTTGTTTTTAAAAGTTGTCTGCTGCAGAGGTCACAGAAAGCGTCTTTAGGTGAGAAAGGAATAATTAAACAGTAAATAAAGCAAAAGCTGTTTTCGGGATCACTGTCCGTATGTGGGAAATGGAACTCTACAACATGTAAACTTCTATAAGTTGCTGGATATATCCAGGTGCCACTAGGGCTAAAAGTGATGGTTGTCTTTAACCCCTTCCCTCATATAGACGCCTCTGCAGCAGACGACTTTTTGAAAACATAGTGACAGAAGAAGAAACTGCTCAAAACGAGCAATTTCTCCTTTTGTCACAATATTTTCCACTTTTAGTCATAGGTATCCGTTCAATTATAGAGATTTTCTATTTGTTGACAAAGTATGTTCAAAGTGCAGACACATTTTGATACATTTGCATTATCTGACTGTTGAAAACATTGTGGAAAAAATGCGTTTGATGCTAAAATATATTATGTTGTTTGTACTCAAAAGAAGATGAGCCGATTTAGTGTTAACACTTTCCCTCATAAGACAATTCTGCAGCAGACGACTTTGAACGTATTTTGTCAAAACCTAGACAATCTCCAAAATTGAATTGTGCAATTTCTTCTTTTGTCACTATGTTTTCAAAAAGCCGTCTGCTGCAGAGGCGTCAGAAAGCGTCTATATGAGGGAAAGGGTTAATACCCACTGGTATCAGGCTTTGGTTTGAGAAATAATAGATATTGTTGGAATAAACCGCTTAACTTGTTACTCCTGTGGTTTGAATGCAGCTAGGTTTTTATGGTGATTTGACCTTTCATAATATAGGGCTAAAATGTCCTGTATCAAAAACGTCATAGTGTTTTTAACCCTTTACAACATGGGTGTAAATGCAGTCAGGGCCCTTGTAAAAATATAGTTGCAGATCTTCAACAATCAATAATTATTGTAATTTCTTTAACGTGAGACTTTATTCTTTTGAGAACCAACAACAGACGACTTTTGTCAAAAAATAGAAAATCTCTATAATTGAATGAATAACCTATGACTTAAAGTGGAAAACATTGGTGGCAAAAGGAGAAATTGCTCGTTTTTGAGCAATTTCTTCTTTTGTCACAATGTTTTCAAAAATCCGTCTGCTGCAGAGGGGTCAGAAAGCGTCTATATGAGGAGGGAAAGGGTTAAATTTGGCAAAGAGCTGAGAACCCTTTCCAACCTGCAGACGCATTCCCACCCATCTCCAGCAGACAATTTCATTTAATAAATTATGGCAAAAGAAGAAATTGCTCATCTCGAGCCCTTTTCCCTTTTGCCACAATGATTTCAACTCTACTGAATAATTACATTTTCACTGATACAGATATTCCATATTTTTGTCTAGATGTGTTCGAAGTTGTCTGCTGCAGATTTGTCCAATGTGCCGTGGATGGAAAAGGGTTATCTCGTTTATCTCGTTTATCTGGATATGTAAAGTCAGTCAAATACATAAAAATGTGCTGAGTATACAATTGTGTTGGAAGAGTTTAGTGTGTCATCAAGTTTCACTATAATTGTAGTATGTTTTTCTGCTGCTGAGTAATTTCTTCTTTTAATTATCACAATATTTTCCAAAGAGGCATCAGAAAGCTACTCTTCATGGGTAAAAGGGATTGCCAGCCAGAAAAAATAAAAATCGAAAGACTATTCTAGAGCTATAATAATCTTGAATATTGCAAAGCTTTAACGTTTTACCAAATTGGATGTCTTTAGTTCTTTCCCGGGCGCAGGCGACTTTTTGAAACAATGTGAAATAGAAACAAGAAATATCTTTAAAAAAGATCAACGGCGATTAATATCAGAAAACACTAAGAAATGGAACATGCGCATATTATTTGACTTGAATATCAGAAAAGTTTTGCTTAGTTTGAAAAAAGTTTCTTATCTATGTGTTTACTAAAGGCTAATCGGCAATCTCCATCCAGCTTCAGTGTCTATAAATAGATTATCAAGGTCGAGAATACGCCAGATGACTGGAGATTACGCGAGGCTCCCAAGAGGTGTATAAGTTTCAATTGACGATAAATAACTGAAAACTTGTCATGTTACAAAATTAATTAATATTTTGCTCTAAAATATTATATTTCATACGGTTTCACTGATTTTTTTCATTTATTTCTTAAGGAGTAACAGTTAAAAGAACTTAAGTAGTATGCAGAACATTTCATTTTAAAAATTCATCTTATTAGTGCCTCTCGTAGGATTGCCAACTTAACTATGAACCCATCAAAACGTTTCATTTCCTTTATTTCTTTGACATTATTATTCATTAAATATAACATTTGATTGGTCTACAATCTAGATCATTTGTTTAACATCTAGTTCAAAACTGAGGTTAAACAGCTATATATCGCTGAAAAAATCATGCTAACAACAATGTTTTCAACTCTTTCAAAATTGTGCTTGTTATAATTTCCTGATTTTGCTTTTTTTGTCCTACAATATTTAATTTTTTAATTAGACAACATTGAAAATCTTGTTAATCATTGCTTAAACCAAATTGTAAAAGTTTCTGTGGAAATCCAAGAATTGAAAATACGAAGAGATGCGAGTTTACCCTTTCCCACATGCAGATGACTATTGAAAACATTATTAGTGGCACATGAGGATATTGCTAATAATGAGCAATTTCCCCAATAATAATATAATACAATTATATTTTTTATATGTAATTATACCCCCTTCGAGGAAGAGGGGGATATATAGGAGTCACTGTGTCGGGCTGTTGGTCGGAAGCCATATTTTGTCCGGCCTATTTCTTACAAACCACTGGGTGGAATTCAATAAAAAAATTCATGAAGCTTCTATACCAAGAGGAGATGTGCATATCCTAAAGGTCTAACAATTGAATGTTATTTTACAGAGTTATGGCCCTTTTACTTATTAAGTTATGGTGTAGTTCAAGGTGCTGTTTTGGGGGCATTTATCATCTTCAGTGATAGTTCTAGTTTTTTTTGCCATATTTTTACTTGATATTTTCAAAGTCGTATATAAATGGAGCTGGTTAGTTGAAACATTGATGGAAAAGAATAATGTTATAATTGACAAACAATATTTACCCTTTTCCACTCACATTTTTTGCAGCAGACAACTTTTTGAAATATTGTGACGAAAGGAGAAACTGCTCATGATGACAAAATGTTTTTCAAAGTCGTCTTCTGCATACATGCTGTATGTGGGAAAGGGTTGAATAGTCTTAATGTCTGTTCTTTGTGTGTAAGGATTATTATTGCTTTTACATTATGATGTGTTTTTTATGACCCAATTATGGAACGCCTAAGCTGTCTGTTACCTATAAATGTCAATATACAAAGCTTAAGCGTCATTACCTTAAGGTAAAACTTCATTATATAAAGGTGTAACGTTATAACATAAAGATAACACGTTGATATATACAGATATAAAGTCACTACATCAAGGTAAAACTTCATTATATAAAGGTATTACGTTATAACATAAAGATAAAACGTTAATATATACAGATATAAAGTCACTACATCAAGGTAAAACTTCATTATATAAAGGTGTAACGTTATAACATAAAGATAAAACGTTGATATATACAGATATAAAGTCACTACATCAAGGTAAAACTTCATTATATAAAGGTATTACGTTATAACATAAAGATAAAACGTTGATATATACAGATATAAAGTCACTACATCAAGGTAAAACTTCATTATATAAAGGTATTACGTTATTACATACATATACAACGTCGTTATATAATGATATAAAGTCACTACATCAAGGCAAAACTTCATTATATAAAGGTATAACCTTATTATATAAAGCTAAAATATTATTATATAAAGGTAAAACAGCATTATATAAAGCTAAAAACATCATTATATAAAGGTAAACTTCAATATACAAAACTAAATCAACATAATATAACGACTACACTTCATTATATTATCTCTTTTTGTAATCCGAGACTTCTCTGACCCTAGAAGCTCTTTCTTTTTTATTGTGGCTTACACAGCAAAATGAAATATCAATACTCGTGAAAAAGGCTGTTTAGGGTCCGAGAAGTCTCGGACTACTCCTTTTGATACATTATTTTCCAAAGGCTGTAGGCTGGTGGAAGTAATAGTCATCTATATAAGGAAAAGGGTTGAAATGTTAATATTGTCATGCAATTCAGCTGTAATACAAATGTGGAGAATCTCTTTTAAATGAAAGTATAATTATTGAATAGTGAGCATTTTTTCCTTTTGCCACAATGGTTTAAAAAAATCATCTGCTATGGATGTGTTTGCATGTGGGGAATGGTTAAGGTTGATTGATTCGAGTTTAACAGTTTTCAACGGTATTTTAGTCATAGCCTGGCTGCCAGTTCACCCAACGTTTCGAGGCTTCATCGCACCAGTACTCCACACAACATTCTTCCCAGGCAACTGGCTACCTTTCCACATAGACTATATCCATTGGTACACAAGTCACATCATTGGAAAGAATGAATTGCCGAGCCAGGTGAAAGGGTTAAAGAAAGGGGTTTAATGATATTTTTAATGATATTTCAGTTATATCACGGCGGTCAGTTCACCCAGTGATTTTTGTACCTAAATTGAGAATGGGTCAGGTAGTGTAGGGAAATTGTGGAAAATAGCATCTTTTTTTTTTATAAAAAAATTGTGTTTTTGACAATATATGTTCAAAGTCGTCTGCTGCAGAATTGTCGTATGAGGGAAAGGGTTAAACTGAAATTAGAAAGACTTTGAAAAGACTCAAGAAGTAACAATTTTGATAAAAGTGTTTCCTTTCTTATATGTGTTTCTTCCCACAAATGTCCTAAATATCCGTGACAGTTAACACATGGCTATTTTATCTAAGCTGTTGTGGGAAGAAACACATATAAGAAAGGAAACACTTTTATCAAAATTGTTACTTCTTGAGTCTTTTCAAAGTCTTTGACTTTGAACATATTTTGTCAAAAACTGGTAAATCTCTATAATTAAATGGATAACTTATGACTAAAAGTGGAAAACATTGTGTCAGAAGAAGAAATTGCACGGTTTGTGCAATTTCTTCTTTTGTCACTATGTTTTCAAAAAGCTGTTTGCTGCAAAGGCGTCAGAAAGTGTCTATATGAGGGAAAGGGTTAAAAAGACTAGAAATAATCTGAAAAAGGCAGAAATTGGATAAATTTATTATTATATACCGGTATAAATCATATTACCATAGTATAGTATATAACCATATAGCCTTTGTAAAGTATAGATATTATAGCCTGGTATACTATAAAGATTTTCTTCTTTTTGAAAAAATATATTGAAAGTTGTCTGCTACAGAATTGTCGTATGAGGGAAAGGTTTTAAAGAAGTATCCCGTTCTTTTTCTGCAGCAGACAAATTTGTCACAAAATAGAAAATCTCTATAATTGAATGGATAACCTATGACTAAAAGTGGAAAACATTGTGGCAAAAGGAAAACTTGCTTGTTTTTCAAAAAGGCCGTCTGCTGCTGTTAAACCTACTTAGTATTCATTAGCATAGCTGTTATATTGAAATTCACAATTTTATAAAAAAAAAAAGATGCTATTTTCCACAATTTCCCTACACTACCTGACCCATTCTCAATTTAGGTACAAAAATCACTGGGTGAACTGGCCGCCGTGATATAACTGAAATATCATTAAAAATATCATTAAACCCCTTTCTTTAACCCTTTCACCTGGCTCGGCAATTCATTCTTTCCAATGATGTGACTTGTGTACCAATGGATATAGTCTATGTGGAAAGGTAGCCAGTTGCCTGGGAAGAATGTTGTGTGGAGTACTGGTGCGATGAAGCCTCGAAACGTTGGGTGAACTGGCAGCCAGGCTATGACTAAAATACCGTTGAAAACTGTTAAACTCGAATCAATCAACCTTAACCATTCCCCACATGCAAACACATCCATAGCAGATGATTTTTTAAACCATTGTGGCAAAAGGAAAAAATGCTCACTATTCAATAATTATACTTTCATTTAAAAGAGATTCTCCACATTTGTATTACAGCTGAATTGCATGGCAATATTAACATTTCAACCCTTTTCCTTATATAGATGACTTTTACTTCCATCAGCCTACAGCCTTTGGAAAATAATGAATCAAAAGGAGTAGTCCGAGACTTCTCGGACCCTAAACAGCCTTTTTCATGAGTATTGATATTTCATTTTGCTGTGTAAGCCACAATAAAAAAGAAAGAGCTTCTAGGGTCAGAGAAGTCTCGGATTACAAAAAGAGATAATATAATGAAGTGTTGTCGTTATATTATGTTGATTTAGTTTTGTATATTGAAGTTTACCTTTATATAATGATGTTTTTTAGCTTTATATAATGCTGTTTTACCTTTATATAATAATATTTTAGCTTTATATAATAAGGTTATACGTTTATATAATGATGTTTTTAGCTTTATATAATGCTGTTTTACCTTTATATAATAATATTTTAGCTTTATATAATAAGGTTATACCTTTATATAATGAAGTTTTGCCTTGATGTAGTGACTTTATATCATTATATAACGACGTTGTATATGTATGTAATAACGTAATACCTTTATATAATGAAGTTTTAACTTGATGTAGTGACTTTATATCTGTATATATCAACGTTTTATCTTTATGTTATAACGTAATACCTTTATATAATGAAGTTTTAACTTGATGTAGTGACTTTATACTTGTATATATCAACGTTTTATCTTTATGTTATAACGTTACACCTTTATATAATGAAGTTTTACCTTGATGTAGTGACTTTATATCTGTATATATCAACGTTTTATCTTTATGTTATAACGTAATACCTTTATATAATGAAGTTTTACCTTGATGTAGTGACTTTATATCTGTATATATCAACGTTTTATCTTTATGTTATAACGTTACACCTTTATATAATGAAGTTTTACCTTAAGGTAATGACGCTTAAGCTTTGTATATTGACATTTATAGGTAACAGACAGCTTAGGCGTTCCATACCCAATGCTAGAGTTACATTGCTTTTGATTGCTTAGCTCTTCATATATTGCTAGGGGAATGAGATTAGTGATAATTATATTATCTCCCTTGTCAGATAAAGACCAAGGAAGACCAAATAGTTGGTAGGTCCTTTAAGTTGGAATCCTTTGTCTTTATCGCTATTTCGCAATGAGATATTGCAATTACTCTGTACACATTAATCATAAATGTGTTAATTAAAGTGATGATTCAAAAGAGAAAATTTACATAGCAGTGTTTAAAGAAAACAAATGTGGAATTACTAATCAATCTAATAACAGTTGGCCAAGAAAATGCAATTATAAGTGCACCATCCAGTGCATAAAAACCAATGATAAAAACAGAGGCAACCAAATGATAGGACCTAGCTAGATGTAGAGAGTATTAAAGGGAGATAACTGATCGATGTCTCCAATTAACCCTGTCCCACATATTATAGATGCTTTCTGACGCCTCTGCAGCAGACAACTTTTGAAAACATTGTGACAAAAGGAGAAATTGCTCAAAACAAGCAATTTCTCCCTTTTGCCTCAAAGTTTTCAACTCTTTTCAATAATCAACATTTCTTATAAAGAGATCACATTATTGCCAATATGTTTTCGAGGTCATTGACCTGTGAATTTATGTGTGCTTGCATGCTGCTTCATCTGCAGAGGGCTCCATGCCAAAGACATTTGAAAAATTTGGTAGAAATTGCTTTCCCTCCTTGATGCTGAGAGTTGCGGGGTAGTGTTGGGCCATTGGTTCCATTTTTACAATCGATTATCGGTTACAATCACTTTGCCTCATTCGATTAGACATCGATTATATAATCGGTTCATACAGTAATATATTAAACAAGCCTTAATGTTCGCAATGCTTCTTATTATTTATGTTTGATAAAAAATATACCGGCTTAATGTCTTGTCTTTACTAGGTTGTATCATTTTATTGCCAAAAAACACTTTGTTTCGATTTCAAGTTGTTGTATTTACATGCTAGCCCACGAGAGTAATCTCCCTTGTGGAAGCGAATATTAATCAAACATAAATGAAGCAAAAAAAGTGAACCGATTAATAATCGATTGTGGTAAATTGCAATCGATTATCGCTAACGTGATGCATATCCGATTAACTTTCGATTATAATCGATCATCGTCCCAACACTATTGCGGGGTAAGCATTGCATGAGCACTGACTGGCTGGTGTCAGGATAAATGGGCCGGGCCCCGGTAGCTGTCAATCCAGGGGTTGTGTGTGTTCGAATCCCGGCTCGGCCAACTTTCTTTCCGAGGATTGACAAAAGTAAAAGCGACATGCGTCATTCGTCTTCCACCAATGGGCTTAGTCTATGTGGAAAAGCAGCCAGTTGCTTGGGAAGATTGTTGTGTGGAGTACTGGTGTGAGAAAACCAGGAAATGCATGAATAGGTGATCTGGCCGCCGTGATATAACTGAGAAATTGTTAAAAACAGCGTTAAACCCGAATCAATCAATCAATCAATCAGGATAAATGGACCAGTAGTTAAGTGAAAGCAGGGTAAAACACCAAAACAGTCAATTAAGTGACAGCAGGGTAAAACACCAAAACAGTCAATCAAATACGGAGGGAAATAGGTTAACCCTTTCCCATATACAACAAATCTGCAGCAGAAGAATTTGAAATCATCTCGGCAAACATGCGAAATATCCTGATCGATGAGAGTTTATTTGGTTTAAATATTAGCACGCTAGTGGCGGGTTTTGTCAACCGTTGATAACATTTGCAAACAGTTTAAATCCAGATCAGTCCCCACGTTTTGTGGGATTCAAACTGTTTGTCAATTTGATTCAATTTCAGTAAACATTTGGGAGAAATAAATATTTTTTTCAAAATTTTGCAGACGACAATATAGTAGACGAAAACAATTTAGCATGCAAATAGTTAAATATTAACCCTTTTCCTCATTTAGACGCTTTCTGACATCTCCACCAGACGGCTTTTTGAAAACATAGTGACGAAAGAAGAAATTGCTCAAAACGAGCAGTTTTTCCTTTTGCCACAATGTTTTCCACTTTTAGACATAGGTTATCTGTTCAATTATAGAGATTTTCTACTTTTTGATTAAATATGTTCAAAGTCGTCTGCTGCAGAATTGTCTTATGAGGGGAAGGGTTAATAAATAGAGTTGAAAACATTGTGGCCTAAGTTGAAATTTCATCTTTTTTAACAATGTTTTCATAAGTCCTCTGCTGCAAATGCATCTGAAAGGGTATGTTTGTGGGGAAAAGGATTAAAAATAAAAACAAGAAGAAGGATGTTGCATGTGACCGACTTTCTTGTTCTGGATTGGGAAATTGTTATTGACATACCGTAAGAATTACCTGGGCATGAGAAACACAAATCTAACAGTATTACCTAACTTTGTTGTTTGTTGACCTTGTAGAATAGGTTTTCTTTCGGTGGCTGATCTGCTGCTATTTTTTAACCTGTTGATTGGCTGGATTAGATATTATGAAGGCTTCTTCATCTGATACTCCCAGGGTCAGGCCGATCCCCGGTAGCTCAGTCGGTAGTGACGTGGGCTGTCAATCCAGGGGTTGTGAGTTTCAATCCCAGCTTGGCTAACTTTCTTTCCGATGATTGACAAATAATAGACAGCTCAACACAACAATTTTATCTTGATATTCCTAGAATGGATTATGGACACATTTTACAAAGTAAACATTAATAGGGTTCAACAATCGATGGTTTTGGTCTTTTATGCCGCTTGCAATAATTTTTCAGTTATATGATGGCATTTCCTGGGTAAGTTATCAGTACTACTTGTCCATTTAATCTGACACCAGTCAGTCCGTCGTCATGCTTACCCCGCAACCCTGAACGCCAAGGAGGGCAACCATTTCTACCACTTTTTAAAGTCTTTTGTATGACACTTCTGGGGATCGAACCTGCGACCTCCCACATCGCGGCGGGAGCTCTACCAAACCACCACAGAGGTATGAATTTCTCTTGATGAGTGATTTGACTATTATTCTTCACAATGGTATATATTCTATCTTTTGATTTCACCCAACATTTCCATTTGATTCTGTTTAACCCTTTCCCACATACAACAAATCTGCAGCAGACGACTTTGAAAACATAGTGACAAAAACCTGAAAAATCTCCATAAAAGATGGCTTAATTGTTAAATAAAGTTGAAAACATTGTGGCCAAAGGAGAAATTGCTCATCATGAGCACTTTCACCTTTGGCTTCAATGTTTTCAAAAGTCGTCTGCTGCTATTGCATCAAAATGCGTCTACAGGTTGGAAAGGGTTAAACTACACAGGCTACAATGTGCTCCCCAAAACACTTTTCCATTTCCTTCCATAGTATAATATAAAACACAATATCGACATAAACTTGAGACTTTCCCAGCCTTGCAACAAATTCTGCAGCAGTTGACCTTGAAAGCAGTCAGGTCAAATTATGGCAAATCTCTTGAAATGAAAGTTATTATTGAATAGAATTGAAAACATAATTTGTGGTAAAAGGAGAAACTGCTCATCATTAGCAATTTTTCCTTTTGACACAATTGTTTCAAAATATTGCTGCAGCAGAGGCATCTGTAAGCATTTGTACGTGGGAAAGGGTTAACTATAGACTTAATCCATTTCATTCTGCAGATAAAGCACAACAACATTAATGAACTTATTTTAACCCTTTCCCTCATACAACAATTCTGCAGCAGACGACTTTAAACATATTTTCTCAAATAATGGAAAATATCTATAATTGAATGGATAACCTATGACTAAAAGTGGAAAACATTGTGACAAAAGGAGAAATTGCACGTTTTGTGCAATTTCTTCTTTTGTTACTATATGTTTTCAAAAAGCCGTCTGCTGCAGAGGCGTCAGAAAGCGTCTATATGAGGGAAAGGGTTAACCTTTGATTTGTTTTATTGGGGCTTTATGCCGTTTTCAACATTATTTCAGTTACATCAAGCTGACAGTTCACTTATGCATGATCCCTGGGTAAATAAACCAGTACTTGGCTAAAAAATGTGCCTTTCCCAAGGGCACTCCACCATGACCGTTGTGCCGCAACTGTAGACTGAACCTGGGATGCCTCACCAGGTTTCAAATCCACGACTCTAACCACTCCAACCATGGCAGATTCCTATTTAACCTTTGAAAAAGGATGTATATATAATCAATTCATATAACATAATTAATATGTGGGAATTTTAAGGATAAATAAGGTTAACCCTATCACACATACAGCACATCTGCAGCCGATGACTTTTGAAACATCCTTGGAAAAATCATGAAAAACCTCAAAAAATGAGATTTTAATTATGAAATAGAGTTGAAAACATTGTGGCAAATGGAGAAATTGCTCAGAGTTGTCAGAAATTGTCCTATCAGACTCAGTGTGTGAGGGAAACGGTTGAAGAAGTTTGAAACGCAGTAAGGAATACTAAGCATGTGACAAATATAGAGATAACGGGACTTAAGTGACGCAACACTCGGGCACAATGGGACATTTTGTTTAACACAAAACGATGAATAAAGTACTCCTTTCCTGGTTTCCATTTCCCTTTCCCTTTTCCACACACAACAAAACTTCAGCCGGCAACTTTAAAACATCAAGGCTTTAGAGGACTAGATAAGGAGGAGTGAACTGGTCTTTTCCCATGAGACGATTCGTTTGAGTACCCACAACATAGGGTTTAAGGGTCAAATAAGGATTTTGGGATGTGAAATACTCTTCTTATCTAGAGCTCTGCAGACTAATCTATGTAAATTAATGTAAGAGTATTTTTTTTTTATTAAACTGGAAAAAATCTTGGAAAAAAGGAAAAATTGCTTATAATGAGCAATTTCTTCCTTTTGCCACTTTGTTTCCCTAAGTCATATCTGCTGTAGATGGATTAAAATTTGTCTGTAGAAGGGAATGGGATAATATCATATGTTATTCAACTTACATAAACCAAAATTATCACTTCCGCACAGAAGTTTCAGATCTTAAATGCTCTAGTTACCAGTCATTGATTTGAGATTGGGTGATGCAAGTTGATTTCGTCCTCTTTGCCTTAATGAAAGAAGTATGCAACAGCACATCTATACAACAAATCTGCAGCAGACGACTTTGAAAACGTCTGGTCAAAAAAATTTGGGAAATCTTCACAAATGAAAGAAGTATTTTTGAATAAAAATGAAAACATTATGACTAAAGGAGAAATTGCCACAATGTTTTCAAGAGTCGTCTGCTGCAGAGGCGTCAGAAAGTGTCTGTATATGGGAAAAGGTTAGTTAAGCCGTTAACAATGGCCTTAACATCAATGTGGAAAGGTAGTGAAGTTACCATGTAAAAATGCTGTGTGGAAGACGGTGCGAGATGACATGGTTAGGTTCATAGGCTGATGAGACATTAGCCCTTTCCCTCATGTAGACGCTTTCTGATGCTTCTGCAGCAGACGGCTTTTTGATCATGGCGACAAAAGGAGAAAATTCTCAAAACGAGCAATTCCTCCGTTCGCCACAATGTTTTCAACTTTTTAGCTCACCTATGCACGAAGTGCAAGGTGAGCTATTGTGATCACATTTTGTCCGGCGTCCGTCCGTCGTGCGTCGTCCGTCGTCCATCGTCAACATTTGAGCTTGTTAACACTCTACAGGCTATATTTTGCATCCAATCTTCATGAAAGTTTATCAGAACGTTCATCTCCATAAAATCTTGGACAAGTTCGAAACTGGGCGATATGAGGTCAAAAACTAGGTCACTAGGTCGAATTGAAGGAAAATCTTGTTAACACTCTGGAGGCCACATTATTAACTTGAGCATATTGAAACTTTATCAGAATGTTTGTCTTGATGATATGTAGGTCAAGTTCGAACATGGGTCACGTTGGGTCAAAAAGTAGGTCACTAGGTCAAATTGAAGGAAAATCTTGTTAACACTCCAGAGGCCGCAATTTTTGCTTCAGCAGTTTGAAATTTTATCAAAATGTTTGTCTTAAAAATATCTAGGTCAAGTTTGAATATGGGTTATGCCGGGTCAAAACTAGGTCACTAGGTCAAATTGAAAGAAAATCTTGTTAACACTTTTGATGCCGCATTTTTTTGCTGCAGCAGCTTGAAATTTGGTCAGAATGTTTGTCTTAAATATATCTAGGTCAAGTTCAAATATGGGTCATATTGGGTCAGAAATTAGGTCACCAGGCCAAATTGAGGGAAAATCTTGTTAACTCTGTAGAAGCCGCATGTTTTGCTTCAGCGGCTTGAAATTTGTTCAGAATATTGAGCTGAATGATATCTAGGCCAAGTTCGAATATGGGTCATGTCGGGTCAAAAACTAGGTCACTAGCCCAAATTGAAAGAAAATCTTTTTTACACTTTGGATGCCGCATTTTTTGCTTCAGCAGCTTGAAATTTTGTCAGAATGTTTGTCTTAAAGAAATCTAGTTCAAGTTCAAATATGGGTCATATTGGATCAGAAACTAGGTCACTAGGCCAAATTGAGGGGAAATCTTGTTAACTCTGTAAAAGCTGCATTTTTTACTTCAGCAATTTGAAATTTGGTCAGAATGTTTGTATAAATGATATCTAGGCCAAGTTCAGATATGGGTCATGCCGGGTTAAAAACTAGGTCACTAGACCAAATTGAAGGGTAATCATGTTAACACTCTGGATACTGCATTTTTAATTTCAGCATGATAAAACTTTATCAGAATGTTTTTCTTGATGATATGTAGGCCAAGTTTGAATATGGGTCATGCTGAATCAAAAACTAGGTCACTAGATCAAATTGAAGGAAAATCTTGTGAACACTTTGGATGCCGCATTGTTTGCTTCAGCAGCTTGGAATTTGGTCAGAATGTTTGTCTGAATTATATCTAGGTCAAGTTCAAATATGGGTCATATTGGATCAGAAACTAGGTCAATAAAGGAAAATATTGTTCAAACTCCGGAGGCCGCATTTTTACTTTGAGCAAGTTGAAACTTAGTCAGAATGTTGTCTTGATGATATCTAGTCCATGTTGGAATATGGGTCATATCAGGTAAAAAATATAGATCACTAGGCCAAATGAAGGAAAGTATTGTTAACACTGTGGAGGTTGCATTCAGAATAATTGTCTTGATGTGTTTTGCATTGCAGTACATTGTATAATTAAGGTGAGCGATCCAGGGCCATCATGGCCCTCTTGTTTCAGTTAATATACCATCACATATAGGGATTTTCTACATTTTTGTTGACGTGGTTCCAAAGTCTTCTGCCACGGATTTGTTGTATTTTGGGAAAGCAACTGTTGAAACTTGCTTTAAACTCTAGTCTTGTCAATAAATCAATTAGGCTTTATTTATTCACCTCAAAATAAAGCTAAAAATATGGTGTCTAATGGGAAAACTTAACCCTTTTTCGAATAAATGCAAACTCTGACGACTTAAGTAGCAGATTTTAAGGGTTCTGAAAACTTGAAAGAAAAAAGCTCAAAACTTATAATCAATTTACCCATTTTGCCAAATTGATATGAAAATTTTAATTCCATATTTTCAAATTTCAAAATAATTTTCCTCATAAGTTTTAAAAGCAGATGACAGACATTTCTCCTGAGGTAAATACTGAAGAATCTATTTCTTAATCTTACCAAGAGCATCAAGGCAATTAGTTATTTATCACAAAGTGTCCAATTAAAGGTCTTAGACTTCATAAAAGCCAATCAGCATTATTTATTTATTGTTAAATGCAGAAATTGCTCATTTTAGGCAATCACTCCTTAATTAGCCTTTTTAACCCTTTCCCACATACAACAAATCTGCATCAGACGACTTTGGGAAATCAAAGCGCCGATGGCACAGTAGTGGTGATCGTGTAGAAAATCCTGCAAAGTAACAAGCAGTATCTCGGTGTAGGCCTTGCGATTTTCAATATATATATAGGCATGTACGATGATGCTCGATCTCCATTTCAATTTGGCTACACTTTAAAGCATTGATACATAATTGACTTTAGAACGTACAGACGTGTCCAACTTGTACACTGCATGACATCGTGTCCTGTAAAATTTGTAAACCAGTCTTATCATCTAGACGCTTTTATATATTGCAACAACTACAAAATAAAGCGTTTATAATATTGAGATTTAAGAACAATCGATAACAGTCTCGCAAGCTATTTATAGAACATTTTGGAATTTCCAGACGCCTTCTAGTTTGAGGTGTTTTGAGTATCATTAGATTTATAGAACACGCAATGATATTTATTATCTGCCCAAACATGAAGAAAGATAATATTTACATAATTTATCAATCCGGTACCAAAGTAGCACTGACATGAATATTACTAATGGTGTCTCTGCATCACTGATGGAACTATATACTAGGCGGTTTAACGGACGTAGGTTAATTGGTTTGCAGTAAGGAATAAAAAGTCAACAGGTTGTTCAAAACTGATTATGTAAAAAAAATTGTTGTTGTTGTTTCTGTTAGCATTGTGGCTATTGTCAAACCACTCGCCACAAAAACATGGGCGAATAACCTGTTGAAATGATGGTTATATACAAGCCTTAATCAATAATAATAATTAAGTTACAAGAATCAATAATAATAATTAAGTTACAAGCTTCTAAGTCTTTTATGTAATCAAAAAGAATTAAAAGAAATTCTGCCTACTGGGTTGACATGTAATTGGATATATGGTTGAAGGAATAGACAGACGTTAACCCTTTTCCCACATACAATTGCTTTTGGATGCCATTGCAGGAAAAATGGCTCATAATGAGCAATCTCTAGCTCCTTTTGCCATAAAGTTTGCCAAAAGTGCTATCCTTTAATTTATAGAGTATTTTCTATTTTTGCATAGATAATTTTAAAGTCTGGTCTGCTGCAGATTTATTGAAAATGGGAAAGAGTTAACCCTTTTCCACATAATATACTCCCATTTCTGACACCTGCAGCAGACGACATTTGAAAATCATTATGACAATAGGAGAAATTGCTCAAAACAACTTTTTTAATAAAACATGTATTTATTTAAACAGATTTACCTTGATTTTGCATAGATACTTTGTAAAGTGGTCTGCTGCAGATTTGTTGAATGTGGGAAAAGGGGTAAATGGTTTTCTATAATTTTTTGTGGAAACCAATTGCCAGGAAAAGCAATAAGTATCCTGTTGTCATCAGCTTTCTTTGTTTGATTGTCTCTGTGGTGTCTTGGATTTAGGTATCTGTTACAGGAGTGTACAACAGGGAGGCTTTAACCCTTAACCCCTTTCCCTCATATAGACGCTTTGTGATGCCTCTGCAGCAGACGGCTTTTTGAAAACATAGTGACAAAAGAAGAAATTGCACAAAACGTGCAATTTCTCCTTTTGCCACAATGTTTTCCACTTTTTGTCATAGGTAATCCATTGTATTATGGAGATTTTCTTTGTTTTGACAACATACGTTCAAAGTTGTCTGCTGCAGAATTGTCGTATGACAGACAGGGTTAACCTCATATTACGACAATTCTGCAGCAGACGACTTTGAACATATTTTGCCAAAAAATAGGAAATCCATTCTTGAATGGATAACCTATGACTCATTGTGTCAAAAGGAGAATTTTTTTTTTTGTTTTGAGTAATTTCTCCTTTTGTCACTATGTTTTCAAAAACCTGTCTGCTGCAGAGGCTTCAGAAAGCGTCTTTATGAGGGAAAGGGTTAACAATATCCAACACACAAACGCTGTCTGATGCCTCTGAAGGAGATGACTTCTGAAAACATTGTGACAAAAGAAGAAATTGCTTAATTGAATAATAACTTTATTCAATAATTGCCATTTCATTTAACCCTTTCCCTCATACGACAAATTTGCAGCAGACGACTTTCGAACATATTTTGTCAAAAAATGGAGAATTGAATGGATAACAATTTTGATTAAAAGTGGAAAACATTGTGGCAAAAGGAGAAATTGCTTGTTTTGAGCAATTTCTTTTTTTGTCACTATGTTTTCAAAGAAAGAGCCGTCTGCTGCAGAGGCGTCAGAAAGTGTCTATATGAGGGAAAGGGTTAAAGAGAGTTTCCATAGAATTGTCTAGATGTTTTCAAAGTCGTCTGCTGCAGATTTGCTGTATGTGGAAAATGGTGAACCATTCCCACATTAAACAATTCTCATTAAGCTTTTTGAAAACATAGTGACAAAAGATGAAATTGCTCAAAACTCACAATTTCTCCTTTTGCCACTTTTAGTCATAGGTAATCCATTTAATTAAAGAGATTTTCTATTTTTAGCTCTACTGGCCAAAGGCCAGAAGAGCTTATGCCGTGGTATGGTGTCCGTCGTCTGTGCGTCCGTAAATAATTGCTTGTGAACGCGATACAGTCTTCAGTTTTGATTGTATCTCAATCAAACTTATATAGTAGTTAGATATCTATAAGAGCTCGGTTCCTTTCGCAAACCAGCCAAATCCGCCCATGCAACACTGGATTATGGCCCTTGGAATTGTCAAAATTTCTATAATTGAGCTCGTGAACACAATAGAGGCTATACATCTACTAAGTAATCTTCACCAAACTCAGATAGTAGTTAAATATTGATGAGAGCTTAGTTCCTTTTGAAAAACAGCCAGATCTGCCCTTGCATGACTGGATTATGGCCTTTGAAATTGTCAAAATTGCTATAATACAGCTTGTGAACACAATAGAGCCTCCATTTACTATTCAATCTTCACCAAACTTAGATGGTAGTTAAATATTGATGAAAGTTTCCTTTCGCAAACCAGCCAGATCAGCCCATGAAAAACTGGATTATGGCCCTTGAAATTGTCAAAATTGCTATGAACACAATAGAGGCTTCATTTACTATCTGATTTTCACCAAACTTAGATAGTAGTTAAATATTGATGAGAGCTTGGTTCCTTTTGAAAACCAGCCAGATGTGCCCTTGCATGACTGGATTATGGCCCTTGAAATTGTCAAAATTGCTATAATACAGCTTGTGAATACAATAGAGCCTCGATTTACTATCTGATCTTCACCAAACTTAGATAGTAGTTGAATATTGATGAGAGCTCGGTTCCTTGCGCAAACCAGCCAGATCCACCAATGCAAGACTGCATTATGGCCCTTGAAATTGTCAAAATTGCTATAATACAGTTTGTGAACACAAAAGAGCCTTCATTTACTATCCGATCTACACCATACATACATGCTCTGGATTGAAAATTACCAAAGAACCATACCAGTAGAGCATAGGCCCTCATGGACCTCTTGTTTGACAAAATATGTTCAAAGTCATCTGTTGCAGAATTGTCGTATGAGGGAAAGGGTTAACTGCATGATGTATAAAAGATTTTACAATTTTTTTCTTCAGATGATTTCAAAATCGTCTGCTGCAGATTTGATGTATGTGGGAAAGGGTTAACATATCAAATAGCTTAACAGTTATTTTATATGAGATACTTAATTACCCTTGTTTGTATAATTAACCCTACCCTTATTTAGACGTGTTCTGATACATCTGCAGCAGACGACTTTTGAAAAGATTGTGACAGAAGAATGAATGTATATTGTTTTATGGCGCATCGACAGCTAAGGTCATTTAGCGCGCAATTAAATTTAATTATTCATGATCCCTGGGTAAACAAACCAGTACTAGGCTAGAAAATGTGCCATGCCCAAGGGCACTCCACCATGACCGTAGTGCCGCGATGTGACAGAAGAACATATTCAGCTCCTTTCAGCAATAGCATTTTCATTTATAAACATGTTCCATTGTTTTGCCATGATATTTTCAAAGTCGTCTGCTGCAGATTGTTTGTATGTCTCTAGGTAAGGGTTAACCCTTTCCCTCATACGACAATTCTGCAGCAGACGACTTTGAACATATTGTGTCAATAAATAGAAAATCTCTATAATTGAATGGATAACCTATGACTAAAAGTGGAAAACATTGTGGCAAAAGGAGAAATTGCTCGTTTTGAGCAATTTCTCCTTTTGTCACTATGTTTTCAAAAAGCTGTCTGCTGCAGATGCGTCAGAAAGCTTCTATATGAGGGAAAGGGTTAAGGCCACATGTACATAGAGGTGAACTGAAGGTCATTCAGATTGTATTGATTGGGATTTTTCCTTGGCAATGATCTTTCAATTATTAATTAGCATCTTTTATTGTTACCTACCATGAAAGTCTACATTTCTCAAGGTGAAGGACGTTTTGGAGTGCTTGGTTTTAACCCTTTCCCTCATGTGGATGTGATTTGAAACATCTTCAGCAGACAATTACTTATCTGTCCAGGAGTCCAGATAAGGAGGGGTATACAGCTCTTTTCCCCCCGCAATATCTTTTGTATTATCCAACCAAACCCTATGTTGTGGGTACTCATAAGAATCGTCTCATTAAGGATTTTAGAACCAGCAAAGCGCTCCTTGTCTAGAGCTGTGTATCGGTCTAATTAATGATTAGTTTCATTTATAGAAATTTTCATATTTTTACGCAGTGTTTTCAGAGGTGTCTCAGCCAAAGATTTGCCACATACATCAAATCTGTAACATATCATTAGCGAAGCAAAAACCAAATCTCGGTTTCACAACTCAACTGTTGCTGCACGATTTTTGGCATTCATTTTTATGATTCTGCATATAAATTTGATGAAGATTGAGATCTAAATTTGTTGAAGATCGAGATAAAAATGTGATTTATGTATTATAGTATAATTAATTTTGAGAAAACAATTTTAGGGTAGTTGATTTTACTCATTTAATCCTTACTCTGATTTACAACAATTTCCTTGGACAGTTGTTGCGACCCTGGAGCAGTGGACTTATGAAGAAGAAGAAATCGAAAAAGGAGATACTGCACCAAAGAAAAAAAAATGTTTTCTGAGGTTTTTGACACGTCATTAAAACAAATCTTCAAATTTCCCCGAACGAATAACATCCTCTTCCAGTGATACTAATACAAATGTCATAATTATCGGTTAGCAAACACATGAAATTTAAAATCAATGCATTCTAGTTAGGCTGGAATAATTCATTGAAGTCGCCATGCAACATATCATGGGTTTGTTTGATTCAATATTAGGAATATGTAAACATGTTAATATTATTGTTTTTCGGGGTAAGTCAGCAAAGGATTACGAGGCAGGTAATCTTTTCCACAGTTTTCCTAGAGATATTGATCCGACTACTAACACTTTAGCTGAAGTAACACTGAAAGTTTCAACAGTCACTTATTATTCTCTACATGGTACTCTTCGTCTTCTTGTTGATCAAATGTTACGGGATCTTTTCGTGAACTAGTGTGTCAGAAATGTTAACAGGATTTTCTCATGAACTAGTGTGTCGGAAATGTTAAAGTCATATTGTTGATAATCAGATGTTACAGGATCTTCTCTTGAACTAGTGATTCGGAAATATTAACACATGTTAACGGTGTTTGACAACATGATATAATAGGTGTTACTTACATGAATGTGTTGGGGTAATCCGATCTGTTGGTTGGTTCTGATATCAGCAAAGTGTTTTTGATATATTGTGCGGATTCATATTGATACAGGTTCATAATGGTCATACCTTATTATATTGTGATCTTTTAACAGTAACTGTTATTGTCTGCTTTAACCCTTTCCCTCATACGACAATTCTGCAGCAGACGACTTTGAACATATTTTGTCAAAGCATATTTTGTCAAAGCATTTTACCTATGACAAAAAGTGGAAAACATTGTGGCAAAAGGAGAAATTGCTCAAAACTAGCAATTTCTTCTTTTGTCACTATGTTTTTAAAAAGCTGTCTGCTGCAAAGGCGTCAGAAAGTGTCTATATGAGGGAAAGGGTTAAAAGAGAAATCCCTGAAATTGTTAAAAAAATAAGCATCCTTTATGACATACAGTAAATCTGCAATAAATTACCTTAAAATCATCTTGGTTAAAAACAGAGCTCTAGATATTAAAGGGGCTTTTTGCATGTTTTAAAATGCTTATTTGACCCTCAAACCCTATGTTTTGGGTACTCAAAAGAATCGTCTCAGTAAGACGATTCTTTTGAGTACTCACAACATAGGGTTTGCTTTAATATTAAGAAAGAAATTGTGGGAAAAAGAGCTGAATATCCCTCATTATCTGGACCTCTGGTAAAAATATGGAAAATCTCATGAATTTAACCGTTTCCAACATGCATTCATCCATATTTGCAGTAGAATGATTATCTCTATAAATAATAGTTTAATTATTGAGTATAGTGTTGAAAACACTGTGGTTAGAGGAGTAATAAATTTCTCCTTTCGTCACAATATTTTCACAAGTCTTCTGCTGTAGACGTGTCAAAATGAAACATGAAACAATGTGCGAAAGGGTTAAACCCTTTTACCCACATGCAGATGCACATTTGCAGCAAACAGCTTTTGAAAACATTGTGGCAATAGGAGAAATACTTTATATGAACAATATCTCCCTTTTCTGCCATGTTTAGACCATTCAATGATTCCATTTTGTTTATAGACATTCTTCCGTATTTTTGCAGACTGCCGAGTATTTATACAATTTCAATGCCATCTGTTGCATATTTGAAATAATTATAATTAATAATGGGAGAAAGTTATATGCATTGTGCACAAAAGTCACTGTTTCTCATGAATGTATTATGTCTAATTAACCGTTTCCCTCATACGACAATTCTGCAGCAGATGACTTTGAACATTTTGTCAAACAATTATAACTGAATGGATAACCTATCACAAAAAGTGGAAAACATTGTGGCAAAAGAAGAAATTGCACGTTTTGTGCAATTTCTTTTTTTGTCACTGTTTTCAAAAAGCCGTCTGCTGCAGAGGCGTCAGAAAGCGTCTATATGAGGGAAAGGGTTAAGTGTCACCGCAAATGAAATATAGCAACAGGAAGACCTTGTGACAGGTGTTGTTGTTTTAAAGAATTTAAAACTCAGATTATTTAAGCCTGGTCATCAGTGCACATGTACTCTGACGAGTGCCCTGTTCACACTGTGCTGTGATGTAAACCTTGAACACAGCTTTAGATGATAAAGGGGCATTTTTCATATTCTAAAATCCTTATTTGACACTTAAACCCTATGTTGTGGGTACTCAAAAGAATCGTCTCAGGGAGACGATTCTTTTGAGTACCCACAACTTAGGGTTTGATTGATTGATAAGAGAGATATTGTTGGGAAAAGAGCAGTTTACTCCTCCTTAACTAGTCCTAACTGTTAAAGACGAAATGGGTTGAAATGGCAAACTGAAATATTTTAAGAAGCCCAGTGGTAGATCAGTCAGTAGTGACAGGGGCTGTCAATCCAGGGATTCTGAGTTTGAACCTCAAATGTCAATTCAACAAGTACAAGGAATCCGCTGTGGACGAGTGGTTAGCGTCGGGGATTTCGAAACCGGGTGTCCCGGGTTCGATCCCCAGTCGCGGCACTATGGTCATGGTGGACTGCCCTTGGGCAAGGCACATTTTCTAGCCTAGTACTGGTTTGTTTACCCAGGGATCATGAATAATTATGTCTCCCCCATTACATGGGGTGACATATTGTTTTTGCCCGTTCCGTCCGTCCTCCCGGCCTCCGTCTGTCACACTTGTTTCCGCTCAATAACTGAAGAACGCTTGGGCGTAGGAACTTCATACTTGGTATGCAGGTTGGTCATGACCAGTAGCTGACCCCTATTGATTTTGATAACAGAAGGTCAAAGGTCGAGGTCATGGTGACCTTGTGAGGTAAAGAATGGTTTCCGCTCAATAACTGAAGAACCCTGTACGAAATAGTCTGGGCAGACTAGAACCAGATTCTGTACAGAATAAAATACAGAAACTGTGCAGCAGTCTCTGTACAGAAAAAAATCTGGTTCATTGAGACATAGTTGAACCAGATTCTATAAATAGATTTTTCATATGGAGACAAAGAGCAAAATCTGTACAGAATTTCGCGAAATATTTAAATTAGGCAGAAAAAAAATCGGTGTAGAAAAAATTCTGGGTGCAGAAAAATTCTAGCCAGAAAAAAATCTGTATGGAGAAATGCTAAAAATGTGTAGTAATATTTCCTTTCCCACTTGAAGACACATTTGCACCAGAAAACCTGTGATAACATTGTTGAAAAAGGAGGGATTGTTTGAAACAAGCAATTTCTCCTTCTGCAACAATGTTTTTCAAAGATATTCAACTATTGGACATAATTGAAAACATTGTGACAAAAGGATAAATTTCTCAATGAAAAATTCGCAAAAAAAAAGGTGTAAGTAACATAATATTTTATTTAAGTTTAAACACAAACATTTTCAATATCAAACGAGATATTTTCTTTTAAACAACAATATAACAAATGATAAATGTTTAATTTACAAATATTATAACTAGAACTATCACTGAAGATGATAAATACCCCCCTAAACAGCACCTTCACATACACCATAACTAAATAAGTAAAAGGGCCTTAACACTGTAAAATAACATGCAATTGTAACCCCTTAACGATATGCACATCTCCTTTTGGTATAGAAGCTTCATGTAAAATTTTATTGAATTGCACCCATTGGTTTGTAAGAAATAGGCTGAACAAAATATGGCTTCAGACCGACCGACACAGTGACTCCTATATACCCCCCACTTCTTCGAAAGGGGGTATAATTAGTAAAAGGGTCATAGCTCTGTAAAATAACATGCAATTGTAAGACCTTTAGGATTATGCACATCTCCTCTTGGTATAGATGCTTCATGTAAAATTGTATTGAATACATCGAAGGGGGTATAATTATTCAATGTCATAAATGGTTTTAAATCATAAACTGTATCTTTTGTTTCTGAACGTCTTGTTTCTCTTTCCTTGCTTGCCCAGGAATTTCTTGCTTGATCCATTTTTCAACTGCATGCCAACAATAATGCGAGTAACAGCATCTGGAATTTAAAAAAAAGAAGTTTTTAAATTTTGCTATACTAACTCCTTTCCCATTTAAAATTTCATTTTTGACGACTTAAAATATTTTTGCATAGACATTTTCAAAGGCGTATGCTGCAGATTTGTTTTGTGTGGGAAAGTGTTAACTGAAAAAACACCTCAAATAAGTCCTACTGTAAAAATTTTGATTTTATCCTACACTATCTGAAAATGAGTATGTCCGAATACGACGCTAGTTATCAGTGCAAGCTCTCAACATCTGGTTTCGAAAAACCTGTGAAAAAGGTGGAAATATCAAATATTAAGAACAGAATAACGTAAGATTATATTTGATAGGTATTTTTCAACAAATAATCATATCTATTAGAATTATAAACCAAAAACTACGATGAAGATTTAAATATTTCTCTCACGGATTTAACCCAGAAAAACAGATGTGTCGAAGATCATGAAAATATATCTTTTGAAGATTGAGAAAGTATAAATTTCATTAGAAAGATAATATGTATTGCAATAGTAATGTAATACTGTTTTAACACGTATTATTTTGAGGTATTTATTGAATTAATCGGGACTTTAAAACCGATTTGTCGCTGTGTTGACAAAGACATAAAATGGCGGCCAATCGCGTAGCGAACACGATTCGTACTAGAATTGCTATGCATTTGTCAATTTCAGGCCGATTTCCAGAATTTCTATATTAAAATAAAGCTCAGATTATAAGGTTTAATTTGATATTGATCAGAAAAAACATACCTGGTAGTAGAATATGAGGCGAACACCGCACGGTCATCGTCGGTTAACGGTCATCGTCTTGAAATTGCAGTCATTCAAATTTCCGGTTCACCGTTATAAACACACGTTCGTAAGTGTGACCCACTAAAATACCATCCGTCGTAACATTTAATTGTAGCAAGTAAAACTCAAAAACTATTGAAATGAAAATGAAAAATGAGATATGAAAATAACAAAGATATTTTCTGGAAGTTTAAACATTGTTCTGTTCCAATGGATAACAATATTTTAATACGCTACACTCTTTGATAATATTTTATCCTTATGAATACTGTAATGTCCATTCTATCAATATTTGGAACAAAATTAATAAAATACAGAAATCACAATCCCTCATTCCCTGTGTCTTTTAAACCAGGCATTATTCAAAATACAAACAAATTCTAGATGTTCAATGTATTTCTAACTTTAGTTGAAATGTTAAGCTTTCAGAATATGTATGGGTTTTTTATATACATGTGCCAAATGTGACTTCAAAGTTGAATTAATTGCTACAAAATGTGAAAATTTGGAAAAATTTATTTCTCCATGTCATATTTTAACCAGATAACAGGTGTACAGGTGGAGTTGCTTATCTACGTCCCTCAATATCTAAAAAAAACATGCATGATTTAAGAAATTTTCTAAGCTCAATTATTCTGGTTCACTTTTTGTCTAAGTCCATTTTTCTGGTTCGCTTTTTAGCTCACCTGTGCACGAAGTGCTCAGGGTGAGTTATTGTGATCGCCCTATGTCCGGCGTCCGTTGTCCGTCGTCCGTCGTCCGTCAACATTTTCTCCTCTGTAACCGGTGGGTCAACTGGGATGAAACTTCACAGAAAGCATCCTCTCAATGTCCTCACCAGAATTCCTTAAAATTTTTGGGATCCATGCAGAATTCTGGTTTCCATGGCAACGAAATGAAAAAAACTTCAAAATTCTTAAAAAATCTTCTCCTCCGAAAGTGTCAGGCCGATTTTCAAATTATTTTGTAGAAATGATCCTTGGGTGACCCTCTATCAGATTCCTTCAAGCCATGTTGATTGGTCGAAAAACATGGCCGCCAGGGGGGGGGGGGGGCTATTTTACCTTATATGGCTATAGTGCAAACTTAAAAAATCTTCTCCTCCAAAAGTGTCAGGCCGATTTTCAAATAATTTTGTAGAAATGTTCCTTGGGTGACCCTCTATCAGATTCCTTCAAGCCATGTTGATTGGTTGAAAAACATGGCCGCCAGGGGGCGGGGCTATTTTGCCTTTTATGGTTATAGTGAAAACTTAAAAAATCTTCAACATCTTCTCCTCAGTAACCAGTGGGTCAATTGGGATGAAACTTCACAGAAAGCATCCTCTCAATGACCTCACCAGAATTCCTTCAAATTATTGGGATCCATGCAGAATTCTGGTTTCCATGGCAACGAAACGAAAAAAACTTCAAAATTCTTCTCCTCCCAAATTGGTTGGCAGATTTTGAACTTATTTTGTAGAAATGTTCCTTGGGTGACTCTCTATCAGATTCCTTGAAGCCATGTTGATTGGTCGAAAAACATGGCCGCCAGGGGGGCGGGGCTTTTTTGCCTTATACGGCTATAGTGAAAACTTAAAAAATCTTCTCCTCCAAAAGTGTCAGGCTGATTTTCAAATAATTTTGTAGAAATGTTCCTTGGATGACCCTCTATCAGATTCCTTTAAGCCATGTTGATTGGTCAAAAATTATGGCCGCCAGGGGGGGCGGGGCTATTTTGCCTTATATAGCTATAGTGCAAACTTAAAAAATCTTCTTCTCCAAAAGTGTCAGGCCGATTTTCAAATAATTTTGTAGAAATGTTCCTTGGATGACCCTCTATCAGATTCCTTCAAGCCACAAGGGGTCGGGCTATTTTGTCTTTTATGGCTGTAGTGAAAACTTAAAAAATCTTCTCCTCCAAAAGTGTCAGGCCGATTTTCAAATAATTTTGTAGAAATGTTCCTTGGATGACCCTCTATCAGATTCCTTCAAGCCATGTTGATTGGTCAAAAAACATGGCCACAAGGGGTCGGGGCTATTTTGTCTTTTATGGCTGTAGTGAAAACTTAAAAAATCTTCTCCTCCAAAAGTGTCAGGCCGATTTTCAAATAATTTTGTAGAAATGTTCCTAGGGTGACCCTCTATCAGATTCCTTCAAGCCAAGTCGATTGGTCGGAAACTATGTTTGCCAGATGGCGGGGCTAATATAGCTAAAGTGAAAAAAAAAATCAGGTGAGCGATTCCAGGGCCATCATGGCCCTCTTGTTTTTCTAAGTGCGAAAAATCTGTCTGATACAATAATCTGTACAGACAAAAACCTGGTTCAGTAAGATTCTGTACAGAAAAAAACAAAAAGTCTGTACAGAATTTATATCAGATTCTGTGTCTGTGTTTATTCTGTACAGAAAACAGAAATTCTGTATGTATTCTGCCCAGAATTGGTACAGACTCTGTACAGAATTGGCTCAGAGTTTTCGTACAGGACGCTTGGGGCCCTATTGATTTTGAGGTCAGTACGTCTAAAGTCAAGGTCACAGTGACCATGAGCTTGAAAGCTCACAGTGACAATGAGCTGATAAATAGTTTTTGCTTGGGCCCAGGAACTTCATACTTGATGTGCAGGTTGGTCACCACCAGCAAATGACCCCTATTAATTTTAAGGTCACTAGGTCAAAGGTCAAGGTCACATCCGTCACACTTGTTTCCGCTCAATAACTGAAGAACGCTTGGGCATAGGATCTTCATACTTGGTATGCAGGTTGGTCATGACCAGTAGATGACTCCTATTGATTTTGATGTCAGAAGGTCAAAGGTCAAGGTCATGGTGACCTTGTGAGGTAAAAAATGGTTTCCGCTCAATAACTGAAGAACGCTTGGGCCGAGGAACTCCATACTTGTTATGCAGGTTGGCCATGCCCAGTAGAAGACCCTATTAATTTTGAAGTCAAGGTCACAGTGACCTTGAGCTGAAAGGTCACAGTGACAATGAGCTGAAACATTGTTTTTGCTTAATAACTGTAGAATGCTTTGGCCATGGAAGTTAATACTTGGTGTGCAGGTTGGTCACCACCAGTAGATGACCCCTATTGATTTTGAGGTCACTAGCTTAAAGGTCAAGGTCATGGTAACCTTCAGCTGAAAAATGGTTTCCTCTCAATAACTAAAGAATGCTTATGTTGAGGAACTTCATACCTGGTGTGCAGGTTGGTCCTAACCAGTAAATGACCTTAAGTTTATTGAATTTGTTTGATTTTGAGGTCACAAGGTCAAATGTCGAAGGTCACGGTAACCTTCAGCTGAAAAATGTGTTTTACTCAATAACTCAAGAACGCTTATACCCAGGAACTTCATACTTGGTGTGCAGCTTGGTCCAAACCTGTAGATGACCCCTATTGATTTTGATGTCAGTAGGTCAAAGGTCAAGGTCGCGTCGACCTTTGGCTGAAAAATGGTTTCCGCTCAATAACTGAAGATTGTCACTGTTGCTTCATCTCAAATGACCCCTATTGATTTTGAGGTCACTAGGTCAAAGACCAAGGTCATGGTAACCCTCAGCTGAAAAATGGTTTCCGCTCAATAACTGAGGATTGTCACTGTTGCTTCATCTCCAGTCCAAAACTAAAAAATTCATCTCCATCATTTCTTTTCCTCCCCTACCTACGACCACACAAATGGGGAGACAAGCGCTTTTTCAAAAAAGCAATCTCTAGTTAAATTTAATTGTGCGCTAAATGACCTTAGCTGTCGATGCGCCATAACACAATATACATTCATTCAACAAGTACAAGTCTTCCACCAATGGGCCTGTGTTTTCGAAAGACGTCTGCTGCAGAGGTGTCAGATGGCATCTGTGTTATGTGGGATAGGGTTAAACTTTGTATCAAATGTTGCCTGAAATTTTGTAGGTGTTATAAATCAGCTGTAGATTCACAGTAGACAACTCTAGAAATCATCTAAGTAAAACAACAGAAAATCTTTATAAATTGAATTATATATAGTGTTGAAAACAGTTTGGCAAAAGGTGAAATTGCACATCATGAATATTTTTTTCTTTTGCTATATACAATGTTTTCAAGGGTCGTTTGCAGTATATTGCGTCTACAAGTGGGAAAGGGTTTGATGTGAAAAAGCTGTTGCACCAGTATAATGTTTCTAGGTAAATAATTTGCAAAATGTGACATCGTTGTCAGTTGTTAACCCCTTTCAGTATAACATGTTTGGTGTTTTATCAGAGCTCTAGACATGTTCTAAAATCCTTATTTGACATCACTCTGAAAATATTACTGAATACAGAATAAAGAATAGTTTATTAGACTAGCATAATTCATAGCTATAAATCGTCATATACGGAAGGTATTAATGGTGGTAAATTTTGAAACATTAATTGGACATTCTTATAAGCCTCAAGGGATATATATTATTGTAAACCCTTTCCATCATGCAGGCGCGTTTTAGTGCATCTGCAGCAAACAACTTTTGAAAACAGTATCGTTAAAGAAAAAAATTGCTGAAATTGATCAATTTCTTCTTTTGCCACAATGTTTTCAAGTTCATTCAGTAGTCCTATATACGGATCTGGCCTTTATAGAGGATTTTCATAGTTTTTTCCTGGATATATTCAAGGTTGTTTTGAACTGCATGCAAAATTGTTGTTTGTGGGTAAGGGTATTTAACCCTTTTTCCTCATATAAACGCTTTCTGACGCCTCTGCAGCAGACAGCTTTTTGAAAACATAGTGACAAAAGAAGAAATTGCACAAAACGTGCAATTTCTCCTTTCGCCACAATTTTTTCCACTTTTAGTCATAGGTTATCAATTCAATTATGGAGATTTTCTATGTTTTGACAAAATACGTTCAAAGTCGTCTGCTGCAGAATTGTCGTATGAGGGAAAGGGTTAAAGGGGGAAAGTGATTCATGACTTGATGAAATGTTATCATAATTAATATTTATTTATGTGTGGAATATGATAATAAATAATTAAGTGATTATTTGTGTGCACGTGATAAACCATAATAAGTAAGAATTTGTGTGTGATCTATGGTAATTAATTTAGTATGTATTTGTATGTGATGTGTGTGGTAATAAGTTGTTTTGTATTTGATATACGATATTTAATTCAGTAATATATATAATTTGACTATAAATAAAGTATTTATTTGTATTCAATATCACTCCGTCCTAGAGGCCCTAGTCGCGGCAGTGGAAGCACGAACACTTCAATTATGATTATGAATTAAGTATTAATTTGTATGTGATATATTATTATAATTTCAGTATTTATTTGTATGTGATACAGTATAAATTTAGAGTATTTAACTGTATTGGATATATGATTATAAATTCAGTATTTATTTGCATGTGATACAGTATAAATTTAGAGTATTTAATTGTATGTGATATATGATTATTAATTCAGTATTTATCTGTATGTGATACAGTATAAATTTAGAGTATTTAATTGTATTGGATATATGATTATAAATTCAGTATTTATTTGCATGTGATACAGTATAAATTTAGAGTATTTAATTGTATGTGATACAGTATATTAATTCAGTATTTATTTGTATGTGATACAGTATAAATTTAGAGTATTTAATTGTATGTGATATATGATTATAAATTCAGTATTTATTTGTATGGGATATATAATTATAAATTCAGTATTCATTTGTATACATGTGATATATGATTATAAATTTAGTATTTAGACTAGAGTTGAAAACATTATGACAAAAGTCGTTTGTCACAGACGTGTCAAGATGCGTTTAACTACATGTGTAAAAGGATTTAGTTCTCTGTCGAACAACAACTCTTGGGAAATTTGCATTCTGGTTCAAAGAACGAAACATAAAACCCAATTTGCAAACAATTATGCATTCTGGGACATGGGAATTACGAGGATGCTAAAAACTTCATTTTGTGCAACGTATATACGCTTGCCCACATGCAGACACTTTCTGACGCCCTTGCGGCAGAAGACTTGAAAAGATGTGACAATTAAGGGAAATTGCTTATAAGCCTAATGAGTAATTTCTCCCCTTTTGCTGCAATGTTTTAAACTCTTTTAAAACAATTAATATTTCAATTATAGAAAATTTCTATAATTAATTGTCAGAATGTTTTCAAAGTCGACTGCTGCAGATTTGTCAGAATTATGTGCAAAAGGATTAAAATCCAACCAGAATAGTTTGTCGCATAATTCAATGACCGTCACGAGTGAGTCTGGTTTCTCTAACAAAACAGCAATTACTGGTAACTGTTTGCCGGATTATTCTTTTACTGTGTGTAGAATTTTATTTCAATACTCCGGGAATCAAAAGACGATTTCTTGTACAAAATTAAAAAAAGACATGATATTGTGTAGAATAATTCATTTGCAGTCACATATCTCTTACAAAACATCAATTTCCTCTAGCTTTTGAACGAATAAAAATTGAAAGTGGAATGGAAAAACACCATTCAAACAAATCGAGTTGCTTATATTTCAACAGCATTTAACGCCCCCTTTCCGGGTACATACAACAAACCTGCAGCAGACGACTTTGAAAGCATGTTCGCAAATACTCGGTAAATCTCTATTTATAAATGAAGCTGCAATAAATGAAAAAAAGTTATAAACATTTTGGCAAATGGAGAAATTGCTCGTGTTGAGTAATTTCTCCTTTTTTCAACAGGTTTTCAAAAGTCGTCTGCTGCAGAGACGTCAGAAAGCATCTATATGTGGGAAAAGGTGAAGTTCAAACATTATGGTATTAATAATATGATAAGAATGTTTATCTAACAGACAAATATGACATAACAGTTCCTTTTTTGTCACCTAGATTTTCAGTACAGCATTTGTTGTGAACCAGTTAGTTTTTCGTGCAAAATAATAATGCAGGTGTCTCTTTGGTGTATGTTTAAAACCCTTTCCAATGGACAACAAATCTGCAGCAGACAACTTTAAAAAACAGTAAATTTAAGGAAAATCATAATCTCAAAAAGAAAGTTTTGATTTTTGAAATATTCCTGAAAACTTTGTGGCAAAAGGAGACATTGTCCAAATTGTCCAGGGTATTTCTAAAACATTGTCTGCTGCAGATGTGTCAAAATGTGTCTGAAAGTGGGTAAGGGGCAAAATGACCTTGACTGCGTAGCTAGCAGCTTGTGTGAACATTGTAACATATTGTAGTGAGGATCAAGAAAGTGTTTTTTTACCCAGTGAATTTATGATCATGTTGAATTTCGCCTGAGAGATTTATATTCGTGATGTTCCGGAAAAAGAGGAAATTTGGGAGTTTAAAGCTCAAATTTGGTAAGTGTTAATTTCTGTTGTACAGTTTTTTACCCGTCTTTTTAAATGCCTTTTTGTAATGAGATACATGTACATGTAATTGTAAATTGGTGTAAAGATAACACCGTCCCTCACGTATACGACATTTCTGCAGCAGACAACTTTGAAAATATTTTGAATGTATGACTAAAAGTGGAAAACATTGTGGCAAAAGGAGAAATTTCTCGTTTTGAGCAATTTCTTCTTTTGTCACTTATAATGCTTTCAAAAACCCGTCTGCTGCAGAAGCGTCAGAAAGAGTCTATATGAGGGGAAGGGGTAGATCTAGTTTTTTGTCCAAAGATTATCTAATGTAGACAGAGAGTGAAGGTTCTAGTGTGACTGTTATCCGTCAGTCTTCACTGTATGGCAGCCGCATTAACCCTTTCCCATGTACAACAAATCTGCAGCAGATGACTTTAAAAACGAACATGAAACAAATTGGAAACTCCCTTTAAATGAAAGTACAATAATTGAATAGAGTTGAAAATGATGATCATCATGGTGACTAAAGGAGAAATTGCTTGTTTTGAGCAATATCTTCTTTTGTTGACATGTTTTCAAACAAGCTGTCTGCTACAGAGAGGTCAGAAAGAAAGAGGTAGATCTAGTTTTTTCGTCCAAAGATATATCTTATGTAGACAGACAGTGAAGGCTCTGGTATAGACTATTATCTCCAGATCGAGTCTTCACTGTTTGCAGACACATTAACCCTTTCCCACATACAGCAAAATTAATATGAAGCAGACGACTTTAAAAATGAACACGAAACAACTTGGAAACTTCCTTTAAATGAAAGTGCAATAATTGAATAGAGTTGAAAACATGGTGACAAAAGGAGAAATTGCTTGTTTTGAGCAATTTCTTCTTTTGTTGACATGTTTTCAAACAAGCTGTCTGCTGCAGAGACGTCAAAAAGGGTCAATATGAGGGAAAAGGGTAGATCTTTAGTTTTTTCGTCCCAAGATATATCTTATTTAGACAGACAGCTAGTGTAGGCTCTGGTACGATTATTATCGCCAGATGGAGTCTTCACTGTATATATATATATGCAGATGCATTAACCCATTCCCACATACATCAAATCTGGAGCAGACGACTTTAAAAACGAACACAAAACAACTTCTTTTAAATGAAAGTACAATAATTGAATAGAGTTGAAAATGATGATGATCATGATGACAAAAGGAGAAATTGCTTGTTTTGAGCAATTTCTTCTTTTGTTGACATGTTTTCAAAAAGCTCTCGACTGCAGAGAGGTCATCAAAAGTTCATATGAGGGACAAGGGTTAAGATCCCTGGATTGCTAGATTCGATTCATACTTTTAACCCTTTCCCTCATATAAATGCTTTCGGACGCCTCTGCAGCAGACGGCTTTCTGAAAACATAGTGACAAAAGAAGAAATTGCACAAAACGTGCAATTTCTCCTTTTGCCACAATGTTTTCCACTTTTTGTCATAGGTTATCCATTCAATTATGGAGATTTTTGAAAAAGATTCTAAAAATGGTTGTAATGGCTGCCCTCCGTGGCGTTCAGGGTAAGCATTACTACTTACTGGCTGGTGACAGGATAAAGAGACAATGCAGTAGTACTGTTAACCCTTTCCCCTCATACGACAATTCTGCAGCAGACGACTTTGAACATATTTTGTCAAAAAATAGAAAATCTCTATAATTGAATGGATAACCTATGATTTAAAGAGGAAGACATTGTGGCAAAAGTAGAAATTGCTCGTCTTGAGCAATTTATTCTTTTGTCACTATGTTTTCAAAAAGCCGTCTGCTGCAGAGGCATCAGAAAGCGTCTATAAGAGGGAAAGGGTTAACTGAACAATTGTTGAAAGTGGCGTATATCGCCTAAAAATCAATCCGGTTTGTTTGAGAACTTTGTAAGATATGGAAAAAATAAAAGTTTTGGTAAACAAAATGCATTATGTCATATGTTCTAAAGGCAGACAACTCTTGATCCTTTCCCACATATCACATAATATTATAGACACGGCTTTTTGAAAACATAGTAACAAAAGAAGAAATTGCACAAAACGTGCAATTTCTCCTTTTCTCACAATGTTTTCCACTTTTAGTCATAGGTTATCCATTTAATTATAGAGATTTTCCATTATTTGACAAAATATGTTCGAAGTCGTCTGCTGCAGAATTGTTGTATGAGGGAAAGGGTTAACCTTTTCCCACATAAAACAATTCTGAAGTAGCCGACTTTGAAACCAACTAGGCAAAACTATGGAAGATTGTTTCAGAGAGAATATGATAATAGGAAATGATTTATGAAGACCAAAGAAATTAACTCCCCTTCTTACAAGCTTTCAAAATAATTGATTGTTTTTTTCTCTTCTTGACTTTGTACTGTACTATAGATATAGGTCAAAGAGAGAATTTGGCAAACAAGGTTATCTGAATGTCTTTCCCAGTGTCTCTGTTTACATTGAGCATGACTGTCTAGGTAAAATTGGGATGTCTAGCGAAACCCTTTCCAACAAACATACAGCAAATCTGCAGCAGAAAACTTTGAAAACATCTAGTAAAAAGTGTGGAAAATCTCTATAAGCGAAATTATAATAATTGAGTAGAGAATTCGACCTTTTGCTACAATGATAAAATTTTCAGAAGGCGCCAGCTTCCGATGGGTCTGGTCTGCAAGTTCGAAAGGTTTTAAAATAGGTTTAAAAATAGAATAATAATATGCTGCAGACTGCATAATTTTTTTATGCAGCAGATGACTTACGAAAATATTGTCGCAAGAGGAGAAATATCTAAATTTCTCCTTTTGGCGTAACGTTTGCAACTCTTGTAATGTTACAAAACTATAATTATTCTTTCATTAAATGATTTTTTTTTTTTTTTCAAGAAGTGTTCAAAGTCATCTGCTGAAGATTTGACATAAGTTGGAAAGGGTTTGACTGTCTTGCAGAGAATAATCTCCATTAATTACAGCATTTCGCCTTTTGTTGCAATGTTTTCTAAAGTCATCTGCTGCAGATGCATCAAAATGCGTCTGTAAGTGGGAAAGGGTGAAAAAACATAAAATTTGCTCCTAATATCTGAAGCTTAACCCTTTCCCACCTGCAGACGCGTTTCGACGCAATAGCAGCAGACGACTTTTTGAAAACATAGTGACAAAAGAAGAAATTGCACAAAACATGCAATTTCTCCTTTTGACACAATGTTTTCCACTTTTAGTCATAGGTTATCCATTCAATTATGGAGATTTTCTATGTTTTGATAAAATATGTTCAAAGTCGTCTGCTTATGATTTGTCGTATGAGGGAAAGGGTTATGCAAGAAAACAATTGTTTTTAGGAAAGAAAGAAAAAAACGAGATTAATGTGTTTGTTTATTATATGTGGTTAGGAAAGGAATTTTGTATTATGCCAATTAACACTTTCCCTCATAGGACAATTCTGCAGCAGACGACTTTGAACTTATTTTGTCAAAACATAGAAAAATGACAAAAAGTGGAAAACATTGTGGCAAAAGGAGAAATTGCACGTTTTGTGCAATTTCTTCTTTTGTCACTATGTTTTCAAAAAGCTGTCTGCTGCAGAGGCGTCAGAAAGCGTCTATATGTGGGAAAGGGTTAACATACATAAACCTTTTATCCAATGTGCACGCGTTTTGTTGTACTTTTTTGAAAACGTCCAAGAAGAAATATGGTATTTCGAAAAGATTAGAGTAAATAATTATTGCATACAACTGAAAACAATAGGTGAAAAAAAAAATAAGAAAATTTCACTTTCTTCTTTTACCATTGGCCAAAATGATTTTTGCAAGTTTGTCGGCTTGTTGCATACGGTATATCAAATGTCCTCTACATAGGGGGGGGGGGGGGGGGAGCGTAAAATATGTATAATGGCTGTATGCATTGCACTTCACATGCATAAACAATCAAAAGTATGTTCGTAAACATGCTCTGCTTGAATATTTTTCTGTATTTATAAACAGATGTTTGTACCTTAACCCTTTCTCTCATACGACAATTCTGCAGCAGACGACTTTGAACATATTTTGTCAAAAAATAAAAAAATCTCTATAATTGAATGAATAACCTGTGACTCAAAAGTGGAAAACATTGTAGCAAAAGGAGAAATTGCTTGTTTTGAGCAATTTCTTCTTTTGTCACTATGTTTTCAAAAAGCCATCTGCTGCAGAGGCATCAGAAAGCGTCTATATAAGGGAAAGGGGTTAAAAATGGGTTAACCTTTACTCTCCTGGCCTTGGAACTACTTTGCCGTTGACAACTTTTAAAACGTTGTGAGAAAAGAAGAAATGACCCTTTGTTCCAGAGAAAAGATTACCACCAAGTTTACAACTCTAAAGTTAAGAAGATATTTTCAATTTTCAAGATGTTGATATTTTTTTAGCTCACCCCAAGCTGATCGATGCTATTGTGATCACATTTTGTATTCCATCAAATCTTGGCCCAGTTCGAAACTGGGTCATGTGATGTCAAGAACTAGGTCACAATGTCAAATTGAAGGAAAATCTTGTGAACATTCTGGAGGATTAATTTTTAATTAGAGCATGTTGAAACTTTGTTGCAATAATTGTCTTGAGCATATCTAGGCCAAGTTTGAATAAAGGTCATGTCCTCTCAAAAACTCAGGTCACTAAGGCCAAATTTGAGAAAAATCTTGTTTATGCTTTAGATGATGCATTGTTTGTTTCAGCATTTTGAAACTTTGTCAGTCGCATTTTTAGCTCACCTATGCACGAAGTGCTCAAGCTGAGCTATTGTGATCACATTTTGTCCTTCGTCCATCGTCAACAATTCCTATCTTCATGAAAGTTTATCAGAACATTCATTTCCATCAAATCTTGACAAGTTCGAAACAGGGCCATATGAGGTCAAAAACTAGGTTCTGATTGAAGGAAAATCTTGTTAACACTCTGGAGGCCGCATTTTTATCTTGAGCAGGTTGAAACTTTATCAAAATATTTGTCTTGATGATATGAAGGTCATGTTGTGTCACTAGGTCAAAATAAAGGACAATCTTGTTAACACTCTTGAGGCCGCATTTTTAACTTGAGCATGTTGAAATTTTAATGTTTGTCTTGATGATATTTATGCCAAGTTCGAATATGGGTCATATTGGTCTAAAGACTAGGTCACTAGGCCATTAACTTAAAATTTGGTCAGAATGTTTATCTTAATTATATCTAGGCCAAGCTTGAATACGGGTTATGCCGGGTAAAAAAGTAGGTCACTAGGCCAAATTGATGGAAAATCTTGTTAACACTCTAGAAGCCACATTTTTGTCAGAATGTTTGTCTGAATTATATCTAGGTCAAGTTTGAATATTATTTTGAATATTAGTTATATTGGGTCAGAAACTAAGTCACTAGGTCAAATTGAGGGGAGAACTTATTCACGCTCCGGATGCTGCATTTTTAACTTGAGCATGTTGAAACTTTATCAGAATGTTTGTCTTGATGATTTGTCAACTCTTTACAACTCTAAATTTGTCAGTTCGAATATTGGTCAGGTCTGTTCAAAAACTAGATCACTAGGCCAATTTGAATGAAAATCACTATAGAAGCCGCAATTTTTGCTCAACAATTTCAAATTTGTAGAGAATATTCATCTTAATGATATCTATGCCAAGCTTGAATATGTGTTATGCCTGGTCAAAAAGTAGGTCTCTAGGCCAAATTGATGGAAAATCTTGTCTGAATTATATCTAGGTCAAGTTTGAATATGGGTCATATTGGGTCAGAAACTAGGTCAATAAAGGAAAATATTGTTCAAACACTGGAGGCCGCATTTTTACTTTGAGCAAGTTAAAACAAGTCAGAATGTTTGTCTTGATGATATCTAGTTTATGTTGGAATATGGGTCATATCAGGTAAAAAAATATAGATCACCAGGCCAAATGACGGAAAATCTTGCTAACACTCTGGAGGTTGCATTCTTTGTCAGAATAATTGTCTTGATGTGTTTTGCATTGCATTACATTGCACATAATTCAGGTGAACAAACTAGGGCTATCATGGCCCTCTTGTTACCTTTATGTTTTCAAAGTTGTCTGCTTCAGATTTGTTGTTTGGTTAAGTGTTTTCAATAATGTTGAGGTGTCAAAAGCAATTCTTTTGAGTTTTATTGGGATTTTATGCCGTTTTAACATTATTTCATTCATATCATATACTACAGTTCACTTTTTCATGATCCCTGGTTAAACAAACCAGTATTAGGCTAGGAAATGTACCTTGCCTAAAGGCGCTCTACATGACTGTTGTGTCGCGACTGGGGATCATCAAATCACCGACGTTAACCACTCGACCACTGCGGATTCCTTGCCAAAAGCAAGCTTAACTGTATAAAGTGTTGAAGTATTCCACTATTGATCAAATTGCAGAATTAATTTTATGCAAATGTCAATTTTGACATGTTTGATAACATCGGGGTTTTTTCATCGTGATTTGATTGAGACTTTACGATCCTTTCCCACTTACTTACACATTTTGTCGCTTCTTCCATCTTTTTCCACAATCGTTTCAACGCTTAAATAATGACTGTACATGTGTTTTTAGGGGGATGTTTTCAAAGTCACCTGCTGCACATTAATTCTGTTGTATGTGGGAAAGGGTTTAATTGTTTTCCAAATGAATTATTCATCGATTGTAAACACAGCTCAGCATGAAAGCAAGTGGATTAAATGAAAACAAAATATCCCGCTTGCCTTAGCATTTTTTTTGCACTTTGGCTAAACACTGCCGTCTGTCAATAGTAGATCATCCGATATTAAAAGTGTATCGAGGGCTCGACGTGAAACGGTTGTAACTAAAATTGGTAATTTTTTACCAAGGTTTATCACCTCGCCATAAAGTATTTATAAGCGTTAAATCATTTTTCTTGGTAAACAATGGAAATTTAGGTGCCATGATTGCTCGTTCTGAGAAATGGCACCTAAATTTGCATTGTTCACAAAAGGGTCAAAATTGCCCCTAAACCAGGGTTTTCAAAATAGGTTTTAAGTTACAACTGTTTCATGCCAAGCCCTCGGTCTTCTATTCACTTGTCAGTGTTTGTTTGGCTAACCCTTTCCCTCTTACGACAATTCTGCAGCAGACGACTTTGAACATATTTTGTCAAAAAATAGAAAATCTCTATAATTGAATGGATGACTAAAAGTGGAAAACATTACATGGCAAAAGTTGGAATTGCTCATTTTGAGCAATTTCTTCTTTTGTCACAATGTTTTCAAAAAGCTGTCTGCTGCAGAGGCGGCAGAAAGTGTCTATAATTATGAGGAAAAGGGTTAAGCTAACTTTGTAAACAACTTTGACAAATTCAAAACAAATAAAATGAAAAAAAAATCATCATAAATGAAAGTATTAATTATTAATGAACCAAGTTGTAAACATTGTATTAACCCTTTCCCACATCACAACAAATCTGCAGCAGACGACTTTGATAACATAGTGACCAAAACCTGAAAAATCTCTATAAAAGATAGCTTAATTGTTGAAAACATTTTGGCCATAGGAGAAATTGCTCTTTGGCCGCAATGTTTTCAAAAGTCGTCTGCAGCTATTGCGTCAAAATGCGTCTGCAGGTGGGAAAGGGTTAAAAGGATACACTGCTCTTCTTTCGCATATGTGTTGTAGGGTTTAAAAAGTGTATTAGTGTATGACCTTGTGTTGAATATGTGTGTACTGAAGTATGTAGATATCACCCAAAAGAAATGTAAACAAGAAATATGAACAACACAACATATAACATAGCAGGTATTCTCTATTTTTATGTGAGAAACAGTTCTATAAGCCTGAATGGCACCTAACCAAGGTTTCTGCCTGGCTGTTTGGTATTTTGATTGTATTAAATAGTGTTTATTAGATTTGATGTATACATGTGGGAAAGGGTTTAATATTGTAAGACAAAAGTCACATCAATCAAATAAGTCGGCAGCTGCTGAGGATTTTTTGAACATTTAGGCAATCTCAATAATTGAAAGTATATAATATTGCATAGAGTTGAAAACATTGTGACAAAAGGAGAAATGTTCAACTGCAGAATGTGTCTGATTTATGAGTATCTGTTGTATCGCGATCCTTTCATTGATGAACCCTTTGCCACATACAGATGCTTTCTGACACCTCTGCAGTAGATGACTGTTGAAAACGTAAATGTGACAAAAGTAAAAATTGCTCAAACAACATCCAAGAGAAAACCAAATTATGGACTCTGCGTAATGTATTGACCCAGATCAGCATACCCTTCTCAGGGGGATAGAGGCCGGTATTTAGTAATGATTCCTGAAACAGAAAATCCATAGGAGGCGAAAAGAGTCTGTCCGGGTTAGCCTGCGCGGCATGCTTATGCTGATTTAGGTCGATACTTTACGCAAAATCCACAGTGTTGGTTTTCTCATGGAACAGCTCATTTGCGGTTACTCAAAAAACTAAATTTCAATGAGACGCCAACAAAATAGTCTAGCAGAGGTCCAGATAAGGAGGGGATATTCAGCTCTTTTCCCCACAATTTCTCTCTTTATATTAAAGCAAACCCTATGTTGTGGGTACTCAAAAGAATCGTCTCGCTGAGACGATTCTTTTGAGTACCCACAACATGGGGTTTGAGGGTCAAATATGGATTTTAGAACATGCAAAACATCCCTTATCTAGAGCTCTGGTCTTGGAGGTCGCTGGGTTGATCCTCGCATCATTCATACCAAAGAATACTTGGTGCTCAGGATAGTGGAGTTAGCATTACGACTTGCTTGCTGGTGTCAGGATAAATGGACCAGTATATTTAGTACTGGTAACTTACCCAGGAAATGATACAAGGGGTGATCCAAAAGTGATAGAACTTTCTTAAGTCAACTTTTATATTAGTTAATACACATTGATGAAATCCACACCATATGTATATTTGTTTTTTTGCTGTGCTTTATGGCAACTAGATAATTTTTATATTGTCACCAGTTTAGTTGTTAAGCATTGTTATAGAAATGACTGGAGTATAACTGAAACAATGGTGAAAGCAGCATAAAACACCGTGCAATCAAACAAGCCTATCAGGGCTCTAGATAAGCTATGTTTTTGCATGTTCTCAAATTGTCATGTGACTCTTTAATCCTATGTTGTGGGTACTCAAAAGAATCGTCTCAGTGAGACGATTCTTTTGAGTACCTACATCATAGGGACTAGTTGGATAATAAGGGAGATATTGTGAGGAAAAGAGCTGAATAACCCTCTTTATCTGAACCTCTGGCCACTGTTAAGTCTTTTTAAAAATACAAACCATATGCTGATGTTTAAAATGTATATCCTTTCTACTTTCAGTATCACCATTGCGGAACTCGTCAAACGAACCCAAGTCCGCCCCTCCAGGTGGCTCCAAGTTATCGCCCTTCCAGAACTTTCACAATGATCATACTCATGCAATCATCTACAGGCCAGATAGTCCTAGCACCGTCAAGGTAAGGGGATAGTTTATAGCTCTATAGATAACACTTTCCCTCACACAGACGCTTTCTGACAGCTCTGCTGCAGATAGCTTTTGAAAACATTGTGGCAAAAGGAGAAATTGCTCGTTTTGAGCAATTTCTTCTTTTGTCACTGTTTTCAAAAAGCTGTTGGCTGCAGAGGCGTCAGAAAGCGTCTATATAAGGGAAAGGGTTAAGCTTCAATCAAATGATTAAGTTGTCTGTATAGGGAAAGGGTTGATAAGACATGACTTGTATCATATCTGCTTTATTTCAATTAATCAAGTTTTCACTATGGCCATATAAGGCAAAACAGCCCGGCCCCCCCCCGTCAGCCACAATCCTAGACCAATCAACAATTGGCTTGAAAGATTCAACCAAGGAATATTTCTACAAAATTATTTGTAAATTAACGACATACTTTCGAATGTTTTTAACCATATTCAATAATAATACTTTCATATTCAGTTTTTAGCTCACCTGTGCACAAAATACTTAAGGTGAACTATTGTGATCGCATTTTGTCTGTTGTCTGTCCGTCTTGTGACACACTCTACAGGCAATATTTAACATCCAATCTTCTTGAGATATTATCAGAACATACATCTCCATCAACTCTTTGGCTAAGTTCGAAACTGGGTCATGTGAGGTCAATAATTAGGTTAGAAGGTCGAATTGAAGGCAAATCTTGTTAAAACTCTGAAGTCCTTAGACTCACCATGAGCACTTTGTGCTCATTTTGAGTCTTTCTGATCGCTTTTTGTTCATCGTCCGTTGTCAACAATTTGCTTGTTGACACTCTGGAGGCAACTTTTATCATCCAATTTTCATGAAACTTATTCAGTTTGTTTATCTTGCTGATTTCTAGGCCAAGTTTGAATATGGGTCATGTTTGGTCAGAAACTAGGTCACAAGGTCAAATTGAAGGAAAATCTTGTTAACACTGTTGAGGCCGCATTTTTAATTTGAGCATGTTGAAACTTTGTCAGAAGGGAACACTACAACATCGAGGTGGTTAACATCAAAAGTAAGCCTGGAATTGTTTTTGGAATCATTTAGGGTCAAGGTCATTGTTTCTAAAAATAGATAAACTGTGTCATGGTCACCATTGACAATCAGATTTTGTGATAAAATTGTATTTTTTGTTAGATATTTTCTACATTTTATATTTAATTTCAGTTCAACTTGGATGGTGAAATGGAAAGAATGGAGATTGAAGATTTAGGTATGTTATCTTGACCCTTTCCTACATACAACACATCTGCAGCAGACCACTTAATACTATGGTTAACCTCTATAAATGAAAGTTTTATTGTTGAACAGCGATGAAAACATTGTGGCAAAGGAAGAGGTTACTCATCATGATAATAAATAAGTTCTTCTCATTTGCTGAGAATGTAGGAACCAGAGGACATAATCTGAAACTTCATCAGAAACAAGCTAAGAAAAAGGGAGACGAAGAAATGCATTTGGGATTAGAGCAATTTCAACTTGGTTGAAGTTATTACTTACCAGAAGAACTAGTAAACAGCACTAAGTTGCTAACCTTCAAAACAAATCTTGATGAACTTGGGAAACCCAGCCGCTTTGATCTAACATCAGTATATTAATTTAATATGGAACAAAACCAGAAGTGGAGACATTACATTGGAGTAGACGATAGGGATTCTTTTAGCCTTCGGGGCTATATAATTACCCTTACAGACTAAGTAAGACTAAGTAAATGATCAATTTCTCCTTTTGCCATAATGTTTTCAAAAGTTGACTGCTGCAGAGGCGTCTATATGTGGGAAATGGTTAAAACCCATTTACTTCCATCAATACCTTTTTAACACTCTGACAAACGACAAATCTGCAGCAGAAGATTAAAAAAACATCTTTGTAACAATAGAGAATATCTCTATTAACCCTTTCCCTCATATAGACGCTTTCTGACGCCTCTGCAGCAGACAGCTTTTTGAAAACATATTGACAAAAGAAGAAATTGCACAAAACGTGCAATTTCTTCTTTTGACACAATGTTTTCCATTTTTTGTCAAAATACGTTCAAAGTCGTCTGCTGCAGAATTGTTGTATGGGGGAATGGGTTAATGAAAGTGCTATTATGCAGATTTCACTGCCTGTCAGGAACTCTGAAAAGTTTAAGGAATTTTAAGTTTTTCCTAATGGCATGGTGGTGGACATCTATTACTTAAAAGAATTATCTCCCATAACAGTGCTGGTATCTTGAATGTATCGTTTGTCAACATTTTATATGTCTTATACCTTATATATGTCATATATATGCTATTATGCAGATTTCACTGCCTGTCAGAAACTCTGAAAATTTAAAGGAATTTAAATCAACTTTTTTTTTTCTAATGGCATGGTGGTGGACATCTATTACTTAAACAAATTATCTCCCATAACACTGCTGGTATCTTGAATGTATCATTTGTCAACATAAATATGTGTCTTATACCTTGTATATAATATATATGTAAATATTTGTAAATATTTTAACAGAGGCCCACAGGGAAGTGGTCTTTACCAACTGTGCAGCCTTTATAAATAAAGTCTTTATTATTATTATTATTGAATAAAGTTGTCTGTCTAGCAAAAGGGGTATTGCCCATTATTAGCCGTTTCTTCTTTTGCCAAATTGTTTTCAAAATTTGTCTACTGTAGATGCACTGTAAATTGTCTGCATATGAGAAATGGCCTTCTTAATTCAATCCATAATTCTGAATCCTAGCTCAGGCAATATTCCTTCTGATCCGTGATTAAACGTCATTGTAACCTGTGTTTATCCTCAAAAAGATTTTATAGAACTGTTTAAATTTCTATTATTTCAGATGAGAATGAAGATCAAGTGTTTGCAAAGTTTATGCGAGCTCACAAGTGTTACGACCTCATCCCTACAAGTGCCAAACTTGTCATATTCGATACACAGCTGAATGTAAGTATAAACAATCTCATGGCCCTTTTCTCACATACAGCTTATCTTCAGCAGAGGACTTTGAAACCGTCTAGGCTAAAGTTTGTTACATCTCTTTTGAAAGAATACATATGACTAGAATATACTGAGTTTTTCCACCAATATCTCTCTTATGACTCAACAAAACCCTATGTTGTGGGTACTCAAAAGAATCATCTCAGTGAGAGTGTCTAATAAAGATTTTTGAATGTCAAATAGGCATCTGATCTAGAGCTCTGATAAATACGTACAAATTGCTTATTCAGTGATCTTTTTGTGATTGCGTCAAAAAACATCAAGTCATAATGATATCCCCGTAATCTTGAGGGAAGTCCCTACTTTCATTGATCAAACCCAGGTCTCATACTCTCTGGAAGTAGTCGCTTAACCCTTTCCCTCATACGACAATTCTGAAGTAGACGACTTTAAACATATCTTGTCAAAAAATAGAAAATCTATAATTGAATAACATATGACTAAAAGTGGAAAACATTGTGGCAAAAGGAGAAATTGCTCGTTTTGAGCAATTTCTTCTTTTGTCACCATGTTTTCAAAAAGACGTCTACTGCAGAGGCGTCAGAAAGTGTCTATATGAGGAAAAGGGTTAACTACCCACCAGCGAGGCAATATCGACCATTCACGATTATTGTTGATGTGCCTAATCGGATTCAACTGTACATTATTATGCAATTGAAAGTCTCTTGGACTGATTGGCAAACTATGCATATCCAGATTAGACCAATTTGATCTGCAGGTTAATCTGTAATTAAACCATTTACCTCATACAGACGCATTATGATGCCTCTCTGAAGCAGATGACTTTTTCAAAACATTGTGGCAAAAGGTGAAATTGCTCAAAACGAGCAATTTCTTCTTTTATCACAATGTTTTTTATATCTGTTCAATAATTATACTTTCTTTTGCAAAGAGTTTTCATATTTTCTCAAAGATGTTTTCAAAGTCGTCAGCTGCAGATTTATTGTATGTGGGAAAGGGTTAAACCATTTTGCATTGACCCCCCTCAAAATGCTCTTCAGTTGTTTTCCTGGAGCTCACTCAAAATGATGCTTTCCCACCTGCAGACACATTTTGACACAATAACAGCAATGACGACTTGAAATCATTGTGGCCAAAGGTGAAATTGCTCATGATGAGCAATTTCTCCTTTGGCCACAATGTTTTCAACTTCATTTAACAATTAAGCTATCTTTTAGGGAGATTTTTCTGGTTTTTGCTACAATGTTTTCAAAGTCATCTGCAGCAGATTTGCTGAATGTGGGAAAGGAATAAGATGTACCATACATGCAAAAGAAATAAATGATGAAGATAATTGTTTTCTCAAGCAGTTTAACTTTTTCCCTCATATAGACGCTTTCTGACGCCTCTGCAGCAGACGGCTTTTTGAAAACATAGTGTCAAAATTTTGCCACAATGTTTTCCACTTATAGTCATAGGTTATCCATTCAATTATAGATCTTTTGATAAAATATGTTCAAAGTCGTCTGTTGCAGAATTGTTGTATGAGGGAAAGGGTCAACTCTTTTCCCACATACAGATTACTTAATTGAAATTTAGTCAAAAATATTGAACATATCTATAATTGAAAGCATAATCAATGAAAAGAAAAGAAACATAGTGGCAAAAGAAGAAAATGCTCATTTTTAGCAATTTCTCCTTTTGCCACTATGTTTTCAAATTTCATCGGCTGCAGATGCATGTAAATGCAAGTGTTAACCCTTTCCCACATGCCGATTCATTTTGAAACATTTGCAGCAGACAACTTTTGAAATCACTGTGACAAGAGGAGAAATTGCTCATAATGAGCAATTTCTCCTTTTCTCACAATGTTTTCAACTCTGCTGAATGATTTTACTTTCATTTGTAGTTATTTGTTATAGTTTTGCCTTGACGTTTTCAAAGTCATCTGCTGTAAAACTTCTTGTATGTGGGAAATGTTTAATCTAAAAGTTTATGAAATCCAGTTCCAAATAATTCCGCCTACAGTAGACTTGTTTTTGCCAAGTGTTGTAAATATGTCGGCAAGTTGGCAGTCTTGTGTATCATTCAATTATTGGGTTTGAATTGAAATGTGGAATTAAGGCCTGGCATTAAGGAAGAAAGAATTTGGAATTATACTTTGGTATGATTGATATGCATGGTTGTGACGGTATTTCTCAACCAAGTTCTTTTTTGGCCCTCCCTTTCCTGTATCAATTATTTTCTATTTTTTGTATTTAGAAAAAAAGTTATTTTCTTACAAAGTATTATTTGAAAGAGAGGAATTGTGGAAATAGAGTGGGAGGGGAATAATTACATAGAACAGGCAATTATTTCCCATCCCACTACAAACATCTAGAGATTGGTCCTAAGAGTGTGTAACGGATTACAAAGGAAAAGTAGCCAGTTGCCTGGGAATATAGTTTGTGTGGAGTACTGGTGTGAGAAAGCCATGGAACACACGTGGGTAGGATAACTGTCCACTGTGAAATGAAAAATTGTTTAAAATGGCGTTTTAACTTAATCAATTAATTAATGAAGCCATCTGTAATTATCAACATTTAGAACGCCACATGATTGCAACTTTAACCCTTTCCCTCAAGACGTTTTCTGACGCCTCTGAGCAGGCGGCTTTTTGAAAACATAGTGATAAAAGAAGAATTTGCTCAAAACGAGCAATTTCTCCTTTTGCCACAATGTTTTCCATTTTTAGCTCACCAGAGCACGTAGTGCTCAAGGTGAGTTATTGTGATCGCCTTTTGTCCGTCGTTCGTCGTCAACATTTGCTTGTTACTACACTAGAGGCAACATTTTGCATCCAATCTTTATAAAAGTTTATCAGAACATATATCTCGATCAACTCTAGGCCAAGTTCGAAACTGGGTCATGTGGGGTCAAAAGCTAGGTCACTAGGTCAAATTTAAGGAAAATCTTGTTAACACTCCTGAAGCCGCATTTTTGGCTTGAGCATGTTGAAACTTTGTCAGAATGTTTGTCTTAGTGATATCTAGGCCAAGTTTGAAAATAGGTCATGTCGGGTCAAAAACTAGGTCACTAGGTCAAATTGAAAAAACATCTTGTTAACACTCTAGAAGCCGCATTTTCGGCTTGAGCATGTTGAAACTTTGTCAGAATGTTTGTCATAGTGATATCTAGGTCAAGTTCGAATATAGGTCATGTCGGGTCAAAAACTAGGTCACTAGGCCAAATTGAAGGAAAATCTTGTTAACACTCTGGAAGCCACATTTTAAGCTTGAGCATGTTGAAACTTTGTCAGAAAGTTTGTCTTGATGATATCTAGGCCAAGTTCGAATATAGGTCATGTCGGGTCAAAAACTAGGTCACTAGGCCAAATTGAAAGAAAATCTTGTTAACACTCTGGAAGCCACATTTTTAATTTGAGCATGTTGAAACTTTGTCAGAAAGTTTGTCTTGATGATATCTAGGCCAAGTTCGAATATGGGTCATGTCCGGTCAAAAACTAGGTCACTAGGCCAAATTGAAGGAAAATCTTGTTAACACCCTGGAAGCCACATTTTTGGCTTGAGCATGTTGAAACTTTGTCAAAATGTTTGTCTTGATGATATCTAGGCTAAGTTCGAATATAGTTCATGTCCGGTCAAAAACTAGGTCACTAGGCCAAATTGAAGGAAAATCTTGTTAACACTCTGGAAGCCACATTTTAAACTTGAGCATGTTGAAACTTTGTCAGAAAGTTTGTCTTGATGATATCTAGGCAAGTTCGAATATAGGTCATGTTGGGTCAAAAACTAGGTCACTAGGCCAAATTGAAGGAAAATCTTGTTAACACCCTGGAAGCCACATTTTAAACTTGAGCATGTTGAAACTTTGTCAGAAAGTTTGTCTTGATGATATCTAGGCCAAGTTCGAATATGGGTCATGTCCGGTCAAAAACTAGGTCACTAGACCAAATTTAAGGGAAATCTTGTTAACACTCTGGAAGCCACATGTTTGGCTTGAGCATGAGAGAGTTATGTCTTAAATAGCCCATTCTCAGGTGAGCGATTCCAGGGTCTCATGGCCCTCTTGTTAGTCATAGGTTATCCATTGAATTATAGAGATTTTCTATTTTTTGTCAAAATATGTTCAAAGTCGTCTGCTGCAGAATTGTCGTAGGAGGGAAAGGGTTATGTTGATAAAAAAATTTGCAGCAGATGACAGATTGTTTTTATATAGGTTTTACGCTGTTATAAACATTTTCTCTGTGTTATATTATCATGGTAACAGTTCACTTAATTATTCTGACATCTCTGCAGCTGAAGACTTTCAAAAACATTATGACAAATGGAGAAATTGCCCAATACAAGCAATTTCACCTTTTGCCACTATGGATTTAACTTTTGTTAGTAATATATACTTTCATTTATAGAGATTTTCCATATTTTTGCATGTTTGTTTTCAAAGTCATCTGCTGCAGATTTGTTGTATGTGGGAAAGGGTTAAGAATATGAAAAACATCCCTGTATCTTAACCCTTTCCCTCATATAGACGCTTTCTGACGCCTCTGCAGCAGACGGCTTTTTGAAAACATAGTAAACAAAACGTGCAATTTCTCCTTTTGTCACAATGTCACAATGTTTTCCACTTTTAGTTTATTTGACAAAATATGTTAAAGTCGTCTGCTGCATAATTGCCGTATGAGGGAAAGGGTTAAAGAACCGTGCAATAAAAGGTAGACAGTTCAATTAGATTAGAATGTGGTTAAACATTGATTTTGTGATTCTTGGAAACATAATCAATAGAAAGTTAAATAATTGTCTATTTCTGGGTGTGCCCTTGTTGAAATCAGTACTTTATCCTTTCTCACATCAATTTCTTTTTACAATCTCTGAATTGAAGATGCCAAAGAAATGTTGTGTAATTTTGCCTTCTTTCTTACAATGAAGTTGTTTGCAGCTGGGATGGCAAATTAATTTTTGTTTACATGCATACAGTAATGAGTTAAATTAACAAAAAACTTCCTAAAAATGAAACGGTCTATTTCGGGACGTCTTTCCAAACCCGGGAACTGCTTTAAAAGTCATCAATGTCTGTTCCAGAGAAAGGAATAAGAACGGATCGATCTATGATATATATTTCAGGTGAAGAAAGCATTTTTTGCCCTCGTGTATAACGGAGTTCGAGCTGCCCCTCTGTGGAACAGTTCAAAACAAGACTATGAAGGTTGGTATTACATTGGAGTTCAGATTGTTAACCCTTAATGCCGAGCCCCGGTATCTCAGTCGGTAGCAACGCGGGCTGTCAATCCAGGGGTTGTGAGTTTGAATACCAGCTTGGTCAACATTCTTTCCGACGTTTGACAAAAGTCACTGACATGCGTCATTCGTCTTTCACCAATGGGCTGTTTAACAGTCTATGTGGAAAAGCAGCCAGTTGCTTGGAATGTATGTTGTGTGGTGTACTGGTGTGGGAAAACCAGGAAACGCATGAGTAGGTGAACTGGTCACCGTGATATGACTGAACAATTGTTGAAAACGACGTTAAACCCTAATCAATCAATCAATGCAACAGACGACTTTGAAGACATTTAGTACAAAATATGGAAATTATCTATAAATGAAGGTACAGTAACTGGAAAAAGTTGAAAACATTTTGGCAAATGGAGAAATTGCTCAAAACGAGCAATTTCTCTTTTTACCAACATGTTTTTAAAAGTCGTCTGCCGCAGAGGTATCAGAAAGCGTCTATATGAGGTAAAAGGTTAAAACATGCTATTACTAAGTACTGTCATCTGCTTTTGAAAACTTCTGAAGTAAAAAAAGCAGCATGTGATAATGTGGAAGTATGATTTTGAATGAGTTGAGAATATTGCTAAAAAAAAGAGCAATGCAGACTTCTTTTCCAAGAATAAATTTACGACTGTTGCAGAAGCATCTACAGTTGTCTGCAAGTATGTTTATTTATTGAATAAAGTTGAAACCATTGTGCCAAAATGAGAAATTGCTTAAGTTCTCCTTCTCTTCTCTTTATAGGATAGTTAAATTATGAAAAGGAGTTTCTCATTTTTAGCTCGACTTATACTAGTCGCCTTAGCGTCGGTGTTGGTGTCACACCTTGGTTAAGTTTTCTGTACCACCCACAAAAGTTTTGTTTTATTGGCAATCACAAAAAAGTGCTGACCTCCAACAGCTCTTGTTTGGCAATCTTTTCAAAAGTCGTCTGCAAGTGGAAGAGAGAATATTATAAATGTTTTCAATTTGATAATTTTCCTTGAAGACTCGGAGACCGCAGGTGTGTCTGGTCCGGATTAATGACAAAACCCACAGTCAATCTCTTTTGTGTCCTTTGAGTGGTTTTAATTTCCGAACCTGCTGGGTTTTTCTGACATTCTAACTTTTCAAGGAGTTCACAAATTCCCTCATATAGACGCTTTCTGAGGCCTCTGCAGCAGACGGCTTTTTGAAAACATAGTGACAAAAACAGAAATTGCACAAAACGTGCAATTTCTCCTTTTGCCACAATGTTTTCCACTTTTTGACATAGGTTATCCATTCAACTATGGAGATTTTCTATGTTTTGACAAAATAAGTTCAAAGTCGTCTGCTGCAGAATTGTCGTATGAGGGAAAGGGTTAACCAATTCCCACTTTCAGAAGCATGTTGACACCAGATACTTATCAATGACAGCAGGCTGCAGGAAGATTTTCAAATTTCTTGAAATTTTTGGTCTCTTGAAATTCTCATAGGAATTTGTCTGAAAAATCAGATGAATTTCGAGTATATTGTGGCCTTTACCCCTTTCCCTCATATAAACGCTTTCTGATGCTTCTGCAGCAGACGGCTTTTTGAAAATATAGTGACAAAAGAAGAAATTGCTCAAAACGAGCAATTTCTCCTTTTGCCACAAGGTTTACCATTATTCTATTTTTTGACAAAATATGTTCAAAGTCGTCTGCTGCAGAATTGTCGTATGAGGGAAAGGGGTTACCAACAGCTACAGATGTAAATCTACAGCAGACGATAATTTTATTTTCCCTTATAGAGATTTTCAAATGTTTTAAAATTCGTCTGCTGCAGATAATGGGAAAAGGATAAATTTCTTGCGTCTTGAGATTCACAAAGGAGTTTGTCTGAAAACTTAAGCATTTTGGGCATGATGAGCAATTTCTCATTTAACTGCAATGATTTCTCTGAAATTGGTCATATAATTACTGGAATAAAGCATTGGTAATTATGGATTTTAGTCTGAAATTGTGGGAATTGTGCAAATTAAATTAGTAGACGTCTCACCAATATATAGGTTCTGACACGGCACTTTCCTATACGGAAGTTTCATGGAAATTCTGCCTTTCATACTTATATACAAGTTAATTAAATCCTTTCCCTCATATAGACACATCTGCAGCAGACGGCTTTTTAGCTCACCTGAGCTTTGCTCAAGGTGAGTTATTGTGATCGCCTTTTGTCCGTCGTCCGTCGTCCGTCGTCCGTCAACTTCTTCTCCTCAGTAACCAGTGGGTCAATTTGGATGAAACTTCACAGAAAGCATCCTCTCAATGACCTCACCAGAATTCCTTCAAATTTTTGGGATCCATGCAAAATTCTGGTTTCCATGGCAACGAAACCGAAAAAACTTCAAAATTCTTCTTCTCCCGAATTGGTTGGCAGATTTTCAAATAATTTTGTAGAAATGTTCCTTGGATGACCCTCTATCAGATTCCTTCAAGCCGTGTTGATTGGTCGAAAAACATGGCCGCCAGGGGGGGGCGGGGCTATTTTGCCTTATATGGCTATAGTGAAAACTTAAAAAATCTTCTCCTCCGAAAGTGTAAGGCCGATTTTAAAATAATTTTGTAGAATTGTTCCTTGGGTGACCCTCTATCAGATTCCTTCAAGCCATGTTGATTGGTCGAAAAACATGGCCGCCAGGGGGGGCGGGGCTATTTTGCCTTATATGGCTATAGTGCAAACTTAAAAAATCTTCTCCTCCAAAAGAGTCAGGCTGATTTTCAAATAATTTTGTAGAAATGTTCCTTGGGTGATCCTCTATCAGATTCCTTCAAGCCATGTTGATTGGTCAAAAAACATGGCCGCCAGGGGGCGGGGCTATTTTGCCTTTTATGGCTGTAATGAAAACTTAAAAAATCTTCTCCTCCATAAGTGTCAGGCCGATTTTCAAATAATTTTGTAGAAATGTTCCTTGGGTGACCCTCTATCAGACTCCTTCAAGCAATGTTGATTGGTCGAAAAACATGGCCGCCAGGGGGCGGGGGCTATTTTGCCTTATATTGCCAAAGTCAAAACTTAAAAAATCTTCAACATCTTCTCCTCAGTAACCAGTGGGTCAATTGGGATGAAACTTCACAGAAAGCATCCTCTTAATGACCTCACCAGAATTCCTTCAAATTTGAGGGATCCATGCAGAATTCTGGTTTCCATGGCAACTAAACGAAAAAAACTTCAAAATTCTTCTTCTCCCAAACTGGTTGGCAGATTTTCAAATAATTTTGTAGAAATGTTCCTTGGGTGACTCTCCATCGGATTCCTTCAAGCCATGTTGATTGGTCGAAAAACATGACCGCCAGGGGCGGGGGGGGGGGGCAGGGCTATTTTGCCTTATATGGCTATAGTGCAAACTTAAAAAATCTTCTTCTCCAAATGTGTCGGCCCGATTTTCAAATATTTTTGTAGAAATGTTCCTTGGATGACCCACTTTCAGATTCCTTCAAGCCATGTTGATTAGTCATAAAACATGGCCGCCAGTAGGCAGGGCTATTTTGCATTATATGGCTATAGTGAAAACTTAAAAAATCTTCTCCTCCAAAAGTATCTGGCCGATTTTCAAATAATTTTGTAGAAATGTTCCTAGGGTGACACTCTATCAGATTCCTTCTAGCCAAGTTGATTGGTCGGAAACTATGGCTGCCATGGGGCGAGGCTTATATAGCTAAAGTGAAAAAAAAATAAAAAATCAGGTGAGCGATTCAAGGGCCATCATGGCCCTCTTGTTTGAAAACATAGTGACAAAAGAAGAAATTGCTCAGAACGAGCAATTTCTCCTTTTGCCACAATGTTTTCCACTTTTAGTCATAGGTTATCCATTCAATTAGAGATTTTCTATTTTTAGCTCCACTGGCTGAAAGCCAGTCGAGCTTATGTCATGGCGAATTGTCCGTCGTGCGTGCGTGCGTGCGTGCGTTAACTTTTTCCTTTAAACAACTTCTTCTCACTAACCACTTGGCCAATTTGGTTGAAACTTCATAGGAAGCATCCTCTCAATGTCCTCTCTTCAATTCCTTCAATTTCTTTTGATCCATCCATAATTCTGGTTTCCATGGCAACCAAAAGAAAAAAATAGTGAAAAACTTAAAAAATCTTCTTCTCTGAAAGTGTCAGGCCGATTTTCAAATAATTTTGTAGAAATGTTCCTTGGGTGACCCTTTATTAGATTCCTTCAAGAAATGTTGATTGGTCGAAAAACATGGTTGCCAGAGGGTGGGGCTATTTTGCCTTATATGACCATAGTGAAAACTTAAAAAATCTTCTTCTCTGAAAGTGTTAAGCAGATTTTCAAATAATTTTGTAGAAATGTTCCTTGGGTGACCCTCTATCAGATTCCTTCAAGCCATGTTGATTGGTAAAAAAACATGGCCGCCGGAGGGCGGGGCTATTTTGCCTTATACGGCTAAAGAGAGAATTAAAAAAATCTTCTCCTCCGAAAGTGTAAGGCTGATTTTTAATTAATTTTGTAGAAATGTTTCTTGGGTGACCCTTTATTAGATTCCTTCAAGAAATGTTGATTGGTCGAAAAACATGGTCGCCAGAGGGCGGGGCTATTTTGCCTTATATGACCATAGTGAAAACTTAAAAAATCTTCTTCTCTGAAAGTGTTGAGCAGATTTTCAAATAATTTTGTAGAAATGTTCCTTGGGTGACCCTCTATCAGATTCCTTCAAGCCATGTTGATTTGTAAAAAAACATGGCCGCCAGAGGGCGGGGCTATTTTGCCTTATACGGCTAAAGAGAGAACTTAAAAAATCTTCTCCGACGAAAGTGTCAGGCTGATTTTCAAATAATTTTGTAGAAATGTTCTTTGGGTGACCCTTTATTAGATTCCTTCAAGAAATGTTGATTGGTGGAAAAACATGGCCGCCAGGGTCGGGGCTATTTTGCCTTATATAGCTATAGTGTAAACTTAAAAAATCTTCTTCTTCGAAAGTGTTCAGCCGATTTTCAAATAATTTTGTAGAAATGTTCATTGGGTGACCCTCTATCAGATTCCTTCAAGCCATGTTGATTGGTCGAAAAATATGGCCGCCAGAGGGCGGGGCTATTTTGCTCTATATGACCATAGTGAAAATTTAAAAAATCTTCTCCGAAAGTGTTGAGCAGATTTTCAAATAATTTTGTAGAAATGTTCTTTGGGTGACCCTCTATCAGATTCCTTCAAGCCATGTTGATTGGTTGAAAAATATGGCCGCCATGGGGTGGGGCTATTTTGCCTTATATGGCTATGGTGAAAACTTAAAATATCCTCTCCTCCGAAAGTGTCAGGCCGATTTTCAAATAATTTTGCAGAAACATTCCTTGGGTGACACTCTACAAGATTCCTTTAAGCCATGGTGGTTGGTAAAAATATGGCCACTAGGGGGCAGGGCTGTTTGGAGATTTGATTTTTGCCTTATGGCCGTGGAGCGATACTGGCCCTCTTGGGCCTCTTGTTTGACAAGATATGTTCAATGCCGTCTGCTGCAGAATTGTCGTATGAGGGAAAGGGTTAACCATTTCCCACATACATCAAATCTGTGGCAGACGACTTTGAAAACGTCTGGGCAAAAATATGAAAATTCTCTTTTAATGAAGGTATGGATGAAAACATTGTGACAAAAGGTGAAATTAATCATCATGAGCAATTTCTCCTTTTGCGGAGGAATCTGCTGTGGTCGAGTGGTTAGCGTCGGGGATTTCGAAACCGGCTGTCCCGGGTTCGATCCCCAGTAGCGGCACTACGGTCATGGTGGAGTGCCCTTGGGCAAGGCACATTTTCTAGCCTAGTACTGGTTTGTTTACCCAGGGATCATGAATAAATTTAATTGCGCGCTTAATGACCTTACCTGTCGATGCACCATAAAACAATATACATTCATTCTCCTTTTGCGACAATATTTTTAAAAGCTGTCCGCTGCAGAGGCAGAAAAGCGTCTGTATATGGGAAAGGGTTAAACTAGGGAATGTCTGGAAATCTTAATGTTGCAATCACTTCCAAGTTACCCCGAAATTGCTAAGAACTTTCTGTCCGAAAGAATACAATATATATGGGCTATAATTTTGATACAGCATTTAAAACATTGCTGGGAAAAGAGAAAATTGCTGCAGATTCTTTAAATGTGGAAAAGGGTTTAACCCTTTCCCACATATAGACGCTTTCGGACGCCTCTGCAGCAGACGACATTTGAGAACATTGTGACAAAAAGAGAAATTGCTCAAAACGAGCAATTTCTCCTTTTGCCACAATGTTTTCAACTCGGTTCAGCAATAACCCCTTTTATTTATGGAGATCTTTCAAGGTTTTGCAAAATCTTTGAAAATCCGTCTGCTGCAGATTTGTGATACGTGAAAAAGGGTTTAAAATTTGTAGTATGTGGAAATGGATTTAACCGTGATATTACATGGGTTTCCGCCTTCTCTTTTCAGGTATGCTGACCATTACGGACTTCATCTCAATCCTGCATCAATACTACAAATCTCCTCACGTAAGTTTCGAAGCCGACAAAAACTTGTTTCGTTATTTGAGCATCATTCTCATCATTTTGTCAATTGTCGTGCAGCGATAATGCAGTCGTTAACCCTTTCCCTCATATAGACGCTTTCTGACGCCTCTGCAGCAGACAACGACTTTTTGAAAACATAGTAACAAAAGAAGATATTGCTCAAAACAAGCAATTTCTCCTTTTGCCACAATGTTTTCCACTTTTAGTCATAGGTTATCCACTCAGTTATAGAAAGTCATTGCGACATGCGTCATTTGTCTTCCTCCAATGGGCTAAGTCTATGTGGAAAAGCAGCCAGTTGCTTGGAAAGATTGTTGTGTGGAGTACTGGTGTGAGAAACCAGGAAACACGAGTAGGTGAACTGGCCGCCGTGATATGACTGAGAAATTGTTAAAAACGGCTTTAAATCCCAATCAATCAACCATTCAGTGATAGAGATTTTCTATTTTTTGACAAAATATGTTCAAAGTCGTCTGCTGCAGAAATGTCGTATAAAGGAAAGGACAAAAGCTATCAATCTAGGGGATGTCATTTGGAACAATAATAAAACATGTACTATCGTTTATAGAGATTTTCAATATTTTTGCATAAATGTGTTCAAAGTCATTTGCTTCAGATTTATTGTATGTGGGAAAGGGTTAATAACATTTATAGTAATTTCAAAGACTTCATTTCAGTCTTTGTAATTCTTGTGTTATAAATAAAGGGCGAATAATTGACCAATTAGTGTTCCCATACACAGACTTATTTTATAGCACCTGCACCAGAAGACTTGAAAACATTGACCATTTCCCACATATACATGTAGATTCTTTCTGATATCCCTGCATCAGACAACTTTTGAAAACACTGTGGCAAAAGGAGAAATTGCTCATGATGAGCAATTTCACTAATTACACTTGCATTTATAGAGATATTCCGTATATTAATATTGATGTTTTCAAAGTCGTTTGCTACAGATTTGGTGTATGTGGGAAAGGGTGACGACTTTGAACATATTTTGTCGAAAAATGGATAATCTCTATAAATGAATGGATAACCTATGACTAAAAGTGGAAAACATTGTGGCAAAAGGATAAATTGCAGGTTTTGTGCAATTTCTTCTTTTGTTACTATGTTTTCAAAAATCCGTCTGCTGCAGAGGCGTCAGAAAGCGTCTATATGAGGGAAAGGGTTAAAGTATTTTAAGCTTGTCTGTATTTCGAAGAAAAAAAGTCGGGCTAATGTTATACCCTTGGTGCCGTCACACAACTTTTACCGAACCTCATGTCTGAAAAACAATTCAACATTCTCAAATGAAACTTTGTACACATGTTCCTAGGAACAATATGCATGTATATACCAAGTCACATTATTCTGGCTTTAAAAATTATTCAGTTATGCCCCTTTTTCATCTTATAAAATAACAGGCAAGCGTTGGTGTTCGCTCCGTGGCGCTTTTGTTGCATAGATGTCTTTAAAGTCAGGGCTGCAGATTTATTTAATGTAGAAAAGGGTTTACCCTTTCCCTCATACGACAATTCTGCAGCAGACGACTGTGAACATATTTTGTCAAACAATGGAAAATCTCTATAATTGAATGGATAACCTATGACTGAAAGTGCAAAACATAGTGGCAAAAGGAGAACTTGCTTGTTTTGAGCAATTTCTTCTTTTGTCACTATGTTTTCAAAAAGCTGTCTGCTGCAGAGGCTTCAGAAAGCGTCTTTATGAGGGAAAGGGAAAGGGTTAACCTTGCTTAAATTATATATTTTTCAGGAGAAGATGGATGAACTTGAGGAACATAATATTGCAAAATGGAGAGGTAAGAGAGCTGATACCAGCTGTTTACTTTACATGCGTTAGAATAGACTGCTATAGGTGGTGTAAACTTGGTAAATCGTCTGCCTCAGGTGTTGGAGGTCGCGGGTTCGATTGCCGGCCGGGTCATACATACCAAATACTTAAAAAATGGTAGTAATGGCTGCCCTCGTTGATGCTCAGGGTTGCGTGGTTCCCATTACGACTGACTGGCTGGTGTCAAGATAAATGGACCAGTAGTGCTGGTAACTTAATAGGTGTTCTGTTGTGATGATATAACTGCAATACTATGGAAACAACGTAAAATTCAGATAAAACTTCTGATGTAGGGATGAAAATATTGTGGGAAAATGCAATCTGATGCATAGGCGTGTAAAGTTGTTTATGTATCGGGAAAAGGATCAACCCTTTCATACATACTAATCTGTAGCAGACTACTTTGAAAAAATATATTAAGACAAACATGGAATTTCTCTATAAAGGAAGGTACAATTACTCAATAAAGCAGACAACATATTGGCAAAAAGGAGAAATTACTTGTTATCGACAATTTCTCCGTTTGCCATAATGTTTTCAAATGTTGTCTTCTGAAGATGCATCAAACTGTGTCTACAAGTGGGAAAGGGTTAAAGATCCAAGTAAAACAAATATTCGATACAGGAATGGGGATCAGGAAAAGGGTTAAACTTGCTCAGAGAAGTTTCAGCAGTTACAGGTCTGATGACAACAATTTGAGTCAAGGCAACAAATATACACAGAATCTGTAAATAAATTTCTTTAGAAGTAATCTTTCACAAGATTGTTTCTTATATATTGAGGTCTGACCGCAATAAATCAAGATTTGTAATGAGGATCCCTTTTTAGTAACATTGGTGGAAATTAATGAAATGAAAGTCGGTATTGAATAATTTACTCCTTCCAACATACAAGAAACCTCCAGCAGGCAACATTGAAAACATAAAGGTAAAAACAGGAAAATTGCTATGAATGAAAGAATAATTATTAGATTGATTTGAAAACATCTCGTATTTGTATGACAGGGATGATTAATGGAAATCAATTATTGGATAAAAAAACCTTTCTCACAAATAGACGCATCTGCAGCAGAAACCTTTGATATCATTTTGGCAAAAGAATAAATAAGCAATTTCTTCTTTTGCCACAATTTATTAAACTCTATTCCACATACAACAAATCTGCAGCAGATGACTTTGAAAACATGATGACAAAAACCGGCAAAATCTCCATAAAAGATGTTATTTGTTAGATAAAGTTGAAAACATTGTGGCCAAAGGAGAAATTGCTCATCATGAGCAATTTCACCTTTGGCCACAATGTTTTCAGAATTCGTCTGCTGCTATTGCGTCAAAATGTGTCTACAAGTTGGAAAGGATTAAGGAATTTCACTATATGCTGTAAAGATATTACCTGTTCTTGCAGAGAAAATTCCAACCAAAACTGCCACAGATTTGTTGTTTGTAGGAAAAGGTTTAAAAGATTAAAATTTTCTCTGAGAAAGAATCACGAAAACCTCTCCCTGATAATTTTTTTTAAAAACAGTCTGGGTAAAAGAGGGAGCAAATGCTCCAAACAAGCAATTTTTCTCGTTCCCTCATTGTTTTAATATCTGCTTGATTTTGTTATATTGGGGTTTTACGCCGCTTTCAACATTATTTCAGTTATATCACAGTGACAGTTCACTTATTCATGATCCCTGGGTAAACAAACTAGGCTAGAAAATGTACCTTGCCCAAGGGCACTCCACCATGAGCGTAGTGCCGCGACTGTGGATCGAACCCGGGACACTCGGTTTCAAATCCCTGACGCTAACCACTCGACCACAGCGGATTCCTAATATCTGCTTGAAAGTCACATTTTAAGTTTTGCAGATTTTACAACTTTTCCTTGAAATGAAATCTTAAAAAGAAAAAGATAGAAGATAAATAAATGTTGAAAAATAAATTCTGTCTGACTATATTTGTCATGATGGATCTATTTCTCTCCCCTTAAGCCCTCATTCATACAACACATCTACAGCAGACAACTTTGAATTTATCAAGTCCAAAATATAGAAAAGTCTCCATAAATAAAAGTACTATTATTGAATAGAGTTGGAATCATTGTGGGAAAAGGAGGATTGCTCATTATGAGCATTTTCTCCTTTTGCCAAAATGATTTCAAAAGTCGTCAGCTGCAGAGGCATCAGAAAGCGTCTACATGTGGGGAAAGGGTTAATCTTTCTATAGACAGTTCTCATTGAACAGCGTTGACCCCCTTTCCCACATACAATAAATCTGCAGCAGACGACTTTGAATTCATACCGATTGTTTTTGAAAACTCCCTTTAAATGATAGTACAATATTTGAATAGCGTTGAAAACATGGTGACAAAAGGAGAAATTGCTTATTTTGAGCAATTTTTTTTTAGTCATCATGTTTTCAAAAATATTGTCTGCTGCAGAGGAGTCACAAAGCGTCTATATGAAGGAAAGGGTTAACCCCCTTTGCCCGATTGAAACAACTTTTGAAAACATTTGGAGAAAAGAGATGATTGGAGTGTAAAAATAATGCAATCCTGACATGCCAATTATGAGCAATTCCACCTTTTGGCACATGTTATCGTCGAGTCATCCGCTACAAATGCATCCATATGTGGGATAATGTTAACCCTTTCCCACCTATAGACCCATTTTGACCTATCTGCAGTAGACGACTTTTGAATTTTTCCTTATTGCCACAATGTTTTCAACTTTGTTCATAGAGATTTTCCATATTTTTGCGCAGATATATTCAAAGTCGTCTGCTGCAGATTTGTTGTATGTTGGGAAAAGGTTAATGGATGTACTCTAAGAATCCGTGAATTTCCCATCAATATATTTCCTCGAGGAAAGGCTTCTTTAATTTAAAAGGTGTCATTTCGAGACCAAATTCGTCTTGGAAAAAAATAATTAACGCTTTCCCATATACAGATGACTAGCAGACTGTTTTTAAAATCAACGTGAGACTAGCAACAATGGCTGCTGATTTCTTGTTTGTGTAAAAAGGCTTAAATGAAGAGCTTGTTTCAACAGATATTCATAGAACTGAAAAGATTGAAACATTGTGACAAAGGAGAAACAGCTCATTATGAACAATTTCTTCTTTGCCATATTGTTTTCAAAAGTTGTCTGTTGCAGATGCGTCAGCATGTGTTTTGCAAGTGGGAAAGGTTTAGTTAATATATCTGAGAGATAGTTTGGTGCAATCAATTATCTAGACCCACCGAGCTATAGTTATTTTTCTATTGTAGATGTCCTCAAAGACAAACAGCGACCATTTGTGTGCATAGACCCCGATGCCAGTTTGTTTGAGTCGATCCGTACTCTGATACATAACCATGTGCACCGACTTCCTGTGATCGACAAAGTAACCGGCAACGCCATCTACATTCTGACGCATAAGCGGATACTGCGTTTCCTTTATTTATATGTGAGTCATTTTCCTTTCAAATGATATAATTTAAGCCATATAAAACGGTCCTTTAGGATACCAGGGCAAATCCCGTCCTGATCCTTTTCCTCGTGTCCTCCCCGGCGTTGGCATTCATGAAAAAAAATCACATATACTCAAACAGGACAATCAACATTGTAATTTATGTCAAAACAAGAAGACAAAGTTGAAGAGATGATAGGGACAGGTAGGACATATGTGCCGGCCCGTGAGAAAACCAACATTAAGGCCTCTGCATAATGTATTGACCCAGATCAGCCTGCGCAGTCCCCGCAGGCTATTCCTGGAAGAAACATTCCGTCTCAGGGGAATAGAGATATAGAGTAATGATTCCTTAAACAAAATATCCACAGGAGGCGAAAAGTGTCTGCCCGGATTAGCCTGCGCGGCATGCTTAGGCTGATCTGGTTCGATACTTTAAGCAGAGTACACAATGTTGGTTTTCTCATAATTCGGCTCATATATATAAGTCAGTTTACGTTTTTGAATTAAAACCTCAGAAAGTCGCCTCAATGGTGTAGTGCTTAGAGTGTCCGTCAGAAGCAAATTCTTTCTCAACATTGTCCAATTAGAAATCTTCTTTGGAACATCGAGTTCATTTCTGAGCACAGAGAAAGTTTTCAGAGTTTTATAGTTTCAGGGTCTGTTCCATTCTATAGAAGATTAATTATTTGAAAGGATCATCTATTATAATAAATTGGCTCTCTTCCAATTCCAGATTCATTTTCACTTGTCAGTTTACGTTTTGAACTGAAACCTCGGAAGGTCGCCTCGATGGTTTAGTGTCCGTTAGAGTGTCTGTCTCGGGAGCTATTAACTCTTTCCCACTTACAAAATGTCTGCAGCAGACGACATTGAAAACATCTAGACAAAGGTAAAGAAAATATCTATAAATTAAAGTACTGGTAACTTACCAATGAAACGCCATGATATGAATGAAAAATTGTTGAAAGGGGCCAAACAATCGATCCCTCCAACAGCACTCTTGTTTGAGTTATTTCTAATCGTTGTTAATGTTTTTGTATTCTACAGATAAATGAATTACCAAAGCCCAGTTGCATGAACCAGGGTCTTAGAGAATTAAACATAGGAACATTCGATAACGTTATCACTGTAAGTATTGCTAACTTTTTTTCTTTCTTTTTAGATCTATTCTATTCTGATCATAGTTAACTTTTAGCTTTAATCTTCATCTTCTCCTAAACCACTGGACCAATTTCAACCAAATTTCACAGGAATGTTCCTTTGGTGGTCCTTGTTCAAATTTTTCTAATATTTGAATTCCATGGAGAACTTTCGTTGCTACAGCATCATAAAGGGGGCCAAATGTCCAAACTTAAAACAATTTCTCTTCTGAATCTTTCTGTCAGATTCCAATATAGTTTGGTAGAAATTATCCTTGGGTCTACAAAAATTGTTTAAGCCATATTGATTGGTTGAAAAAACATGGCAACGAGGCTGCATCAGAAAAGGGGCAATATTTAAAAAAATACTTTTATGAAAGTGTTGGTCAGATTTAAAGAAAATTTAATAGAAATCTTACTTCAGTGATCGTCTTCTTAATTTGTTCAAGCCATATTGATTGGTAACAAAATTATAGCAACCAGGCGTCATCACCTAAGGGGTGAATTGAACTTTTAGCTACAAATGACAACTCTTACCTTTCCACTGGACCAATTTAAAATTTACTTTTCAGACATGTTTCTTTATTGGTCCTCTTTCAAAATTGTTCAAAAACTTGCATTCTGTGTACTACTTTGCTTGCTGCGTCATCAGAAAGTGATAAAAATGCCCAAACTTTAAAATTCTTTTTCCTATAATCCACTTGTTCGATTCCAAGATAATTTAGTAGAAATTATCCTTGAGTGACCCTTTACAAAAATTGTTCAAACCATATTGATTTGTTGAAAAACATGGCATCAGGAAAGGGGCAAATTGACAAAATGTTATTATTCCATTCTTATTAAAGTTCTTGTTCAATTTTAAGATAATTTAGCAGAAATGTTCCTTTACTGACACCCTTTACATAATTTATTTGGTAAAAATATATATATGCTTTGTGGATAAATGAACTTTTAGCTTCAAATGACATCTCCTAAACCATTGGACCGATATCTACCAAACTTCACAGGAATGTTCCATTGGTGGTACTATTTCAAATTGTGCCAAGATGTAATGCCTTATTACATATTGCCTTTACTGATAAGCTTTTTATTAGCTACTACATTTGTGTTTCATTTGCACTCCTGATCAAATTTTCCCAGATATTTGCTACTAATTCACTACCCACACAGGTGATCGATTTAGGGCCATCTTGGCCCTCCTGTTTCAAAAGTCATCTGCTTCGTTCATAGGCATCAAAATGGGAACGGGTTCAGATAGTTAACCCTTTCCCTCATATAGACACTTTCTGACGCCTCTGCAGCAGACAGCTTTTTAAAATCATAGTAACAAAAGAAGAAATTGCACAAAACGTGCAATTTCTCCTTTTGTCACAATGTTTTCCACTTTTAGTCATAGGTTATCCATTCAATTATAGAGATTTTCTATTTTTGACAAAATATGTTCAAAGTCGTCTGCTGCAGAATTGTCATATGAGGGAAAGGGTTAAGTGACTCTGTAAAAAAACTGTTGAAGCCATATTGATTTCGTTGAAAAAAGAGGGCAGCAAGGCTGCATCAGGAAAGGTGCAAAATGACAAAAACTTAAAATTCTTTTCTTATTAAGTTCTTGTTAGATTTCAAGATATAAATGGCCTTTACTGATAAACTATTTCTTTAACTGAGTGTCCACTCCTTGCAGTTTCATTTGAACTCCTGATAAAATTTTCACAGATATTTACAGTTAAATTCTGCTTTTAATTTACTATCATTCAGGTGATCGATTTAGGGCCATCTTGTTTCAAAAGTCGTCTGCTTCATAGGCATCAAAATAGGAAAGGGTTAAGACATTTAAGTGAAGAAAAAAAACAGGATCGAATGCCTGATGTATATCTGGAAGCTGTGGGAAATTGATATCTTTTGTCTGAATTTGTAGATATTAATGTGAAAAACTTATTCCCTGAAGATTAATGCCAGGGGAAAACCGATCATATGTGTGATTCAAATCTAAATTAACCTTTATCCCTTTCCCTCATATAGACGCTTTCTGAAACCTCTGCAGCAAGACGACTTTTAAAATCACTGTGGCATAAGGAGAAATTGCTCATGATGAGCAATTTCTCCTTTTGCCACAATGATTTCAACTCAATTAAATAATCATACTATCATTGAAAGAGATTTTCTATATTTTAGACTCGATAAATAATCTTTCACATATAGGGATTCTGATATCTTTGCCTGGATTGTTCAAGGTTGTCTGTTTCATATTTTCTGTATTTATGAAAAGATTAATAAATCCCACAAATCTGTGAAATGTAACATATGGGTAACATATCGAAAATCGGAATTTCTCAAGTTTGTCACAATGTTTTCAAAAGTGGTCTCGTAGATGCATCTACACTTCGAAAAGATTTAGCACTCCTCTTTATATAGACGTGTTCTGACGCTTCTGCAAAACAATTCAAAAACAATGCCGAGGAGAAAGTGCTCTTAATGAACAATTTCCACCTTTCAATATTTAAAATTTCATTTATAAAGATATTTGATATTGTTGTGTTGTCTGCTGCAGATTTGTTATATTTGGGAGACGGTTAACCCTTTCCCTCATACGACGACAATTCTGCAGCAGACGACTTTGAACATATTTCGTCAAAAAATAGAAAATCTCTATAATTGAATGGATAATCAATGACTAAAAGTGGAAAACATTGTGGCAAAAGGAGAAATTGCTCGTTTCGAGCAATTTCTTCTTTTGTCACTATGTTTTCAAAAAGCCGTCTGCTGCAGAGGCGTCAGAAAGCGTCTATATGCGGGAGACGGTAAAAGCCTTTCCCACATATAGACGCTTTCTGATGCTTCTGCAGAAGTTGACATTTGAAACCATTGTGCGAAATGAGAAGTTGCTCTTATCCCTTTCCCTCATACGATAATTCTGCAGCTTGTTTGAACATATTTTGTCAAAAAATAGAAAATCTCTATAATTGATTGGATGACTAAAAGTGGTAAACATTGTGGCAAAAGGAGAAATTGCTCGTTTTGAGCAATTTCTTCTTTTGTCACTATGTTTTCAAAAAGCCATCTGCTGCGGAGGTGTCAGAAAGCGTCATTATGAGGGAAATGGTTAATAAACAATTTCCCCTTTTGCCAAAATGTATTCAACTCGGTTCAATATTTAAAATTTCATTTATAAAGATTTTTCATATTTTTGTGTATATATCTTCAAAGTTGTCTGCTGCAGATTTTTGTATAATGTGTGAAAGGGTTAAGTTAAACACGATTTAAATTCTTGTAATTTTAGGCTAAACAGGATACTCCGATATTCACAGCATTGAATTTGTTTGTTGAACACCGAATATCAGCATTACCGGTTGTGGACGATGAAGGAAAAGTGGTGGACATCTACGCTAAATTTGATGTCATCGTAAGTTATCATTCTTTCAACATTAACGCTAAATTTGATGTCATTGTAAGTTTATCATTCTTTCGACATTTACGCTAAATTTGATGTCATCGTATGTTTATCATTCTTCGTATACCTGATAAAGAGCCCTTTGAGAATTTATTGATCGAGTCACAGGTTGAGAATAGCTTTATGCTTTTCTCCAATTAAACAAATCTACAGTTGTCGCTTTTCAAAATATCTAGGACACAGGGGTTCGAAAGACCGACATAAGTGCCGGTCTGGACCGGAATTCGAATCCCTAGACTGATTGCAATCTTAAAACTTGTAAAAAAATCGGTCCGAGATTTTATACAATTTATAAAATTTCATTAATACCTACGCTATATATGTCACTGTGTAAACGAAAAACCAATAAAATCCTAGTAAGTACACACACTCTTTGTTTCTAAAGCGTAGGATAACCGTCGAGAGAGTCACTTACCGTGACGTAATCAAGATAAGCCGCCGATAATCGGTCCAGGAGGTGTGACAATCGGTTATATATTTACTCCCTTCGGTTTGACAGATAATGCATGTGTTAAAGGCTTCTTTAAAAGTGTTTGCTTATTACTAGTTGATCAGTTTAACATATTTTAATCGGTCCAAGTTCGGTATGAACGGCTAATTGATAAATTATTATACCCCCGGTTCCGAAGGAAAGGGGGGGTATACTGTTTTACCCATGTCCGTCCTTCCGTCCGTCCATCCGTCCGTAACACTTTCGTTTCCGGGCTATTTCTCTGCAACCGCTTTTTGGAATTTGATGAAACTTCATAGGAAGGATCACCACCAAGTGTAGATGCGCATATCGTGTTTGCGTTCCGGTTGGATTATTTTTCACGGAGTTATGGCCCTTTACCCCTATGTATGACTAAATTCATTTCCGGGCTATTTCTCTGCAACCGCTTTTTGGAATTTGATGAAACTTCATAGGAAGGATCACCACCAAGTGTAGATGCGCATATCGTGTTTGCGTTCCGGTTGGATTATTTTTCACGGAGTTATGGCCCTTTACCCCTATGTATGACTAAATTCATTTCCGGGCTATTTCTCTGCAACCGCTTTTTGGAATTTGATGAAACTTCATAGGAAGGATCACCACCAAGTGTAGATGCGCATATCGTGTTTGCGTTCCGGTTGGATTATTTTTCACGGAGTTATGGCCCTTTACCCCTATGTATGACTAAATTCATTTCCGGGCTATTTCTCTGCAATTGCTTTTTGGAATTTGATGAAACTTCATAGGAAGGATCACCACCAAGTGTAGATTCGCATATCGTGTTTGCGTTCCGGTTGGATTATTTTTCACGGAGTTATGGCCCTTTACCCCTATGTATGACTAAATTCATTTCCGGGCTATTTCTCTGCAACCGCTTTTTGGAATTTTATGAAACTTCATAGGAAGGATCACCACCAAGTGTAGATGCGCATATCTTGTTTGCGTTCCGGTTGGATGATTTTTCACGGAGTTATGGCCCTTTACCCCACCATCACATATGTCTTTCAAAACATGAGCGGGGGTATCACTAGTGAGCAGTAGCTCACATATTTCTTGTTTTTATTTTCGTTTCGGACCGTTTGTAATTTTCAAACTGTTATGGAACATTAAATGTGCTTATAATTAGGTCTCCCCTTCTCCGAAAGGGGGGACATGCTGTATTTGTAGTTATTCTTATTCTTATTCTTATTATTATTCTTCTTCTTCTTCTTAACTTTTGTTTGTCCAGAGCAGAACTCGGAAACTGATTGAAACTTGGAACATAGATAGATGGCAATGTGAAGTTGTGCACCTTGCAAGAATTATAACTCTGGGCCACTTTGTTGCAAAGTTATCTGCCCTTGTTCAATATTTTAATAGTGTAAACTTTGTCCAGAGCAGAACTCAGAAACTACTTGAAGGAATTTATTGAAACTTGGAACATAGATAGATGGCAATGTGAAGTTGTGCACCTTGCCATAATTATGAGTCATCTCCCCCTTGTTCAATATTTTAATAGTGTAAACTTTGTTCAGAGCAGAACTCAGAAACTACTTGAAGGAATTTATTGAAACTTGGAATATAGTTAGATGGCAATGTGAAGTTGTGCACATTGCAAGAATTATGAGTTATCTCCCCCTTGTTCAATATTTTAATAGTGTAAACTTTGTCCAGAGCAGAACTCAGAAACTACTTGAAGGAATTTATTGAAACTTGGAACATAGATAGATGGCAATGTGAAGTTGTGCACCTTGCAATAATTATGAGTTATTTCCCCTTGTTCAATATTTTAATAGTGTAAACTTTCTCCAGAGCAGAACTAAGAAAGTACTTCAAGGAATTTATTGAAACTTGGAATATAGACAGATGGCAATGTGAAGTTGTGCACCTTGCAAGAATTATAACTCTGGGCTACTTCGTTGCAAAGTTATCTCCCCTTGTTCAATATTTTAATAGTCATTGACAAACTGCAATGGGGAGACATATGTTTTTTCATAAAAACAACCTTTCTAGTTGGAAATGTTATTGATGTCGATAATTAGAATTCGATGTGTTATGACTCAAAGTTTTATCGTGTATATATAATGCAGAAGTTTTAAGTTCATTTGTCTTTCGATGCTTTATTGAAATGGCTCAACGCAATTTAAATTGCGATGTTCAAAAAATCAAATGACCGGATTGGCAACCCGGATCATGTTGACAAAGAGAACCGGTTTGGGGAACCGGTTCATAATGACTCAAACAGTCGGATTGGCAAACCGACTGAGTTAGTATGTTGGGCTGGCAACCCAATTCATACGATCCGGCCTGGAAAACCGGTTGATCAAATGGGTAAAAAACGGGATGCGTTTTCAATCATGAAAAGTGGATCGGTACATAAGCAAAATGCTAAAGAGAGAAAAAGAAAGCTCAGTTGTGGGGCGTCCTCCGAACAAGCTTGTAAAAAGACAAAAAGTGATGAGAGTTCTGTAGCTAAATTCTTCCAAATGTCATGGCTAGAGGAGTTCAAGTGGCTCAAGTCAGAAAATCGAATAATGTTCTGTTCACTTTGTATTTTACACAAAAGCAAATCGAAGTTCTCTCAGTCTGGTTCGACAAATTTTCGTGTCTCGTCTTTACGTGAACACGAGGGCAGTAGTGGGCATTTGAATTCTTTAAAGCTGGACTCAGACATTCAGTCGAGGCAGATTCCTTCAGTCTCGGAATGTGTAAATAAGGAATCTGACAAAATAGAGGCTGCTGTATGCCGACTAATAAGAACTGCTTACACTGTCGCTAAAAGCCATATGCCGATATCTATGTACGCAGAGCTCTGTGAGCTACAATTATGTAACGACACGTGTCTGACAAAAAATCTGTACCAAGAAGACAGTGCTTGTACGGAGTTTATCTTGACGATAGTCTAATAGAAAAACTCAGACAGAGCCCAGCGCTGGGCCTGATGATAGATGAAAGCACTGATCTTGGTATGGAGAAACACTTAATAGTGTTTATTAATTACTTGGATAAGGGCATACTGCAAACAAGTTACTTGACTTTGATCAAACTTACGGCTGCAGATGCCAATGTCGTATTTTCTTCCCTTGTTGGCTATCTCAGAGCCTGCGACATAGATATTAGAAAGGTATTTGGGTTTAGTTCTGACGGTGCTGCTGTTATGGTTGGAAAGCAAAACGGAGTTGCTCAAAGGCTGAAAAATGAGAACGAATATATGCTATCTATGCATTGCTTAGCCCATAAACTGGCCCTATCAAGCCTTGATGCTGCTAAGTCGATTAAAGAGGTGAGCTACTTTGAAGGCATGTTACATTCGATCCACTCATTCTTCAATAGATTGAGCAAACGACTAGAGCACTTGCGACTTTGGCAGGACATTTTAGATGATCCAAAAGTTAAACCATTATCATTTAATGAGCTGCATAATTGAGAAAAGTAGTGGCAAGCTGCAACATAACGCAAACTTTACCTTTGAAGACAAGTGAATAAGCATACTTACCTAAAAACAGAATTATGGTCGATATATTTTACATGGCAATTCAAAAACAACAAAGACATTCTTTTTAGTAAAAGGTTTATTTGTATATAGACAAAGCAATGATAACCCTACAAACAAAGCAGTAAATAAGATAAAAATGTATCTTCTGTGCACCACCAATCATTTCCTAGTAAGTACGATATTGGATTAGGGGTCGAACATTTTTACGTACGAACGAGCAATGTAAACATGTGCGTTGCTATGTTCGTCTGCAAATTTTGGTAAATTACGATTTGTTAAGTACTTCTACATTGACATTATCGAGTGATGACACTGTTATACATCCATCTATGCAAGGTAACCTGAAATAAACATGAAATTCATTTTTTTTTTAAAGTGTTCAAATTTGATATTTTTCAAGAAGGGTAAAAGGGGGGGGGTAAAAAGTTATTTCACCCGGACCGATTGGGATTTCAAAATTTCCGGAGCCCTGCTAGGACAAATTGTGAAAATCACTATATATGAAAGTCCAGTTATCTAGAAAATCTCTCCAGGGGGTTGTGAGTTCTTTCAGACGTTGGACAAAAGTCACTGTCATTTGTCTTCCACTAATGGTATGAGAAAGCCAGGAAACACAGGGGAGGGGGTACATGAATTGGCCACTGTCATTCACCTTCCATTAATGGGCTAACAATCTATGTTGAAAAACCAGTCAGTTGTGTGGACTACTGGTTATGAGAAAGCCAGGAAACACAGGTGTAGATGAATTGGCCGCTTTGACAAATCGTTGAAAACAGTGTTAAAAGTGCTGAACTCCAGAAAATAGAATCTGCGAGGGCTTGGCGTGAAACGGTTGTAACTCAAATTGGTATTTTTTTTAACAAGGTTAATCACATCACCTCGCCATAAACTCTTTATAAGTGTTAAATAATTTTTCTTGGTAAACAATGGAAATTTAGGTGCCATTGCTCATTCTGAGCAATGGCACCTAAATTTGCATTGTTTACAAAGGGGTCAAAATTGCCCCTAAACCAGGGTTTTCAAAATAGGTTTTTAGTTACAACTTTTGTCACGTCAAGCCCTTGACTGATAGTAAAGTCAAAATTTTAAAACTGATCTACAAATGATGAACTATTAGAATCCTAAATATGGGATAAAATAAGAGAAATGATTCCACTTTCCAGTACAAAAAAATCTAGATTTTGATCGTTTATTCTTCATTTTTACTGGGTAGACATTCCCAGTAGGCAAAATTGTGTACATTTTAAACGACTTTCAATTGACCGTTTTTCAAAGTTTACTGCCCAAAAAGTGTTCAACCATGTATAACTCTTTATAGTTTGCTGTCACTATAAGCAATATTTGCAGAAGTTTCAATATTTCCAAAATGGATCTCCATCTGGAGTTCAGAACCTTTAAACTCAAATGTATAAACCGTTTTCACCCTTTCCCACAGGTAGAGGCTTTAGTACGACTTTTGAAAACATAGTGGAAAAAGGGGCAATCGTTCGTAATGAGCATTTATTCCTTTTGTCACAATGTTTAAACTCTTCACACTAACAAAACTGATCATCAATTAACCCTTTCCCTCATACGACAATTCTGCAGCAGACGACTTTGAACGTATTTTGTCAAAACAGGTTATCCATTCGACAAAAAGTGGAAAACATCGTGGCAAAAGGAGAAATTGCACGTTTTGTGCTATTTCTCCTTTTGTCACTATGTTTTCAAAAAGCCATCTGCTGCAGAGGTGTCAGAAAGCGTCTATATGAGGGAAAGGGTTGAGAAGAATATTCATTTTAACGCTTTCCCAAATACAGAGGCGTTTACATAATATTATGTCTTAATGAGGGACAGGGTTAAAGATTGATTGTTTTGTGTTTTACGCTGGTACATTTATTCTGACACCAGCCAGTCAGTCGTAATGCTAACCCAGCAATACCTAGCGCCAAAGAGGGCGGCGCAGCCATTAATACTATTTTTATGCCCCCACGGAATCTCCGATTCGGGGGGCATATAGTTTTTGGCCTGTCTGTTGGTCTGTCTGTTGGTCTGTTGGTCTGTCTGTCTGCACAAAAAAAACTTTAACCTTGGCCATTACTTTTGAACCATAACAGGTACGGCTACCATATTTCACATGTGTATTCCTTGTGACATGACCTTTCTGTCAGTACCAACATTTTTGACCTTGCGACCTTGACCTTTGACCTAGATGTTGCCATTCTCGAAAAAAACTTTAACCTTGGCCATTACTTTTGAACCATAACAGATACGGCTACCATATTTCACATGTGTATTCCTTGTGACATGACCTTTCTGTCAGTACCAACATTTTTGACCTTGCGACCTTGACCTTTGACCTAGATGTTGCCATACTCAAAAAAACCTTTAACCTTGGCCATTTCTTTTGAACCATAACAGGTACGGCTACCATATTTCACATGTGTATTCCTTGTGACATGACCTTTCTGTCAGTACCAACATTTTTGACCTTGCGACCTTGACCTTTGACCTAGATGTTGCCATTCTCGAAAAAAACTTTAACCTTGGCCATTACTTTTGAACCATAACAGATACGGCTACCATATTTCACATGTGTATTCCTTGTGACATGACCTTTCTGTCAGTACCAACATTTTTCACCTTGCGACCTTGACCTAGACCTAGATGTTGCCATTCTCGAAAAAAACTTTAACCTTGGCCATTTCTTTTGAACCATAACAGGTATGGCTACCATATTTCACATGTGTATTCCTTGTGACATGACCTTTCTGTCAGTACCTTGCGACCTTGACCTTGACCTAGATGTTGCCATTCTCGAAAAAAACTTTAACCTTGGCCATTACTTTTGAACCATAACAGGTATGGCTACCATATTTCACATGTCAGTACCAACATTTTTGACCTTGCGACCTTGACCTTTGACCTAGATGTTGCCATTCTCGAAAAAAACTTTAACCTTGGCCATTACTTTTGAACCATAACAGATACGGCTACCATATTTCACATGTGTATTCCTTGTGACATGACCTTTCTGTCAGTACCAACATTTTTGACCTTGCGACCTTTACCTTTGACCTAGATGTTGCCATTCTCAATTTTTTTTTAACCTTCCCCACTCCTTTTGAACAATAACAGGTAATGCTACCATATTTCACATGTGTATACCTTGCGACCTTGACCTTTGACCTAGATGTTGCCATTGGGGGGCATCAGTGTTTCACAAACACATCTTGTTTATAAAGTCTTTGATATGACCCAACAAGACCGAGGATCGAACCCGAGGTGGATGCTCTACCACTACACCACCGGGGCGGTTAAAGAAGTATCACCATTGTTCATGATAAACTACAAAGTTTGTTTCTATGTTTTAGAATTTGGCCGCCGAGAAGTCTTACAATAATTTGGACATAACCATCCAACAGGCTTTACAGCACAGATGTGGGGTGAGTGAGTTTCTATGGTCTACCTAATGGGGATGTTTAACCCTTTCCCTCGTATAGACGCTTTCTGACGCCTCTGCAGAAGACGGCTTTTTGAAAACATAGTGACAAAAGAAGAAATTGCACAAAATGTGCAATTTCTCCTTTTGCCACAATGTTTTCCACTCTTTGTCATAGGTTATCCATTCAATTATAGAGATTTTCTATGTTTTTACAAAATATGTTCAAAGTCGTCTGCTGCAGAATTGTCGTATGAGGAAAAGTGTTAAGTGTCATCTCAGACTTTAACAAAATGTTAAATTTTGAAAGAGACTCAAAAACATTAAATAAAATAGATTTTTCAAGTAAATCTATAAATCATCGATTTTAAATACGCTTCCGTTTAAGTTTGTTGATATTGGTATACTGGATTGCAAAATTAAAACAAACATGTTCATTCATATATACTACAATGAAACTTGTTTGTCATACAAAACATGTTTCAAGGCTAATCTTATGTAGTTAGTATGGCGGGTACCCGTTCAAAAAACTCATTCTGATCGGAGATATTTTCCAGCCTGATATTTTAACCACTTTGAATTATTTATTTGAAAACACGAAAGGCAGTTTGACGCGAGTAAATTCTCCTTTTGCTACACTCTGTTCAATTATTTATTGAGATTTGCAATAGTTTATGCGTTTTTTAAGCTCACCTGTCACATAGTATAATTTTGTAATTGTATTTATTTAAAAATACAGTTTTGATGTAATGTTCAAAACTGTATTTAAAAAAAGTAGTTTTTGCATGATCTAGGGGGATCTCTAACCCACAATCTTTTCAAATTCTAAAATTCTAAATTTCTTTTCGGGGAAACTGTTATTGAAATGTGTTGCCTTGTTTATTTTCAGGCCAGCTGGTTTGAAGGGGTTGTGAAATGTTACGAGACCGACACATTGAAAACCGTGATCGACAAAATTGTGAAAGCAGAGGTACGTTGGGTTATGTTCTGCATATCTGAAACCATATTACCCAGTCATTCTAAGTAGTTCTCTAAATCTAAATTTGCAAAGTAACACAATTTTTAATTGGTTAAACAATATGGGTTAGCCAATCAAAATATTTAATAATTTGTGTTTATGATATTCTACAAATTTACAATTAGAATTCATTGAAATGGTTGGTATGGACCGAGGTGTTTTTCTTAGACATTATGGCTGAAACGATAGCATTGGTGTTGAGATGGATGAATCTGGCGGATTCGATACTCGGCAGGGGCCCTACCAAAGACTTAAAAAATGGTAGTAATGGGTGCTTTGCACTCAAGGTTGCTCGGTTAGCATGATTGGCATGTGTCAGGATATATGGACCAGTATTACTGGTAGCTTACCTAGGAAATGCAGTGATATAACTGAACAATTGTTGAAAGCGGCGTAAAACACCAAATAATCAATCAATCCATCAATTTCACTAAGGAATACTTAAATACTTGAAAGCACATTATTTGCCCTAATATTGTGTAAGACATGAATGGTGGAATGTATTTAAGTAAATGACTAAGTTGACATGGACAGTTACCTTGATGACTAACAATACTTGTTAAGAAATGAAATCTTTTGTCATATATTTTAGGGAAACAAAAATGATGAAATCTGCGCTAAGCAAGGTTGGTGGACTTGGGCCAAAGTTTTAGATTTTTCCCCTCCAAAGTTTTGCAAACACAACATTTTGGCAACTGTAGAGCAATTTTCATTTTGATGAAATGTCTTTTCTAAGTTGTCTTGCAGAAAATGTTTGAAAAGTTTAACCCTTTTTCCACATACAGCAATTCTGAAGCAGAAACATGAAATTATTCCCTTCTTCAGAAGAGGTGAAAATAAGCACTTAAAGAAGGATACATTTAGCCCTTTCCCACATACAACAAATATGCAGCAGACAACTTTGAACATCACTATAAATGAAAGTATAGTTGTTGAAAGCATTTACGCAAAAGGAGAAATTGCTCATGATTAGCAATTTTTCCTATTGTCACAATTTTATCAAAAGTTGTATGTTGCAGAGGCTTTAAATTGCATCAGTATGAGGGAAAGGGTTGACCACACAAACAAAGTGAATTGCCGTGTATTTATGATGCATGTACCTATCTGTTTATGTTCTAGGTCCATCGGTTGGTAATTGTAGACCAAGATGATCGTGTAAAAGGAATTACCTCCCTCTCTGATATCCTCAACTTTCTCGTGTTGAAACCTATGGGTAAAGGTAAGTAACTCCAGCTAGTGTGTCCGAAACTTCTACATTAGAAGACTATGTATGGGAAACATTGTTTAAAAAAAAAGTATTCCTAACACTTTCCCATATACAGACAATCTAAAGCTGATTGTGACTGTGAAAACTTCTTGCGAAAAAATATTGAAAATCTCCATAAATGAAACATTATTGAGTCAAGTTTAAAACATTGTGGCAAAGATCGTTTAGAGAGGCTTTGCACCTAAAGTATCCCAATGTAATTGAGAATTATGTCACTACCTTTGTGTTAGTTTAAACTTCTACGTGAATTGTGAAAAATAGCTTTCAGCTTATATTAGTCTCACAATTGAAATCTGCTTCATGGAGACTTTTAAAACCAGTAGTCAAGCCGTTTTTGTGTGGAATATATGTGGAAGTAATTTTAAAAAAATGGCACATTAATATCACAAAGGCCCTACTACTCCATAGATCAATCTTACATTAATCTTGCATTTATTTGCTTTAAGCCTTTCCCCCGTACAACAAATCTGCAGCAGACGACTTGTTAAAAATATGGTTAACATCTCTATAAATGATTTTAATCATTGAATAGAGTTGAAAACATTGTGACAAATGGAGAAATTGCTCATTGTGAGCAATTTCTTCTTAAGATCTCTGCTGCAGAAGCGTCAGAAAGCATATATATGTGGGAAAGGGTTAAGCCTTTCCCATATACAACTTTTAAATTATCTATTCAAAAATATAGAAACTCTCTATAAATGAAAGAACAATTATTGAATAAATTGAAAACTGTTTTCAACGGTGTCTGCTGAAGAGGGCCCACCTGCAGACAGCAATAGCAGCAGAAGACTTGAAAACAATGTGGCCAAAGGTGAAATTGATCATGATAAGCAATTTCTCCTTTGGCCACAATTTTTCCAACTTTATTTAAAAATTATGCTATCTTTTATGGAAATATTTGAGTTTTTTGTCACTATGTTTTCAAAGTCGTCTGCTGCAGATTTGTTGTATGTGGGAAAGGGTTAATGTCTACAAGTTAACCTCTCTTTTTTCAGAAGTACAAGAGAAAAAGAACTCCATATCTTGACGTCTTCGACCGCCTCATCTTGGATTACAAAAATGCTGAATCAGCCAATCAAAGCACTCCTTACAACTGCTGATGTCATCAGAAATAAACAGATCTCCTATTGGTTGAAAATTAGTCGCTGTATGAAACTGGGAGTTGAATGAATTGTGCTGAAAACAACATTGACATTTAGAAATCAAAATTGTAGTTAATAATTATAAGACATTTTTATCCATGCATTTCTTATTTGATATAATGAATTTTGTAAGTGAAACTTTGTTTAACTTTTGTTTATGCAAAGTTTTAAATTTGTTATAAAACTTCGAGCATTACAAATTAGTTTTTTAGTTCATCTAGTAGAGATATCAGCAGATGTGAAGGTTCATGGAGAGGCTGCACTTCAAGCTGCACATATGTTTAATTTTATTCCCCTTCCTGATACAAGAGAATTTGAAAACAATGTGCGAGCAACTTCTCCTTTTCTCACAATGTTTCTCGTGTTTCTACATGTAATGTATCTCGCATTTAGAATGGAAAGTCTGCAGGGTTCGAAAGTATAAAACCCTGAAAACGTTCTCTGTGCTCAGAAATGAACTCCGTGCTCCAATTAGATTCTTTAGCACAAACTCTGAGCAAAGATTAAACTTTTTTGCAACCTGAATAATTTGAAAGTATGACCTATTGAGAAAGTAGAAAACAGTGCAAGAAAAGGAGAGATTAATCTTGTTTTTTGTATCAGTGGGAACGGAATTTAACCCTTTTCCTCATACGACAATTCTGCAGCAGACGACTTTGAACATATTTTGTCAAATAATAGAAAATCTCTATAATTGAATGGATAACCTATGACTAAAAGTAGAAAACATTGTGACAAAAGGAGAAATTGCACGTTTTGTGCAATTTCTTCTTTTGTTACTATGTTTTCAAAAAGCCGTCTGCTGTAGAGGCGTCAGAAAGCGTCTATATGAGGGAAAGGGTTAATAGTGTAAGTAATTGTTTTTCATCATTTACATGAAATGGACCTGGGACGGAAGCGGTTTTAGGTTGTCATTTTGACAGATAATTATGTTAGTTTTGGTTTTTACACAAAATAATGATTATGATTTGAAGTAATTTGTTTTTTATAGTGAACTCAATGAAGTGCTTATTGTTAATATGTGTGTATGAGTATTTTTATGAATGAAGAATTTATATACCTGGGGTTAGTCTGAATTCCATCAACTTTGGAACTCCCATTGTTTAACCATTTCCCATTTATAAAGACGATTTTTTGACACCTGCAATAGCAGATAGCTTTTGAAAACAATGTGGCAAATCGAGGAATTGCTCGTAATAAGCAATTTTTCCTTTTGCCATAATGTTTTCAACTCTTATTTATAAATATTACATTAATCTATATAGAGATTTTTCACATTTTCGCCTATATCATTTCATAGTCGTCTGCTCGAAATTTGTTGTATGTTTGTCACTATGTTTTCAAAAGGCTGTCTGCTGCAGAAAGCGTCGATATGAGGTAACAGGGTTAACCCTTACCCACATACAACAAATATACAGCAGACAACTTTGAAAACATTGCAGCAAAGGTATGAGTAATCTCTATTTAACATTTTCAGATAAACAATAAATCTACACAGCAGATGACTTAGAAAACATTACAGCAAAAACATCTTCGCCAAAAAATAAGGAAAAATTAATATACATGTACAGAAATTGTCAGAATAGTTGTTCATATTTTTTGCTGCATATTTATTGTATGTGGTTAACCCTTTCCCTCATATAAACGCTTTCGGACACCTCTGCAGCAGACGGCTTTTTGAAAACATAGTAACAAAAGAAGAAATTGCACAAAACGTGCAATTTCTCCTTTTGCCACAATGTTTTCCACTTTTCGTCATAGGTTAGTTATCCATTCAATTATAGAGATTTTCCATTATTTGACAAAATATGTTCAAAGTCGTCTGCTGCAGAATTGTCGTAAGAGGAAAAGGGTTAAGGTTTTTCCGAAATGTGTACATAGTACTACTATACTACAGTGAAAATTGGATTACTTGGTTGTGGATATTGACCCTTTCCCACCTATAACACATCTGCTGCAGACGACTTTAAAAATATACCCGAAACAATTTGGGAATTTCCTTTAAATGAAAGTACAATAATTGAAAATAGATTTGACAACATGGTGACTAAAGGAGAAATTGCTCGTTTTGAGCAATTTCTTTTGTCGCCATGTTTCCTCAAAAAGCCGTCTGCTGCAGAGGTGTCGGAAAGTGTGAGGCTTTTTTAAAAACATAGTGACAAAAGAAGAAATTGCACAAAACGTGCAATTTCTCCTTTTGCCACAATGTTTTCCACACAATAATGGAGATTTATGTTTTGACAAAATACGTTCGAAGTCGTCTGCTGCAGAATTGTCGTATGAGGTAAAAGGGTTGAGGGATTTTCCATTTTTTTCTCCAGATGATTTCAAAGTTGTCTGCTGCAGATTTGTGTTATGTGGGAAAGAGTTATTTTAAAAAGAATACCTACAAAAAATGCATTTGTTTGTTCAGAATTTTTGTTGCAAGGATACAACGGGATATTGTGACAATTGATGATTTATCATGGAAATGCAAGGAGTTTTTATGTTAACACTTTCCAACATACAAACAAATCGGAAAATATCTTTGCGAAAAAGTGGAATATCAATTTAATTAGCAATTATTGAAGACACTACCAGTAATTTAATACATTTGAAATCATTGTGGCAAATGATAAATTGATCATTATGTCAATTACTACACCAAAAGTGGTCTGCTGCATAATTATACATCAGTAAGTGGGAAAGTGGATATGGAAATACTGTTGAGAGCGTTATAAAAGGCCAATCAAACAAGCAAACCAGTTTTTCATGAGTTTGGATTTTGTATTTTCAACATTCATATGACGTAAAAGGTTTAGCCAACTTTATCGTAAGTGATACTGAAATTTATCAAGTTGTGCGAAAAATAGACCTTATGGCATCAATCATATTTTTTAATCAAATTACAAACTTGCAGAGGTTCAGATAAAGAGGGGTATTCAGCTCTTTTCCCCATAATATCTCTTATTATCCAAGTAAACCCAATGATGTGGGTACTCAAAAGAATTGTCTCACTGAAACGATTCTTTTGAGTACCAACAACATATGGTTTAACCCTTTCCCTCATACGACAATTCTGCAGCAGACGACTTTGAACGTATTTTGTCAAATATAGGAAAATAACCTATGACTAAAAGTGGAAAACATTGTGGCAAAAGAGAAATTGAGCAATTTCTTCTTTTGTCACTATGTTTTCAAAAAGCCGTCTGCTGCTGAGGCATCGGGAAGCGTTTATATGAGGGCGTCTTCCACCAATGGGCTTAGTCCATGTGGAAAAGCAGCCAGTTGCTTGGGAAGATTGTTATGTGGAGTACTGGTGTGAGAAAACCAGGAAATGCATGAGTAGGTGAACTGGGATATAACTGAGAAATTGTTGAAAACGGCGTTAAACCCCAATCAATCATTGTATGAGGGGAAGGGTTGAGGGTCAAATAACGATTTTAGAACACGAAAAACGCCGCTTATCTAGAGCTCTGAACTTGATATAGTCAACTAGGTCATTACATGTCACGGTGGGCCTACCAATTCGCTTGTACCACTAGATGGCGGCGGTGAGAGAAGATCATGATCTGACTGCGAGAAGGCGCAGGTTGATCTGGATCTTTCCTGGTTTTGGGGAATGTCCAAAGGTGGGTTTTTTTCTTGTGACATGGCCTAAATATGAATGGTTCTCTGAACCCGATTAACAGGATAGTATCGCTTTCCCACATACAAACGCTTTCTGACGCCTCTGCAGCAGTCAACTTTTGAAAGTATCTGTTGCGGATTTGTTGTATATGGGAAAGTATATATACTACTTAGTGGTAGGTATACATCAGCTCTCTGCATTAGCCATTTCCCACATATTGATGCATCTCAAGCTGACAATTCTGAACTCATTGTGGCAAAAGGTTTTAAAAAACTGTCTGCAGCAGAATTTGTTGTTGCTGAGCAAGGTTTAGCTGTAAATCCTGTCCCAAATATGAAGACTTTGAAATGGTCCAGGCAAAAAACTATGGAACCATATCCCTTTAAATAAATGTTTAATTATGGAAAAGATAAAAACATTGTGGCATAAGGAGAAATTAGACTGTTATGATATTTCCTCAGTTGTGAAAAATTCTATGGAAAATAATGAAACATCTGGAAAATTGACTTTGGATACAGAGGTGAACATTTTATCCAATATATTCCTTTTCTTACATTGTTTTGACAATGAAAACCAACGACTCGACAGTGAAATATAATCCTCTATGTTTGATTGAATGAATGTTATATGACGATTGAAGATATAGCTCATTTGGCCCGTCTTGTGTTATTTTTTCCCCCAACCTTCCATTTCTTCATTCACTAATATGCGCCATACACATTCAATTGTAACATGTAGAACATCGTTTACTGGTCATCGGCTGCAGATGTGTAACAATGTGGAACAACTGCCCATAATGGTCAAGTTTTCCTTCTGTTTTGCCACTATGTCATCCACTCTAATGGCGTCTGCTGTATATTTTTAAATTTCTTTGGCATATATGAATTGCAACTTTGCTCAGTCGGTAGCGACGCAAGCTGTCAATCCAGGGGTTGTGTTTTCGAACCCCAGCTTGGACAACATTTTTTTTGATGTTTGACACAAGTCGCTGTGACATGCGTCATTCGTCTTATACCAATGAGCTAACATTCTTTGTGGAAAAGCAGCCAGTTGTGTGGAGTACTGGTGTGAGAAAGCCAGAAAACACATGAGCAGGTGATCTGGCCGCCGTGATATGACTGAAAAGTTGTTGAAAACTGCATTAATCAAACTTTCTCGCAAGACTCCGATCAAACTGTGGGATTGCAGAGGCCCTGAGACCGAGTTTTCGAAGTATGTGTTTAAATAAAAAAGACCCCGAACTCATTCTTTTGTTTAGTCTATTTAAGCTGTATCTTGTCTAAATATACACAAAAATACCAAATTTCAATCATTCTTAATCCGTGTCGGAGACATGCTGTGAGTCTGTTTGAGAGTGAGAGTCCGCGTCTGCAAGGGTCTGGAAGATGAAAGATACCAACATTATATTATATGTTACGACAAGTCCCTAAATATTTAACATAATGGCATTCATAAACAGCATTGTTCGATTAATCCGCAGATTCATATTTGATCCTCGTTATTGTCTCTGTTTCAAGAGAAAACACTTTGTAAAAAAATTAATTATATCGCTCCCGCAGCTGTACGGCGATCGTCTTTGAGAGTCTGGCTGTCTGATTGCCTTTAAGTGGAAATATAGAAAGATAAATAATTAATCCACATTTTCATTCCACGCGCTTATTCATTAAGATAAATAATTAATCCACATATTCATTCCAGCGCTTATTCCAGATAAATAATTAATCCACATTTTCATTCCACGCGCTTATTCGTAAAGATAAATAATTAATCCACATTTTCTTTCCACGCACTTATTCGTAAAGATAAATAATTAATCCACATTTTCATTCCACGCGCTTATTCGTAAATATAAATAATTAATCCACATATTCATTCCACGCTCTTATTCGTAAAGGATAAATAATTAATCCACATTTTCATTCCACACGTCCATTAATTCACTTCTTTTTAGCTCTACTGGCCAAAGTCCAGAAGGGCTTATGTTGTGCGTCCGTCCGTAAAAATTTTCTTGTTAACACGATACAGTCTTCACTTTTGATTGTATCTCAACCAAACTTATACAGTAGTTAGATATCCATGAGAGCTCGGTTCCTTTCGAAAACCAGCGAGATCCGCCCATGCATGACTGGATTATGGCCCTTGAAATGGTCAAAATTGCTATAAAAGAGCTTGTTAACACGATACAGTCTTTACTTTTGATTGTATCTCAACCAAACTTATACAGTAGTTAGATATTCATGAGAGCTCGGTTCCTTTCGTAAACCAGCCACAGATCCGCCCATGCATGACTGGATTATGGCCCTTGAAATGGTCAAAATTGCTATAATAGAAGATCTGCCCATGTATGACTGGATTATGGCCCTTGAAATGGTCAAAATTGGTATAAAAGAGCTTGTTTACACGATACAGTCTTCACTTTTGATTGTATCTCAACCAAACTTATACAGTAGCTAGATATCCATGAGAGCTCGGTTCCTTTCGTAAACCAGTCATATCCGCCCATGCAAGACTGGATTATGGCCCTTGAAATTGTTCAAATTGCTATAATTGAGCATGTGAACACAATAGAGGCTCTATTTACTATCTGATCTTCACCAAACTTAAATAGTAGTTAAATATTGATGAGAGCTTGGTTCCTTTTGAAAACCAGCCAGATACGCCAAGACTGGATTATGGCCCATGAAATTGTAAAAATTGCTATAATACAGCTTGTGAACACAAAAGAGCCTCCATTTACTATCCGATCTTCACCATACATACATGCTCTGGATTGAAAATGACCAAAGAACCATACCAGTAGAGCATAGGCCCTCATGGGCCTCTTGTTATTTGTTCTACTTACAGACGGGTGTATTTCCCCGAGCCGGGTTTTTTTCCCAGCGTTTTCTGGAGTGTTGTAAACACAAACGGACAGTCTTTGTGGCAATATGCACCTTGTCAACCTTTGGAATCAACAGGGGCGATGGTGTTGGGGAATCTGTAATACAAAATATATGTTTCTTAATTTAAACATTGATTGGGTTATATCACTAGGTCGGCCGCAGAGATGTTGACTATGTCATGAATATCCGTCTTTCTATTTAGACTAATATTTACGAGGGTATATACTTATTTCGATTACAGGCTTCAGTTATCGCCGTGAAATGTTTAGCATATAGATGTTCGAAAGTAGGTTGAGAATTCTACTTACACACCTGTATATCTTTTCCGTCGACCTTTGCTTTTGCAGCCATTACCTCCATCATCCGCAGATGGGGAACGTGCCCGGCATATTATACATATAATTATAACTGCGTGAAAGTTCGTTTCGGGGCCTCAAAGATTTGTTTAACTATTCCCATCCTTGGCCAGATAACCCCCAATATCCGCTCCTTCCATTGGAAGTTTTTCTTCTGTTCCCTCTGCGTGATTGATTGATTTGAGTTTAACGTCGCGTTCAACATTTTTTAATATATACAATTACCTTTGTCAAACGTCGGAAAGCATGTTGGGTTCGACTCACAACCCCCTAGATTTGACAGCCCACGTCTGAAGAAAACGGATTGAATTAATACTTTGTATAATAAGAATTTGAACAATTTAGATAAATACTTCAGGTAAAGTTGAATCGTTTCTGGTTTGTATAATAATACTAATATTACAAAACAAATAAACAAAAACAACAACAGTAGGTAGTCCTCATATTCACAATCAATATCAAACTATTTCATTTCATTACTTCTAACCAGAGCAAATATACAGGGCGCTCCAACTGCCCAGAAGCCGGATATAGACTGTCAATGCTTTCAGTTTGTCTTGGGGTTTACGAAAATACATTCAAAGATACAAACACCTATAAGGAATTGGAATCGCATCCTCGTCCACCCATTCCTTATTATGTTGGGGACATAGCCGGGGTTCTCCGTGTGAGATAAAGGACTGCATGGCCATAATCACAAAGGTACCTCGACACCCCTTAATTCCTAAACAATGCCTTTTGACTCCTGGCTTTGTTTTCTTCCGGGGCACCTTCACCTCGGCGTGGCACTGGCGCATCCTCCGTAATCTGGGCTTGGAATCTATTGTATATAGACATGTATGTTAAAAAAAAAGCTCAACGGAAGCATTATCGAAATGTCAGAACAATTAAAGTAAGCATCAAAACGTTGAGGTAGCACAAATCCACCCATTCTCCCTCAGACTGACACAGACGGGTTCCAATTCATTTAATCTGCATATTCCAAAGAATAGTTCCACAATGAAATTTGATAAGGTTGTGTTTTCCCAACACAGTACAAAACTCTGCTTGATCTTCCACAACTTCTATTAGTCCTTATATTCAGTGTGTGTATACCACGTGACTTTTGACGTCATATTTGCATGGTCAGAAAGCAATAATTGATATTGATAAGAATGTAAAAACAATGGTAACTTTTTTTTATTTCTTCACCCCTTTGTTATGAAACATGGCACAGTCTACGCCGCTTACAATGTCCTATCTCCGGGTTTTTTTTTACCGGAGTTTGAAAAAACTAGACCACCGACCAACCTGTTCTCAAAATCAAGTTTTGATAATGCTCCGGCTGTCGGCGATATTAATACATTTTGAGAAAAGTTTCATCGAAGTATTTTAAGAAACTAAACTACTAATCAAACTCCATTGGAAAAATCGGAGATATGGCTCTTTTAGCGGTGTAGACTGCGCCATGTTTCATTAAAAATGATGAAGAAATAAAAAAGTTACCTTTGTTTTATATCTAAACCGAAGTAAAATAGTTCTGTCCTCCGTAGCATTTGTGACGTCAAAGTCACTGGGTATACACACACTGATATTCGCTGCAGAATGAAACGATTAACATAACTTCTAATAGTAAAAGCACGTTGAATGGTCTTCACAACACTTAGCTACGCTCGTGTATTTAACCTTCACTAAGTTCATAGATAAAACCTAAGTACTCTCCGTCCCCTATCGTTGGCAAAATATCCTCTCGGAACTGTCATATAAATAAATGTCGTGATCTTCAAAACAATAACCCTTTCCCTCATATAGACGCTTTCTGACGCCTCTGCTCGATTCTACTAAGTGTTGCTCATATTACGACGTACATGTTATTCATTGTTTTATAAAGAGGGACAGAAGTACAGTATTTACTCCCATGGAGGGGTTCTGGGGCATCCACTGGTGTATCTATCCACTGGTGAATCATAGTTGAGAGCTGCTAGAGTTTTGTAACCGATTAAAATTGCAAAGACCGCTGTTGGATGTTGTAAGAACAATAAAAGTGCCGCAACTTCTATTAATCCGTATATTCAACCAATATTTTGCTAATATTGAGAGTAAGAAAACAATATATGGTCAACGTGTATCCGTCGGGCTTTGCACAATACGATATACTACTTATGTGTGTTAAATTGTGTAATATCCATGTAACACTTCTACTCTTAATCCGAATATTCTCAGCCCCACCAACATTTCGCTCACATTGTGACCAAGAAAATAACCTGTTTTCGTATGTTCAAAGTATATATATATACATTGTATACCTGTCAACACGACATCAAACAAAATAGTAGAGAGCCTTGGTACTCACCGGAATCTTATGTCACACTGTGCATACCAGATTGGTAGTCACTTTCTTCCTTGCCCACCAACGACTGAAAGTCATCCTCCACCTCGCTATCGGCGTTGACGGCTGCAAGTTAATAGAAGGGAATGAATCATACAATGTGGCAGTATCACAAATCTACCATTCCTATAACCATAGAGTATTTCCCTCACTAGTAATAACTTTCAAATAACTAGCTAACAATTCGGTCAGAATAAAAACATGAAAATAAATCCCCTCCCGAGACAAAAACGCCCACAAGCACCTGCGGGCGGACAAGCACAATTCGGACGGCCTACCCCTCTCTGGGCTTTTTTTTGTTCTCGCCATTACTTTCAGTGAATGCAGACTGAAAGGTCCGAGGAAGAGAAACACGCTGTTCCACTCCATTGTGAGAAACCAAAACGCCCAGAGAGAGGTAGGCCGTCTCTGGGCTTTTTTCTTTGCCCGGCGCACATGCTGCGGAGAGCTACCCTGACACAAGGCAGAAATAGATGTGAGATGTGTAATAAAAAAGTTAGAATAAATAATATTTTCCAAAATGACAGTCTCAGAATCAAAACTAACTCGATAATTTGACAACTTTTTAATGTAAGTAATCCGCACACACACTCAATAAGCCTCTTCAATGCAGCATAGTTTGACTGTTGTGAGAAGTGTAATATAAAAGTTATAGTCCATATGCAACAAAGACGCTATGGTTTTCCTCCAGTATGTAAATATAGAGGTTTTGTTTCTATCAAACGCCACTTTTCTCGTACCAGGCTCAAGTGCTCTACATGCCTACCAAGTATGGATGCAATCCGTTAACAAAAATATGAGTCCTCTCCACTAATCCACAAAATCGGTATAATTTGATATTATGACTTTCTGTATTTTTGACAATGGAGGTCGGTACTAAGAATATGTGATTCTATTTTCATCGTTCTGTAAGCCTCTACAATGCAGCACAGTTTGGGTCTTGTGAGATGGGTATTAACATTTTTAGAATAAATATTATAAAAAGAGTCCAATAATCAACACAAACCCAATAATTTGATAATTTGACGACTTTTTAATGTAAGTAATCCGCAATGAGATGTGTAATAAAAAATTTAGAATAAATAATCCGCACAATCGAAATAATTTGATATTTTGATGGAAATGGGATTCCATTTCCAGCGGTCTCTAAGCCTCTACAATGCAGCACAGTTTGACTCTTGTGAGAGAATGTGGTTTTCCTCCAGTATGTAAATATAGAAGTTTTGTTTCTACCAAAAGTACATTTCTCGTACCAGGGCCAAGTGCTCTACATGCCTACCAAGTATGGATGCAATCCGTTAAATTGGACACCCTCTGTATGGTCATTAGCAGTCCATAGCACCTGTTTGCCTTGAAATGGTGATACCAAATCGAGTCAATAAGAGGGCTAGCTGGAGAGACTAGTAGTTTGTCGTATTTGCCTGATCGGTGTGTACACCAGCAACGTGTTTGAAGTGACAGGGCTCGCTTTATTTCTCTTTAGAGAGATGTTTTATGGAACCAACCAAAATATGAGTCCTCTCCACTAATCCACAAAATCGGTATAATTGGATATTATGACTTTCTGTATTTTTGACAATGGAGGTCGGTACTAAGAATATGTGATTCTATTTTCATCGTTCTGTAAGCCTCTACAATGCAGCACAGTTTGGGTCTTGTGAGATGGGTATTAAAATTTTTAGAATAAATATTATAAAAAGAGTCCAATAATCAACACAAACCCAATAATTTGATAATTTGACGACTTTTTAATGTAAGTAATCCGCAATGAGATGTGTAATAAAAAATTTAGAATAAATAATCCGCACAATCGAAATAATTTGATATTTTGATAATCTGTATTTCTGATCATGCAGGTCGGTACTTTTTGTAAGTTTTAGTTCATATGCAACAAAGAAGCACTTTTTAATATAAGTAATCCGCACAATCTCAATAATTTGATATTTTGATGGAAATGGGATTCCATTTCCAGCGGTCTCTAAGCCTCTACAATGCAGCACAGTTTGACTCTTGTGAGAGAATGTGGTTTTCCTCCAGTATGTAAATATAGAAGTTTTGTTTCTACCAAAAGTACATTTCTCGTACCAGGGCCAAGTGCTCTACATGCCTACCAAGTATGGATGCAATCCGTTAACTTAAAAACATCCACTAAATTGGACACCCTCTGTATGGTCATTAGCAGTCCATAGCACCTGTTTGCCTTGAAATGGTGATACCAAATCGAGTCAATAAGAGGGCTAGCTGGAGAGACTAGTAGTTTGTCGTATTTGCCTGATCGGTGTGTACACCAGCAACGTGTTTGAAGTGACAGGGCTCGCTTTATTTCTCTTTAGAGAGATGTTTTATGGAACCAACCAAAATATGAGTCCTCTCCACTAATCCACAAAATCGGTATAATTGGATATTATGACTTTCTGTATTTTTGACAATGGAGGTCGGTACTAAGAATATGTGATTCTATTTTCCTCGTTCTGTTAGCCTCTACAATGCAGCACAGTTTGGGTCTTGTGAGATGGGTATTAAAATTTTTAGAATAAATATTATAAAAAGAGTCCAATAATCAACACAAACCCAATAATTTGATAATTTGACGACTTTTTAATGTAAGTTATCCGCAATGAGATGTGTAATAAAAAAATTTAGAATAAATAATCCGCACAATCGAAATAATTTGATATTTTGATAATCTGTATTTCTGATCATGCAGGTCGGTACTTTTTGTAAGTTTTAGTTCATATGCAACAAAGAAGCACTTTTTAATATAAGTAATCCGCACAATCTCAATAATTTGATATTTTGATGGAAATGGGATTCCATTTCCAGCGGTCTCTAAGCCTCTACAATGCAGCACAGTTTGACTCTTGTGAGAGAATGTGGTTTTCCTCCAGTATGTAATAGAAGTTTTGTTTCTACCAAAAGTACATTTCTCGTACCAGGGCCAAGTGCTCTACATGCCTACCAAGTATGGATGCAATCCGTTAACTTAAAAACATCCATTAAATTGGACACCCTCTGTATGGTCATTAGCAGTCCATAGCACCTGTTTGCCTTGAAATGGTGATACCAAATCGAGTCAATAAGAGGGCTAGCTGGAGAGACTAGTAGTTTGTCGTATTTGCCTGATCGGTGTGTACACCAGCAACGTGTTTGAAGTGACAGGGCTCGCTTTATTTCTCTTTAGAGAGATGTTTTATGGAACCAACCAAAATATGAGTCCTCTCCACTAATCCACAAAATCGGTATAATTGGATATTATGACTTTCTGTATTTTTGACAATGGAGGTCGGTACTAAGAATATGTGATTCTATTTTCATCGTTCTGTAAGCCTCTACAATGCAGCACAGTTTGGGTCTTGTGAGATGGGTATTAAAATTTTTAGAATAAATATTATAAAAAGAGTCCAATAATCAACACAAACCCAATAATTTGATAATTTGACGACTTTTTAATGTAAGTAATCCGCAATGAGATGTGTAATAAAAAATTTAGAATAAATAATCCGCACAATCGAAATAATTTGATATTTTGATAATCTGTATTTCTGATCATGCAGGTCGGTACTTTTTGTAAGTTTTAGTTCATATGCAACAAAGAAGCACTTTTTAATATAAGTAATCCGCACAATCTCAATAATTTGATATTTTGATGGAAATGGGATTCCATTTCCAGCGGTCTCTAAGCCTCTACAATGCAGCACAGTTTGACTCTTGTGAGAGAATGTGGTTTTCCTCCAGTATGTAAATATAGAAGTTTTGTTTCTACCAAAAGTACATTTCTCGTACCAGGGCCAAGTGCTCTACATGCCTACCAAGTATGGATGCAATCCGTTAACTTTAAAACATCCACTAAATTGGACACCCTCTGTATGGTCATTAGCAGTCCATAGCACCTGTTTGCCTTGAAATGGTGATACCAAATCGAGTCAATAAGAGGGCTAGCTGGAGAGACTAGTAGTTTGTCGTATTTGCCTGATCGGTGTGTACACCAGCAACGTGTTTGAAGTGACAGGGCTCGCTTTATTTCTCTTTAGAGAGATGTTTTATGGAACCAACCAAAATATGAGTCCTCTCCACTAATCCACAAAATCGGTATAATTGGATATTATGACTTTCTGTATTTTTGATAATGGAGGTTGGTTCTAAGAAAATGTGATTCCATTTTCATTGTTCTGTAAGCCTCTATAATGCAGCACAGTTTGGGTCTTGTGGGATGAACACAAACCCAATAACTTGATAATTTGACGACTTTTTAATATAAGTAATCCGCACAATCGCAATAATTTGATATTTTGATAGTCTGTATTTCTGATAATGCAGGTCTGTACTAAGGAAATGGGATCCTATTTCCAGCGGTCTCTAAGACTCTACAATGCAGCACAGTTTGACCAAGTATGGATGAAATCCGTTAACTTTAAAAAAAATCCACTAAATTGGACACCGTCTGTATGGTCATTAGCAGTCCATATCACCTATTTGCCTTGAAATGGAGATACCAAATCGAGTCAATAAGCGGGCTAGCTGGAGACACTAGTAGTTATTCGTACTAGCCTGATCAGTGTGTACACCAGTAACGTGTTTGAAGTGACCGGGCTCGCTTTATTTCTCTTCAAAGAGATGTTTTATAGAATCAACCAAAAAATGAGTAGTCTTGTGAGACGTGTAATAAACAAGTTATAGTCCATATGCAACAAAGACGCAATGTGAACATGTGGTTTTCCTCCAGTATGTAAACATACAGGTTTTGTTTTTCCAAACGCCACTTTTCTCATACCAGGGCCAAGTGCTCAACATGCCTACCAAGTTTACAGGTTTTGTATATAGCAAACGCCACTTTTCTCGTACCAGGGCCAAGTTACTAAAGAAATTTGATTCCATTTGCATCGGTCTGAAAGCCTCTACGATGCAGCACAGTTTGCGTATTGTGAGCCGTGTAATAAAACAGTTATAGTCTATATGCAACAAAGAGGCAATGTGAACATATGGTTTTTCTCCAGTATAGAAGTTTTGTTTCTACCAAACGCCACTTTTCTCGTACCAGGGTCAAGTGCTCTACATGCCTATCAAGTTTGGATGAAATCCGATAACTTTTATATGTTCGACTTAATTCGACACCCTCTGTATGGTCCTTAGCAGTCCATAGCACCTGTTTGCCTTGAAATGGTGATACAAATTCAGGCCAATAAGCGAGCCAGCTGGAGACAATAGTTTGTCGGACTGGTCTGATCAGTGTGTGAACTAGCAACGTGCTTCAACTGACTGGGCTAGGGTATGTATCTTCAGAGTTTGGATTTCTCAATTTCTTCATATTGGTTTTCAGGTCAACATCCACAAAGGACTATATTTTTCTAACAACTTTTTAATATAATTCATCCACACAATCGCAAAAATCTTATATATTGACAGTCTGTATTTCTGATAATGTAAGTAGTTACTAAAGAAATTTGATTCCATTTGCATGGGTATGTTAGCCTCTATAATCCAGCACTGTTTGCGTCTCGTGAGCCGTGTAATAAAAAAAGTTCGAAACAATAATCCGCGAAATAGCAATAATTTAATATTTTGACAGTCGCTATTTCTGATAATATAGGTAAGTACTAGATAAATTTGATTCCATTTGCATCGGTATGTGAGCCTCTACGAGGCAGCACAGTTTGAATATTGTGAGACGTGTAATAAAAATGTTATATTCTATATGCAACAAAGAGGCAATGTCAACATATGGTTTCTCTCCAGTATGTAAACAGAGGTTTTGTATATAGCAAAAGCCAATTTTCTCGTACCAGGGCCAAGTGCTCTACATGCCTACCGAGTTTGGATGCAATCCGTCTATTATAACATGTTCGACTTAATTCGACACCCACTCTATGGTCCTAAGCAGTCCATAGCACTTGTTTGCCTTGAAATGGTGATACAAATTCAGGCCAATAAGCGAGCCAACTGGAGACACTAGTTTGTCGGACTGGCCTGATCAGTGTGTAAACTAGCAACGTGCTTCAACTGACCGGGCTCGCGTTTTTATCTTCAGAGTTTGGATTTCTCAATTTCTTCATATTGGTTTTCAGGTCAACATCCACAAAGGACTATATTTTTCTAACGACTATTTAATATAAGTCATCCACACAATCGCACAAATCTTATACATTGACAGTCTATATTTCTGATAATGTAAGTAGGTACTAAAGAAATTTGATTCCATTTGCATCGGTCTGAAAGCCTCTACGATGCAGCACAGTTTGCGTATTGTGAGCCGTGTAATAAAACAGTTATAGTCTATATGCAACAAAGAGGCAATGTGAACATATGGTTTTTCTCCAGTATAGAAGTTTTGTTTCTACCAAACGCCACTTTTCTCGTACCAGGGTCAAGTGCTCTACATGCCTATCAAGTTTGGATGAAATCCGATAACTTTTATATGTTCGACTTAATTCGACACCCTCTGTATGGTCATTAGCAGTCCATAGCACCTGTTTGCCTTGAAATTGTGATACAAATTTCAGGCCAATAAGCGAGCTAGCTCGAGACACTAGTAGTGTGTCGTACTGGCCTCATCAGTCATCCTCGGTACCCAGGCTATTCATAAAATATATGATACCCTGGGCAAATTGGCTGTTCAAATCTCGTACTCATGAATAATTTATCAGATGAAATGCAGCCTTTTGATTGGCCGCATGACACAAACTTTTTGCTATACTAAAATTACAGTGTTGTTACGGAGGAAATCGTTTACGAAATTTCGCTAGCCAATTTGCCCAGGGTATCATATATGTTATGAATAGCCTGGGTACCGAGGATGTCATCAGTGTGTACACTAGCATCGTGTTTGAACTGACCGGGCTCGCTTTATTTATCTTCAGAGATGTGTTATGGAATAATATTTTCCAAAATGACAGAGTCCAATAAATAGCTGATCATATGTTTTGGAATAAATAATATTTTCTAAAATGACAAAGTTCAATAATCAACTCATGATGTGTAATGCATCGGTCATTAATCAACAGCATATTTCTTAAAATCAAAAAAGCTCGGATGTGGAAAGACAGCCGAGGCTGAATCTGAGTGAACATGCTCATAAGGATGTAAGCTTTCACAGGCGTGACATTTTTGGCTGTATGTCCTATCGTTTTTTCTGCGCTCCTTCATAACTCTGACGTCTTGGTCGTAGCGCTATTACATCTAATCTGTACAACTTTATAGTGTCAAAGACCAAATGTCTCTAATTTATTTATTAATTATTTTTACATCATTTAAAGTATTAATACTTTACTTAAGTCATTTAAAGTATTAATACTTTACTTAAGTCATTTTTGACTATCATCTTGCCAAAAAATAAGTGAAAAAAGTGGTCCAGGAGCCATGGAGCCAAGTTTTTTCCAGAGAAGAGGGGAAAATGTGTTTTTTTAGATTCTATCTAGGACGTTACAGGAAGATAAAGTTTTGAATATAATGAAAGGACCCAATACCATATCATTTTGAATTGTTTAACTGATAAAAATCAATCGACACAGTTCCACCGCGTACATCCTGTCACGTGGTGCTAGTATATGTGGATTTTAATTCATATCAAGTACTGAAGTATATTACACAAGCAATTTATACGTTTAACTTTGTATTATCGGTCTATTGGAAATGACACGTGGTGCTAGCATATGTGGATATATGTATATTATGTGTCTATTGGAAATGAAAACAATGTTTAATATGGTGTAGGTCTCAGCGTTGACTTGAACAAAACTTGCAGATTTTAACTGAATAAAATCAAACGACGCAGTTCCACCTTGTACATCCTGCCACGTTTAATTCAAATCCAGTACAGAACTATATTATATAAACTAATTTATACTGTTTGTAGTAACTGTCTTTTAAACAAAATAAACAATGTGTAATATTATATAGGTCTCAGCATCGACAGCATATATTTTGGGATAACAACGGGGGCGTCACAAAAGTAAAGGAAGATAATGAGAAGCAAGAGGAACACAGAGGTATGTAGCATTGTGTTACTAACCCATTTGTTTAAACAATAATTTCAGAGACTACTCATTGATTATACGGATTAATGTGAATAATAAAACACGCCATATTTAGATTATGCTGATTAATTGTGGAACATTGTATTTGAGTCTGCTATGCAAAAAGGTACAACTTGGGATAAAAAAAACCAGGTACTAGACAAAATCACTTATAGTGTAGGGTATTCACTGATAAACGTTGACCATACGAAGGCAATATCATTTCATATCTCTAATCGGGCCGAAATGCTGCCTAGTTGTTTGAAAGTGTGGATAAACAGAACTGGCTAGGAAACAGTCGGTGGTGTAAGAATGGTACATTTGTGATTTTATGACTCGCCCTTTTCTACCGACTTGCAGCCTACAACGCCGATACCGAGTGGGATAGTTCAATGGGATCTGTGACCAGTGTCAAAAATGATGTCAGGTTTCGGGTTCACCAACATTTTTTTTGGGATGAAAACGGGGACGTCAAAGAAGTAAAGGCAGAGAAAGAGATGAAAGAAAGAAACCGAGGTATGTAGAATTTTGTTATCAACCCATTCGTCTAATGAATAATTCCAATGACTACTCAGGAATATATGGATTAATGTGAATAATTAACACGTCATATTTATATTATGCTGATTAATAGTGGAGCATTGTATTTGAGTCTGCTATCCAAAAAGGTACAACCTGGGATAAAACAAAACAGGTACTAGACAAAATCACTTATAGTCACTGATAAACGTTGATCATACGCAGGCAATATCATTTCATATTTCAATTATGTCCGAATTTATACCTAGTTGTTTGAAAGCGCGAATTCAGAAAACTGTCGAGGAACTGTCTGTGGTTGTTACAATGGTCTATTTGTGATTGTATGATTTGTCCATTTTGATATATTTGCAGTTAATCAACACGTGTTTTGGTGTGAAAACGGGGACGTCAAAGACGTAGAGGCAGAGGAAGAGAGTAAACGGGGAAACAGAGGTATGTAGCATTTAATTATCAACCCATTCGCCTATAAATGATTCCAGTGAACACCAATGAATATACGGATTTATGTGAATATTTACACCCGTCATATTGAGATTATGCTGATTAATTGTGGAGCATTGTATTTGAGTCTACTATGCAAAAAGGTACAACTAGGGATATAAAAAAACAGGTCCTGACAAAATCACTTAAAGTGTAGAGTATGCTTTGATAAACTTTGACAATACGAAGGCAATATCCGTTTATGTTTCAAATCGGGCATAAATATTTCCCTAGTTGTTTGAAAGTGCGGATTAACCAAACTGGCTAGGAAACAGTCTGTGGTTGTAAGAATGATATATATGTGATGATTGTATTATTCACCCTTTTCTACTGACTTGCAGCCTACAATGCCAATATCGAGTGGGATAGTTCGGTGGGATCTGTGGCCAGTGTCAAAAATGATGTCAGGTTTCAGGTACATCAACATATCTTTTGGGATGACAACGGGGACGTCAAAGAAGTAAAGGCAGAGAAGGAGATGAAAGAGGGAAACAGAGGTATATATCATTTTAATATATCTATAGGTACTACCTATTTACGAAAAACCCCGCAAGATAATTATAAACAAAAATTAAAGAGCATGCTTTGGCCATAAAAAAAGGATTTACAAATAATTGACTAGACAATAATAATGTTAATTTCGTGTTTCTTGCATTATTATAACATATTTGGAATTCGTATTGCTGTCGTCTATTATTACGAACAGAAAACTAGAATTGTTTTTGCAAAAAACAGATGTCTCCCCTCAAATATCTGTCAAAATCTCTCAAAACATTCCAACCTATAAATTTGGGACAGACAGACAGACAGTCGAGACATGGGTTCTGCACATCGCCTTGATGAGGTGAACATTTGACCCAAGTTTCATGAAAATCCTTCAGGCCGTCTTGGAGATATGGAGCGGACACGATTTGGGACGGACAGACGAACGGACAGACAGACAGACAGTCGAGACGTGGGTTCTACACATCGCCTTGATGAGGTGAACATGTGACCCAAGTTTCATGAAAATCTTTCAAGCCGTCTGGAAGATATGGAGCGGACACAAAATAAAGCCTCAAACCTTTGACCTTCAAGCGTGACCTTGACCTTGACCCTATATTGTCGAGACGCAAGTTCTGCACGTCACCTTGATGAGGTGAACATGTGACCCAAGTTTCATGAAAATCCTTCAAGCCGTCTGGGAGATATGGAGCGGACACGAAATAAAGCCTCAAACCTTTGACCTTCAAGCGTGACCTTGACATTGACCCTATATTGTCGAGACGCGGGTTCTGCACGTCGCCTTGATGAGGTAAACATGTGACCCAAGTTTCATGAAAATCCTTCAAGCCGTCTGGGAGATATGGAGCGGACACGAAATAAAGCCTCAAACCTTTGACATTCAAGCGTGACCTTGACCTTGACCCTATATTGTCGAGACGCAGGTTCTGCACGTCGCCTTGATGAGGTGAACATGTGACCCAAGTTTCATGAAAATCCTTCAAGCCGTCTCGGAGATATGGAGCGGACACGAAATAAAGCCTCAAACCTTTGACCTTCAAGCGTGACCTTGACCTTGACCCTATATTGTCGAGACGCGGGTTCTGCACGTCGCCTTGATGAGGTGAACATGTGACCCAAGTTTCATGAAAATCCTTCAAGCCGTCTGGGAGATATGGAGCGGACACGAAATAAAGCCTCAAACCTTGGACCTTCAAGCGTGACCTTGACCTTGACCCTATATTGTCGAGACGCGGGTTCTGCACGTCGCCTTGATGAGGTGAACATGTGAGCCAAGTTTCATGAAAATCCTTCAAGCCGTCTTGGAGATATGGAGCGGACACGATTTCGGACAGACGGACAGAAGGACAGACAGACAGACGCCCAGGACAAAAACAATATATCTCCCCTGTATACAGGGGGAGACATAATAATAAAGTAAAGACTTTCAGAAAATCAAGGAATACATCTATAATGAACGAGATTAAAACATGAAGGCCAAGATGATCCTTAATCGATCACCTGCATTATAGTAAAGAAGCAAATAGATCAGCCCTTTTTTGATGCCGTTTTCAACCAGTCAATATGACTCGAACAAATTATGTAAGGGGTCACATTTCTGCTAAACCCTTTCCTTATTAGAGACGGTTTCTGAGGCCTTTGCAACAGACGATTTAGGAAAAGATTGTCGCCAAAAGAACAATTGCTCCTTATGAGAAAGTTATCCTTTTGCCATAATGTTTGACAAATAATTATACTTTGAATGCGTGAGTCAATAGCTCATGTATAGGAATTTGGGGTCTTTCATGATGATACCACTTTTTTTGAGGGAAACGACGTCACTCCATTGACGTTACGCCAAGATGAAGTGTTACGGAAATGACGTCACGTCCTTCTTTGGCTACGATAATCAAAATTTAGGTTCGGGCGTAAGAAGATTAATGCGGTCTTTTTGTTGACGAACGGGAAAACATATTTCAACTTTAGTACAATTATTTTAACTTTTCGTACAAATGTTCATTCCCACATAAAACAGCACTTTAATGATCTTAAATATCGATTTTAAATAAATTATTTAAAAGACGACAATAATTTTTCAATCCGTGTTTTTCGTCTCATATTATACATACCCAAAATATCGATTTAAAAAAAATGATTAAAAAGACGACAATAATTTTCAATCCGGGTTTTTCGTCTCATTTTATACATACCCAAAATGGCGGCCCCCATGAATTTGGCCAGTTTCATTTCAGAAAGCTTCATGGGTTATTGAAAAAAAAAAAAAAAATAATAACATCTCACACCTGTTACCTATGAACGAAAAAACCATTTATGGTGTTTTTTTCGTATTAACAACCCATTCGTCTAATTAATAATTCCCAAAATGTTGATTAATTTTGAAAGTAAACCAACATGACTGTGTTTTGGGATGACAACGGAGACGTCAAAGACGTAGAGGCAGAGAAAGAGATTAAAGAGGGAAACCGAGGTATGTAGCATTTTATTTTCAAACCAATTCTACCAAAAGATCATTTCAGTGAACACCCAGGAATACACGGATTAATGTGAATTTGATTATGCAGAATAATTGTGGAACATTGTATGCACAACGGTAAAACAAAACAGGTACTAGAGAAACTCATTAACTGTGTCGGATTTACTACTGATATACGTTGACCGTACTAAGGCAATGTCCTTTCATGTTTTCTCGTTTGAAAGTGCTGATTTAGAATAGCTCGGTGGAATCTGACTGAGTCATTTTTCCTTTATGCACAGTATGACATGCTTTTAAATTCTTTCTTAGTACAAGTATAATCGAATCGATTTTATTGCTATTGACTTCCTGTATCGTGTTTCAAAGAATTATATAAGTCGTGACAAATACGCGGACTAATATAACGACCCAAAAAGTTAAAAAAAAATTGAAATTTGTCGAAATACGTTTTCGAGGAATATATGGAATAAATCAAAAAATTACCTAATCGACAAATCAAGGTCGTGAAATGAAATTGAGAAGTCGTGTGAAAATAAAATCCACAGATCACAAATCACCCAAATAATCAACAAATCAGCCTATTAAATCAACAGACACAACTAAATCAACACGCACGGCCATATAATCGACAATATTGTCTGTGTTTGTGGATTATTTAGATGAAGACGTTTACTTGTCCAATGGGCAACAGGTTATATGCAGGAAGTTATTTGCAATTTCACATTGCAGGAGAAATTGCAGAGAATATGCTGATTAAGAGAAGTAGTGTTACAGGAATATTTATATTGTGTACTTGCAAAATCTAAGAAAGGGTAGTAAACTATCGACGGATAAACAATGATCGGACGGATGCAATAACTTTTCATGTTTTTATTCTGGCTGAAATGTTGCCTAATTGTTTGAAGGTGCGGATTAAGAAAATTAGAAAAATACCCTGTGGTTGTAGGAATGGTACATTGTATGATTCTTTCCTTTCTATCGACTTGCAGCCGAAAAAGCTGATACCGAGGTGGGGGCATATGACTTGGGATCATTCAGGGGCAATGAAGAAAGTGACCACCCATCTGTTATGCACAGTCCGACAGAAGATTCCGGTGAGTACACAAGCTTTCACCTTCTTTCTTAGTACAAGTATAATCCTATCGAATTAATTGCTATGGCGTTCACTACTGAGTAAGTCCGATGGATGTACGTTGACCGTACAAATGCAATATATTTTCATGTTCTCATTCTCGCTGAGTGTTGCCTAGTTGTTTGAATGTGCGGATTTAGAAAACGGGCGAGGGAAACAATCTATGTCAATATATAACAATATATATGTAGGAATGTAGATTTGTGATACTGCCACATTGTATGATTCATTCCCTTGACTTGCAGCCACCAACGCCGATATCGAGGTGGATAATGGTTGGGGGCGGTATGACTCTCAGTCGTTGGTGGGAAAGGAAGAAAGTGACTACCAATCTGGTATGCACAAGATTCCGGTGAGTACCAAGGCTCGCGCCTAGTTTCGTAGTATAATAGAATCGAGCGATCTACTATTATGTTTGGTGTTGTATTGAAACGTATATACTTCGAGCATTTGAAGACAGGTTCTTTTCTTGGTAATATTGCGTGCGAAAGGTTGGTAGGGCAGAGACTATGCTGGTTAAGAAAAGTTGTGATACGCGAGATTATGTGTCACAATGTTTGTTTACAAAATCAAACAAACAGCGGTGTTTACGATATTTTTTTTTTACAAAATCACAATGTTTGTTCTTGCAGCCTTCAACTTTGATTCAACGATGGAAACCCAAGTTATTACACCAGTGAATACACGAATTTATACACCTCTGGATGCACCTGTGGATACACCTGTTGATACACCTATTGATACACCTATTGATAAACATATGGATACTCCAGTGGATACACCAGTGGATACACCTATGGATATCCCAGTGGATACACCTATGGATATCCCAGTGGATACACCTATGGATACCCCAGAGGATACACCTTTGGATACACATGTGGATACACCTGTTGATACAACTGTGGATACACATATGGATACAACTGTGGATACAACTGTTGATACACCTGAGGATACACATTTGGATACACCTCTGGATACAACTGTGGGTGCCCCGGATGGCCAGCGACACCAATGGCCAGAACCCCTTCATGGGTGTAAGTATCATACGTCTGTCCTTCTTTACAAAACTATGGTATGGTAGCATGAAACACAACAAATAAGATATACAGTCTAGTGGTGAAGAACGCAACGTATATACTTCTCTTTGTCACATTAAGGGCGAACTGTTTGTGTGTATAGAATATGCTGATTAAGAAAATTAATGTTACAGGAATGTTGAAAAATAATTCTTACAAAATCCAACAAAAAGTAATTAACCATCACGTCTTGCAAAGCCCGACTGGTATACGTTGATAGTTCGAATGCAATATATTTTCATGTTTTTATTCTGGCTAAATGTTTGGCTAGTTGTTTGAAGTGCTTATTAAGAAAACTGGCGAGGGAAATACTCCATGGTTGCAGAAAATGCAGATTTGTGATACTGCCACATTGTATGATTTATTCCCTTATATTGTCTTGCAGCTGTCAACGCCGATATCGAGGTGGGGGATAGTTCGGGACGATATGACTTTCAGTCATTGGTGTGCAAGGAAGAAAGTGACCACCAATCTGGTTTGCACAGTGTGACACAAGATTCCGGTGAGTACCAAGGCTCTCGCCTACTTTCGTAGTATAATAGTATCGAGCGATGTACTGTTGTGTTTTGTGTTGTTGTGAATATACCAACGTATAAACTTTGAACATATGAAAAAACGGGTTCTTTTCTTGGTCACAATGTGGGTGATATGTTGGTGGGGCTTAGATTATTCGGATTACGAGTAGAAGTGTTACATGCTTATTTTATACGTTCTTACAAAATCTAATACACAGAAGTAGTATATCGTATTTGTGCAAAGCCCAACTGATATACGTTGACCATATGTTGTTTTCTTGCTCACAATCCTTGCAAAATATTGGTTGAATATACGGATTAAGAGAAGTTGTGGTACTTGTATTGTTCTTACAAAATCCAACAGCGGTATTTGCGAATTTAAACTGTTACACAATTCTTGCAGCCTTCAACTATGATTCACCGGTGGATGAACCGGTGGACACACCAGTGGATATACCAGTAGATACACCAGTGGATGACCAAGTGGATGACCCAGTGGATACACCAGTGTATTTACCAGTAAATGCACAAGTGTATGACCCAGTAGATACACCAGTGGATACACCAGTTGATATACCTGTGGATGCCTTAAAACCCCGTCATGGGAGTAAGTACCGTACTTCTGTCACTCTTTATAAAACTATGAATAACATGGTATATAGTTCAGAAAACAATGCCATAGAAATATTTTGCTTTAAATATGTACCTCGTAATCTGAACAGTACTTAGTAAAATTAAGTGATACACGGGCGTCTATTAATGTTGTGACGATCACGACATTGTGCTAGAATCAAACTATTAATATGAAAGTGTTTGCCAACGATAGGGTACGGTGATTACTAAGGTTGTATCTATGAACTTAGTAAAGGTGAAATACACGAGTGTGGCTAACACTTAACATGCATTTTATTAGAAGTTATGTTAATCGTTTGATTCTGTAGCGGATAAAAGGATTAATAGAAGTTGTGAACGATCAAGCAGAGTATTGTATTGTGTCGGGAAAAGTCCGAAGGATTTACTTTGACGACTCGGAGGCACAACCTTATCATCTTTTCATGATGTGGAAATATTGTTTGGAATATGCAGATTAAGTGAAGTGGAACCCTTCTGTCATTCTGAGTGAGAATGGGTGGATTTGTATTACCTCTACGTTTTGATGCCTACCATTGACTAAGACGGAACTTTAATTTTCGACATTTCGACCATGCTTCCGTTTGGCTTTACTTTCTTTTCTGTATCCAATAAGCAAATTATAACTTCCTTTTCCAGCAACAAATAAACAGATCGTAACAGCTGCGAATAGAAAGCGGGCGGCGGCACCACGACGCAGCAAGAAGGTGGACACGGTATGTTGTGTTTTACACGTTTATTAACAGTGGAAACCATACCCTTGGGAATACAGCATAATAAAACAAGAAACCGCTGAAGACGGTAAGGCCGGAGTGTCGGCAATTTGACCTTGAAAATCGACAAACCAAGGTCAAGGTCAAAGTAACCATAGAAATCAATAGAACTTGTTACTAATTACCTTCAGGCAAAGTTTCAAGTTTGTAACCCTTTCCAGTGCTGAGATTTTGCCTCAACCTGAAATTTTAACCAAAATGTTGACGCACAGACAGACAGACGGACATCGCCAATCTATAGACCGGAATTGATAGAGCGATCCGGCCAAAAAATGATAATAAGATGCAAAGGTTTTATACACAAATAAAACATATTTCCACATAAAAACACAACTTTTATGTTATGAATGAACAAATTATTTCAAAAAGTCGGACCGCACCAATTATTTAACATACATGTATTTATACAATGTTTCATTTTATTCTTAAGGCACGAAAAAGGAAGCCATGTCCATTACAAGGCTGTGAAGCCCACATTACAGATATGGCAAAGCACCTGCGCCAGTGCCACGCCGGGGTGAAGGATCCCCGAAAGAAAACAACGCTAGGAGTCAAAAGGCAGTGTTGTGGAATTGAGGGGTGCCGAGGTACCTGTGTGAGAATGGACTTGCATTTAATACAGGTCCATTTTCTCACACGGGGCACCCCGGAGTGGAGCCTGGCTATGTCCCTTTCATATATACACGAGGAGCAGGTTATAATCTAGGCTGCTTTTTTGCGTCATTGGCACACCGTGAACATCATTGGCCCGTTTTTTAAACCTCCGGGCGTCCATCAGACGCAAAGATAATAATTTGATGTATTTTAAATAAGCCAAACAGCGTCGATACTATAAAAAGAAATGACACACGATTCACACATGCAAGGCAAAATTCAGAAAATGTCGAAGCTGTTAATCTGCGAGTGGGCACGCCACTTCAAGGCAGTCGGACAGACAATAAAGCCTCACCGCTTTAAGGCCACTATGTCCACAAAGGATGCCACCAGCCAGGTGAGGGAAATGAGGGCTTCCTGAAAGTAGCAAGGCGCTTTGGCCAAACAGATGGCACACAGCCTAAAGACTGCCGATAAATGGTATGACCAGTCTTTCTTATAGTCGCAAAGACGAACGATCGTCAGACAGCTGCGGGAGCGATATAATGTAATTTTTCATTAAGTGTTTGCTCTTTAAACTCAGACAATAATATGGATAAAATATGAATCTGCGGATTTATCGAACATGCTTTTATGTTACTATTTAGGGACTTGTCATAACATAAAATATAATATTTGTTACCTTTCATCTTCCAGACCATTGCATTCGGAGAGTACCAAGCAGACCTCCCACACAGACTCACAGCATGTCTCCGACACAGATTCAGAATGGAGAATGAAATTTGATATTGTGTAATTTTATTATTAAGTCAAGATACAGCTTATAGGCCAAAACAAGAATGAGTTAGGTCTTTTTAATTTTAAAAACACATACTTCGGAAACGCGATACGGTTTACAAGGGTCAAAGTGCCTCTTCAATCATACACAGTTTGATCGGAGTCTTACGAGAAAGTTTGATTGGTTGAGGTTTACCGCCGTTTTCAACAATGTTTCAGTAATATAATTTCAGCCGTTTCACCTACTCATGTGTTTTCTGGCTTTCTCACACCAGTACTCCACACAACATTATTTCAAAGCAACTGGCTGCATTTCCACATAGACTGTTAGCCCATTGGTGGAAGACGAATGACGCGTGTCACAGTGAATTTTGTCAAACATGGGAAATAATGTTGGCCGAGCTGGGAATCGAACTCTCAACCCCTGGATTGACAGCTCGCGTCGCTAACGACTGAGCAAAGTTACAATTTATATAGGACACAGAAGGAAACATTGTGAAGTATATTTCTCTCATCCTGTAAGCGCCTTCAAATAATTTCATAAGTCCAGTGGCCCTATAAATTAATGTTCAAAGTCCAAATACTAGCTGGCTGGATATCCGTATATAGCAGTAGATTTGCGCTTTGACTCTTTGTTGAAAATTCAATTGATAGCTGTGTGGGTATTCGCTCATTGCTATAAATTTGATCTATTGTTTTATGTTGAATACCCAATAACTAGCTGGCTGGACATTCACAGGTGGCAGCATATTGGCATATTATTTCGCGCGTTGAATCTTTGTTCAATACCGAATTGCTAGTTGTGTGGGTATTGGCCCGTGGCAGGTAGTTCGCCCTATAACTTAATGTTCAATGTCCCAACCACTAGCTGGCTGGATATCTGTATATACCAGTAGATTCGCGCTTTGATTCTTCATTGAATAACCAATTGCTAGCCTTGTGAGTATTGGCCCATGACAGGTAGTTCGCCTTATTGATTAATGTTGAATACACAATTACTAGCTTGCTGGACATTGACTTGTGCCAATATATTGGCGGTTTTTATTTTAATTGAATAACCAATTACTAGCTGGATGGGAATTGACATGTGGCTATGAGTACTATATATTACAAAATGGCAGTAGATTTGCGCTTTGGACTTTTGAGGAATAACCAATTACTATGGAATTTACCCTTGGCTATGAGTTCATCCTATCGTAATATGGCGGACACCCAACTACAAGCTGGCTGTTTATTCGTTTTCTGCCAGTATATTGAATAACCAACAACCAATTACTAACTAACTGCTAACTTCACACACCTTAGAAAATGGGCATTGAACTTGGTTGCGAGACAATCCCGAGAACATCTTTTGCACGCTGCAAAACTAATTTATCCATTCTCCAACGAAAACATTGACCAGGCGTCCAGGGTTTGAACCCCGCCTGCCGCGGTCATGTTGGAGTTCGGTTGGGCAAGGCACATTTCCTTAAGTACAGTTCCACCTAAGAATCAGGCAAATTTGAAATTTGGTGCTACATGGGTTCTCTCCGATTTGAATTGTTTCTGTTCTATTTTGTTACTTATATACATAAAAATGTAACTGCCAAGTATAAGGTGACAATTTAAAACAGTGTGTGAAAAAATAAGCTTTTTGTCTTTTTAAATCAAATCACAATTCCTTCTTTGTTTCATAGAAATATGACCCTTTTGATATACAAATAACATCTAACGGCAGCGAGGTTATAACTGCACAATATCATCTTTTGAATAAGGAGTGATTTAATTAATACTTTCTTTAAAAAAATTACTCTGACCCCTTGAAATATTTAAATTATATTGAATTTAAATAACGACAATTTTTCACCGAGTGCGAATTCGGCAGTTTTCGGAAAACACCGGAATTGTACGTATAGGTGTTCGTGTAAAACCGTGTTCACGGAGTTAGCCGGTGTCGTTCGGATTTCTCCGTTATTCAAACATGGCGGCGCCCTTTACGAAGTGTGTTTACCAAGTGTCAACACTTATGATATTCAATTTCCAACTGAAACATCGCACACAATGGAGCAAACAGACGGAAAACATAATGCTGAACAATATACACGTGTATGATCTGACGGAAGCAGTCGAATGAGCACTTTACTGACAGTTGCATTTTGCGGATGTGATGCCAGGAACAATTTTCTGTTTGTCAAGGATGAAAATCATATCAGAATGATGGCCTTTTTGATAACTCCTCTCGGAACAAAAGCATGTCATCGTCACTGCATCTTGTCAACTCTAGAACTGTGTGATTAGGAGTCGGAAAATACGGTTAGTATCAAAATGGTCATTTTTTTTCGTTCTGCACTGTATCGGTAATTGACTTCAATTGGTGACCATTTCATTTTACCTAGGGTACAATTTTTTTGAAAAATGTTTTAACCCCTTCTCTGAAACAGATAACTTCTGACACTTTCTGCAGCAGTCTGCTTTTGAAAAATTGTAAATAATAAATAGCTCAAACATTGAATCAAATTCTCCATTTATTGTCATATGTTAATGTTATTGATCAGATTTCTGAGTGTTTCTTCAAAACATAATTATAATAGTGCTAGAAGTTATTTTGTAATATCTCCATTTAAGCTTGCAGTGACAAATATTTACATAAATTTAAGATTTACAATCAAACCCCAAGCTGGAGATAGGTGTCACTAAACAGAGTCTGTATGAATGAAAAAAATATTTTGTTTACCATATTTTACCATATTTTATTCTGTTTTTAAACAGAGCTAGTCTGGTAGAGTCCGATAGAGTCTCTGTATATTACTTTAACGAATACCACAGTGGTAATTTGGTTAATTCATACGAAATTAAATAAATAAGGCAGATACATGAAATATTTTTATTTATATGATGCAAAAACACTTTAACCCTTTCCCTCATACGACAATTCTGCAGCAGACGACTTTGAACATATTTTGTGAACAAATAGAAAATCTCTATAATTAAATGGATAACCTATGACTAAAAGTGGAAAACATTGTGGCAAAAGGAGAAATTGCTCGTTTTGAGCAATTTCTTCTTTTGTCACTATGTTTTCAAAATGCCTGATGCAGAGGCGTCAAAAAGCGTCTATATGAGGGAAAGGGTTAACTCATTCCTTGCAATGAAAATACACGTCAAAACTATGATTAAATGGTATATTTTATCACCAGACTCCGTTAGACTCTACCATACTCTACCAGATTAGTATATTCATACAAAAATGAACTAACATATGCAAATACATGTTATATTTTATTTATATCATGCAATAATACTTGAATTCATTCATGTCTAACGAAAAAAACACAACAAAAGTATGATAGAGTGGGATATTTAATCTCCAGACTGTACCGGACTACCATACTCTGTTTAGTGATACCCGCTCGAGATAAACTGTCCTGCAGGGGCCTGTTTTATAAAATTTGTTTTACATAATTTTTATAAACTTTGCAGGAAATGTGTGGCAAATTGGTGATGAGAAACCATATGAAATATACAACGCTTTCTTCAGGTAACATTATTTGAAATTTACCAGAGATGCAAATTTAACTTTAATAAATAACTTTTATTATACAAATAAGTCTATTTAGGGTACACAAACTATTTTCCACTCTAAGGTTTAAATGGGTTTAACACTTTAATGCTGACATAACATTATTTCAGTTATAGCATGGCAATAGTACACTTATTTTGTGATCTCAGGGTAGCAAACCAATACTAAGCCTTGCCAAAGAGCACTCTACAATGACTTTTGCAAGTGGGGATGCAAGCTTGGATGACCTGTTCTCCAATCCCCAAAGATAACCACTTGGCTACATTGGATTCCTATTTTTAGCTCTACTGGCCAAAGGCCAGAAGGGCTTATGTCGTGGCGATTTGTCCGTCGTCCGTGCGTGCGTCCGTCCGTCCGTCCGTAAACAATTTCTTGTTAACACGATACAGTCTTCACTTTTGATTGTATCTCAACCAAACTTTTACAGTAGTTAGATATCCATGAGAGCTCGGTTCCTTTCGAAAACCAGCCACAGATCCGCCCATGCATGACTGGATTATGGCCCTTGAAATTGTCAAAATTGCTATAATAGGGCTTGTCAACATGATACAGTCCTTATTTTTGATTGTATCTCAATCAAACTTATACAGTAGTTAGATATCCATGAGAGTTTGGTTCATTTCTAAAAAACGGCCAGATCTACCTATGCATGGCTGGATTATGGCCCTTGAAATTGTCAAAATTGCTATAATACAGCTTCACCAAACTTAGATGGTATTTGAATATTGATGACATATTGGTTCCTTTTGAAACAAGCCAGATCAATGCCAGTAGAGCATAGGCCCTCATGGGCCTCTTGTTATATTTGTGTTATTAAGTATGTTTCAACTTTCAAAGTCTTTCATATGTAATTGCTTTTTTCCTCATAGTGTTTCACAAATATGTCAGTATGTCAAATACAAATATATAAATATATTTGGTCAACCCTTTCCCAGTTAAAGGTTACCTGCATCAGATGACTAACATCATCTAGCAAGAATAAGGAATTTCTCTGAAAATGAAATCATAATATTTGGATAGAGTTGAAATCATTGTGGAAACAAGAGTTGTCGGAGGACAATATAGCTCGCCTATCAGGGATATCGTCTATCAGGGCCTACTTCAGAACAGTTATAGCATGGGTATAAAGTCCAAAATCCAAAAGTGGAATAATTCAGTTGAAATTGAATTTACAAAAGAAAGACAAGAATTACGCATAATTAAATGTCTCACTGTGTCCCCTGCTTTGACTATCAAGGCAAGTGTAAAACACAAAAAGTAAACAAAACTCTAACATTGAGCTAAACACAATTATTTTTAAACAAGAAATAATAAAAAAAAAAAGTTCAAAAATACAAGAAATTTAAAAAAAAAAATTGAGCTGAACACAAAGTTCCAAAATTAAAGAAAAAAAATAAAAAATAAAAAAATAATGCTCAAAGTTCAAAAATACAAAAAAATGAAATTAATCCAACAAAATATGAAGAAACTATGCCCAATTTTCAAAATCCAGCAAAAAACAAATGTTTTACCCCAAAAAATATGAAAGCCCTAGAACCAGTACTTATTGAGAAAAAAAAAAAAATCGAAACTTTAACGTTGAGCTAAACGCAAAATTGAAAAAATACAAGAAAAGAAAAAGAAAAAAATCCAAATGTTTGAAAAAAATCCATTCCAGAGTTATGGGACTTGACATACAAGGTCCCCTAATGACCCTGAATAAGTGTGTAAAGTTTCAAAGCAACAGCATACACAGTGTCTGAGAAAAGGCCTTGCACGCAAAGGTTTGACCAAATTTCTAAGTCCAAAAAGGGGCACAATTCAGTCAAAATCCATTCCAGAGTTATGGGACTTGACATACAAGGTCCCCTAATGATCCTGAATAAGTGTGTGAAGTTTCAAAGCAACAGCATACACAGTGTCTGAGAAAAGGCCTTGCACGCAAAGGTTTGACCAAAATTCTAAGTCGAAAAAGGGGCACAATTCAGTCAAAATCCATTCCAGAGTTATGGGACTTGACATACAAGGTCCCCTAATGACCCTGAATAAGTGTGTGAAGTTTCAAAGCAACAGCATACACAGTGTCTGAGAAAAGGCCTTGCACGCAAAGGTTTGACCAAATTTCTAAGTCCAAAAAGGGGCACAATTCAGTCAAAATCCATTCCAGAGTTATGGGACTTGACATACAAGGTCCCCTAATGATCCTGAATAAGTGTGTGAAGTTTCAAAGCAACAGCATACACAGTGTCTGAGAAAAGGCCTTGCACGCAAAGGTTTGACCAAAATTCTAAGTCGAAAAAGGGGCACAATTCAGTCAAAATCCATTCCAGAGTTATGGGACTTGACATACAAGGTCCCCTAATGACCCTGAATAAGTGTGTGTGAAGTTTGAAAGCAACAGCATACACAGTGTCTGAGAAAAGGCCTTGCACGCAAAGGTTTGACCAAATTTCTAAGTCCAAAAAGGGGCACAATTCAGTCAAAATCCATTCCAGAGTTATGGGACTTGACATACAAGGTCCCCTAATGATCCTGAATAAGTGTGTGAAGTTTCAAAGCAACAGCATACACAGTGTCTGAGAAAAGGCCTTGCACGCAAAGGTTTGACCAAGCTGGCAACGCGGACGCCAACGCCAACACCAACGCCAACGCCAACGCCAACGCCAACGCCGGGGTGATAACATAAGCTCCCCTATTTCTTCGAATAGGCGAGCTAAAAAGAGAAATTGCTTATCATGAAATACTGTTTGCAGATGTGTTAATATTAGGGATGGGAACGAATATTCGAATACTGTTGTCGAATAAGAATATTCGTTTTCAGTGTACTATTTTCTAAAAATAAAACAAAACATTATTAGTAAAATTCTGACATCGGTCGCGAGTTGGAGCTAATCATGATTAAGGGTGAAGTGATAAAGTTTGTGTATGTGTCGTTTGTTGTGTTTTTACAACGTATGTCAAAACATAAGAAACGATAATAAATCAATAATTGTCACGCGTACGTTAACCAGAGATCTAATCGTGTGTAACCAGACATCACATTGACGATCAGTTTGTTCGATATTTTTAAATCAACAAACATGTATACACGTTGACAGTCTGCAGTTCCGTAAAACCCTCCCAGCCTAACCAAAACATAGTCGATGTTTACATCAAAGACAGCTGTTGCAAACATTGAATAAATCATATGTAAATATCGCATTACGTCTCAAAAGTATGCAGCTTTCCTCTTTACCTCTTCAAAAATGAAGTCACATAAGCGAACAAATTGAATCGTCCGCGATTTTGTTTTCTTCCAACACGCGGTTAAATTGACTAGACGAAATCGGTAAAAGAAATATCACCCAACTCCCTATGCTTTTTGTATGAATAAGATTTATAATTATTTCGTTAATTATTTGATTCGATTCAATATTAAACTCGGTAAAAAGCGACACCTGAATGAATATACGGCTCACAAAACGTTGCGATTTGGTTTATCGTTTGGAAGGGATTTATTTCTTGATTTACTTCAAATTGAAATTCAAATACATCTGTTGTTGAAAAAGAGAGTGTAAGTTCAGTTGAAAACATGAAATATATACGTAAACAATAGCTCATACCTTTACTTGGAAAATTGCCATTATTTGAAAAAGAAAACGGGAGTATCTGAATGGAATAACCTGAAATCGGATACCGATTTCTGATTCGAAAATCGAATATTCGAATATATTCGAATAAGGAAAACGAATATTCGAATATCGTTTTCAATATTCGTTCCCATCCCTAGTTAATATGCCTTTGCATGTAGTAAAGAGTGAAAAGATACTTCATATTAAATGTAATAACTTTTTTTTTATTTCTTTCAGCATTCTGGCCTAAATGAAGATTCTGTTCTCTAGTAAGATGATTGAAGAGCAAATACAGGGAGTGTTTTATTCACTCTGAACTTTTACTGTTGAAGCTTGTCAAGTTAAAAACAATTTGGGTACAAATTAGATTAAAAGTTAATTTTAATGACTGCTGGAAATAATAATGAAGAATTAGCCAGTTAAAAGTGATATTCCATCTGCTAGCAAGATATCATACAGTTCTACATCTTGAAAATTGAAGTAAACATTTTATATTAGTTTGACAGCCTTGTCAGCAATGTAGAAATGTCCTGTTTGGAGCAATTCCCTCTTTTAAATTGATATTTTCAAAGTTTAAAACATCATCTGCTTGAAAATGTCAACATTAGTTGTGTTCATAGTGCTAATAGACCATCAGTTTAACCCTTTCCCTCATACGACAATTCTGCAGCAGACGACTTTAAACATATTTTATCTAAAATAGAAAATCTCTTTAAATTAAATGGATAACATATGACTAAAAGTAGAAGACATTGTGGCAAAAGGAGAAATTGCTCGTTTTGAGCAATTTCTTCTCTTGTCACTATGTTTTCAAAAAGCTGCAGAGTCGTCAGAAAGCTTCTATATGAGGGAAACGGTTAACTAATTTCCTGAAATAATATCAGCACATTTAAAGACTGTAAAATCCGTTTTATTTCAAGTATATGCCCTGTGTAAAACTGCACTATAAATTGTAATAATATTTCACTATTGCGTATGTTTATACATGGATATTGCAATTGGGCATATTCCCCTTTCCAAGTTATTAAACTGTTTTTATTTAAAAGAGTATTCTTCTATGAACAAATCTTAGGACGACATAATGATAATATCAGAACATCTGTAAGCTACATTGTGATAAACAATTGAACATATTGTGGGGAAAGAAGATGTTTTTAATTTTGAGCAATTTCTCTACCCAGTACATTTTATACCAGAATAGCCTGCTGTGCAGCATGTAAAAAAATGAACAATTATTAGTAACAGGTAATTTAAGGCTGAAGATCATGACGTGAACATTGGTATCAAATGTACCGGTAGTATTTATAAAAGTCTTTATTATGGTCAAATTGAAATTGCTTCCATTGATGGTTGTTAGCATAAAACATTATCTATCAATCTTTTAGTTATGAAACTGTTTTCTACATGTTGACATTGGCAAATGTTGTCAAATTAAAGAGTTTTCAATTCAAATATAGGCACAAAAATAAAGTTGTTTAACCGTTTCCCACACACAGCAAGTGTGCAGCATCTGAAACATTTAGTAATACATATGGGAACCTTCTATAAATGATTGGACAAACATAAAATCAAGTTGAAAACATTATGGCAAAAGGAGAATTTGCACAGTATGAGCAATTTGTTCTTTCGCCACAATAATTTCAATATTCCACGACTAGAGACATTTTTGATGATTGAATTTTGTTCTGTATGAACTAAATTAACAGATGAGGAAAATCGTGTTCATAATAAAAAGAGGTTAATGATAAAATAATTAAATTTCAAAATTGTACAAAGAAGGCATTTGAATATTAATTTACATTGTATATGTTTAAAAATTAAATTTTGTTCAAATGAAGAATTTTCTCCCTTAACCCTTTCCCTCATACGACAATTCTGCAAAAGACGACTTTTAATATATTTTGTCAAAAAATTGAAAATCTCCATAATTGAATGTATATCCTATGACAAAAAGTGGAAAACATTGTGGCAAAAAGAGAAATTACACGTTTTGTGCAATATCTTCTTTTGTCACTATGTTTTCAAAAAGCCGTCTGCTGCAGAGGCGTCAGAAAGCGTCTATATGAGGGAAAGGATTAATTCTTCTAGTCTTCGGAATCCGCTGTGGTCGAGTGTTTAGCGTCGGGGATTTCGAAACTGGGTGTCCCGGGTTCGATCCCCAGTCGCGGTACTACGGTCATGGTGGAGTCTAGTCTTCAGAGATGGTTTTAATGTTTTCTAAGAATTCAGATTTGTTTCTGGTTGTGTAGAAAATTAACGAAAAAATGTCAACAATAATCATGATTTAATGAATAATTTAATTATGAAAATTCATGTTGAAAACAATCTGAAATAGCAAGTTAACTTTATCAAATTGGAAATTACCTCCCTTTTTTGCATGAATTATTTCTGTTTAATAATACGCATTTTTTTTTTTAAAAAACATTTGAATTTTGTTCTGTAGGATGAAATTTAATAGATAAAAATCGTCTTTTGCATGATCATGATTGGAATTTAATTGCAATTGATGTTAAAAATGTACACAAATGGAATTCTTGTTAAAGGTATCTATCTCCCTTTTCATGCCGAGAACAAAATGAATGAATAGTTTCTGATTTTGCCACAATGTTTTCGAAAGTTGTCTGTTTATTTAGTTTCAATGAGGATATCATCCTTTTGAACAAAAATAATTTGTATAAAGGCATCAGGCAGTGAAATGTGCTAATGAATTTCATTCAAAAGAAGTTTACTGCATATCTATAGTATAGAATATGAATTATTATATGATAGCAATTACTGTGTGTTATCAAGTTTTGTTTTATACTAAAAGTTCTGTTGAAAATGGAAATTTAATTTAAGACTTCTCTACAGCAGATGAATTTGAAAACATTATGATAATCAATTTTCGTAATATTTCCAACTTTTTCCAGTTATAATATCAATTTTTAAAGTAGTCTGCTGCAAATTTGTTGAATATGGAAAAGGGATAAACAAAAGGGACAGTTTCCTAATATTTGATTTTTTTTCTGTAGAATAAGTCCTATAAGTTGAAAGTAATCACTGTTCAATATAATGATTTTTAGTGAAAATGTTGAAATTGGGCAGAAATTTGCAATTTTGTGAAATTTTAGTGATATCTCCCTTTTCAATGTGAAGTATTTCTGTTAAAACGAAAGAGCCAGGGTTGTGTTAAATTATATTCTTTTACTGTAGATTATGCTTTATAAATGTATTAGATGTTGGTAAGCATTGTTTGATATCAATTCTTTTTAATTGAAAACTTTGTCGGAAATGTGCAAAAATTTCTATTTTGTCTATTTTAAGAGTAATCTCCCTTTTCAATGTAAAATATTTCTGTCAAACAAAACAGCCAGAGTTGTTTTAAATTCCATTCTTGTTCTGTAGAATATGACTCATAAGATGGTAGTTATCAATATTCCATATCAAGCTGCCTTTATTTTGAACATTTATGTTGAAAATGGGCAAAGTGGCAGTTTTGACGAAGTTTGGGCATATCTCCCTTTACAAAGTGAAAGAAACCAAATATAATCAAAAAGGCAAATTCTTTTAAAAAATTACAATTTTGATGTGTAGGAATTGGCTTATAAGATGTTGGTAAGCATTGTTTATTCAATATTGTTTTGAAGGAAGAATTTATATTGAAAATTGGCGAAAACCTCTATTTTGTCTATTTTAAGAGTTATCTCCCTTTTCAATGTGAAATATTTCTGTCAAATCAAAAGGTCAGAGTTGTTTTAAATTCGATTCTTGTTCTGTAGAATATGATTCATAACATGGTAGTAATCAATTTTCCATATCAAGCTGCCAATATTGTGAACATTTATCTTGAAAATGGGCAAAAATGGCAATTTTGATAAAGTTTAGAGTTAGCTCCCTTTTTGACTGTCACATTTTTCCCATTATGTGTTGCATTTTTTTTTATTTGTTCAATTTCAGCATATTAAAGGTGCTTCTATCCACTGCCAGTATCAATTTAAACCTTTATTTATCTGAAATATGAAAAAAAAAAAAGGGATCAAAATATATCAAAATTTGCTTTTTACTGAAAGGAAAACGTTATTACCATTTTTGCTTCTTTTTCAATACTATTTATAAATACTATTTGCTTTAAGTTATTATGTAATTATGAAGGGTAAATGCTATCCTTTCCTGTCATAAAGATTTTATTCATGTCATTTCTGTTGTTTGTCTTATATTTGGATGCGAAGAAGCCCATTTTGGCAAAAAAAATACCACTGTTTTGCCAAAATGAATATGAGGTTGTTTTATTGGACACACAGCTAGTCTGTGTGACAAATTTAATCGAAATCCGTTGACCCCCATGTAGCACCGTTTGCCTGATTTTTATGTGGAACTGCACTTAACACGTACTGGTTAATCACCAAGCGCTCAAACATGAATAAATGTTCTGATGTCGTGATGTGTCTGAAATACCGACGCAAAAGAAAAAAACAAGAGCACCGCGTACGGCACAGACGCTCGACTGATAGAAAACAGAAAAAAAGCTGAGCTGAACAAAAAACCTTAACCGGACGACCACGCCGCCGCCGCCACCACCGCCGCCACCACCGCCGTCGCCACCGCCGACGACGACGACGCCAGGGTCATGACAATAGCTCTCGTTTTTTCAAAAGTCGAGCTAAAAATGAAAATCTGTTACAACAGAAGATAACGGGTATGGCGAATGTTTGCGACGCAAACGCCGAGGACCCGTTTATGCGTGTTGAAGATTTGTTCAGCTTTTCATCAACTAAAACACATCAAACTTTCGCAGCGGGAGAAAACAGGTATGGTGTAGCCTGACATTTCTAAGGACCCTTTATTTGCGTCCTGCAAAACTTTTCAGCCATTCATCTACGAAAACAACAAAAACATTCAGTAGAAGAACATAGGTATGATGTTCGGTTGTCCGATAATCCTAAGGAGCCTTTTTTGCGTGCTACAAAACTTTCCAGCCATTTATCTACAAAAACACCTTAAACTTTCGCAGCACGAGAAAACGGGTGTGATGTTTCGTTGCCTGACAATACAGAGGACCATTTTTTGCGTGCTTCAAAACTTTTCAGTCAATCATCTACAAAACACCTTAAACATCCGCAGCAGGAGTAAAGATATGATGTTCGGTTGCCCGACAATTCTAAGAACCCCTTGTTTGCATGGTGCAATTCTTTTCAGCCATTCATTGACAACACCAACAACTTTCAACACGACAAAAAGGGAATATTAACTTTAATTGCGCGAAAATATTTTAACGATTTCGGCTAAGAAAACAGCGAAAACTTTCGTAGCAGGAGAAAAGGTAAATTGTATTTCGGCGTTCGGCTTTTTCGAAAATTCTTTTCTCACGCTTCAAAACTTGTCAACTAAGAAAACACCGAAAACTGTCGTAGCGGGAGAAAAGGGGTATTGTATTTCGGCGTTCGGCTATTGCTTCAAAACTTTTAAGCGGTTCGGCTAAGAAACCACCGAAAACTTTCGAAACAGGAGAAAAGGTGCTTTGAATTTGATTGAGGATGCCCTTTGCGTGCAGCAAAACCGTTCAACAATTCCGTTCGTCAATGAAAAAACACAACTTTTGCAGTTGAGGGAAGGGTGCTGACGTATGTATTCAGTATTTGAGCCGTCGCGCGAGAAAACCAACAGTGTGGACTCATATCTATCCGGATAGAAACTTTTCGTCTCCTGTCCTGTGGATTTTCTGTTTCAGGTATCAATACTCTATACCTCTATCCCCCTGATACGGAATGTGTCGGCCCGGATCAGTCTGCGCGGACTGCGCAGGCTGATCTGGTCGATACATTACGCAGAGGCCATACTGTTGGTTTTCTCGCGGGACGCCTCATTTGTGTATACATGTTGTCTCAATACTTTTTTTAAATATTTTAAAATAATGAAATCACTTTTTTTTAACCCTCTCCCACATACAACAAATCTGAATCAGACGAATATGAAAACATCTAGGTAAAACTATGGAAAATCTCTATAAATGAAAACATAATTATTTAACAGAGTTGAAAACATAGCTCATTATGTACCATTTCTCATGTCTTAGGTCGTCTGCTGCAGATATGTTAACACGCGCAATTAGATGGGAAAAGGTTAAAATCTTAGAGAATGGATATGTGTTTGGACGGACAAGTCATAGAACTGACCTCCGACATGACAGAGTCAGAAATAGTATTAATACGAAAAAAAAACATAAATGGGTTTTTTCGCTTAAAGGTAACAGGTGTGAGAATTTTGGGCATGAATAAAATGAGACGGAAAAAAAATACGGATTGAAAATTATTGTCGTCTTTTTAATAATTATTTTTTAAATCGATATTTTGGGTATGTATTAAATGAGACTAAAAACACGGATTGAAAATTATTGTCGTCTTTTTAATCTTTTTTTTTTTAAATCGATGTTTAAGAGCGTTAAAGTGCTGTGTTATGTGGGAATTAACATTTGTACGAAAAGTTAAAAATAAATGGAACTCTGTAAGAAATATGTTTTCCCGTTCGTCAAAGAAGGACGTGACGTCATTTCCGTAAAACTTCATCTTGGCGTAACGTCTATGGAGCGACGTCGTTTCCCGCAAAAAAAGTGGTATCAACATAAAAGACCCCAAATTCCTATACATGAGCTATTGACTCACTCATTCAAAGTATAATTATTTATCAAACATTGTGGCAAAAGGATAACTTTCTCATAAGAAGCAAGTGTTCTTTTGGCGACAATCTTTTCCTAAATCGTCTGTTGCAAAGGCCTCAGAAACCGTCTCTAATAGGGAAAGGGTTTAGCAGAAATGTGACCCCTTACATAATTTGTTCCAGTCATATTGACTTGTTGAAAACGGCAGTCGCCAGGTGGCATCAGAAAAGGGCTGATCTATTTGCTTCTTTACAATACTGCAGGTGATCGATTAAGGATCATCTTGGCCCTCATGTTTTAACCTCGTTCATTATAAATGTATTCCTTGATTTTCTGAAAGTCTTTACTTTATTATTTTCTGTTGATAACGCAAGAAACATGACATAAAACATTATTATTGTCTAGTAAATTACTTATAAATCCTTTTTTATGGCCAAAGTATGTTCTTTAATTTTTGTTTATAATTATCTTGCGTTTTTTTTCGAAAATAGGTAGCACCTATAGATATATTACTGTTTATTACATACCTATCCAAATTTTGCATTGAAATTTAAGTGACATAAAATCAATATCAATTTTTAAAAAAATGATTACTAACACTGTGACGATAACACTTTTAGGTTTTTTATATCATCACTAGTGATGATATCATTTTTTGCCGGAACTACTTTTTTTAGATTTGGAACATCTTTGGAATTTAAATAGAGGATAATTGTTTGTTTCAGTGTATTATCGAAATTTCTTTCATCGAGTGAAAAGCAAAGGTGATATTTTCAAGAGTGGCGTAGCCACGAGTGAAAATATAACCCTTTGCTTTTCACGAGATGAAAGAAATTTCGATAATACACTGAAACAAATAATTATTCTATTTATTTTATGCTTCAAATAAAGATTTTTGAAAGTACGGAGGTGTAAAAAGTCGATGACTTGGTAATGCATTCCCCGTTGAGAGCCCCAAACCGATTTACACTAGCGTAGTAATCTCCAGGTGCAGAATTAAAAACAATGCGGCGGCCATTGAAATTGTTAAGCAGGTCTCGCTAAAAAAAATAAGTGTCTATTTTAACCATTTCTTTTAAATGTAAAGGATATTAATTATTTCAATTGTCAAATAATCACGGAGATTTCTTGGATGGAAGTCTTTTGCAAAGGAAATTATGTTTTATATCGCTTATCGGCGAAGAAAAAAACCCAAGTCAAAACGGGTCGACTCGATCGACCAAGATGGCTAGATCTTTATTGATAATGAAAATAAGCGACGTTCATTATTCATATATCATAGGAATATGCCTACTCTAAAGCTCTATTCTTACGATCACGATACATCTGATTTATTCGATGCCTGTTACTCGTTATATTTCGCATATATGTTTATACTATGCCTGCAAACATATAAACGCAAATAGGACGATGTGTAAATATGAAAATCTAGCTTCATTCCCGTGTTCCTCCCGTGTAAACCTTATTGAAACACTCCTCATTATAGCCATCTAAGTACAACTATCCACAATAGTAATTAATATCAAAACCATTCGAGCTACGGAACTATATTGCATACACTATCTAAGCAACATTGATCTACAGTAAGGTACAGGTTCTTGCATACATGTAGAAGAATATGTCAATGTGTGTATTCATTGAATGACGTCACTGGTAAAGGGAAGTAAAGCTTGCCCATCTACGTACTTTCAATCATATCTTGTTTCCCTTGTTGTATTATGTGTAACTCTTTTAGATATGACATACTTATTCTAATACCAGTGACACAATACGATTTTAAAATCACTACCACCCGGAACGTAGATAAGATATCTTATATACGTTTCTGCTACAACTATCATTTACATATAAACATTGACTTGTGTTGATTCACGTCATTAAATGTAGGCCTTATGGGGCATATTCAATGTGTTATCACATATTTAGATGCACAGACCATCTTTATTGTGTCGACAAATTAATTTCCACTCGTTTTGAGACTCATTTTTTTCATAAATTCTGTCAACAACATGGAGAAAAAATGTTGTTCCGTCAATTAAAAAGTCATAATCTCACTGGTTTCACAAGTGAAATTATAGGATTTTTATTTTATGAGAAATTTCTATAATTCATCAGTGGGCATGAAAGAAAATATAAGTAAACTCCATAATTAAACAAATATAAATCATGAAAGAAAGTAGTTCCGGCAAAAAATGGTAATTTCACTGCTTGAAAAGTGGTAATTTCACTGTTTGAAAATGGTAATTTCACTGTTTGAAAAAGTGGATTACCAGTTTCTATTTCACTGAGATATCTCTATAATCCATCGATAGGCATTAAATAAAGTGGGTTTAATACTAGGAATTTAAAAAAAACTGAGACCGAATACTAGGAAAATGACGTCACGTCAGCGGTTTTTACGTCATAACGCTAGTCATTTGGCGCCAAATAGAAGCAGCAGTATTTGGTTACGTAACATTCATACGCCTAAGGCCAAGTCATTTTTTTTTATATGTTTCTTTAAAATAAAGGGGAGATTTATTCCAGATATATAATAAATAGAATAACTAACTGCATGTTTTTGATATCGAATTTATGTCACTCGGGAACAAAGGGGTAATTTGGTGTAAAATCACTCAACCTACGGTTTCGTGATTTTAACCAAATTACCCCTTTTTCCCCTTGTGACATAAATTCTATATCAAAAACATGCAGTTAGTTATTCTCTATATATCGACGTTACATATGCATTGCAAGTACTCGGAATGCGTTTTTATATTTTGACTGTTCGCATCCTAGTAGTTACAATGCAATATGTAACGTCGATATATTGATGACAGTCAAAATATAAAATCGCATTCCGAATACAGATACCAGGACAGGGTCGGGAATTGACATATAAACCCTTTCCCCACATAGATATAAGAATAAGAGCAGACGAGTTCTGAAAACATTGTGCCAAAAAGGAGAACTTGCACATGGTGAGCAATTTCTTTTATAACTGTTTACATTTTCCAAAATAATTATTAGTCGCCGGGCAGAATCCCGCGACTATATTTTTTAAAGCTTTTTAGAAATCACATGGGAGGACATGTTGTTATTAAAAAAAAAGAGTAAATGCCTCGAAAATTTTAAGGTTGTCATTGTTTAAATAACTAAGTTATGATATATTTGAAAAAAAAATTATGTTTCCGAGGTAATAAGTTTGAGTTTGATTAACCTCGTATTTCATTTTATTTCAAGCTATTTATTTATTCGTCCCCGATTAGACATGCAGCAGACGCTAATGCTTAAGTGTCATTACAATATCAGAATTAACCCTTTCCCTCATACGACAATTCTGCAGCAGACGACTTTGAACGTATTTTGTCAAAACATAGCAAATCTCCATAATTGAATGGATAACCTATGACAAAAAGTGGAAAACATTGTGGCAAAAGGAGAAATTGCACGTTTTGTGCAATTTCTTCTTTTGTCACTATGTTTTCAAAACGCCGTCTGATGCAGAGGCGTCAGAAAGCGTCTATATGAGGGAAAGGGTTAATTAAATGAAGTCATTTTCTCTTTGTAGTAGTTGTTCCACATTACAGAACATTCTTTTCAAATTAAAAGATATTTCTTGATGTGTGTAAATCTCTCAAGGTCAAGTTACGCCAAATACATCCGTTGACTTGCTGATCTACATCCAAATTGTCCCTAAAATACCCTCCGTTTGCGTAGAAATGAGTGTATACCATCACCAGAATGCATTGAATATATGACATTGAGTTTAAATGCAGTGTGAATGTGTATGGATGCACTGGAAATTATTGATTTGATCACTTTTAGTAGTTTGACCTTGTTTGAAAGTGAAAGTAGAGAATGCTACACCGGTTTTTGTCCAGGCCCGATTTGGTCCAAAATGACGGTAACCATTTTCGCCTGGCGAGTTCTTTCTTGCATAATGCCTGACCTACCATTTGCTTTGGATAATGATAAAGCTTAGATGTAACTCTTTTTAATGTTCTGCATGAGAAACGCTTAGAAAGTGTGACAATTGAGGACTGAAACTGGTCGATTTACATGGAAACAAAGAAGGAATTCATTTGGTGTAGTGTAACCTTAAATAGTAAACTGTATGGACTTTTTCTTGTCTACTAATCAAATCAAAGCACTGAAAGTGCTGCGGGACGGTACACATTGTATGAGGGGAAAAAAGATGGTCAATTGTTACATTTTTTGGAAAGTTACAACACAAGTCACATCATTTCAAAAAATGTAAACAAAAAAGCAGAAATGCATACAGTTCAAACATTTATTTAAGACAGGGCTAACCTTATTTCCAGAGATCTATAATTAAACTCTTGAACTGTAGACAGTAGATACAGTTAGATAAACAAACACATTTGTGATAGGTAATTTATCACATGGATAAACTCTACAGCAGATGATTTGAAAATGTTTAACTACAGATATTGGTAAATCTGTATTGATGAAACTAAAGGTATTGACATGTGAGGAAAACATTAAACAACATGTGTCTGCAGTTTAGAAAGGGTAAAATAGTACCTGTAGCAAAGCTATTTTTTATCTATAGTATCTAAAGAATCAACTTAATTTTAACACTCTTAGTAAAGAGTCACGCAAGGAACATTTGAGAGAAATGTGGTGACTAGAGTGTTTACAAAATATTTCTCAATATTGGCCTAGTGACCTAGTTTTTAGCCAGACCATATTCGAAGTTAGCCTAAATATCATCAAGATAAACATTCTAGTAAAGTTTCATCTTGCAAGAGTTAAAAACATGGCTTCCAGAGCATTAACAAGATTTATCTTAAATTTGATCAAGGGACCTAATTTTTGACTCAACATGACCAATGTCTAAATTGGCCTGTATATCATCAAAAGAAATGTCTGACAAAGTTTCAAGCCGCTAAAGTCAAAATTGTGGTGTCTTAAGTGTTAAATCAAGATTGTCCTACAACTTGGCATAGTGACCTAATTTTTGAACAAACATTACCCATATTCAAAATAAATATAATAAAAACAATCATTCTGACAAAGTTTCAGCATGCTCAAGCTAAAAGTGCAGCTTCCAGAGTCTTAACAAGATTTTCCTCCAACTTGGCTTAGTGCCCTAATGTTTTATCCAAAATAACCAATATTTGAAATTGGCCTTTCATCAAGACAAACTTTCTGACAAGATTTCAAAATGCTCAATACAAAAATGCAGTGTCTATAGTGTTAACAAGATTTTTCTACAATGTTTGGCTAAGTGACCTAGTTCTTTACTGGATCTGACACATATTCGAACTTAGGCTAGATATCATACAAGCAAATATTCTGAGAAAGTTTCAACATGCTCAAGCAAAACATGCGACTTCCAGAGCGTTATGTAGATTGTCCTTTAATTTGAGCAGTCCTGCGAGCAAACCAACATTGTGGACTCTGCGTAAAGTATCGATCCGGATCAGCCTAACCATGCCACACAGGCTTACAAGGATAGACAAATTTCACCTGTGGATTTTCTGTCAAATTGACCCGTAACTTAACCAACAATGTCCAATTCTCTAATACAACCAAAATACACCAAAATTTATACTTTTTACCCCAAAAAGATAGGCTACACTCAGCCTATTTAGTGTACAATGAGAAGAAGGGTATTAGATGAACAAGTTTTCCAAGTCTCAAAGTATTAGGCAATAAAATAGTTTGATTGATTAATTGGGGTTTAACACCATTTTCATCGATCTTTCAGTCATATCATGGCAGCCAGTCCAACTACTCATATGTTTCTTGGCTTTCTCATACCAGTACTTCACACAACATTATTTCCAAGCAACTGGCTGCTTTTCCACATAGTCTGAAAGTCCATTGGTGGTAGTCATGTCAAATGTCGGAAGGAATGTAGGCCTCGCTGGTGTTCGAACTTACATGCCCTGGATTAACAGCCCGTGTCTCTACTGACTGAGCTACGGTAAACTGAGTAATAAAATAGGAAACATGCTGTACCAAAGTGAGCTTGCAAAGATATTTTCCAAGTTGTCTGCTGTAGATTGGTTAAATTTGGGTAAAGTTTTTTTTAAAAAGAGCCTGTGATATTGTTTCCGTTCAAATATTTCTTCCAATCCTTGAAATTTGCAAAAAAATCAACAGGTCAAAATGTACAGTTGTGTTAAAAATTTCAATCTTTTCTTCCCATTACTATGTTCAACAATTGAACAATTGGGGACATATTTTGTCTATGTAAATTATGTTGCATGATGAGTACATATCAACTTGAATATACATAGAACAAAATAGTAAACTGACCTTTGAATGTATATAGGCTGTAGACAATAATGATGCAACAGAAAATCTTTAAACTTTATGTCAGAAGTTAAATCTCATAATGTGCTTTTTCCTTTTGTGATCAATAATTGCATTGTGAAATTAATTCTTCTTATGAACATGTACCAGTACTATCTGGAATCTAGACAGAGAAAGCTTTGATCAGATTTAAAAAACAAGAGGCCCAAGAGGGCCAGTATCGCTCCACGGCCATTAGAAAAAATAAAGCTTCAAACAGCCCTACCCCCTGATGGCCATGTTTTTGACCAATCAACATTGTTGAAGAAATCTGATAGAGGTCCATCCTAGGAACATTTCTACAAAATTATTTGAAAATCAGCCCGACACTTTCGGAGGAGAAGATTTTTAAAGTTTTCACTATAGCCATATACGGCAAAATAGCCCCACCCTCTGACAGCCATGTTTTTCGACTAATCAACATGGCTTGAAGGAATCTGATAGAGGGTCTCCCAAGGAACATTTCTACAAAATTATTTGAAAATGTGCCAAACACTTTTTGATGTAAAGATATTTTAAGTTTACATTATAGCCATATAAGGCAAAATAGCCCCGTCCCCCTGGCGACCATGTTTTTCGTCCAATCAACTTGGCTTGAAATATCTAATAGAGGGTCACACAAGGAACATTTCTACAAGATTATTTGAAAATCGTCCGGACACTTTCGGAGGAGAAGATTTTTTAAGTTTTCACTATAGCCATATATGGCAAAATAGCCCCACACTCTGATGGCCATGTTTTTGACTAATCAACATGGCTTGAAGGAATCTGATAAGAGGGTCTCCCAAGGAACATTTCTACAGAATTATTTGAAAATTTGCCAAACACGTTTTGAGGTAAAGATATTTTAGGTTTTCACTGTAGCCATATAAGGCAAAATAGCCCAGCCCCCCTGGCGACCATGTTTTTCAACCAATCAACTTGGCTTGAAGGAATCTGATAGAGGGTCACCCAAGGAACATTTCTACAAAATTATTTGAAAATCGGCCTGACACTTTCGGATGAGAAGCTTTTTTAAGTTTTCACTATTTTTAGATCACCTAGAGCCAAAGGCTCAAGGTGAGCTATTCTGATCACTCTGTGTCCGTCGTCCGTCGTTAACTTTTAGCTTTAAACATCATCTCCTCCTGAACCGCAAGAACAATTTCCACCAAACATCACAGGAATGTTCCTTTGGTGGTCCTCTTTCAAAATTGTTCAAAGATTTAAATTCCATTGAGAACTTTTGTTGCTGCGGCATCAGAAAGGGGACAAAATGTCCAAACTTTAAAAATCTTCTCCTCCGAATCTGCCTGTCAGATTCAAATATAATTTGGTAGAAATGTTCCTTGGGTGACCCTCTATAAAAAAAATTCAAGCCATACTGATTGGTCGAAAAACATGGCAGTCAGGCGGCATAAAAAAAGGGGCAAAATAACAATACTTTAATAAAGCATCCTTATAAAAGTGCTTGTCTGATTTAAAGATAGTTTTGTAGAAATGTTCTTTCATTGATCATCTACATACTTTGTCAAGCCATATTGATTTGTTGAAAGGCATAGCAACCAAGCAGCATCAGAAAAGGAGTAAAATTAACTTGTTGCTTCAAATGACATATGGTTATTAGATTGATGGTCTAAGGGAGGTAACACTTGGCAGAGTATTATGCAAGGGTTGTCTTCAACAGGAAGTGGAAAGTTAAAATCGCAACATTTCTGGTCTCAACAGCAAGATGGAAATAAAAGTTTGTTATTGAAAGTGAACAAGCAATTATGACATGATTTGTCATGGACATGAATGTTCTTTTGTTGATCCTCTTTCAAAATTGTGCAAAGACTTGCATTCTATGTAAAACTTTGGTTGCTGCAGCATCAGAACATGAGTAAAACGACCAAACTTTAAAATCCTTTTCCTCCATAATCTGCTTGTCAGACTCCAAGATAATTCAGTAGAAAGAATCCTTAAGTGACCCTCTAAAAAAACTGTTCAAGCCATATTGGTTTATATTAAAAACAGATCAAGAAAGGTGCAAAATGACAAAAACTTAATAATTCAATTCTAATTGAAGTTCTTGTTAGATTTCAAGATATAAATGACCTTTACTTATAAGTTGTTTCTTGAGAAGTGTTCACTCCTTGAAGTTCTAATTGCACTCCTTGATCTTTTTCCCAGATATTTCTACTAATTTACTATCAATCAGGTGATCGATTTAGGGTCATCTTGGCCCTCTTGTTTTAATTCAGTTGCCGTGGAAACCAGAATTGTGCATGGATCCAACAAGTTGAATGAATTTAGTAGGGGACATTAAGAGGATGCTTCCTAGGAAGTTTCATCCCAATTGGCCAAGTAGTTAGGTAGGAGAAGCCGTTTGAAGCAAAGAGTTAATGCACGCACGCATGCACGACGGACAATTCACCATGACATAAGCTCGACTAGCTTTCAGCCAGAGGAGCTAATTATAATATTTCAATCACCCTTTCACTCAAATAGACACTTTCTGACGACTCTGAATCTGGAAAATTAATTTATACCACTTTTGTCTCCTAAGTCTTCTCAAATCACTTAACCACTTTTGTTTCCTAAGTCCTTAAATGAGCCTAAATAGTGTATACATACAAGAACGATGATACACTTGTGCAATATATGTACGAAATCTCCGAAGTCCTTCATTTTTTATTTTTTATTTTCCTTCATATGCCACCCTTTTTAAATAATTAACAGATCTCAGATGATAAAACGAACAAGCGCCAAGAATTGGGCTATTTTCAGACATACGTGTACATGAAATACATGTGAGCTTATTTTCATATTCGGTTACGATACAGCACAGGGCGAAAATAAAAATAAAAAGTTTTCCACTCCAAATTACAGTTTAATTGACAGACCTACCTCGAACGTTTTACGGATTGATGACTAAATAAACATTTTACGCGTGCACACTTGGCTAGTTAGTTTACATAGAAATATTTTGTTTATTTTAATTTACCGAGGAAGACTTTTGATTCACCTCAAAGACTTAAATCATTGTCTTTAACAAAAAGTATATTATTCACATGAAATATAATATAAAATGTTTTTTCTCCAGACTGCATTGGAATAAAACATGCACTAGATCTTTGTCTGATTTTTTACTCAATTTCTTCGATTTCATGACGAGGTGAAATCGAGGGATTGGCGTGAAACGGTTGTAACTAAAATCCTATTTTGAAAACCCTGGTTTAGGGGCAATTTTCACACTTTTGTAAACAATGCAAATTTAGGTGCCATTGCTCGTTCTGAGCCATTGTTTACCAAGACAAATGATTTAACGCTTATAAAGACTTCATGGTGAGGTGATTAACCTTGGTAATAAAATTACCAATTCTAGTTACAACCGTTTCACGCCAAGCCCTCGAAATATGCTCAAAAACCTAATACTACACACTAAAATGATTAAAAATAGGTGATGTAAAATGTTTATTTGTCTTGAAACCAATTACGAAAAGAACAAACTCTGTTAAACAATAACTTTAGAAATAAACAAAATCGGTTCTTTTGCACCAATTAATTTCATACTTACCACCTTTTAAATTGTCATGTGACTCGCAAGTGGCATTTTTCTTGCGCCATACATATATTGTATGCATCAATGATTTAAATAAACAATTTAGCTGATATAGTATGTCAAGTGTGATCTATGTAAACAGATGAGAATAACTTTTAACGCCTGTGAAATAATTATTATAATTATAAAGGAGAAAGCTCATGTCTTCAGAAATGTAACCGTTTTCTCAATGTTTTAAAGGTTTTCAATATTGCTTTAAACATTGAAAAGGTTAAATAGCTTTTTATTGCATGTAGATATAAATCCAAAACTGTATTTTTGTGGTTTTATTGACAAATACAAATATTCCAAAATTCTGACGGAAAGAACGTTGCGTGCAAGTGCCCACCAAATACATTATCTATCCATCATAACTACGAGGGCTTCTTCTCCATAGACCTGATGGCCCTCGTAGATTCAGACTATACATTTATCTGGCTTTGTGTTGGGCCAGATGGGGCAGCTCCAGACGCAAAAATATACAACGAGTGTGAGCCGAAAGAAGTCCTGCAGAACAAGACCATTGGCTTTCCTGATCCTGCGCCACTTCCTAGAGATGACAGTTGATTGATTGATTGATTGGGGTTTAACGCCGTTTTTAACAATTTCTCAGTTATATCACGGCGGCCGGTTCACCTACTCATGCATTTCCTGGTTTTCTCACACCAGTACTCCACACAACAATCTTCCCAAGCAACTGGCTGCTTTTCCACATAGACTTAGCCCATTGGTAGAAGACGAATGACGCATTGACTTTTTATTAAAGCAAACCCTATGTTGTGGGTACTCAAAAGAATCGTCTCACTGAGACGATTCTTTTGAGTACCCACAACATATGGTTTAAGAGTCAAATAAGGATTTTAGAACATGCAAAACGCCCCTTATCTAGAGACCTGTAAAACGAGATTGGCAGTGTTAAGGGTCAGCCTATTACGTACTCATTTGTTACAAAGCAGGTGATCGAAAACCTTTATACATGTATACAAACAGTTAATGAAGTCACAAATCATATCGTCAATTCAAACAGAGACTTACTTGTTGATAGTGCCACTACTGTAATCAACCCAGGGTACAAAAACCATATCTTATAAAGTCAAAACACATCCAGGCTGAAACACCAAACTTTCTCAATGGTCGGAAACTCAACATTTCAGGCGTTATTGATGTCTCTTCGACAACCGAATCTTTACTAGCTAGCATGGTGCATAGCAATACACAGTTAACAATAGCAACTCATGGTGTCGAACAACAGCCCACTACCATATAACTACATTCACGGAACTTAGGACCACTAATACGTAGTCCCAGACGGAACAAACACTTCGAATAACAATTCATTGTGATTAAACAAATCCTCTATTTATTAATGACAACACATTCGTACACATGTACGTGGCCGTGCACGACTTCCACGATCAGTTACCTGAACACAGAAACGCTCGGATTCATCGAGCCCATACAGTGTCAGTAAAACACGTGAAACCAGTTTCTTTTACCCGTATCTATTAATAGCAATGTAGCTAAAAATAAACCAGAGCAGAGAGTGTCAGAAAATAGTGGTTTTTGATAGATTGATCAAGGTACCACGAGTAAGTCACCAACGAACCCAGAAGTGTCTGATTTGGAGACCGCCTTGAAGGTTAAACTAAAATGTGCTCTTCTAAATGTCCAGGGACTTGTCACAAAACGTGTAAATAAACCGTTTTCTCCAGAATTAAATAATATTTTAAAAAATAATGATATTATTTTACTCACAGAGACATGGGCTAATGACTTGTGAAATGTAAGTGTTGATGGTTATGAATGTTTTTCACTAAATAGGACCGAAACAAAAAGAATGAGCAAACGGAGTTCGGGTGGCATTCTTATTTATCTACGTAATAGACTTATTATATATATATATAATCTTTATTCCCTCCAATATATGAAGATCATAAAAACATGAATACATTGATTGTGAGAAAGGGTTAATTGAATCACCTACGATGATAGATTAAGGCAGTTCATTACAAATTTAGATTCGAGACACATTGATTTGAATAGTTTGTGGAGATATAACAAGACTTATCTATGTCCCTGCTCAGACTTACCTGATTTTGTCTGTGACGTCACTACTAGTCACTTAGATGTTTTACCTGAAGATTATATTAGCGACATAGGCCATTGCCGCTGTTTACAGGACAATGGGCGCGTTAATAATAATGGTAATGGTAATAATAATAATGCCGTTGGATCTCTGTAAAGCGTCTGGTCTCCTCATTTTAAATGGACGATTCGATCATGACAAAATGGGTGGTTTCACCCACGTACATGTAGGTACTCGTGGGTCTAGTGTTGTAGATTATGTAATGACAACTCAAAAGTTACTTGATTCTATTCAGTCGTTTTATGTAAAATGATCCCAATATTGTTACGGACCATCGTATTATGGATTTTTCTTTTAAGTCTCGATAAACTGTTAGTTTCGTTTTCAGAAGAAAATACTTACCCTGCTAAAAATTACAAAAACAGCTATATACATGTATAGGATCTGACATGAGTTGTCATTTCATATAAAGTTTAATAAAACTTTTTATGAAATGACAACGAAGATTGCCTTTACAGTGTTTATGTTATTTTAACATAATATAGTACTGGACGAAGATATTGCAAACAAAAGAAAATAAATATACTAAAAATATTTATCTAATGCTTAAAAATGACTTAGAAGGCAGACCTAACACAAACAATTGGTGTTCATTAATTAGAAATTTGTTAGGAAATTTAGAGTTTTATGAGGTCTGGAAATTCCAATATATAGATGTAAAATGTTTTCTTTCTTTTGTTAAACAGAGATTAAAAGATCAATTCATACAAAACTGGCATAAGAGAGTAACACTTTTAAGTAGGGGTACTTTTTATGATAATATTTCATGTTTTCATTTTCAACCTTAACTTGATGAAGTAAATATTGAAAAGTTTAGAATTTCACTAACAAAACTAAGAGTTTGGTCACATAGACTGGCTATAGAAACGGGTAGGTGGGAAAAACCAAATAGTGTTCCATTGCATTTAAGAATGTGTAGTGTTTGTAATGCTCTGGGGGATGAGTTTCACTTTGTCTGTGAATGCAAATTGTATAATCAACTAATAAATTGTTTTTTCCTTATTATTACAAACTAATACCAACTATGCATAAATTGATACAGTTGTTAACATGTGAAAATGACACTAATTTGAACAAGAGGGCCATGATGGCCCTATATCGCTCACCTGATTTAATAGAACTTCAATAGTTTTCAAAGTTTTTACACTTTTTAGGCCAATACTTTTGGACAAGAAGATTTTTAAAGTTTTAACAATGCACATATAAGGAAAACAAGCTCCGCCCCCTGGCGGCCATGTTTTTCAACGGATCAAAAATATTTGAACAATCTTCGTAAAGGGTGCCCCAAGGAACATTTGTGCAAAATAATTTTTAAATCAGGCCAGTACTTTTGGACAAGAAGATTTTTAAAGTTTTAACAATGCACATATAAGGAAAACAAGCTCCGCCTCCTGGCGGCCATGTTTTTCAACGGATCAAAAATATTTGAACAATCTTGGTAAAGGGTGCACCATGGAACATTTGTGCAAAATTATTTTCAAATCGGCCCAGTACTTTTGGACAAGAAGATTTTTCAAAGTTCAAACAATGCACATATAAGGAAAACAGGTTCCGCCCCCTGGCGGCCATGTTTTTCAACGGATTGGAAATATTTGAACAATCTTGGTAAAGAGTGTCCCAAGGAACATTTGTGCAAAATAATTTTTAAATCAGGCCAGTACTTTTGGACAAGAAGATTTTTAAAGTTTTAACAATGCACATATAAGGAAAACAAGCTCCGCCTCCTGGCGGCCATGTTTTTCAACGGATCAAAAATATTTGAACAATCTTGGTAAAGGGTGCACCATGGAACATTTGTGCAAAATTATTTTCAAATCGGCCCAGTACTTTTGGACAAGAAGATTTTTCAAAGTTTGAACAATGCACATATAAGGAAAACAGGCTACGCCCCCTGGCGGCCATGTTTTTCAACGGATTGGAAATATTTGAACAATCTTGGTAAAGAGTGTCCCAAGGAACATTTGTGCAAAATAATTTTCAAATCGGGCCAGTACTTTTGGACAAGAAGATTTTTTAAACTTTTAACAATGCACATATAAGGAAAATAAGCTCCGCCCCCTGGCGGCCATGTTTTTTAACGGATCGGAAATATTTGAACAATCTTGGTAGAGGGTACCCCAAGGAACATTTGTGCAAAATAAGTTTCAAATCGGGCCAGTACTTTTGGACAAGAAGATTTTTTAAGATTTAGCAATTTTCCCCTTTTCTGATGCCGCAGCAACCAAAGTTCTACTTGGAATTAATTTCTTTGAACAACTTTGAAAGAGGACTACCTAAGGACCATTCCTGTGAAGTTATTTTGAAATCTGTCCATTTGTTTAGTAGGAGAAGTCATTTGTAGGAAATTGTTAACAGACGCTGCCGACGATGACGACGGACGGTGAGTGATCACAAAAACTCACCTTGCACTTCGTGCTTAAGTGAGCTAAAAACCTTAGTGCTTATATCTATAGAGCATTTGAAATCAGAATTATCAACCTTAAGTCTGTATAGTCTTAACAAATATATAATTTTTTATTATTATAAATCACCATTAAATCATTCATATAGTTAACTATATATTCACTTAAAAGCATCTCTTAAAAGCAAAATTTCAATCCTCATGTCTTTCTTGTTATTTCGTTTCAAGCAAGATTGACATATCTAAAATTAAACGGATAAAATAGTTTGTGTCCTGTTCTGTATCAATAGAACAAGATACACGGATGTGGAAGGCCATTATACTGTTTTGTATTTTCCCCGCCATAAGTTTGCCATGTATTTGCCATTTGTTTGAATGTATGTTGTGCAAATGCTTTATGCAACGAAATTTGCTTTGTAACCTTTAAAGGTTGCCATTATTATATTATATTATATGTGACTTTGGAAAAATAACCTAATGCCTTGTTTGACATGTGATGTGTAACTTTTGTAACCGTTAAAGGTTGCCATTATTGTATTATATGTTAGTATTGAAAAAATGACATACTGCCATGTTTGACATGTAATTTGTAAGTTTTATGTTTATCATGTTTGTATTTTATCTGTAATTTGTTGCCACATGGGTATTTGACCTTCTGGTTAAATAAATAAACTACTACTACTACATGTATACAGATTGTCTACACTTTTGCCAAGTTATTTTCATAGTCATCAAATTTGAATAATTTTGTTTGTCACTTTTCTTGAACGTTAGCAAACTTTTAATACCATGAAGCAGACGACTATTAGTAATAAATATTAAGTAATCATAAATAATCTCATTTTGTATTTTGTCCTCGTGTCAGTTTGGCGCTATATCTCTCTTTCTTCATCTCGCTGTGAAAAATATGTACAGTCAAACTTGTGTTAGTGGTCACCTCTGTTAAGCAGCCAATTGAGGATTAACAAAAACACTATATTCTTCTTTATTTGACATATATATTAAGCAGCCACCTGTGTTCAGCAGCCACATTTTGACTCTTCCCTGGGTGACGAGTTTGACTGTAGTTGTATAACAGTTTGTTTATTTTGGTTGTAGTATATAATGAAATCGTCCGAATAGGAGGAAATAAAGATTGACGATGATGATGATGATGATGATGATGATGATTATGCAACGCTGAGCGACAATGAGGGAAGTCATAATTACCATTTTCAAAGTCTATCCATTTCCCTCATAAAGACGCTTTCTGACGCCTCTGCAGCAGACGGCTTTTTTGAAAACATAGTGACAAAAGAAGAAATTGCACAAAACGTGCAATTTCTCCTTTTGCCACAATGTTTTCCACTTTTTGTCATATGTTATCCATTTAATTATGGAGGTTTTCTATGTTTTGACAAAATACGTTCAAAGTCGTCTGCTACAGAATTGTCGTATGAAGGAAAGGGCTATGGTAATATGTTGAAACCGCCCAGATATTTATTCACATATTCATGCAAGTCGAAACAAGAGATGAATGAATCATTCTAAAACATTATATTAAATTTTGGTAGACCAGGGTGAGTGTTAACCCTTTCCCTCATACGACAATTCTGCAGCAGACGACTTTTGATTATATTTTGTCAAAAAAATAGAAAATCATTCTAATTGAATGGATAACCTATGACTATGAGTGGAAAAAACATTGTGGCAAAAGGAGAAATTGCTCGTTTTGAGCAATTTCTTCTTTTGCAACTATGTTTTCAAAAAGCCGTCTGCTGCAGAGGCGTCAGAAAGCATCTATATGAGGGAAAGGGTTAAAACTCACCCTGGGTAGACGCAACAAAAAAAGAAATCAACAAGAAATATGTGAGCTACTGCTCACTAGTGATACCCCCGCTCATGTTTTGAAAGACAGATCAAAAGTTGAATTGCATCATTGGGGTAAAAGTATTGAAGAGTATGACAGGTTAGAATGAGTGAGGAAGTGTTGGTGTGTTATGATAATTTGAAGGAGTCCACAGTCTTAATATTGTGACAATGATTGCTTGTGAATATATTGAGAAATAGCCCGGAAATGAATTAAGTCATACATAGCCTGATGGTGGGGTAAAGGGCCATAACTCCGTGAAAAATCATCCAACTGGAACGCAAATACGATATGCGCATCTACACTTGGTGGTGATCCTTCCTATGAAGTTTCATAAAATTCCAAAAAGCGGTTGCAGAGAAATAGCCCGGAAATGAATTTAGTCATACATAGCCTGATGGTGGGGTAAAGGGCCATAACTCTGTGAAAAATAATCCAACCGGAACGCAAACACGATATGCGCATCTACACTTGGTGGTGATCCTTCCTATAAAGTTTCATCAAATTCCAAAAAGCGGTTGCAGAGAAATAGCCCGGAAATGAATTTAGTCATACATAGCCTGATGGTGGGGTAAAGGGCCATAACTACGTGAAAAATAATCCAACCGGAACGCAAACACGATATGCGCATCTACACTTGGTGGTGATCCTTCCTATGAAGTTTCATCAAATTCCAAAAAGCGATTGCAGAGAAATAGCCCGGAAATGAATTTAGTCATACATAGGGGTAAAGGGCCATAACTCCGTGAAAAATAATCTAACCGGAACGCAAACACGATATGCGCATCTACACTTGGTGGTGATCCTTCCTATGAAGTTTCATCAAATTCCAAAAAGCGGTTGCAGAGAAATAGCCCGAAAATGAATTTAGTCATACATAGGGGTAAAGGGCCATAACTCCGTGAAAAATAATCCAACCGGAACGCAAACACGATATGTGCATCTACACTTGGTGGTGATCCTTCCTATGAAGTTTCATCAAATTCCAAAAAGCGGTTGCAGAGAAATAGCCCGGAAACGAAAGTGTTACGGACGGATGGACGGACGGAAGGACGGAAGGACGGACATGGGTAAAACAGTATACCCCCCCTTTCCTTCGGAACCGGGGGTATAATTAATTACCGGTATAGCTATCCAAGATATACATTTATCAATTTCAGCTGAAATAGAAGATAAAATGGGCCTGTTAATTGGAAAAGCTACAAGTCGGTTTTAGTGGAAACAGTATGGATCCAGATCGGCATGAACATCCACACAGTCTGATCAAGATATATGCTGTTCACATATTAACTAACCCTTCCCCACATACAATAAATCTGCAGGAGACGACTTTGAAATTATCAAGTCAAAAATATAGTAAATCTCTTTAAATGATAGTATGATTATTAAATAGAGTTGAAATCATCATTTTGACAAATGGAGAAATTTCTCAATTTGCTACTATGATTTCAAAATCCGTCTGTTTCAGAGGAGTCAGAAAGCGTCTACATGAGGGCAAGGGTTAATTGCAAAAGCGTGTTAGAAGCTTCGGTAAGATGGAGCAGATGAAAAGGCAGATTTAAACGCTAAACTGGTCAGATGTGCCAACTTGCACCATATTGTACATTGTCGAACGGTTGGTGCTTCCACTACGCTCCAAACTGTGAGGGAAGCCGAGTTAACAACCATGATGGGTGTGGAGTCAACAACCATGGTGGGTGTGGAGTTAACAGCCATGATGGGTGTGGAGTCAACAACAATGGTGGGTGTGGAGTTAACAACCATGATGGGTGTGGAGTCAACAACCATGGTGGGTGTGGAGTCAACAACCATGATGGGTGTGGAGTCAATGGTGGGTGTGGAGTCAACAACCATGATGGGTGTGGAGTCAACAACCATGGTGGGTGTCTGACGATGATTTATCGTATGGAGGGTTCTAATGTTACAAATTATGTGTACATACGTTCTGGTAGAATTGATAGAAAAAAGACCCAACTAGGTTATAGATTGCCCAGATATATATATCTTTATTTCACACCATATTGACAACACTAAACAACCAGGGTGAATCTCAATGGAACCGAACATATTTGAAATAGAACATCTCGGATTGGATATTCCTTAAGATGGTATGTTTTTTTTAATACTTAAGATGTAAACATATGCAATAATAATCTGCTTTATTTCGAACACCTTAAAAAATATAGATGGGCCTCGTCACATGAAATAGGGCTCTTATTGCATCCCCTTTAAGCCACCATATACAGAGGTGTAGGGAAACCCTTTCCATGCAGCAGACGATTTTTGAAAACATTGTGACAAAGTGAGAAATTATGAGCAATTTCTCACTTTGTCACCATGTTTTTAAGCAATATTTATACTTTAATTCATAGAGATTTTTATACTGTTGTCTGCTGCATATTTGTTGTACGTGGAAAAAGGTTTAACAAACAAGGCCCCATTTCTATTTGTTGTTCTTCAATGTAATTGCACAGTGAAGGCACAGGTTATTTCCCAAAACCTTCACTGTTTGACAGATGCAAAAGGACGCCTATTTGTCAGGTCCGGCTTGAAATGTTAATAAGACTCAATGAAATGAAGTAAAGAAAGAAAGATAATGGTAACTATTATCACACACAAGTCTGGATCGGACCCTTGTAACACTGTTCAATGAATAGCAACAATGGCTCAGAGTGCTATAGTATCAACATTAACAGGTGTTGCACGTCCTCTAACAAAATAAAGATTAAACTGTTGACTTGATATGTAATTTAAAAGATTTCATACAATGTTTTGAAGTCCAAATCAAAATTGTGCTATAATTTTTTGCAGACTTTCTTTTTCCGTAAATGTTACATGTATTAAAGCATCACGTCTGAAAAAAAGTTAACCCTTTCTCACTTGCAAATTTTGAAAATAAAATAAATAAAAGGTGAAATTACTCATCATGAGCAATTTCACCTTTTGTCATTTTTTTTCCAACTCTTTCCAATAATCATACAATCATACTTGTAATTAATTTCCAAATTCCATATTTTTGCCTATATGATAAGCATTTACATCTTGTGTCACAATGTTTCTAAAAGTCATCTGCTGTATAGATGTGCACAGAATCTACAAGTTGGATAGGGTTAAAAAGTAAAGTGTATGCAATTATTAAGTAATACGATGAGAAGCCAGATATAAGTACTAGTTCCTCTCTATGTGGAATGACAACTAGATCGTATTCCTAAACTCATGCAATATCAAATCTTTCAGCAGAAGAACTCTGGAATAAATCCGGCTTCAAATTCTATAACCTATAATAAATATAAGCGACATCTTGCCATTTGTGGGTCTTGTTCCCTCTACCATTTTTAGTCACATTGGCATTACAACTTTAAGTCAGGTTGAACTTTTAGGGGGGGGGGGGGGGGGGGGGGGGGGGGGGGGGGGGGGGTAATGCAAAACGGTTTTAACTACATATTATAACATAACGAGGTTAAAACTCTTTTGCATGTAGTCACTGACTTCTATTTTTTGTCAAAACTTGCTTCTTGGACTGTTTGACTATTTCACATGTTGATGGCCAGTGAAGTTCTGGTGAAACTGTGCAGATGCACACCAGTTCACCTGTGTATTCATAGCTTGCACAGGCAACAAGACCTAAAATGGGTCAACAACGCTCATATATTGCAAGTTTCTATAAGCTAAAAACAAGGTTTGTGAGCAAGCAGCGTGAGAGAATAACAAAAGGTATATAAGGTATATTTGCGCAGTGCTAAAGGAAAACAAACCTTAGCATATTTACTACCAGTGTAGATAAGGATCTGGCTGCCCATATGATAAAAGATCTCAAACGAATGCACAATTTTCATTTAACCCTTTCCCTCATATAAACGCTTTCGGACGCCTCTGCAGCAGACAGCTTTTTGAAAACATAGTGACAATAGAAGAAATTGCACAAAACGTGCAATTTCTCCTTTTGCCACAATGTTTTCCACTTTTTGTCATAGGTCATCCATTCAACATTATAGAGATTTTCCATTTTTGGACAAAAAATGTTCAAAGTCGTCTGCTGCAGAATTGTCGGATGAGGGAAAGGGTTAACCCTTACCCACATACAGTCGCTTTTTGATGCCTCTGCAGCAGACAACCTTTGAAAAAGTGTGGCAAAGGAGAAAATGCTCATAATACGCATGGAGATTTTCTATGTTTTGACTAAATACGTTCAAAGTCATCTGCTGCAGAATTGTTGTATGAGGGAAAGGGTTAAAGATTCTCGGAACCCCTCTGTGAATAGAAGGATCTACACTGGTCACACATGATGTAAAGGTGGTTTTCCTGGAGCATTACCGGAGCGTAAACAGTTCTGAAAGCATTATATATATATCTTAAATAGTTTTTCAACAAGAATATATCCTATAATAGAAGTAACAAACAGTTTAACAATAGATAATAGATCAAAACAGGAATAACAAATTTCTTTAGCCGAATTGACCATTTTCCAAATACAGACACTATCTGACATCTCTGCAGCAGACGACTTTTTTTAAAACATTATGAGCGATTTATCCTTTTGCCACAATGTTGTAAACTTTATTCATTTATTACATTTTTATTTTACATAATTTTTTTTATGTTTTTGTGTCGATGCTGTCAAAGCCTCTGCTGCATATCTGTTGTTTGTACGAAGCACCCTGCAGACGTTACTTTTTGACACATTTGCTGACAACTTCTGAAAATATTGTGGCAGGCAAAAGGAAAATGTTATCTTTTGTCCATAAATGATTTACACTCAATTCAATAATTATACATGTACTTCTATTTATAGACATTTTTTCATATTTTTGCCTAGTTGTCTGCTGCAGTTTTGTTATATGTAGGAAAGGGAACAGTCACATGTTGAAGCAAAATAAATTCTTGACAGATTAATAGAAAATAATGTAAATGTATTTTCACATAAAAATGTCAACATCAGAATCAAGTAACAAACACAAATTTCTCGATTGAGATTCAAATAAATAAGAGATTCAATCAAAAATGCTAAATAAACATAATAATAATTAAAATGAATTATAAGTAAAAAATATGTCTTTGGTCCAAACTATTTTACCATTACATTGACAATTTCAGATGCTTGAAATATTAAATCATCTAGATCAAGTTCTTGAGAGAAAAATTGTAACCTTTGTATGAAAGTATATTTATTTAATCAAATTGACGACATTGCAGCAAATGGAGAAATTACAATTTCTTCTCTTGCTGCGTTATTTTTAAATGTTGTCTGCTGTGGATGCATATCCATCAAGTCAATGATCCAAGTTATTTTTTCTCTGATATCGGATGTATTTTCAAAACTGTCTGCTTGGAGAATAATTTTTTGTGGAGTATTATTAACACATTGCAAGACAAAGATTGCTTATTTTCAGTATTGTCTCCTTTTCCACAATGTTTTCATAAGTTAACTGCAAAAGGTAAAAACACAGTTATGTGTAGAATTATTAAATTGATTATGCATATACATTTGTAATTACATTCAATCTTAGAATATCTAAATATCTAACAATTAAGAATTATTTAATAAGATTGAACTTTTGATAACAAATTTGATTAAAAATAATCTTAGGTGGGATATATATTTGTTAAGAATCACATCATGTGCACCAAAAACATAACCCTTTCCCAATTGCAGATCTGTTTGGACACGTCTACAGCAGATGACATATGAAAACATTGCGGCAAAAATAGAAACGACTCAAAAAGGGAAATAATTCATTTTCCCACATAGTTTTTAAGTCGTTTCTAGAGTCAAACTCTTGATTTCTATAGATTTTCCTTATTTCATTCAATATATCACAAAAATCGAGTGCTGCAGATATTTTCCATGTGTGAAAGGGTTAAATTGACTCGATATCATTGAACAAAATGTAGAAATCCTCCAATGTTTTTATATAACCCTTTCCATGTTGACATATCTGCAGCAGATGACTTTTGAAAACATTGTGACAAAAGAAGGGACTGCTCTTATTGAGAAATTTCTTCAGCCACAAAGTTTTAAATTTCAAATCTATTGAATAATATTTATTCTTTTATTTATCCATATTTTTGAATAAGTCTTTACAAAATCTTCTGCTGCAAATTTGTCCATTCATAAAGGGCTCATAAAGTCATAACATGGTACCTTAAAGAATTTTCTCAAATCTCATTATTTCATAAATCATTGCAAATTACTAAAATCTGTGCCTGTGTGTATCGAAATAATAGATATCCATTATATTTGTATTGTATTCGAGTTTAAAACACTAAGCAGAATTAATCCTTTTCCAATATTTTGGCAAATTTGCAGCAGACAGCTTGCGAAAAGATTTTGGCCTAATTAGATGCTCATGACAAGCAATTTCACATCTTGCCACAATATTTTCACGTTAATTCAATCATAAACAGAAAATATATGGATTTTCCCCCCATGATGTTTTCAAAGTCGCCTGCAGCCGATTTGTTTTTATGTAGGGTTATATTTGTTAATTTTCTTACACATGAATCACAATACAGGAAAGTCTGCAAATGTTCATAATGTTTCATCTCTTTATTAAAATTACACTTCCACTTTTCAGGATATAACACATTTTTCCATGGACACTAAATCAAATTTTGAAAAACAAACAGGTAGTCCAGATCAAGGCTGATTATTTAATACATGAATATTTAGAAAGGAGATCTTGTTCTGTATGAGCAACAATTCCAGTTTAATCAATGTTTTCAAAAGTCGTCTGCAGAAAAAGGCATCAAAAGGCATCCATATCAAAGAATGTAAACTTCAACAGGATAAAGACTTGTACCTTACAGCCTGATTGATGACCAGGATCTGTGCACTTTACAGCACTGTCTGATCTCGATCACACTTAGATTACCTAAAAAAAGACAGACTTCCCTGAAATGTGCTTCAAACACCAGAGCCGTACCTAGCGATTTGAAGTTTTGTTGCATCTACATGAAAGATGGCATCTCATTAATGTTTCTTTATAACCCTTTCCCATATATAGACACTTTTTGATCCCTCTGCACGAGACGACTTAAGAAAACATTACGGCATAAAGAGAAATTGCTCATAATGAAAAATTTCCGCTTTTGCCACAATGTTTTAAACTCAATTTAATAACTAAACATTCATTTATAGGGGTTTTCATCAATTTCGCCTAGATGTTTTCAAAGTTGTCTGCTGCAGATTTATTGTATGTGTGAGAAAGAGTTAAGGGATAAACCTTAAGTCATATGACTGATCAGTATCTTAACCATTTCCAACATACTATAAATCTGCAGCAGACAACTTTAAAAACATCTCTATAAATGAAAGTATAATTTATTGATAGAGTTGAAAACATCATCATCATGAGCAATACAATATCTCCTTTTGCTACAATGGTTTCAAATGGTTTCTGCTACAGAGGCCTCAGAAATTGTCTGTATGTGGGAAAGGGTTAACTGTTTTGCTATAAATGAAAGAATCTTCTGGTTAAGAGATTTCCCTTTTCTGCATAAAGACACATTTTGAAGTCTTTGCAGCAGACGAATTTTGAAACCATAGCAAAACAAAAAGGGGAGCCAATTGATGTATGCTTTTCAAAATGCCACACTACAATAGACGGTACAGTACTTAAGTGGTAACGTCCAATGAGACATTCTCATAATGAACAATTTCTCCTTTTGTCATCATGTTTGCTGTATGTAGGAAAGAATATAAATACACTGAACAGACTTTCTGAAACTTAAAAAACGAGGTAAATGGATGGTTTCAAGCAAAACAGATGTATCTACATCGCGTAGCGTGATGTAATTACAACTGATTTGCATGAAGCCTTTGTAATAGTATATCTTCTGACATCAAAGCTGTCTTGATTTTTTAGCATGATTATAATGATGAACTGTCACAAATATTACACATAAATTACAAATATCGAGAAATCGTCAAATAAACCACTTAATTAAAATAACCAATCAAAATATCCATTTTCCTTTACTTGTTGTATGCTGTAATCCATTAACAAGAGTAAAATTTATACTAAAATACGGGATAATGTTATTTCCATCAATTATGTAAATTAGTCGCGTCGACTTTTTTACTGCGGGAGTGCTTTCAAGATGGCGTGAACTTCCTCGGCAACGGCTGCTAGGGCAAACTGGAACTGCTCCTGCAAGTAGATATTGGCTTCGGTGTAACATGAAGTGACCTTTTCCCACATAAAGACATTTTTTGACACCTCTGTTGCAGACAACTTTTAAAAACACTGTGACAAAAGGAGAAATTGCTCAAAATGAGTAATTTCTCCTTTTGCCACAATAGTTTCAACTCCATTAAATAGTTATACCAACATTTATAGAGCTTTTCCGTGTTTTTGCCTAGATGTTTTCAAAGTTGACTCCTGCATATTTATTGTATTTAAGAAAGGGTTAAGTGAATTCTACCAGCAAATGACTTGTTTTTGAAAACAAGAGCAAGAGGAAACAAGAGCGCCGCAAACGAACGCTATATAACAATTGACTGCTTTTTTTCGAATAAAGGGCAGTACTAAATAATTATTAAAGCCAGAGTTATGTGACTTGGTATAGACATGTGCATTGTTCCTAGAAACATGTGTACCATGTTTTATTTGAAAATATTGAATGTTTTTTGAGTTATGAGGTATTTAGGTTATAGTTTTGTGACAACTCAAACGACGGCAAGGGACCGTATCACACTACCCCCAACCTTTTTTCTTCGAAAAACAGACGAGCTAAAAGTGCTCACAATGAACTCTCCATTCATTAATAATACAGTACTTTCATTTAGAGAAATTTCAGATAGATTTCCAAGATATTTGTAGCAGACTTGTTGTAAATTGGCTTTCTGACGCCTCTGCAGCAGACAGCTTTTTGAAAACATAGCGACAAAAGAAGAAATTGCACAGAACGTGCAATTTCTCCTTTTGCCACAATATTTTCCACTTTTTGTCATAGGTTATCCATTCAATTATGGAGATTTTCTATGTTTTGACAAAATACGTTCAAAGTCGTCTGCTGCAGATTTGTAAGTGGGAAAGTTTTTTTTTATTTTTTTATTTTGGGGTTTTACGCAGATTCAACATTATTTCACAGTTCACTTAATTTTAATGATCCCTGGGCTAGGAAATGTGCCTTGCCCCAGAAAGGCACACCACCATGACCCTCCTGCAGCGACTTGGGATCGTACCTGGGACGCCCGATTTCAAATCTCCCATGCTTATCTGACTCGACCACAAAAGGGTTTAGTTGCACTTACCTTTGTTTTGACTATGTTCATCCTCTGATCGCGAATATGCTCCAGTGTAGCTGCAATATCAATCTCCTTGGCTCCTGTAACACAAATACAAATTGTTTCTTTGTTTATTGGGGGGGGGGGGGGGGGGGGGGGTTGGGGGGGGTTAAATACTGTTTTCAACTTTATTTCATTTATATCAAGGCACAAGGCAACAGTTCACTTATTCATGATCCCTGGGTAAACAGGATAGAAAATGTGCCTCTTACCCAAGGCGCACTCCACCATAACTGTTTCGTCGCAATTTGGGATCAACCCCGGGACGCCAGGTTTCAAATCCCCGACGCTTACCACTTGGCCACAGCGAATTTCAACACACACACAAACATGCATGTTATTTACAAATGAATAAAAGGTACAAGTTGTCAAATCTGAATAGTGTAGGTTCAGATCAGACTTTACATCTGCTCCTGTCTTAACCCTTTCCCACCTGCAGACGCATTCTGACGCATCTGCAGCAGACGACTTTTGAAAACATAGTGACAAAAGGAGAAATTGTTCAAAACGAGCAATTCCTCCATTTGCCACAATGTTTTCAACTCTATTTAATAATTAAACTACCATTTATGGACTTTTTTCAAAAATTTGCCAGCATGTTTTTTAAAGTCGTCTGCTGTAGATTTGTTGTATCATAACAGTGGAAAAGGGTTTTCAGAATCTACACAAGTTGACAAGTTCATGTAAATAATATGCGAACAGGGTAGAACTGGATCAGACTGTGTGGATGCACAGAGTGATCTGGATCTGCATTGTTTCTCAACTTGTAAACTTGTACCTTCTCACACAGATAAATTTAAATAACTTTTTTTATTTATTCTTGCAGTAAATGCAGTCTTTATTCAAAACTATAAAATATCAATTTCAGGATATTAAGGGTTTATTATTTTCCAGTGATGATAAAACTGGTCCAAGAGTAGCTGCAAACTCACTTTCTTTTTCTACCATTACAGAAAAGTAGGCAATTTACACTTTGGCTGATGCAGATGCATTTTGCAGCATCTGCAGAAGAAGACAAATGAAAACATTTTGGCAGAAGGAGAAAGTTAAAATTTTGGTCAGATCAATAGATAGATAAACGCTTTCCATTATACAACATATCTGCAGCAGATAACTTTGAAAACATCTGGGCAAATCTTCATTGAAATAAAAGTTTGATTATTGAAAGGACTTGTAAACATTGAGAGAAAAAGGATGAATTGCTCATCGTTAGCAATTTCTTCCTTTGCCACAATGTTTTTATAAGCCGTCTGCTGCAGATGTGTCAAAACACGCTTGCAAGTAGGAAAGGGTTAAATACCTTTAGCCATCCTGTTTAAAACCATGTCAATCAGGCTGTAGGTCCCGGTTCTTCCACAACCATCGCTGCAATACAAGAAACATAATGATAAATGTTGATAATGATAATGATCATTGAAATGAATCTGGACTTCTACATTTGCTAAGATTGATTGATTGATTGATTGTGCAGTGTAACACTGTTTTCAACAATGTTTTAAGTCATATCATGGCGGCAAGTTCACCTACTCATGTATTTTCTGGCTTTACCAGACCAGTCCTTCACACTCATAATGTAAGCCTATCGGTGGATGAAGCGTCGGGGATTTGAAACCGGGCGTACCGGGTTCGATCCCCAGTCGCAGCACAACAGTCATGGTGGAGTGCCCTGGTGCAAGGCACATTTCCTAGCCTAGTACTGGTTTGGTTTGTTTACCCAGGGATTATGAATCAGTGAACTTTTGCCGTAATATAACTGAAATAATAAATGTTGAAAATGGCATGAAACGCCAATAAAACTAATTGTCTGTGATTTTTGTCTAACGTTGGAAAGAATGAATGTTTGCTAAGAGTTATTTCTGATCAATTTGTGTCTGTGATTTAGCCTTTTACTGGATATAGTTGATGCATTTGTAGAAATCACTCATGATGAGCAGATTCTCCATTTTCCCACAATATTTTCAACTTTGTTAGAAAATGTTGAATGTTGTAAAATAAATCAACCCTATCCCACATACAACAAATCTGCAGCAGACGACTTTGAAAATATCATGGCAAATTTACAGGAAATCTCTGTGAATGAAAGAAGAGTAATTACTGAACAGTTGAAAACACTGGCAAAACAGGAAATTGCTTATTATGAACAATTCCTTCTTTTACCACAATTTTTTCAAAAGACTTCTGCTGCAGAGGCGTATAAGCAATTCCTCCTTTTGCAACAGTGTTTTCTACAACTTTATTTAATAACTGTTTCATTTTTAAAAGTTAACCCTTTCCCTCATACGACAATTCTGCAGCAGACGACTTTGAACATATTTTGTCAAAACATAGAAAATCTCCATAATTGAATGGATAACCTATGACAAAAAGTGGAACACATTGTGGCAAAAGGAGAAATTGCACGTTTTGTGCAATTTCTTCTTTTGTCACTATGTTTTCAAAACGCTGTCTGCTGCAGAGGAGTCAGAAAGTGTCTATATGAGGGAAAGGGTTAAGTAGTTTTGCCTGATGCCATGTTTTAAAACATCATCTGCTACAGGGAAAGGTTACGGTTCTTACCTGCAGTGAACCACAATGGGACAAGAGCGCCCTCTGTATGACTTGTTCACCTTTCTGTAAAAGAGAAATAATTATGTTACATTCAATTGAAATCTTAGTTAAATAAACCTATGACAATCCAGCTATTCTCTATAAAAATGTAAGTATGATTATTGTTAAAAACATTCTGAGAAAAGGAATAAGAGCGCCGCAGAATGAACAACAACACTTGTCTGCTTTTTTCTAAGTCGAAAAAGGGGCATTACTGAATAGTTGGTATAGACATACGTATTGTTCCTAGGAATATGTGTACAAAGTTTCATTTGAAATTGTTAAATATTTTTTAGTTATAAGGTAAGGTACGGTTAAAGTTTTGTGAGGACGCAGACTTACGATGCCAAGGGTATGACAATACCAAGACGTTTTCTTCGAAAATCAGACCAGCTTAAAATGCAGATTCATAGATAGATACAGCTGCCCTTTACAAAATCTCTTTAAACCATTCCCAATTTTAGACGCATATGGAGAAGACAACATTGGAAAACATTTTGGCAAAAAAAGAAATTGCTCATAAAGAGAAATATCTACTTTTGCGACAATTTCTTCAACTCTATTCACTAAATATACAACATTTATACTGGGATTGTCCACACATATTTGCTTAGATGTGTTCAAAGTTGTCTACTGCAGAATATTCTTAACCCTTTCCTACATACAATAAATCTACAGCAGACGACTTTGAAAACATTTGGGCAAAAAATATGGGAAATCTCTGGAAAAGGACGGTATAATTACTGAAAAAAGTTGAAACATTATTGCAAAAGGAGAAATTGCTCGTTTTGAGCAATTTCTCCATTTGTCACAATGCTTTCAAAAGGCTGTCTGTTGCAGAGATGTCGGAAAGCGTCTATATGTGGGAAAGGATTAATGTTTGAAAGGGTTTAAACTTGTAAATTGCAGCAACTACTGATCCATATCGCAGCAAACAAGAGTGTTAACCCTTTCCCTCATATAGACGCTTTCTGACACCTCTGCAGCAGACAGCTTTTTGAAAACATAGTGACAAAAGAAGAAATTGCACAAAACGTGCAATTTCTCCTTTTGCCACAATGTTTTCAACTTTTTGTCATAGGTTATCTGTTCAATTATAGAGATTTTCTATGTTTTGACAAAATACGTTCAAAGTCGTCTGCTGCAGAATTGTCGTACGAGGGAAAGGGTTAAAAGGAATTGTTTGTTTATTTATGGTTTTAAGCCGCTTTCAACAGCTAAGGTCATATCGGGGTAGACAGGAAAGATGATATCGGTCCCACATCTTATATCTATACCCAGATAAAAAACTAGAAATATCACTGAAGGTGATGAATACCCCCAGCTGGTGCCTGACAATATACATATGTATGAGAAATTCAAGGGGCCATAACTCATTTAAAAACAAGAAATATGTGAGCTACTGCTCACTAGTGATACCCCCGCTCATGTTTTGAAAGACATATGTGATGGTGGGGTAAAGGGCCATAACTCCGTGCAAACACGATATGCGCATCTACACTTGGTGGTGATCCTTCCTATGAAGTTTCATAAAATTCCAAAAAGCGGTTGCAGAGAAATAGCCCGGAAATGAATTTAGTCATACATAGCCTGATGGTGGAGTAAAGGGCCATAACTCCGTGAAAAATAATCCAACCGGAACGCAAACACGATATGCGCATCTACACTTGGTGGTGATCCTTCCTATGAAGTTTCATAAAATTCCAAAAAGCGGTTGCAGAGAAATAGCCTGGAAATGAATTTAGTCATACATAGCCTGATGGTGGGGTAAAGGGCCATAACTCCGTGAAAAATAATCCAACCGGAACGCAAACACGATATGCGCATCTACACTTGGTGGTGATCCTTCCTATGAAGTTTCATCAAATTCCAAAAAGCGGTTGCAGAGAAATAGCCCGGAAATGAATTTAGTCATACATAGGGGTAAAGGGCCATAACTCCGTGAAAAATAATCCAACCGGAACGCAAACACGATATGCGCATCTACACTTGGTGGTGATCCTTCCTATGAAGTTTCATCAAATTCCAAAAAGCAGTTGCAGAGAAATAGCCCGGAAATGAATTTAGTCATACATAGGGGTAAAGGGCCATAACTCCGTGAAAAATAATCCAACCGGAACGCAAACACGATATGCGCATCTACACTTGGTGGTGATCCTTCCTATGAAGTTTCATCAAATTCCAAAAAGCGGTTGCAGAGAAATAGCCCGGAAATGAATTTAGTCATACATAGGGGTAAAGGGCCATAACTCCGTGAAAAATAGTCCAACCGGAACGCAAACACGATATGCGCATCTACACTTGGTGGTGATCCTTCCTATGAAGTTTCATCAAATTCCAAAAAGCGGTTGCAGAGAAATAGCCCGGAAACGAAAGTGTTACAGACGGATGGACGGACGGAAGGACGGACATGGGTAAAACAGTATACCCCCCCTTTCCTTCGGAACCGGGGGTATAATAATTCCAGTGCAACACGCCGACAATATGCACAACTAGGCTTGGTATCAATCATTCTTGTGAAGTTATATTGAATTCTGACCAAGGGTTGCTGAGAAATAGTGTTCACAAGAAATGTCCACAGACCAACCGACCGACAAACCGACCGTCAAGCGTGACTCCTATATAGCCCCCATATACTATGTATCGGGGGTTATAATAAGGTATGAAAGCAACATCAACCCGTCTGCTGGAGCTGAACCCATTTTGCTGGCTCCTACAGTTAACACTTTCCCTCATACGACAATTCTGCAGCAGACGACTTTGAACGTACTTTGTCAAAACATAGAAAATCTCCATAATTGAATGGATAACCTATGACAAAAAGTGGAAAACATTGTGGCAAAAGGAGAAATTGCACTTTTTGTGCAATTTCTTCTTTTGTTACCATGTTTTCAAAAAGCCGTCTGCTGCAGAGGCGTCAGATATATATCAGGGAAAGGGTTAAAGCAATGGTCCATCTTGATGAGCGTCCACCAGCCACAGGGGCTGTATTCTAAGGAACACATGTGTTGTCTGCCAAAATGTCAGTAAGTGAAAGATTAACCCTTTCCCACATATAGATGCTTTCTAACGCCTCTTCAGCAGACGACTATTGAAAACATGTTGGCACAAGCAATTTCTCCATTTGCCAAAATGTTTTCAACTTTTGTTAGGTATTGTACCTTCATTTATAGAGATTTTCCGAGTGTTTATGAACATGCTTTAAAAGTCGTCTGCTGCAGGTTTGCTGTATGTGGGAAAGCGTTCATAGACAGACAGACGACAGAAGAACAGATGATGGAGAAGGGATTCTTATGTGTCTCCCTGCCATGACGGCCCAAAATAAGGGGATTTCTTCTTGCATCTTCATACAGTTAGCATGCAGGTCAGCCTATGCATAGACGCAGTCTCGCCCGAACTGACACTAAGAAGAGTCATGTTGAATGATTGTTTGGTATTTACAATATTTTACAGTGATTTCTGGGTAAGTTAACAGTACCACTGGTCCATTTATCCTGACACAAGCCAGTGAGTCATAATGCTAACCCGATACCCTGAGGGCCAAGGAATGCAGTCATAATACTACCATTTTTAGAATATTTGGCATGACCCAGCTGGAGGATCAAACCCGCAACCTTCAGCAACTGAGGCAGACGCTCTACCACTACACCAAAGAGGCGGTCAGAAACGTCATGTAATTCCCCATGATAAAAATGTTTGAATGAACAAATGTATGTGTTAACTGCCAACAAATAATTAAGTCAAATAGTGAATGACAGAAACATTGATGAACAGATATAATTGATAAGTATAAGTCGACCTGCCAGATATCCAGGCTTTGAACCTTATAATTATAATCCCAGGATTACTTCTAAATTATCCAGGACTATTAAACACCACCCACTTTGCTAATATATACTTAACTCTTTCCCTCATATGACAATTCTGCGGCAGACGACTTTGAACATATTTTATCAAAAAATCGAAAAAATCTCTATAATTGAATGGATAACCTATGACTAAAAGTGGAAAACATTGTGGCAAAAGGAGAAATTGCTTTTGTCACAATGTTTTCAAAAAGCTGTCTGCGGCAGATTGCGTCAGAAAGCGTCTATATGAGGGAAAGGGATAAGTGATAAGTATAAGTCGACCTGCCGGAGGCTTTCAACCTTATAATTATAATCCCAGGATTAATTCTAAATTATCCTGGACTATCAAACACCACCCACTTTGCTAATATATACTTTTACCCTTTCCCTCATATAGATGCTTTCTGATGCCTCTGCAGCAGACGGCTTTTTGAAAACATAGTGACAAAAGAAGAAATTGCTCAAAACGAGCAATTTCTCCTTTTGCCACAATGTTTTCCACTTTTAGTCATAGGTTACGTATCCATTCAATTATAGGGTTTTTCTTTTCTTTGACAAAATATGTTCAAAGTCGTCTGAGGGAAATTGATTGATTGGGGTTTAACGCCATTTTTAACAATTTCTCAGTTATACCACGGCATCCAGTTCACCTACTCATGCATTTCCTGGTTTTTCTCACACCAGTACTCAACACAACATGAGGGAAAGGGTCAAGGATAAAGTAAAGTAATGATTCATAATCAGTATCAATCCACTTTCTATCCCCTGATCACTGGGTCCTACTTGTCAGTCTTTTATATACTATGCTAATAATATAGTTATTCTAATGACACATGGTTACTGGTTTACAACATGCGCATCTAGATCAATTAAGATATAGTGATGATTCATTATCGGTATCAATATTATATTCCACTGACATTCCATTTTCTCTCCCTGATCACTGGTTCCTACTAGCTAGTCTTTTATATACTATGCTAATATAGTTATCAAATGATACATGATTACCAGTCAACCATGCTTTATCTACTGTTTTATACAACATGTGCATCTAGATCCATCAAGATAAAGTGATGATTCATTATCGGTATCAAAATTATATTCCACTGACAATCCATTTTCTATCCCCTGATCACTGGGTCCTAAGCCAGTCTTTTATATACTATGCTTATATAGTTATCAAACATGATTACCAGTCAACCATGCTTTATCTACTGTTTTATACAACATGTTCATCTAGATCCCTCAAGATAAAGTAAAGATTCATTATAGTGGTTATCAATATTAAATTCCACTGGCAATTCATATTTGTTCCCTGATAACTGGGTCCTAAGTCTCGGTCTGTTATATAATAGTGTGGTTTGCAGCACTGGTATCTATTTATTCACTTATGTGAAGAGGAACCAACTGGGAAAAATTATCCCTCTCCCGCGTATAGAGGCATTTAAAATCACCATGAGCAATTTCTTCTTTTGACACAATGTTTTCAACTGTATTTAATAATTAAACCCTCATATATTAAGATTGTTCACAATTTTGACTGAGTGAACAAAGTCAAATGAACTGATCAGAGAAATTCCAATAGCCCAGACAAGATTTGAACCCAGGACTTTTGATCTATATAGCCCAGACAAGATTTGAACCCAGGACCTCCTGATCTATATAGTCCAGACAAGATTTGAACCAAGGACCTCTTGATATTTATAGTCAGACAAGATTTGAACCAAAAACCTCTTGATCTATATAGTCCAGACAAGATTTGAACCCAAGACCTCTTTATCTATATAGTCCAGACAAGATTTGAACCCAAGACCTCTTGATCTATATAGTCCAAACAAGATTTGAACCCAGGACCTCTTGATCTTTATAGTCAAGACAAGATTTGAACCCAAGACCTCTTGATCTATATACCGTAGTCAAGACAAGATTTGAACCCAGGACCTCTTGATCTATATAGTCCAGACAAGATTTGAACCAAGGACATCTTGATCTTTATAGTCCAAACAAGATTTAAACCCAGGACCTCTTGATCTATATAGTTTAGACAAGATTTGAACCAAGGACCTCTTGATCTATAGACTAGATGAAGGAGAGTATACTGGTCTTTTCCATACACCATCTCTCTTATGACTCAACCAAAAACTATATTGTGGGTACTCAAAAGAATCGTCTCACTGAGACAATTCTTTTGAGTACCCCTAACATAGGGCTTGAGTGAGTGTCAAAACAGAATTTTAAAAATATGGAAAGTAGTTGTATCTTCATTTAAAGTGATTTTCTGTGTTTTAGCCTAGATATTTTCAAAGTCGTCTGCTGCAGATTTGTTGTATATTGGATCTGCTGCCAAGGCATCAGAAAGCATCTACATTAACCCTTTTCCACATACAACAATTCTGCAGCAGACAACTTTGAAACTGTACCGCAAAAATATGGAAAAATCTCTTTTAATAGAAAGTCCAATAATAAAATAGAGGTGAAAACATGGTGAAAAAGGAGAAATTGCTCATTTTGAGCAATTTCTTGTTTTGTCTCCATGTTTTTAAAAAGATGTCTGCTGCAGAGGCGTCAGAAAGCCTCTACATTAGGGAGAGGGTAAATATCCACTGTGGTTCTAGATTAGTCATTGAATAGAGTGTTACTTATGGTTAATAAATATTAACATCTATAACGCAGATAAATGATTTATGGTTACATGTAGTTATTATTAACATCCACTATGCAGATAATTAACCCATAGTTCTAAATAGAGATGATATATCAATATACAGTGCAGGTTAGTAAATTATGGTTCTTGATTAGTCATTGAATAAAGCTACTTATGGTTAGTAAATATTAAGATCTATAATGCAGATAAATGATTTATGGTTAGTTATTATGAACATCCACTATGCAGATAATTAACTCATAGTTCTTATAAATGATGATATATCAATACACAGTGCAAGTTAGTAAATATTAAGATCTTTAATGCAGATAAGTGATTTATGGTTAGTTATTATGAACATCCACTAGGCAGATAATTAATTCATAGTTCTTACAAGTGATGATATATCAATACACAGCGCAGGTTAGTAAATTATGGTTCTTGATTAGTCATTCAAGTAAGTAAGCTTACTTATGGTTAGTAAATATTACGCTCTATAATGCAGATGAATGATTTATGGTTAGTTATTATTAACATCCACTAATAATGCAGATAATTAACTCATAGTTCTAAATAGAGATGTTTTATCAATATACAGTGCAGTTTACATTAATGAAATATGATTCTCGCTTAGTCATGGCAATTAATTAGCCATAATTATGATAATATTATATGCTTTAAATGACTAAAATTCTATAATTATCGAATTTTCCACCAATTTGTCTTTATCAAGATACAAAAAAACAATCTAAATTCATGTGCAGTCTATTCTGGTGTTGAAGAGATCATATTGTTATGAGGAGACTCGACAGGACAACATGATGTCATTCCATCACAGCATTGTACAGTATCTGTATTCTATTCATCTGATAGATATAATTGACATAAAACAAATATGTCCTGCTTTAAGATATTTGGTAAGAAAGTATCAACCTCCACATTAAATATTCATGAATTACAATTCTTGTTTAGTCATGATATATCAGAACTTATGATATATGGTTAGTAAATATCAACATTCACTGTGCAAATGAGTGATTAGTGATACATGATTGCCCATTAGCCATGATATATCCAGCAATATACACACAGTCCGACAGTTCTCCATCGAAACAAGTGGTTATTGTCCATAGTGCTGTTAGGTGATTAGTGATATACATGGTTTCTTGTTAATGGTGAACATACTGGCTATTAGATCACTTTTGTGACTATGCAATTTATATATTGTACAATTGCTAAATCGCAAAAGCTCTCATATAACCAAGCTTGAAAGGGAGATAACTCGTCTTGTGCCCTTCTCATCACATATCCTTGATTGCTTCCCTTCCTTTTCAAAAAAATTTTTTTTTCCCCTGGCAATGAATCAGAATTGAGGGATGGAAACAAAACAATATCTAACAAGAAGAATTCTTTAAAATTTTTGAAGGGAGATACAAAATCAATTACTAAAATGGAAGCTGGGAAACAAGGAATAGAGACTAAGGTAGAAAAAAAAGAAGTTCACATGCAAGTTACTTTGAATATCACAAGATGTAAAAGGTCTTTCCACACACAAAAAAATCTGCTGCAGATCACTTTGAAAATGTCTACTGAAAAATATGGAAATTCTCCACAATTGTAGGTATAATTACTGCAAAAGAGTTGAAAACATTGTGGCAAAAGGAGAAATTGCTCGTTTTTTAAAAGCTGTCTGCTGCAGAGGCGTCAGAGAGCGTCTGTATGTGGGAAAGGGTTAAACTTAGGGAAAAAATATTGAAGGAGTCAAACTTTTCCCACATATAACAAATCTCTATCAATGTTGTTAACCGTTTTACTCATATAGACACTTTCTAACGCCTCTGCAGCAGACAGTTTTTTGAAAACATAGCGACAAAAGAAGAAATTGCTCAAAAAGAGCAATTCCACCTTTTGCCACAATGTTTTCATCTTTTAGTCATAGGTTATCCATTCAATAATAGAGATTTTTTTATTTTTTGACAAAATATGTTCAAAGTCGTCTGCTGCAGAATTGTTGTATGAGGAAAAGGGTTAAGATTGTGGCAGAAAAAGAAATTGCTCATGAAGAGCCATATCTCCTTTTGCCACAATGTTTATCGAAAGAAGCAGCGTTTTTTTTTTAACCCTTTCCCTCATACGACAATTCTGCAGCAGACAACTTTGAATATATTTAGTCAAACAATGGAAAATCTCTATAATTGAACAGATAACCTATGACTAAAAGCGGAAAACATTGCGGCAAAAGGAGAAATTGCTTGTTTTGAGCAATTCCTTCTTTTGTCACTATGTTTTCAAATAAACGTCTGCTGCAGGGGCGTCAGAAAGCGTCTATATGAGGGAAAGGGTTTTTAAACCCAAAATCATCAATATTTCAGTTATAACGCATAATGATGAATTGAGATGAGTTATCATAGTCGTGAAATTGTTAAAAACGAAATGGGAAATGGGAACGATAAACACAAATATTTAACGAAGCAGCATGCGTGATTAACACAACAAAAAACAGAGACATAATATAAAACAAGACAAAAAAAAAATCATATGATAAATCATATTAAAGTAAATGGTTAAAAAATCATGAAAGCAGTTTAAACCCTTTCCCTTATATAGACGCTTTCTGAAACCTCTGCAGCAGACGGATTTTTAAAAAAATAGTGACAAAAGAAGAAATTGCTCAAAACGAGCAATTTCTCCTTTTGCCACAATGTTTCCCACTTTAAGTCATAGGTTATCCATTCAATTATAGAGATTTTTCTATTTTTTTGACAAAATATGTTCAAATTCGTCTGCTGCAGTATTGTCGTATGAGGGAAAGGGTTAAACCTCTAACTTCCCACGAACAACACAATTGCAGTATAAAGACTAAAAAAAATATCGAGGCAATGTAATGGAAAACTTCTGTAAATGAAACTATCATTATTTTACTCTTTCCCTCATACAACAATTCTGCAGCAGACGACTTTGAACATATTTTGTCAAAAAGTAGAAAATCTCTGTAATTGAATGGATAACCTATAACAAAAAGTGGAAAACATCGTGGCAAAAGGAGAAATTGCACGTTTTGTGCAATTTCTTCTTTTGTCACTATGTTTTCAAATAGCCGTCTGCTGCAGAGGCGTCAGAAAGCGTCTATATGAGGGAAAGGGTTAATAAAGTTGCAAAACATTGGGGCAAAAGGAGAAATTGCTCATCATCAACAATTCCTCCTTTTGCCAACAATGTTTTCAAAAGTTGCCGGCTGCAAATGTGTCAAAATGCGTCTGTTGGAAAGGATGAACCGGCTGAATTTTGAGTAAAACAAATGGTAAGTTTTGAAGCAAACAGCCTGAATTAAGATTAATGAAAATTTTGCGAAATTAAAGGTTTTCTAAATAATTGAACGATTCAGGAAATTTGTGAAACAATTGTTAACCCTTTCCTTCATATGACAATTCTGCAGCAGACAACTTTGAACATATTTTGTCAAAAAATAGAAAATCTCTATAATTGAATGGATAACCTAAAAGTGGAAAACATTGTGGCAAAAGGAGAAATTGCTTGTTTTGAGCAATTTCCTCTTTTGTCACTATGTTTTCAAAAAGCCGTCTGCTGCAGAGGCGTCAAAAAGCGTCTATATGAGGAAAAGGGTTAAAAGATGAATTTTGATGCATCTGCAGCAGACAACTTCAGACTATTGTAGAAAAAGAATAAATTGCTTATAATCAGCCATTTTTTCTGTTCCAACATAGTTTTTCTTCTCCATTTCGAAATAATTCTCCCATTTACTAGAGAATTTCTATTATTCTACAGAAATCATCTGCTGTAGATTTGTTTCATTACAGGAAAAGGGTTAAAAAATGGAAGAGAGGATGTAAAATTAGGAAATAATGAAAATCTCGAAATTTAAATTCCTAATAGAAAATCAATCAAAAGAAACTTAGCATAGAAATTATGCATCATGAATAATTCACGGGATATTGAAGTCTCTAGACCCACCAAAACCTTTTGTCTCCAAACCACCAACGTCAATGGGGGAAACCTTAGGAGTGGAACTCGGCGAAAAACCAACCTTAACCCTTTCCCTCATATAGACGGGTTATAGACGACTTTGAACATATTTTGTCAAAAAGTAGAAAATCTCTGTAATTGAATGGATAACCTATAACTAAAAGTGGAAAACATTGTGGCAAAAGGAGAAATTGCACGTTTTGTGCAATTTCTTCTTTTGTCACTATGTTTTCAAATAGCCGTCTGCTGCAGAAAACTGAGGAGTGGAACTCGGCGAAAAACCAGCCTTAACCCTTTCCCTCATGTAGACGCTTTTCGACGCCTCAGCAGCAGACGGCTTTTTAAAAACATAGTGACAAAAGAAGAAATTGCTAAAAACGAGCAATTTCTCCTTTTGCCACAATGTTTTCCACTTTTAGTCATAGGTTATCCATTCAATTACATAGATTTTCCATTTGTTCAAAGTCGTCTGCTGCAGAATTGTCGTATGAGGGAAAGGGTTGACCCTCAACCCCAAACAGTTGCTTTGTGACGCCTCTGCAGCAGACAACCTTTGAAAAAAGTGTGGCAAAGGAGAAATTGCTCATAATACGCAATTTCTCTATTTAATTTCTCCATTTGCCACAATGTTTTCAACTCTATTTAATGATTAAACTATTATTTACAGATGTTTTCCATATTTTTGCTTCAAAGTTTTCCAACAAACAACGTATCTGCATCATTCGACTTTTATAACATTTAGTAAAAAATATGGAAACGCCCTTTAAATAAACAAACAATTAATGAATCAAGTTGAAAACATTGTGGAAAAATTCCCTTTGGCCACAATGTTTTCAAATGTTGTCTGCTGTAGACGTGTCAGAAAGCTTTATGCATGTGGGGAAGGGTAAAAGCAATTATTACATGTGTGTAAAACGACTTGTAGGCATACCTAAAAACTTGATATTGCTTTACAGAAAATTCTTGAAACATTTTATGACTTGTTGGCAAACAGTGCAGTATCAGATCAGACTTTTGGTACAATTACCTCAAACGAGTTGTGAAAACATTTATTTTCTTATTTTGCCACAAAATTTAATGTTTTGACTCATTATGGATAAAGGTGATTCAAAAATTTGCCTAGATGTTTTTGAAATGTCTGCTGCTAATTATTGTATGTTGGAAAAGCTTACATAAAGAAAATGGTGATAAAAGTAATAATTGCTGCCATCATGCCAAATGTTTCAAAAGTCGTCTGTTCCAGTTATGTCAAAATAAATCTGGATGTTGGAAATGGTTTATGAAGTTAATTTGATATATATCTTAAACATTGAAATTTCAATTGAACAGTAATACAAGGGGGATTGGGGGAAAGCACAAGACACAGTTAATTCTCCTTCAAGTGTTTATAGCCTTAAAGCAAGCATTGTCCTACCACTCTCCTTCTGTGATACAATGTCAGTGTCTTCAACGAACCTAGTTAATTTTTGGTAGGAAATGTATTCTGTCATTAGTGCTACATGATCTTTTAACATCACAAAGTATTTTTGGAAAGAAAGGTAAATGATAGAAGTATATAAAATACAATGTTTTGGATACACCTTCATATTTTCTCAAACTCCTACATGCTAAAAGCAAGTTGACTCATCTGCAGCCGACGACTTTTGGATTGTTGTAGCAAAAGGATTGATTGATTGATTGGGGTTTAACGCCATTTTCAACTATTTTACAGTTATATCACGGCGACCAGTTCACCTACTCATGTGTTTCCTGGTTTTCCCACACCAGTACACCACACAACATACTTTACAAGCAACTGGCTATTTTTCCACATAGACTGTTAAACAGCCCATTGGTGAAAGACGGATGACGCAGGTCACAGTGACTTTTGTCAATCCTCGGAAAGAATGTTTGCCGAGCTGGGATTCAAACTCACGACCCCTGGATTGACAGCCTGCGCCGCTACCGACTGAGCTACTGGGGCTCGGCTGTAGCGAAAGGAGAAAATGCTCATAAAAAGCCAAGCCTCCTTCTGCCATGTTCACAATTCAATTAACCCTTTCCCACATACAGAATATTTCTGGCATCCCTCTGCAGCAGATGTCTTTTAAAAACATTGAGGCAAAAGGAGAAATAGCTCATGACGAGCAATTACACCTTTTGCCACAATGTTTTCAACTCTATTCTAAAACTTAACTCTGATTGCAAGAGATTTATCCATAAGTTGTCTGCTGCAAATTTGTTGTATGTGGGAAAGATGTCTTCCCAGTTACCTGCGCCAATTCTTTTGTTTATGGGGAAGGGTTAAATCACATGCACATTGTCTTAACCCTTTCCCTCATATAGACGCTTTCTGATGCAGCAGAAGGCTTTTTGAAAACATAGTGACAAAAGAAGAAATTGCACAAAATGTGCAATTTCTCCTTTTGCCACAATGTTTTCCACTCTTAGTTAGGTTATCCATTCAATAATAGAGATTTTCCATTTTTTGACAAAATATGATCAAAGTCGTCTGCTGCAGAATTGTCGTATGGGGGAAAGGGTTAAAAGACTATTGGGAGAAATAAAACTCAAACTCAAATATATGAGCTTTTTAAATCTGCTTAATTCTGAAAAAGCTTACAGTTGCTTAGAGTAAAAACATTTTTTCTCCTTCTTCCACAGTGTTTTCAACTCTGTATCCAAACAGACGACTCTTAAACATGTTAGGTAACAGAGCTACCCTTTCTGACATAGCTGCATTCGACGTTTTCAAATCTGGGACAAATCTTTTAAAAATATTTTAAACTGGATGTGTTATTATTGATAACCTTTTCCCTCATACAACAATTCTGCAGCAGATGACTTGAACATAATTGTCAAAAAATAGAAAATCTCTATAATTGAATGGATAACCTATGACTAAAAGTAGAAAACATTGTGGCAAAAGGAGAAATTGCTCGTTTTTAGCAATTTCTTCTTTTGTCACTATGTTTTTAAAAAGCCGTCTGCTGCAGGCGTCAAAAAGCGTCTATATGAGGGAACCATTATACATACTGTTTCCCAATTTTCCTGATGCAAATGCAAGTGAGAACTGGTTGAAGGTTGAAGCAACAACATTGTTCAAAGGAAACAAACAAGTTCCCTGCCAACAACCATTAACCCTTTTCCCTCATACAGACGCTTTCTGACGCCTCTAAAGCAGACGACTTTTGAAAACATTGTGGGAAATGAAGAATGAGCAATTTCTCCTTTTGCCAGAAAGTTTTCCTCTTTTAGTCATAGGTTATCCATTCCATTATTGAGATTTTCCATTTTTTGACAAAATATGTTCAAAGTCGTCTGCTGCAGAATTTTCGTATGAGGGAAAGGGTTAATCCTTGCAGATTTATTGTAATGTGGGAAAGGGTTAACTTCAACGCTTTCTCACTCACTGAAACATTTTGTCGCATCTCCAGCAGACGACTTTTGAAAAGATTGTAGTCTCGTAATGAGACATTTCTCCTTCGCCACCACAATCATTTCAACTCTTCAATAACTTTACTTCCAATTTCCATATGTTCAAAGTCCTCTGCTGCAAATCTATCGTATGTGGGAATGGGTTAACAAAAGACAAAGGGTGACAGTCAGGCAGACGACATAGAAGTGGTCCCTAAGTGTCACACTGCCTTGTGGGCAGGCGACATAAAAAAGTATTACCACTAAAATTAATTAATTCAATGATGAATTAAAAGGAGGTTTCACAAACATTTTACTGAAGCCCATGTATAAAACATCAAATGTTATCATGCAACGAGGGGAGGTAAGTCGGCACTCATGCAATTCAATAGGAAGCACAACATAGGGAAATAGGGCCAATTTAGGCCTAAATAAGGGAGTTCTTCGTTCATTGGAAGGATTGCTTTCTCCAAAGCTTTTTTTCCAATAAAAATATTACATTTGAAGCCTGTGCAGTCGATGTCTTTTCCCACAATGATTTCTGGTCTATATAATAACCATATATCTAACTTGCAAAGCATTTCATATGTACCGCATCTAGCCATTCCGGGTCTTAATCCTTTCCCTCATATAGACGCTTTCTGACGCCTCTGCAGCAGATGGATTTTTGAAAACAGTGATAAAAGAAGAAATTGCTCAAAACGAGCAATTTCTATTGCTCAAAACGAGCAATTTCTCCTTTTGCCACAGTGTTTTCCACTTTTAGTCATAGGTTATCCATTCAATTATAGAGATTTTCTATTTTTTGACAAAATATGTTCAGTCGTCTACTGCAGAATTTTCGTATGAGGAAAAGGGTTAATCCTTTCACTGTCAAATTTTACAAAGTATATAGTAAAATTTAAATGACTAAGTGGCAAACAATATAGATTTCAGGAGAGATAGTTCGGTTCAAGCTGTCTCGCCTGAGTCTGCAGTGTTTGCGGACACTTATAATTTTCTTTGGCAATGAATGGGATAATGACATATGCAATACAGTGAAGACTAGGGTGAGCCTGTGCATCTGCCTATATCCTCACCGTCCACATAATTATGCAAGTAAAATTGGAAGTGTAGTCCCACCATTATTATGCAAAATGTAATGTAGTGGCTGTTTGTTTTAGGGAACATGAATGTTGGTAAATGGCTGCTTTTTCTTCAATAAATTGGATCAACATCAGACCGTCATCTGTTCAGCTTTATCCACTTAGCGTTCTGTAATCGAAGGGACGTATTACCATAGTCTATCCAGTTGCCTCTATCTCAAACTGCGGGTATCCATTGTGTCTGCTCCTCTTCCATTCAGTCCAATTTAATCCAGTTTGGGCAATTGTTCAGAAGGCATTGAAAGGTTTCAAAGTTACCCAATTTGATACTGCTGGCACATAGCCTAGGGACAACACGAGTTCCGGTCCTTTCTGTCATGTTTTCGGCTTAAGTCTCTCCAGTTCCCCCCAGGGTGTTTCACTCTTTATATAAAACTGCTAAGCTTCTAGATTTGACAATCTGTTTATGAAAACCTTTAAGTCCAGTGTGTCATTACAAAATGTAGAAGATTGTTTTTTTCTTTATCCCCTCTTCCGGTCCTATGCTATCCAAAACCTGTTTCAAACCCTATCTGTTGTTTAATACCTCAATTTTAATGGGATTTTATAGTTACAGTTCATAAAAATTATATAATTATCTTGTTTGTTATGTTTATTGTTTATTCCTGGTATAATTTTATGCTTGTTGTTATGCTATGAAATTTAGTGTATTGTATATCCCTTAAACTTGACAAAATTTGACCACACTAAGCTCATATAATAACTACGAATTACCTTTCAGCTCATATAAATAACGACAAATTACCTTTCAGCTCATATAAATAATGACGAATTACCTTTCAGCTTATATAAATAATGACAAATTATCTTTCAGTTCATATAAATAACGACAAATTATCTTTCAGTTCATATAAATAACGACGAATTATCTTTCAACTTATATAAATAACGACAAATTCTCATTCAGCTCATATAAATAACATCAAATTCTCTTTCAGCTCATATAAATAAAATAAAATTATCTTTCAGCTCATATAAATAACGATCAATTCTCTTTTATCTTATATAAATAATGACCTATTCTCTTTCAGCTCATATAAATAACGACCAATTCTCTTTTATCTTATATAAATAACAACAAATTCTCTTTCAGCTCATATAAATAACGACAGATTCACTTTTAGCTCATATAAATAACGACAAATTCTCTTAAATGTCTACCTTTTCCAGAAGTTATGATAATATGACATCAAATGGTTCCCAACCCTTTCCATCATACACTTAATCTGTGGCAGACGACTTTGAATATAGCTTAGACAGAAACAAATATGGAATATCTCCATAAATGTAGGAAAAGTTATTTAATAGTTATGCTCGCCAATTGGCATTATGGCCGAGTGTGAGGGTTAACAATGCCAACAGAAAAGAGTTGAAAACATGGCAGATGGCACAAAAATTTATCATCTTTTATTCAAATGTAGTCTACTGCAGATGCGCTGAAAATGCGTCTGCATGTGGGAAAGGGGATTAAATATTGAAGTGTCTAGAAAGGGCTCTAATAGGATTTTCTTAGAACTGTCTGCTTTGAAAATACCAATAAATCTAAAATAAGTTTTAACCCTTTCCCACAAACAATAAATCTGCTGCAGGCGACTTTGAAAACATTTTTGTTAAAAACATCGCCACAAATGAGCAATTTCACCATTTGCTACAATGCCTTCAAAAGACGTCTGCTGCAAAGGCATAAGAGAGCATCTATATGTGGGAAAAGGTTGAAACAGTGCTGGTTTTGAGCAATTTCTCCTGTTACACTTGATGTTTTCAAAAGTCTTCTGCTGCAGAGGCATTAACCCTTTCCCTCATATAGACGCTTTCTGACGCCTCTGCAGCAGACGGCTTTTTGAAAACATAGTGACAAATTTCTCCTTTTGCCACAATGTTTTTCCACTTCTTTGTCATAGGTTATCCATTCAATTATGGAGATTTTCTATGTTTTGACAAAATACGTTCAAAGTCGTCTGCTGCAGAATTGTCGTATGAGGGAAAGGGTTAAATGTTGTCCATTATCAGGGAAGAGTTGTACCATTGACTTTCATATACTGAGAAAGCTTAGACACATTTCCATGCATCTGCAGCAGATGACTTTTGAAAACATTGAGGCAAAAGGAGAAACTGCTCATAATGTGCAAATTTCTCTCTATTAATTGCCACAATGCTTTCACCTCCATTGCATAAATATACATAGGCTTTGTCCATATGTTTCCTGTATGTTTTCAAGTCATCTGCTACAGATTTGCTGTATATGTTGGAAACGCTTAACCCTTCCCCTCATACAGAAGCTTTCTGACGCCTCTGCAGCAGACAGCTTTTTTAAAAACATGGTGACAAAAGAAGAAATTTCTCAAAACGAGCAATTTCTCCTTTTGCCACAATATTTTCAACTGTTTTCAATCATTGTTCTTTCATTTAAAGGGATTTGATGTGCTTTTGCTTCGATGTTTTCAAAGTCGTCTGGTGCAGATTTGTTGTATGTTGGAAACGGTTAAACATCGGATGAAGATCAACAGAATTTCAAAAATTCAACAGATAAGAAACAAACAAAACTTACCATTGCAATCCAATCCAATCCCATCGTAAAAAATATAGTATTTTTATCCCGAGTTTTGGTCCTGAATCCAGTCAACTTGGATCTTCATTAAAAATTTAATTTGCATTTGCCATAAAATGTTAATAATTCATTTTGGAATATTTATAAGGTGTTTTGGCATATGGTTCCAATTAATTCTGATAACTTCTCATTAAAACTAGTCCTACTCTATGTGATTAATAAAATATCTCATCACTAACGGCAACCAGCACATTATTTGTTTCCCTGCATACAGGAACTTTTTGCGGCACAATGAGCAATTTCATTTTTTGAACTCTATTAAAAAAATATGCTTCCATTTTTCCTATTTTTGCAGAATTATTTTCAAAGTTGTCTTCTGCAGAATTATTGTATGTGGGAAAGGGTTTATTAAGGCTTTAATAATGATTCATGAAATTCATACATGAACAAAATTAAAAGCGCCTTTAATAATGCTTACTTTAAAATGAATGTGATTCGTACACAATGTATGAATAATTAGTAGATTGCAATATTTGTCGTCACTATTGAACTGAACAAATTACATTTCGCCTGTTTTGTTAGTATCTCGGACAAATTGTAAAATATGAAAAATTAGTAAAGAAATTTAATATTGTGTTGAAACAGTGATGGAAAAGGAAGGACAAGTTACTGAATATTCGAACAATTAATTAATTTTTGCACACAATGGTTTCAAAGGACATCTAATGCAAATAGTGTCCATGGAGTAATTCCGTTGATAATAAATAAATTGCAACTTTAACTCTTTCCCTCCTGCAGACGCATTTTGATGCAATAGCAGCAGATGACTTTTGAAAACATTGTGGCCAAAGATAAAATTGCTCATGTTGAGCAATTTCTCCTTTGGCCACAATGTTTTCAACTTTATATATATTACAAATAAGCTTTTATGGAGATTTCTAAGGTTTTTGTCACACGTTTTTTCAAAGTCGTCTGCTGCAGTCATCTCTGCAATCCTTTCCCACATACAACAAATCTGCAGTAAAAGACTTTGAAAATCTGAAGGCAAAAATTATATAGAAAATCTCAATCAGGCTCTATAGGGTTGAAACCATTCTGGCAAAAGGAAAAGAAATTACCTATTTTGAACAATATCTTCTTTAATGTCACAATCACTTCAAAATTCGTATTCTGCAATAACATTGCAGTCTCTTTAAATAAATAATTCTTATATTTAAATTCAATACATAATTCATATACCATATATACCATGTAATATCGTTGATATTAAATCAAAGAATGAATAGCATCTTGTATCTAAATCACAATTCAATCCATCAATGATCACAATATGGTCTGATACATCACACCGCGAAATGAAAAATGATTTCCATAAACCAATATAACAGTAGCACTGTGTCAATTATTTATCTGTTTTCATCCCTAAATCACAATAATACCATCTCTCTGCTTAACACCATTTTCTTTTATATCGGTGCAAATATGTTGAATTTATTTCTCCGAATGACTGAACCAAACATGAAGGTGACGAGTTTTTAGAAAAAGAAAAAAAATCAATGTAATCCAAGATCGTCATGGCGACCTTTGTTCCCCGGGAACATCATCAGGAACTCCCGTGCAGTGTCATTGGTGGCCCCATGATAATTATCCCTTCCCCCTATTTAATTCCTTTTCCCTCATTTAATTCCTTTTCCCTCATACAAGACAATTCTGCAGCAGACGACTTGGAACGAATTTTGTCAAAACATAGAAAATCTCTATAATTGAATGGATAACCTAGGACGAAAAGTAGAAAACATTTGTGGCAAAAGGAGAAATTGCACGTTTTGTGCAATTTCTTCTTTTGTCACTATGTTTTCAAAAAGCCGTCTGCTGAAGAGGCGTCTCTATAATTTAATGGATAACCTAAGACGAAAAGTAGAAAACATTTGTGGCAAAAGGAGAAATTGCACGTTTTGTGCAATTTCTTCTTTTGTCACTATGTTTTCAAAAAGCTGTCTGCTGCAGAGGCGTCAGAAAGCGTCTATATGAGGGAAAGGGTTACTTCCTTTTCCCTCATACAACACATCTGCAGCAGAAGATTTATTTAAAATTACGGAAACTTGTCTATGAATATGAAAAGAAAATATTGAATAAAGTTGAAAACATTGTAGCCTTTTGCCACAATGTTTTCCCACATACAACACAAATTTGCATCAAACAACTTAGAAATCATAAAGTCAAAAATATAGAAAATCTCTATAAGTGACAGTTTGATTATTAAATCGAGTTGAAATCATTGTGGCAAAAGAAAAAAATACTCAATATAAGTAATAAATTCTTTCTCCGCAATTTGTTCTAAACTCCCTGCTGCAGAGGTGACAGAAAGACAATTCTGCAGCAGACGACTTTGAACATATTTTGTCAAAAAATGGAAAATCTCTTTAATTGAATGGATAACCTATGACTAAAAGTGGAAAACATTGTGGCAAAAGGAGAAATTGCACGTTTTGTGCAATTTCTTCTTTAGTCACTATGTTTTCAAAAAGCTGTCTGTCTAAGCAGAGGCGTCAGAAATCGTCTATATGAGGGAAGGGGTTAATATCCCTTTCCCACATACATCAAATCTGCAGCAGACAATTATGAAAACATCTAGACAGAACTATGGTGAATCCCTATAAATGAAAGTTTAATTTTTGTTTGTTTGTTTGTTTGTTTGTTTGTTTGTTTGTTTGTTTGTTTGTTTGTTTGTTTGTTTGTTTGGAGTTTAACGCCGCTTTCAACAGCTTTGGTCATATCACGGCGGTCAGTGCACCTACCCATGTTTTCCTGGCTTTCCTACACCAGTACTTACACAACATTCTTTCGAAGCCACTGACTACTTTCTCACATAGATCAGAGGTGAGAGGCGATGGAAAAATCGCCCGAAAGAATATCGCCGCAACCGGGTATCGAACCCGTGACCTCCAGATCACGAGTCAGATATGCTACCAATTGAGCTACCCGGCCGGGCTTAAGTTTAAGTTAAAGTTTAATTGAATGGAGCTGTAAATATTGTGGAAAAAGGAGAAGTTGCTCATTCAGAGAAATGAATTCCGGAATAGGACAAAAGAAAATATGGATAATATATTGATTGTTTGGTGTTTTATGCTGCTTTCAACAATTTTTCAGTTATATCAAGGAGTGTGTGTAATTACTGGGTAAGTTTCCAGTACAAATGGTCCCTTTAATGCTTTCCCACCTGCAGACACATTTTGACGCAATAGCAGCAGACGACTTTTGAAAACGTTATGGCCAAATGTAAAATGGCTCATGCTGTGCAATTTCTCCTTTTGTTCCAAAAGTCTACTGCTGCAGAGGCGTCAGGAAGTGTCTGTATATGGGAAAGAGTTTACAAATATAGTAAAAATCTAAATAAATGTGTCTGAACAAGGCCAACAGTAATACATTAAAAGTATACTAGTTTTGATACAAATTGGACAACATGGGTAAAACAGCTATCAATGTAAAAAAAATATCCTTTTTTCATTTTTTTTAACCCTTTCCCACATAAAGACGCATTTTGACACAACTGCAGCAGACAACTTTTGAAAACATCGTGACAAAAGGAGAAATTGCTCAAAAACGATATTTTCTACCTTTTTCAGTAATTAAACCTACACATTTATAAAGAGCTTAATTTACATGTGTTGGCCTAAATACTTTCAAATTTGTTGTATGTGGGAAAGAGATTTTTCAATACTTTTGAGTAGACATTTTCAAAGTCGTCTGCTGCAGATTTGCTGTATGTGGGAAAGGGTTAAGGGCTTTGGAGGATCAACATGAAATTTTGCGGATGATCAGGCTCTCTAGACACATTAGCACATAATCGATAACCATGGCAACTCATTTGAGTAAATGAAATTGTAATAATGGGCGAGAGGGAGTATTGAATTTTAAGGGTAAATTAAAACTGTTCCAGAGGGTCTTAATACACCTGCCATCACCAGATAGTGACTTCGTACCTTTCCCTCATATAGATGATTTCTGACGCCTCTGCAGCAGACGTCTTTTGAAATCATCTTGACAAAAGGCGAAAAATGCTCATAATGAGCAATTTCTCCTTTTGCCACAATGATTTCAACTCTACTTAATATTGATTCTTTCTTTTATAGATATTTTGATCAAAGTCGTCTGCTGCACGTTTGTTGTATGTGGGAAAAGGGTTAATACACCTGCCAACACCCAATAGTGACTTCATACCTTTCCCTCATAGAGATACTTTCTGACGCCTCTGCAGCAGACGTCTTTTGAAATCATCGTGGCAAAAGGAGAAATTTCTCCTTTTTCCACAATGATTTCAACTCTATTCAATAATGATACTTTCTTTCATAGATATGTTGAATATTTTGACCTTGATATTTTCAAAGTCATCTGCTGACTAAAAGTGGAAAACATTGTGTCAAAAGGATAAATTGCTCGTTTTGAGCAATTTCTTCTTTTGTCACTATGCTTTCAAAAAGCCGTCTGCTGCAGAGGCGTCAGAAAGCGTCTATATGTGGGAAAAGGGTAAATACACCTGCCATCACCCAATAGTGACTTCATACCTGGGAGGTGATTCAATAGTTACAATAGTCAATAGCTAATAAAGGACCAAGTCACACAAAAACGAGTCTGAAACTACCTAAAAACCCCTTCCCACAATGTAGACACATCTGTGACTTTTGAAAACATTGCCGGGAAATAAGGAGAAATATCTTATAATTTCAGCAATTTCCTCTTTTGCTACAATGTTTCCAAGCTTTTCAAGAATTATATTTTTTGTTTATCGAGATTTTCAATAATTTTACTTAGGTGTTTTAAAAATTGTCTGCTGCAGATTTTTTGTATTCATGTGTTAAAAGGCGAGGATCTTTTTTTCATCACATAATTCTGTGTTTTATTCTTATTTCATCTACTTTTTACAACATCAATTTGTTAAGGAACAGTCCTGTGTTCGATCTCCTCTCTTGGCTGTCATGGTGGTGTTCTGTTGCAGCAACGTAATCAACTTGATGGTGAACACATCATTAAACCCTCAATAAACAAACAAACAATTAAATCACTGAGACTTTCCTTAATCCTTTCCCTCATATAGACGCTTTCTGACGCCTCTGCAGCAGACAGCTTTTTGAAAACATAGTGACAAAAGAAGAAATTGCTCAAAACAAGCAATTTCTCCTTTTGCCACAATGTTTTTCCACTTTTAGTCATAGGTTATCCATTCAATAATAGAGATTTTCTATTTTTTGACAAAATATGTTCAAAGTCGTCTGCTGCAGAATTGTCGTATGAAGGTAAGGGTTAATCCAACCTTCACATATTTAGCAGGAGTGATGAAAAAGTTCTGCCTGACTGCCTGCCTGCCTATCCATGCAATGTGATCAAATTGTGCAATGTATGTCAGGAATATACCCTCTCCCACATACAACAAAACTGCAGCAAAACGACTTTGAAAACATCTTGGCAAAAGCACCGATATAAATGAAAGAACAATTATTTAATAGAGTTGAAAACATTGTGGCAAAATTGGTAGTTTTAAGCAATTTTCTTCTTTTGTTAGATACAATGTTTTCAAAAATTGTCTCCTGCCGAGTCTTCAGAAATGGTTATTCTTATTGACAAACAGACAAATGGTGCAGCGTCGGATCAAACAGTGCAGATGATCGCTATTTGACACATTCACACACACACACACAGACACTTTTTGACGCCTTTGCAGAAGACAACTTCTGAAACAGTTGTTGTAAAAGGATAATTTGCTAATAATTTGTTCCCTTAGCTACCAATATGTCAGTAAGTCAAACTGTGGCAGACAGACTGACAGTGATACTGATGTGTCTTAACACTTTCCCACATACAAAAAATCTGAGGCAGACGACTTTGAAAACATAGTGACAAATACTTGAAAAATCTCCATAAAAGATAGCTTAATTGTTAAATAACGTTGAACGCATTGTGACCAAAGGAGCAATTGCTCATCATGAGCAATTTCACCTATGGCCGCAATGTTTTTAAAAGTCGTCTGCTGCTATTGCGTCAAAATGCATATGCAGGTGGGAAAGGGTTCCTGCCAATAGAAAATTGTCAGTAAGTCAAACTGTGGCAGACAGACTGACAGGCAGACGGAGCAGTGATCTCGATGTGTCTTGAATTAAGACTTGCCAATAGAAAATTGTCAGTCTGATAGCCAAGAAAGGGTTACTGAATGGACACTTTACAGGTGACGAGGCTTGTAATAATGGTCTGATGGGGAGATAATACTGTTATATAACCCTTTCCCTCATATAGACCCTTTCTGAGCCTCTGCAGCAGACGGCTATTTGAAAACATAGTGACAAAAGAAGAAATTGCTCAAAACGAGCAATTTCTCCTTTTGCCACAATGTTTTCCACCCACTTTTAGTCATAGGTTATCCATTCAATTATAGAGACTTTCTATTTTTTGACAAAATATGTTCAAAGTCGTCTGCTGCAGAATTGTCGTATGGGATAATACTGTTATATAACAGACCTAAAACCCTTTCCCACTTACAGAAGCAGTTTGACAAAGAATCTGCATCAACTGACTTTTAAAAACATTGTTGCTAAAGAAGAAATTGCTCATAAGCATGAGCAATTTCTCCTTTTGTCACAGTATTTTCAACTCTTTTAAATAATCAAACATTCATTAATGTAATAATATAGTCCACGTTTTTGCCTAGTTGTCTGGTTTAGATTTTCTGTATTTGGAAAAAGGATTAACAATGGCTTTTTCATCCTCTCAACATACAGCAATCCAATTTAACCCTTTCCCACATGCAATATGTCTGCAGCAAATGACTTAAATTTGTAAACAGACACAAATATTTTAAACAAATTAGGGTTTAATTAGAGTTTAATTAGAGGATAGAGTGGAACACATGAATACCAAAGCAGAAATTGTTTTCAATTAACAGTCATCTGCAGGATTAACTTAAGTTCAATTAAACATTTCGGCAGCAAACGAATTTGAAAACAGAAAAAATATGCAAAATCTTTCAAAACTAGAACTATCACTGAAGATGATAAATACCCCGTAATTGATTGATTGGGGTTTAACGCCGTTTTTAACAATTTCTCAGTTATATCCCGGCGGCCAGTTCACCTACTCATGCATTTCCTGGTTTTCTCACACCAGTACTCCACACAACAATCTTCCCAAGCAACTGGCTGCTTTTCCACATAGACTTAGCCCATTGATGGAAGACAAATGACGCATGTCGCATTGACTTTTGTTAATCATCGGAAAGAAAGTTGGCTGAGCTGGGATTCAAACTCACAACCCCTGGATTGGCAGCCCGCATCGTTACCGACTGAGCTACCGGGTATATTAGAAGGAAACAATGGCTTTCTGATCCTTGTACACAATTGGCAATTTTAGTTAAAAATTCCCCTCACACTGCTGACTTTTTGTAGCAGCCGACTTTAAACAAGATTGTAGGGATGGGAAACAAATAAATCATACAATAATAGACCTAAATAATGACTTTATCATGAGTAATTTTCCATTATGCCACAATTTTTTTCTTCAACCCTACTCAATACATAGAGGATATTTGTTCGTTTTAAGTGGATATGGAATATATCTCCTCGAGAAGTGATACAATTGAATATTTTCATGAGCGCGTAGCGTGAGTGAAAATTTTCAAATTGTATCACTTCGAGTTGAAATATATTCCATATCCACTCAAAACAAACAAATTTCCTTTATATTTTATGATAATTGATGATTAAATAATGGAACTATTTGGTGTCTTTGTACATGCTCACTTGCAGAAGAGTCTGTGTGAATGTATTTGTTTGTAACTACACAATGTCAGACAATGACAATAAGTCCGATTTGTTGAATTTATGGAAATACGGAATTATACATGGGTATAGATTAGATAGGGTTTTTATCACATGACATTATGCTTGTATCCGATCTAATAATATACCCATTACGTATTTCTTTTTATATATAACGAATTGTGTGTAGTATAACATGACCGGAAACTAGGAAAATGACGTCATACCTATATCACTCACAGTGTGTGTGATATCGATATACTCAGTATCTCGTCGTTTAGCATTAAATAAATGTCATTATATTTATTTTCGTATTCAGTATTTTTGCCAACATGTTTTCAAAGTTGTCTGCTGCATATTTGTTGGCATGCTGTACAGAGTTAAGTATATAAATCACATTCCCAATGAACTAATTTTTGTTTTACAATCAAAATGGAATTAAGATTGACGTTTCAACCATCAGATGCAGCAGACGATCGACATTCAAAACATTGTGACAAAAGGAGAAATTGCTCATGATGAGCAATCTTTCCTTTTGTCACAATGCTTTAAACTCTATTCAATTATTATTCTATCATTTAGATATTTTTCATAGTTTTGAAAAGATGTTTTCAAAGTCATCTGCTGCAGATTTGTTGTATGTGGAAAAGGTTTAAAATATGTTTTCAAAGTCTTCTGCAGCAGATTTGTTTAACCCTTTCCCTCATGTAGACGCTTTCTGACGCCTCTGCAGCAGACGGCTATTTGAAAACATAGTGACAAAAGAAGAAATTGCACAAAACGTGCAATTTCTCCTTTTTCCACAATGTTTTCCACTTTTAGTCATAGGTTATCCATTCAATTATAGAGATTTTCTACTTTTCGACAAAATATGTTCAAAGTCGTCTGCTGCAGAATTGTCGTATGAGGGAAAGGATTAAACGGAGTTTCACAACAATTTAAGGTATGTTTTCAAAGTCGTCTGCTGCAGATTCACTGTACGTGGGAAAGTGTTAGCTCTATTAAATTTTTCACCGTTTTGAATAAATGTTTTCAAAGTCGTCTGCTGCAGATTCGCTGTATGTCGGAAAGGGTGGAAACAATGAAAATGAAACAAAATCAATGGCTGACAGCACCTGCTATAGGATAATTAATGACCATCATAGACCTATGTCAACTTTATTTCTATAATTAGTTATCATAATTATCAGCAACAACATATCAATGGAAATGACGTTTAGGCTCCCATTGATCAAAAACACCCTTTACTTCTAATGACCCTTTACCCACTTATAACAAATCTGTTGCAGACAACTTTTTATTTTTTAAACTACATTTTTAGCAAAAATATGAAAAATCTCAGTAAATTTTTATTATCGAATAGGGTTAAAGACATAGCTGCAAAATGCGAAATTGCAACTCATGAGCATTTACTCCTTTTGTCACAGTGGTTTCAAAAGTCGTCTGCTAAAGAATCCATCAAAATAGTAAATTTAAAAAAATCTAGGAATTGAAGATTTTTTTTTTTAAAACAGTGTCATTGTTTATTTTTTTTATATGTATGCCCATTTTCCAGCGCAAATACATGCAGATGGTCATGCTCAAGTCAATAAGACGGCTTAAAATGCTGTATTAGACTAAGGTCAAATAAACGGTATCTGAAATATGGTAATGCTAAATGGAAAGTCACTGAAATACGATGTGACGTAATAGAAATATGAATTTGTGTCATTCACAATGAGGTAGTAAGGCTTGATTCACATGCCAACCATAAGAATTATTTTATGTGTAAATTGTGTTATTTCTAAATATAGAAATTTGTATATTTTTTCATTATTCTGTCTTAATTAACCCTTTCCCACCTGCAGACGCATTTTGACAAAATAGCAGCAGACTACTTTCATAATGAGCAATTTCACCCTTGGCCAAAATGTTTTCAACATTGTTTAACAATTTAGATATATTTAACCCTTTCCCTCATATAGACGCTTTCTGACGCCTCTGCAGCAGACGGCTTTTTGAAAACATAGTGACAAAAGAAGAAATTGCACAAAACGTGCAATTTCTCCTTTTGCCACAATGTTTTCCACTTTTTGTCATAGGTTATCCGTTCAATTATGGAGATTTTCTATGTTTTGACAAAATACGTTCAAAGTCGTCTGCTGCAGAATTGTCGTATGAGGGAAAGGGTTAATAGAGATTCTTTAGGTTTTTGTCACTATGTTTTCAAAGTTGTCTGCTGCAGATTTGTTGTATGCGGAAAAAGGTCAAAAGTTATACAAGGCATATAACAAAAAAAATATCATGTTGTAGTAAAGATACTGGGTTTGGTATTGTCTACTTGGGGGCGTGGTCTAATTACCATCTAGACTCCACCCATTGTCATTGGCCACGCCCCCCCTCCTAGACAATAACCAAGCCCAGTGTCCCTACTACAATATATTATTCCCTGTTTACTGTTAGGATCATCACATCTTGTATTTCCATCATGTACACCAACTATTAGCATCATCAAATTAGATTCATTCTTCTCCCCAGTATTTTGAATAACCAATTCCCACATATAGACAAGACACTCTCTGCATCAAATGACTTTTGAAAACATCGAAACGAGTAATTTCTGCTTTTATCACAATGTTTTCAACTCTTTTCAGTAATTATACTTTCATTTATAGAGTTTATACTGTGTGTTTGCCTAGGTGTTTATAAAGTTGTCTGCTGCAGATGTGTTGTATGTGGGAAAGGGCTAATTCTATAACCTTTTTTTAATACATCCTTTCGCTAGTCTTATAAGACTGTCTGATCAGTAAGAAACTTCCAATTTCAATAGCCCTGTCCCTCATATAGACACTTTCTGACGCCTCTGAAGCAGACAGCTTTTTGAAAACATTGTGGCAAATGAAGAAATTGCTCATGATGAGCAGCTTCTCCTGTTGCCACAATGTTTTCCCGCTTTTAGTCATTGATGGTTATCCATTCAATTATAGAGATTTTCCATTTTTACAAAATATGTTCAAAGTCGTCTGCTGCAGAATTGTCGTATGAGGGAAAGGGTTAAAGCATTTCACTGATACAGATCTCTTTTGATGGTGTTTTTCAGGGCAACTTTTGAAAACTTATTTTTTTCACTATGTTTTCAAAAGCTGTCTGCTTCAGAGGAGTCAAAAATGATCTGTATCAGGGAAATGCTTTAATTTACTTTTATTTGACATGAAGACAGGGTCTTGTCGTAAAGCATAATGATTTGTAATTAAGATGGTTATCATGGACTTTCTCTGAGAGAGGGCTGCATTTACGAATGTACTGTACTTGAACATTAACATGCCTACTGATCATACAATCTCGAATGGCCGGTCACTTAACCCTTTCCCACACACAAATCATCTGCAGCAGACGACTTTAAACATATTTTTTCTCAAAAAATGGAAAATCTCTATAATTGAATGGATAACCAATGATTTAAAGTGGAAAAAACATTGTGGCTAATTGAAAGGAGAAATTTATCATCATGAGCAATCTTTTCTTTTGCCGCAATTTTTTTATATAGTCGTCTGCTTCAGAGTCGTAAGAAAGCGTCTGTATGTGGGAAAGGGTTAACTCTTTCGCACATACAAGCATAAATATTGAATCAAGTTAAAACATCGTGAGAAAAGGGGAGAAATTGATCATTATGAATATTTTCTTTTCATGGCACAATATTTTTAAAACTTAAATGTCAGCTGCAGATCAAGTAATGTGTTGACATGTGGAAAAGTGTCAACAGTATTTTCTGTTACTGACTGACAATTACAGAATAAGTTTTTAAAAGCCATCTCATATTGAAGTCTTCTAATGCCATCTGTTTAAGGAAAAAGCTTTAACAATTTCCCTCGTATAGACACTTTCTGACGCCTCTGCAGCAGACGGCTTTTTTGAAAACATAGTGACGAAAGAAGAAATTGCTCAAAACAAGCAATTTCTCCATTTGCCACAATGTTTTCCACTTTTAGTCATAGGTTATCCATTTCAATTATTGAGATTTTCTATTTTTTTGACAAAATATGTTCAAAGTGGTCTGCTGCAGAATTGTCGGCTGTTAAAGGAAAAGGGTTTAACACCCAAGTTTATTGCCAGTTTTATACATCAATTTTTTCCCTGCACGAGTTCATTATGAGAGATACAGCCACGCGACCAACTGGGTTACAATACTGCTACATCAATCAGCGATTTCTTGACTGGCGTCCGATGTCACGCAATGCAAAGGTGAAAATAACGTGTAAACGAGATTCGATATTCTGTGAATCAATGATTCAGTCACATGATCAGATTGATGATAAAAAACTTATTACAATGACAGCATTTTAACCCGTTAAACCCTTAACCACTTGTGAAAAACCCGTCTCGACCCAGAGAGCAGACTACATTCGAAAACAATGTGACAACAACTCTCATTTTTTAGAGAGGTTCTATATTTTTGCCTAGATGATTGCAAACTTGTCTCCTCCAGAAATGTTGTATGTGGTTAATCCTTTCCCTCATACAACAAGTCTGCAGCAGACAATTTATTTTTAAAACATCTAAAAAAGAAGATTGAAATTCTTTTTTAACTAAAAGTTTGATTGTTGCATGAACAGGGTTGAAAACAATGAGGTAAAAAGGGAGCACACAATGTTTTCCAAAGTTGTATGCTGCATAGGCGTCAGAAAGTGTCTTTATGTGGGAAAGGATTAACGCCTCCCCTTTGATACACTTTTGCTGAGATACACCAGAAATACACTGCAGATAGAACAGAAACTGTTTAAAGTCAGAAATTTCTCCTTTTCTCATGTTATTACCATTTCTAACAAAACGGCAGCAAACAAATATCTATGTAAAAACATTCTCTATAAATGAAAGAATAACCTATTGAGTAGAGTTGAAAATATTGAAGCAAAAGGAGACACTGCTCATTATGTTTGTTGTTTTACATTGCTTTCAACAAATGTTAAGTTATATCCTGACATCAGTGAGTTGGTTGTTAACCCCAGAATTCTGAAACGTCAAGGACAGGGAGGGAATGCCATTACTAACATTTTTTTTATTAGTCTTTGGAATGAACTGGCTGCAGGGGATCTTACATCGACTTCACTCATCGGATTCGTAAACCCTACCACTACATCACCGAGGCTTATAATGAGCAATTTCTCATTTTTCCCAAAATTTAAAAAAGTTTTCTGTCGCACAGTAACCGATTTTATAATGAGGTAAAGGGTTAATATGAGATGTTTATTGAATTGACTAACGTTGCCATTAACAATTAAACTGCCAAATTTCCAAATGTATTAAAATGGACAATAAAAGAAAATGTTTTCCAATTTAAACCCTAATTAGGGCCTCACATGTATTCTGGTTCCCCCGTTTTGCGCCTCTAAATGCTGTCATGTCGAGGCACTAATCTGATAATGGTTTATGTTGGTAAAAACTATTACCAATAACAGATTGAGATTTTCCGATATTTTCTATAAGTGGATTGCATTGATTGTTTTTATCATTAATTACCGACAAGCCGATAAATGTGTTGCCATGACAACAAATCTATCAACAGCAGGGCCCTAGATTAGTCACATGACCAAATCCTGTCATTAAATCATTGGGAAACAAAATACTGTATGCAGCTCTCGCGCGAGAGACACGATTCCACTTCGATCTTGCCTAGCAAATGGAAATACTTTGAATTGTAAATTTGCTCCTGAAAGTTTCCCCATAAAACAAAAGATATTATATGGGGGGGGGGGGGGGGGGGGGATTCTTTATTTTTTACAGCTAATGTACAACTATGTGTGCCTGGCCCTGGTACATGTAGCTCAGTCGTAGCGACGCAGGCTGTCAGTCAAGGGTTTATGAGTTCAAACACCAGCTTTAGCCAACAATTTTTCCTGACGTTTGTGACAACAGTCAATGATGGGTCAAGTATCATTGACAGCTTACAGTTTATGTTGAATGAAAAGCAGCCAGTGGGCTAATAATCTTTGTGGTAAAGCAGCCAGTGGCTTGGGAAGACAGTTGTGTGGAGAACTGGTATGCGAAAACTAGGAAATACATGGGTAGACAAACTGGCTGCTGCAAAATCCGCCAGTGCGATTTTGCCACTGACAGTGCAGCGCATACGCGGGTCATATCATCTCATTTTGTACCAAAACAAATATATCGTTGCCACTTTAGAATTGTTAAAAACCCTAATCAATATATAAGTGTCCCATAAAAATAGACTCAGGTCCTGTTAACCCTTTCCCACCTGCAGACGCAATAGCAGCAGATGACTTTGAGACTAAAACCTGAAAAATCTCCATAAAAGACAGCTTAACTGTTAACCCTTTCCCTCATACGACATTTCTGCAGCAGACGACTTTGAACGTATTTTGTCAAACATCCATAATTGAATGGATGTTACCTATGACTAAAACGTTTTGTGCAATTTCTTCTTTTGTCACAATGTTTTCAAAAGGCCGTCTGCTGCAGAGGCGTCAGAAAGCGTCTATATGAGGGAAAGGGTTAAATAAAGTTGAAAACATTGTGACCAAAGGAGAAATTGCTCATCATGTTTTCAAAAGTTGTCTGTCACTGCTATTGAGTCAAAATGCGCCTGCAGGTGGGAAAGGAATAACTAATATCTAAGAGATCCGCAATTGCCAGGGATTATCAACACCATGTTTTGTTATGCAGAAACACCCAACTAACGTTTGGCCATTAATATTTTATTATGGGGGATTCTTTATTTTTTACAGCTAATGTACAACTATGTGTGCCTGGCCCTGGTACATGTAGCTCAGTCGTAGCGACGCAGGCTGTCAGTCAAGGGTTTATGAGTTCAAACACCAGCTTTAGCCAACAATTTTTCCTGACGTTTGTGACAATAGTCAATGATGGGTCAAGTATCATTGACAGCTTACAGTTTATGTTGAATGAAAAGCAGCCAGTGGGCTAATAATCTTTGTGGTAAAGCAGCCAGTGGCTTGGGAAGACAGTTGTGTGGAGAACTGGTATGCGAAAACTAGGAAATACATGGGTAGACAAACTGGCTGCTGCAAAATCCGCCAGTGCGATTTTGCCACTGACAGTGCAGCGCATACGCGGGTCATATCATCTCATTTTGTACCAAAACAAATATATCGTTGCCACTTTAGAATTGTTAAAAACCCTAATCAATATATAAGTGTCCCATAAAAATAGACTCAGGTCCTGTTAACCCTTTCCCACCTGCAGACGCAATAGCAGCAGATGACTTTGAGACTAAAACCTGAAAAATCTCCATAAAAGACAGCTTAACTGTTAACCCTTTCCCTCATACGACATTTCTGCAGCAGACGACTTTGAACGTATTTTGTCAAACATCCATAATTGAATGGATGTTACCTATGACTAAAACGTTTTGTGCAATTTCTTCTTTTGTCACAATGTTTTCAAAAGGCCGTCTGCTGCAGAGGCGTCAGAAAGCGTCTATATGAGGGAAAGGGTTAAATAAAGTTGAAAACATTGTGACCAAAGGAGAAATTGCTCATCATGTTTTCAAAAGTTGTCTGTCACTGCTATTGAGTCAAAATGCGCCTGCAGGTGGGAAAGGAATAACTAATATCTAAGAGATCCGCAATTGCCAGGGATTATCAACACCATGTTTTGTTATGCAGAAACACCCAACTAACGTTTGGCCATTAATATTTTATTCTGGAAAAATAATAGAGGCAAATTTCAGAAATCTAGTAGAGAGTCACTATAGGGAATATATTTCTGAACATTTTCTTCACAGCCAAGGCCAATTGTTTCTAGGGGAATACTTTTTCCATTTTTCCCACCATTAGACACATTTTGACGCAACTGCAGCAGACGACTTTTGAAGAGATATTTGCAACACAGTTTTCAACACGTTGAATACTTAAACCATCATTTATAAATGGAGATATTTCACATTTTTGCCAAGACATTTCAAAAACCGTCTGATTTGTTGTATGTTGGAAAGGGGGGTTAGAAATAAATAAAGCAAAATTGTGCTTCTCTTTGTAGCTCTTAACAACTTAACCCTTTTCCAACATACATAAACATTCTGACAGCTCTGTAGCAGACGACATTGTGGCAAACGGAGAAATTGCTAAAGTGAGTAATTTCTTCTTTTGCAGCAATGTTTTCAAGTCTATTCCATAGAAATTAGTCCCCGGGCAGAAGCCCGCGACTTCTATTTTTAATAGGTTTTCGGAAATGACATGGGAGGGGGGATTATTATTAGAAAGAAACACATTTAGATGTTTTGAACATATTACAATTGTGTCTGTTTAAAAACACTAAGTAATGACACATCTAAAATGAAATAAATGTTCCGATGTTTTAGGTATTTTCAGTTTCTTTATTTTGACTGGCATTTATGTTTTTTTGTTTTATTTACAAAGATAAAACAGTCCCTATTAGCTAGACTGATATACTTTATTTTACACTATATACTACATATCATCAAAAGGCGATAACTACAAACCTTTACGTCGCACAGTCTAATTTGTTTACATACGCACACCTGCTTGTAGTAGACTGTTATGTGTAAATATCGAGATGAAAATGACGTCGAATATTCTCCTTTAAAGGGACTGAACACCATAATGGTCCAAAATCGTTATATTTTATACTTATTCTAATTAATCCAAAATACGTCCATATATAAGTAACGGAATGTTGTAGAAGGTCGTACAAGTCTTGTTTTTCATTATTTCATAGGAAATAAGCAGTTAAAAAAACGTCCGCTCCGTGTTTTCCCGTTTAAAAATACCGTGGAATTTCCTCTTGCTCATTTGAATTTGTGGATTCAATTTCGGCATTCTCTAACACTATCGACTCATTACATTCATGTATGCGTGAGTGTAAGGAACGTAAGGAACGACAACTCTGCGAAGGAGATTGTCAATTCGGTTGTAGTGATCACGTGATAAATATACAGCGATATTTTTAGATTTACTGGGTTACTAACCTAGTAGATTTTACAATGCAAAATAACGAAAAATCTCCGCAATATTAATAGTGTGCATATATGTAGTACATCAGTCAGCAAATCTCAATGCCTTACATGCAAAAACATCTTTTTTCTCATATGGGATTCAGTCCCTTTAAATGGCAATTTTAACTTACTAAATGTTATTTTCATGTACATTTCAACATTTGTTAAAGTATGATATAATTAGGATGCCAAGCTAATATAATTTTGATTGGTTGGATTCAGCGATTTAACCCTTATCTCATTGTTTTAAAAGTAGATTGCTGCAAAGGTGTTCACTGTTGACTTTAATTGAGAAAAGGTAAAATGACGTGCTATTGCATGCATGCAAATCCTAAATTGTCTGTTTTGTGGTTTTATTGAAAAATAATAAAATTTAAATATTCTGACAAACATCTTGAAAAGTTTATGTGGAAATCACAAATCTTATAATTATTCGTTAATGAAAGCACTGTATACATACTAAGACTAATGATTGGCAAGATTACTCATTTCCATTACTGTTTATGATCAATAATTAGTTGGTTGTGTGTATGGTCAACCTACTTTGGAATGGAGATTGATCATAAACAATGAAAGGCTTCAATTATCATTCACTTCGATGACAAAACAATGCAAGTTATGATACATTTTCACTTGACCCCACCCCTGATGTTCCAATATGCCCCTCAGTTGATAACTGTTTATTCAACTACTATAATTTTAGTGTTATGCATAACTGCAGCATGGATTTCCGGCGATATTGATGCGTTGCATCAACTTTCTCTTGTACATTCATTTATAGAGATTTTCAATACATTTGCCTAGATGTTTTCTGCTGCAGAATTGTTATATGTGGGAAAGGGTTAATACTAATTGAAGGTATTCTTGTGGATTTCTTTTAAAATTTAGCCATTGGTTTTTTAGGAGAATTTTTTAAATGCTGGTTCTTTAGTCATATAACACTTACTGTATCACCAAGTGGAGGCCATGTCTTTTGACTAATCAAAATGTCACGTTCCTAGGGTTAACCCCTTCCCACATATAGAGGCTTTCTGACGCATATGCAGCAGGCGACTTTTGAAAACATTGTGACAAAAGGAAAAATTGCTCGAAAGGAACAATTTCTCTATTTTCCACAACATTTTCAACTTTTTTATACCTTCATTTAGATGTTTTCACAGTCGTCTGCTTCAGATGTGTTGTATGTGGGAAAGGGTTAAGAAAAGCATACCTTCTGAAGTCCAGTAGAGCCTTAACGGACCCGGGTATACCCAGATCGGGCCAGGTCAGAAAGTGGAACTGAGTTACAGTTCTTGTTTCGCTAGTCTGGAGGTTCTTCAAATAGAAACTTCTCACGAGATAGTCATCACACCAGATGTGCTCCGAAACCAAGTGGACCTTTTAAAATAATAAATGTTAAACTGTATGACCCGTAAAAACAATGTAAAACAAGGGCACTGCAAAGCGGATGCATCCCCTCGGTATTCAAAGTCCAATTTTGACCTTGACCTTTTATCTATGACCTTGAAAATAAAAAGGCTTCTAGACCTTGCCATATACTAACTGTATACCAAGTTTGGTTAAGATCGGTCAAAGGATGTTCAGTGTAGAGTGGTCACAAGGTTGTTACGGACGGAGGCACACACAGACAAACAGACAGTCCCGTTACTATATCCCCATCGCAAACTTCGTTAGCCGAGGGGATAACAAGATTGAACAATTAGAGACTTTGATAATATGTCTTTTAACTATTGTCGAAATTGCTCCTTATGCAACAATGTTTATACCATCAGTAGTTTCTGTAGTTTTGCCTAGCTGTTTTCAAAGTTGTCTGTTACAGATTGTTGTCTGTTGGAAAGAGTTAATACTGTTATTTGTGAAATATTTAAACTAGAATGGAGTGCTCCCCGGAACACGTGTGTCACCTGCCGGGGCCTTGTCAGAAAATTTTAATTTTTGACAGAAAAGGGGCAATAACTCTGATATAAAAGTATTAGGATTATCCCCCTTTTGTGAACCAATCACACACATAAACATTTGTCAGAAGTTTGAGTAGAAAAAAAGTTATTTGAAAACGTGACGAAAAAGTGTGAAGGACAGACAGACATGTTGACGAAAGGACACTTGTTGGGTACTTTGATGTTTTCTTCTTGGGTATATACCCAACAAGAATACAGTTTATTCCGTAATTATCACCCTTTTACGGAATAAATAGCATTAATATGCTAATTAGATACCCATTAGAAAATTATATAAAAAAAAAAACTTATCAAATATAAGGGTGGTGGGTGGGCTTAAGGAAAACAGCAGTACTCAACAAGTGTCTATTCGTGTGCCCAGACGGACGGACAGACAGACAGACATACGCCGGACAAAAAAAAAAGTAATCCCTAAGTGCCTACCATGCTACGCAGGTGACACAATAAATTGACTTGTTTCAACATACCTCATAGATGTGGTAGAGGTCACTCCCTTCTTCAGGCCAGTATCTGTGACAGTTCGCCTCGCCATTCTCCGTCAGCTTGCTCAGCATCACTATCACCACACTCCCTTGTTCCCAGACCATCTGAAATAGCAAAAACACAGACTAATGCAGATTTGCTGTGTGTGGGAAAAGGTTAACCCTTTTCACCTCATATAGATGCTTTCTGACGCCTCTGCAGCAGACAGCTTTTTAAAAACATAGTGACAAAAGAAAAAATTGCTCAAAACAAGCAATTTCTCCTTTTGCCATAATGTTTTCCACTTTTAGGTGATCCATTCAATTATAGAGATTTCTATTTTTTGACAAATATGTTCAAAGTCGTCTGCTGCAGAATTGTCGTATGAGGGAAACTGGGTTAAGTTACAAATATACTCGTCCTTAGTGGTAAATGATTAAATCAACGAGATTGTAAGAATATGTGGGGTTGTATGGTACTTCACTGGATGGTCACGATGATGAAGTAGCAAAAATACAGATGAGCCGTCCCGCGAGAAAACCAACATTGTGGACTCTGCGTAAAGTATCGACATGGATCAGCCTAAGCATGCCACGCAGGCTAACCCGGACAGACACTCTTCGTCTACTGTGGGTATTTCTGTCTTAGGAATCATTACTCTATACCTCTATCCCCCTGAGACGGAATAGGTCTGCCAGGATTAGCCTGCGCGGACTGCGCATATTGTCTGCATGCGGAAAAGGTTTAAAGTATGTTTTTCCTATTGGCTTAAAAGAAATTTATGCAATTTTATTTCATTTGTGAAATTCCCTTATATCTTAATGCAGCAAACATTATGATTAAACTTAAAAAGATTCTATCTCTTACCTGCCAGAAATCAGCCACAGTATGGGGTAAAGGTCCCTGAGTGGCAACGTACGCAGGGTTACGAGGGTCATGGTCAGTCTGAAAATACAAAACAAGTTTGTGTGAACATAATGTCCACATACGCTGGGTTACGAGGGGTATGGTCTTTCCAAGCAACTGGATACTTTTCAACATAGAAGTTAGCCCGTTGGTTGAACATGAATGTCGTTGGTTGGAGATGAATGTCGCTTGTCACAGAGACTTTTGGCAAACAAACGTTTGAAAGATTGTTGGCCAAGCTGGGGTTCGAACTCACAACCGTTGAAATATGACCACATGAATAAAACTCGGAAGACAGACAGTACATCATTGATAATGGTAACCCTGTAACCAATTTGACAAAAAGGGGGTTAACCCTTTCCCTCATACGACAATTCTGCAGCAGACGACTTTGAACGTATTTTGTCAAAACATAGAAAATCTCCATAATTGAATGGATAACCTATGACAAAAAGTGGAAAACATTGTGGCAAAAGGAGAAATTGCACGTTTTGTGCAATTTCTTCTTTTGTCACTATGTTTTCAAAAAGCTGTCTGCTGCAGAGGCGTCAGAAAGCGTCTATATGAGGGAAAGGGTTAAAAGATAGGGAAAAGATGGAAGCAAATTGGAAGTTTAATCTGATTCAGAGATCTGAAATTTCCTGTCTTCCAACAATGTTTTCCAAAAGTCGTCTGCCAGAAAAGGGATCAATAGTAATTTGTGTAAGGAGAATTATTACCTTTCAGCAGACTATCATTAAAAATTCACAGTATATTTGGGAATAGATATTGAAATTAATGAGCATGAGTTGGAAATCACATCCACTAGCACTGATAATTAATCCTTTCCCTCATATAGACAGATGCTTTCTGATGCCTTTGCAGCAGACGGCTTTTTGAAAACATAGTGACAAAAGTAGAAATTGCACAAAACGTGCAATTTCTCCTTTTGCCACAATGTTTTCCACTTTTAGTCATAGGTTATCCATTTAATTATAGAGATTTTCTATGTTTTCACAAAATTCGTTAAAAGTTCAAAGTCGTCTGCTGCAGAATTGTCGTATGAGGGAAAGGGTTTTAACCAATACCAATTTGTCTGACCACTTTTTTCGTCTCAACAGAAGACAAACTTTAGAAAACCTTTTTTTTTTTCCAATTACCCATTTTACCACAATTTCTTTCAAACCAGTATCACAATTATTCTGTTTGCATGAGCTATTCAGCATCTTTTCCCACTTGAGAACACATTTGTCATTAGAAAATATTTTGTGCAAGGGAGAAATTTCTCATATTGAGCTATTTCTATGTTTGCTACAATTCTTTCAACTCTATTAAAATATCATACTTTACTTTATAAAAATACTCCGTATAGTTATTTGCCTACATATTTTAAAAGTTATCTGCTTCAAATTTTATGTATGTGGGAAAGGGTTAATTCTATCTCACATGCAGACGCTTTCTGACGCCTCTGCAGCAGACAGCTTTTTCTTCTTTTGTCACCATGTTTTCAACTCTATTCAATTATTATACTTTCATTTTTAGAGATTTTCCAATTTTTTTTCTAGATGTTTTCAAAGTCGTCTGCAGCAGAATTGTTGCATGTGGGAAAGGGTTAAAATATCATACTTTACTTTATAAAGATAATCTGTATATTTGTCTTGATGTTTTAAAAGTTTTCTGCTACAGATTTTATGTATGTGGGAAAGGTTTTTTCAAAGCCTCTGCAGCAGACATTTGAAAATATTGTGACAAAAGGAGAAATTGCTCAAAATGAGCAATTTATACCTATGAAGGCTTTGACACAATGTTCTCAACTCTTTTCAATGTTAAAAGTTGAATTTATAGTGGTTAACCCTTTCCCACATATAGCAATTTCCAACGCATCTGCAGCCGACGGCTTTTTGAAAACATTGTGACAAAAGAAGAAATTGCACAAAACGTGCAATTTCTCCTTTTGCCACAATGTTTTCCACTTTTCATCATAGGTTATCCATTCAATTATGGAGATTTTCTATGTTTTGAAAAAATACGTTCAAAGTCGTCTGCTGCAGAATTGTCGTATGAGGGAAAGGGTTAACCAAATTTTAGAGCAGGTGTTTTTAATGTCGTCTGCTGCAGAATTGTTGTATGTATAGGAAAGGGTTGAATACTTACAATGGAGCTTGCATTGATAAAGTCCGAGCCTGAAACGTTTGTGTTTGTGGTCAAAACAACTCTCGAGTGGTCATCTGAAATTAAGATAGGACATTTTAACAATCATAAACAAATTGGCCATGATGGCCCAATATATTGATCATCAGATTGAATAAAACTACAAGGAACCTTTTTGCAAATTATTTTTTTGGTAACAAATCCCAGCCCTAAGTTGCAGGCATGTATTTTAATGAGTCCAAATAATTTGAACAATCTTGACGTTCCCCCAAGTTCTTGTGCCAAATTATTTTCAATTCTGGCCAGTACTTTTGCTCAAAAAAATCTATAAAGTTTTCACAATAAATTTAAAAATATAAGGAAAACAAGCCACTCCCCCCTGGTAGCCATGTTGTCCAACAGATCCGAATGATTTCATCAATCTTGGCAGAGAGTCACAAAAGTTCCTTTTGTGCCAAATTATTTTTAAATCAGGCCAATTCATTTAGACAAATAAGATTTTTAAAGTTTTCACTATACATGTATAAAAGGAAAACAAGGTCCGCCCCTGACGGTCATGTTGTCCAATGGAATCAAATGATTTCATCAAAACAGGCAAGTACTTTTGGAGAAGAAGATTTTTTAAATATTTACTATAGACATAAAAGGAACACCAGCTCCCCCTGGCAGCCATTTTATTAGTTTTTCAATAGATCAGAATGATTAAATAATCTTGGAACAGGATCACACAAGTATTTGTGCAAAATAATTTTCAAAAGAAGATTTTGGCACTTTCCCTCCTTTCTGATGCCCCAGCAACCTTAGTTCTACAGTGTGTGTATACCACATGACTTTGACATCACAAATGCTACGGCAGACAGAAATATTTTAGTTTGATTAGTGGTTTAGTTTCTTCAAACACTTCGATGAACCTTTTCTCAAAATTTATTAATATCGCCGACAGCCGGAGCATTATCAAAACTTGATTTTGAGAATAGGTTCGTCGAAGTGTTTGAAAAAACTTAGTTTTCAAAAGGCGTCTGCTGCAGAGGCGTCAGAAAGCTCCTATAGTTGCGAAAGGGTTATATTTACAGTTAGATGACACTTGATTGATGTTATTGCTAGAAGCATGAAGCCCTACAGATTTGAAATTACCAGAGTCAGAAGACTAGATACATAAGGAGGACCCCCGCAATATCTCTCTTATTACTCAACCAAACCCTATGTTGTGGGTACTCAAAAGAATCCTCTTATTGAGACGATTTAAAGAGTGCCCAGAAAATATTGTTTTGAGATCAAATATGGATTTCAGAACATGAGATATGCCCCTTTAATCTAGAGCTCTGCAGGGATATAATGAACAAGAGGGCCATGATGGCCCTATATCGCTCACCTGATTTAATAGAACTTCAATAGTTTTCAAAGTTTTTACTCTATACATATAAGGAAAACAAGCAACCCCCTGGTGGCCATGTATTTCAACGGATCGGATTTATTTGATCAACCTTGGTAGTAGGTCACCCAAGGAGCATTTGTGCCAATTTTTTTTTAAATCAGGCAGGTGTTTTTGGGCAAGAAGTTTCTTAAAGATTTTACAATGCACATATAAGGAAAACAAGAAGATTTTTAAAGATTTTACAATGCACATATAAGGAAAACAAGCCCCGCCCCTGGCGGCCATGTTTTTCAATGGATTGGATTAATTTGAACAATTTTGATAGAAAGTCTCTGAAGGAACATTTGTGCCAAATTATCTTGAAATCGGGGCAGTACTTCTGGACAAGAAGATTTTTAAAGTTTTAACAATGCACATATAAGGAAAACAAGCTCCGCCCCATGGTGGCCATGTTTTTCAACGGATTGAAAATATTTGAACAATCTTGGTAAAGGGTGCCCCAAGGAACATTTGCGCAAAATAATTTTCAAATCGGGCCAGTACTTTTGGACAAGAAGATTTTTTAAGATTTGTCAATTTACCCTTTTCTGATGCCGCAGCAACCAAAGTTCTACTTGGAATTAAATTCTTTGAACAACTTTGAAAGAGGACCACCCAAGGACCATTCCTGTGAAGTTATTTTGAAATCTGTCCATTGGTTTAGTAGGAGAAGTCATTTGTAGGAAATTGTTAACAGACGGACAGACGACGACGACGCCGGACGCCGGAAGGTGAGTGATCACAAAAGCTCACCTTGAACTTCGTGCTTAGGTGAGCTAAAAAGTCTGACAACCTTTAGAATTTCCTGATCATTAATAGAACCGACAGGTTGGGGTTTAATAAGAATGTTTGAAGAGCAGTTTTTGTTTACCATGTTGAATTCTTCGTGTTTTACGCAGCTTTCAACTAACCCTACAATTCTGAACACCAAGGAGGAAAAGCCATTATTAAAAGCCATTTACTAAGTCTTTGATATGAACCGAAAAGGGATCGCACCCAGGATGTCTGTCAGAAGATGCCTTTAGGTCTATATAACATTTAGGCGTAAAGTGACGACTCAGGTGAGACTGTGACATAACACTCTTGTCATGATCTCAAGGTTATACTTAACCAGTATTAACCAGTACCAGACTAGGAAAACATTTATTTTATAGCCTTCCAAAGAATACAGTCAAAACATGAAGATATTTAAAATTCTGCCACTTTTTTCTATTTATAATGCCGCGGCAACCTAAGTTCTACATGGAATTCACCTTTTCCCACATAAATTAGTCTGTAGCAGAAGACTTTGAAATCATCTAGGCAAAAATCAGAACATTTTCATGAATTTATCTTATATTATAGAAAAGTGTGGAAAACATTTAAGGCGGAGTAGAAATAGCTCATTATGAGCAATTTCTACTTTTGCCACAATATTTTCATGAGTTGTCTGCAGCTGCACATGCGTTAAAATGAGTTTAAAGGTGGGAAAGGGGGGTTAATGTTCTATGTAAAACTTTGAAAGAGGACCACCTAAAGTATATTTTTGTGAAATCATTTTGAATTTGGTTCATTGGTTTAGAAAAAGAAGTTTGTAGGAAAATGTGAACAGACAGACAGACAGGCGACGCAGCAGCCGGACATATTTTTTTTGAGATAAGCAATTTCTCCATTTGCCACAACGTTTTCAACTCTATTAACAAAATTAGAGATATTCCATATTTTTTATTGAGAGCCTTTCAAAGTCTTAATTAATAAAGGACGGACATACAACGAAGAAGTGAACCCCAAGTGTCTATATATAGATTCGCAGGAAAAGTACAGGCCAATTTATTCTCATAACATTTCATTTAACCCTTTCCCTCATATAGACGCTTTCTGACGCCTCTGCAGCAGACGGCTTTTTGAAAACATAGGAACAAAAGAAGAAATTGCACAAAACGTGCAATTTCTCCTTTTGTCACAATGTTTTCCACTTTTAGTCATAGGTTATCCATTCAATTATAGAGATTTTCCATTATTTGACAAAATATGTTCAAAGTCGTCTGCTGCAGAATTGTCGTATGATGGAAAGGGTTAAGACACCATTAATTTAATGTATATAATGAAGGTGCATTTTTAAACCCTATTAATTACCTGGGCTGAAAAACATTTAATTGATGCTTTCTTTTTTGTAACAATTAACTGGGGTTCCAACATACAACAAATCTGCAGCAGACGACTATAAAAACATACCCGAAAACATATTGGAAACTCTCTTTAAATGATTGAAGTACAATAGTTGAATAGAGTTGAAAACATGGTGACAAAAGGAGAAATTGCTTGTTTTGAGCAATTTCTTCTTTTGTCGACATGTTTCCAAAAAGTGGTCTGCTGCAGAGGCGTCAGAAAGCATTTATATGAGGGAAAGGGTTAATTCCTATATTTTTTATCCCACACAGAAAATCATTTTAGCACTCCTAGAAAAGGTCCTTAATTTTGCAGAAATATTATAGAAAGGTGAGTGAAAGAAATAATAACAAGGTTCCAGATCTTTCAGGTCCTTCTTTGAAGTCCGAAGAAATCGTGGTTCTTCACATGGTAATTTTTTCATGATTAGCTATTTTTTTCCTACTTTTTATTCCAGCCCTTCTTCATGTTGGCTTTAATTGCGCGCTAAATGACCTTAGCTGTCGATGCGCCATAAAACAATATACATTCATTCTTCATGTTGGCAATATAACCCTTTCCAACATACAACATGCTATGATGAGCAATTTCTCCTTTTGCCACAATGTCTTTAACTTTATTTCTTAACCTTTTCCCTCATATATACACTTTCAGACGCCTCTGCGGCAGACGGCTTTTTGAAAACATAGTGACAAAAGAAGAAATTGCACAAAACGTGCAATTTCTCCTTTTGCCACAATGTTTTCCACTTTTTTGGGATTCACTAGGCTAGGTATCCCTTATTGTCAGGCTTTTCCGTCTGTCTGTGTGTGTGTGTGTCTGTCGGTCTGTCCAAATATTTGTAAGTCTTATTTGAAACTTGGTGAACACTTGCCAAATAAGCTCAGAGTGTGCGCGTTTGAGTTTCGTTGCTAAGGACCCATCCGTTGCTATGCAACTAGCAAAAAAACGCGTTTTAAGAACAAAAAACATTTTTCTATGTTCTTCTACAGTGTTGAATGTGGAGAGCTGAAACTTAGGTTATAGATACTTCAAGATATTTAGAAACAAGAGGCCCAAGAGGGCCAGTATCGCTCCACGGCCATAAGGCAAAAATCAAATCTCCAAACAGCCCTGCCCCCTAGTGGCCATATTTTTTACCAACCACCATGGCTTAAAGGAATCTTGTGGAGTGTCACCCAAGGAATGTTTCTGCAAAATTATTTGAAAATCGGCCTGACACTTTCGGAGGAGAAGATTTTTTAAGTTTTCACAATAGCCATATAAGGCAAAATAGCCCCACCCCATGGCGGCCATATTTTTGAACCAATCAACATGGCTTGAAGGAATCTGATAGAGGGTCACCCAAAGAACATTTCTACAAAATTATTTGAAAATCTGCACAACACTTTCGGAGAAGAAGATTTTTTAAATTTTCACTATGGTCATATAGAGCAAAATAGCCCCGCCCTCTGGCGGCCATATTTTTTGACGAATCAACATGGCTTGAAGGAATCTGATAGAGGGTCACCCAATGAACATTTCTACAAAATTATTTGAAAATCGGCTGAACACTTTCGGAGAAGAAGATTTTTTAAGTTTTCACTATGGTCATATAAGGCAAAATAGCCCCGCCCTCTGGCGACCATGTTTTTCGACCAATCAACATTTCTTGAAGGAATCTAATAAAGGGTCACCCAAGGAACATTTCTACAAAATTATTTGAAAATCGGCCTGACACTTTCAGAGAAGAAGATTTTTTAAGTTTTCACTATTTTTTTCTTTTGGTTGCCATGGAAACCAGAATTATGGATGGATCAAAAAAATTTGAAGGAATTTAAGAGAGGACATTGAGAGGTTGCTTCCTATGAAGTTTCAACCAAATTGGCCAAGTGGTTAGTGAGAAGAAGTCGTTTAAAGGAAAAAGTTTACGCACGCACGCACGCACGCACGCACGACGGACAATTCGCCATGACATAAGCTCGACTGGCTTTCAGCCAGTGGAGCTAAAAATGTATCAGTTACGATTTTTCCTTTAGGCCTTTGTTTTCAAATGGTAGCCTTTCAAACATAGCCATTGCTATGCAGCTAGCAAATAAACGCGTTTTAAGGACCCTAATCATTTTTCTATCTTCTCCTACAGTTTTACTTGTAGAGAGCTGAAACTTCAGTTATAGATTCTTCCAGATATTTAGAAAATATCTATCCGTTACGATTTTTGATTTAGGCCTTTGTTTCCAAATGGTAGCCTTTCAAAGATAGGGTATTTTTACAGTCATTTTTTACTTCAATCGCCCATAGCGCTGCAGTTGTAGTATTCGATAGCGGTTTTAGTACACTATCTGATAGAACTATTCAAGAGCTACAAAAAGGTATTTGACGTCATTGACCTCCAACCTCGAGTTTCCGAGCTACAGCTGCAAAGTATACCAAGGCGAAACGGTTCAGTGTATACGGGTGCGTCTTTGCATGGTAATAACAGATGATTGGTTGACCAGAGATTGTTTTTACAAGCTGCACACTTTTCACCAGTGTTCACCAAGTCACCACAATAGTGACCCTATCAGACTTGTTCTTCATATGTATATATATGCAAAGGTGAATCCCACGTCGCCTACCGGCTTGTGTCATAGGTTATCAATTCAATTATAGAGATTTTCTACTATTTTACAAAATATGTTCAAAGTCGTCCGCTGCAGAATTGTCGTATGAGGGAAAGGGTTAAAGAGTCTTTCATTTAATATAGAAAGTTCCCATAATTTCCGGGTAAACCCTTTCCCTCATATAGACGCTTTCTGATACCTCTGCAGCAGACAGCTTTTTGAAAACATAGTGACAAAAGAAGAAATTGCTCAAAACAAGTAATTTCTCCTTTTGCCACAGTGTTTTCCACTTTTAGTCATAGGTTATCCATTCAATTATAGAGATTTTCTATTTCATGACAAAATACGTTCAAAGTCGTCTGCTGCAGAATGGTCGTATGCTGGAAAAGGTTAACCTGATGATTTTTAATGTCACACGATTTGAAATCAACTGAGGAAATAATTAACGTCTGTAAAATTTTGAAAGGAACAATTACAAATATTTAGAGTCGTGACATCTATTCTTATAAATATGTTTTCTAAAATCACCTTTCTGCGTGAGGAATCAAATGTTGTCTATTTCTAGGAGTAAGGTTAATTAGATCAAATAGCAATATAATATTTCCCAGAAATGAGAAACTTAGGGAATGATTTTTTCATGATTAGTTTTTTTTACCTTCTGAAAATATAAAGATAATATGTTAAAATGTGGCTCTGGTTTTTTAAAATTGCCATGGAAACCAGAGTTTTGCATGGATCCAAAAAATGTGAAGGAATTTAGGAGAGAACATTGAGAGGATGCTTCCTATGAAGTTTCATCCCAATGGGCAAAGTGGTTAAGGAGGAGAAGTCGTTTAAAGCAAAAGGTTGACGCACACACACACGCACTACGGACAATTTGCCAGTGGAGCTAAAAATTGCTCAATATAGGTCAAACTAGAACTATCACTGAAAATGATAAATACCCCCTAAACAGCACCTTGACCTACACCATAACTTAATAAGTAAAAGGGCCATAACTCTGTAAAATAACATGCAATTGTAACCCCTTTAGGATATGCACATCTCCTCTTGGTAATTAGAAGCTTCATGTAAAATTTTATTCAATTCCACCAAATGGTTTGTAAGAAATAGGCAGGACAAAATATGGCTTCCGACCGACCGACAGCCAGACAGCCAGCCCGACACAGTGACTCCTATATACCCCCTTTTCTTCGAAGGGGGTACAATCACGCTAAATACATCTGCTGATTTGCTGATCTACAGTACTCTAGTCCCTAACAAAACCTGTTTGTGTAGAAATGAGTGAATACCATCACCAAACTGTATTGAATATATGACATTCAGTTTAAATGCATTTTGAATGTGTATGTATAGGATGCACTGGAAATGATTGATTTGATCACTTTTAGTATGTTTGTTTTGACCTTGTTTGAAAGTGAAAGTAGAGAATGCTAAACACCGGTTTTGTCCGGGCCTGATTTGGTCCAAAATGACAGTTACCTTTTTTGCCTGATGAGTTCTTTCTTGCATAATGCATGACCCTACATTTTCTTTAGGTAGTTCTAAAGCTAGGAGGTAACTCTTTTTTTAGGTGTATTGTAACCTATAAGCTTTTTGCTACAATCTTTCCTAAAGTCTGCTGCAGTGGTGTCAGAAAGTATGTGGGAAAAGGTTAAAAGTAAAGAAAGTGGCCATCCTTTATTGATTGGTACATAGTTTAAGAGCTAAATGAGGATTTCAACTGTTTTTCAGGTATTTAACGGCAGCCAGTCCACCTAAACATGTATTTCAAGGCTCCCACCAATACTACACACATCATTCTTCCCAGGCTTAGTCTTTCACACATCAACTCATGAGCCAATTGGAAAAGATAAATACGACACTTAGTATAAATGACTTTTGTCAATCATCAGAAACATTCACTGGAAGAGCAGGGGTTTATACCGACGTCCACTGGACTGATAGACCTCGTTGTTTCCGACCCGATTTATCGCAATATGACCCAACCTTTGAGGACACTTACTGGTTTAACCCTTTCCCTCATATAGACACTTTCTGACGCCTCTGCAGAAGACGGCTTTTTGAAAACATAGTGACAAAAGAAGAAATTGCACAAACGTGCAATTTCTCCTTTTGCCCACAATGTTTTCCACTTTTTGTCATAGGTTATCCATTCAATTATGGAGATTTGCTATGTTTTGACAAAATATGTTCAAAGTTAACCCCCTCCCACATATGACAAATGTCTGCAAAAGAAACCATTGTCATTATGTCTCCAGATGTACAGATAAGGAGGGGTATTCAGCTCTTTTTCCCACATTTTCTCTCTTATTATTACAGCAAACCCTATACGATTCCTTTAAGTACCCACAACATAGGGTTGGAGGGTCAAATACGGATTTAAAGAACATGCATAATGATGCCAGAGGTCCAGATAAGGAGGGGTATTCAGCTCTTTTTCCCACATTTTCTCTCTTATTATTAACCCTTTTCCTCATACAACAATTTTGTAGCAGACGACTTTGAATGTATTTTGTCAAAACATAGAAAAATCTCCATAATTATATGGATAACCTATGACAAAAAGTGGAAAAACCCGTCTGCTGCAGAGGCGTCAGAAAGCGTCTATATGAGGGAAAGGGTTAAAGCAAACCCTATGTTGTGTGGTTACTAAAAAAAATAATTGTTTCTTTTGAGTACCCACAACATAGGTTTAGAGGGTCAAACATGCAGTCTCAATGCCCTTTATCTAGAGCTCTGCTGTCTCGCAATGTTTTAAAAGTTGTCTGCAGCAAAGGCCTCAGAAATCGTCTAAAAGTGAGAACGAGTTAATTTTATGCAAAAGCATGAAGAGAAAGATTTTCTCCAAAAATTTAGAAATTTCTCCATTCAAGGAAAGATCTTCCTACTTATGAATTATCATACTTCCAATTATGTAGATGATCCATTCCCCCCCCCCCCCCCCCCCCGGTCAAATGGTTTAACTCTTTTCCCAAATACAACAAATCTGCGGCAGACGACTTTTTGTCAAAAGAACAATTATTGATTAAAGTTGAAAACATTGTGGCAAAAGTGGAAATTGCTCATCATGAGTTATTTCTCCTATTACCACAATGTTTTCAAAATGCATTTGCTTCAGGTGTCAGAAAGTGTATGTATGTGGAAAAGGATTAACCCTTTCCCTCATATAAACGCTTTCTGACGCCTCTGCAGCAGACAGATTTTTGAAAACATAGTGACAAATGAAGAAATTGCTCAAAACGAGCAATTTCTCCTTTTGCCACAATGTTTTCCACTTTTAATCATAGCTAGGTCATCGATCCATTCAATTAAGAGATTTTCTATTTTTTGACAAAATAAGTTGTCTGCAGCAGAATTGTCGTATGAGGAAAAGGGTTAAAGCAGGGGAGGCTCAAATCATTCATCTGTATCTGGTAATGGGTTCAAGTTCTAAGAAAATAACACTCTTGAATCCAATGAAAACTGGATTTTACACACCCAATAAACCCAGATTACCGCAGGCCAATTTCAATAAGACGTCTGGAGCATGATCAAGCACAAAATTAGTCACTTTAAAACCCCCTGCTTAACCCTCTCCCACATATAGCAAATCTGAAATCGAAAACTTTTGAATGAAAATATCTAGGCCAAAATATGGAAAATCTCTTTTAATGAAAGTACAATTATTGAATAGATGTTAAAATATCATTGCAAAGGCTCAATTAAATGCAGATTAACATAAGAGGGCAATGACCCTGGATCGTTCACCTTATTAATGCACTGTGATTTGTCATGCCAACGACAATAACTATTTTTGCGGTCAGGTAAGCTATATAATACAAGAGGACAAAGAGGACCAACTTAGCTCCACTGCCACTAAGCGAAATAACTCGCACACTATGTTGTCTGTCTTTTGTCAAATAAATATGACTCAGAAGGTCACAAAAGAAATGTTTATGTACAAGTCAGTATTTCAAAATTAGACATTTAGTTTCTTAGGAAAGAATATTTGAGGTTTTACACTCAGGGCATGAAAGGACAAAGGAGCCCCTTAGAGTTCCTGGAAGCCATATCTGTTGACCATCAACATGGCTAAAAGAAAAACGCTATAGGGTCATCTAAGGAACATGACTATACAACATGGCTGCAACATTATTTGATAATTGGAGGGGAAACTTGAAAGATTCAACCAAGGAATATTTGTAAATTAACGGCATACTTTCAAAGTAGAAGATATAACAGACGATATGTGTCTTAACCCTTTCCCAACTGCAGACGCATTTTGACTTAATAGCAGCAGATGACTTTAGAAAACATTGTGGCCTAAGGTGAAATTGCTTATGATGAGCAATTTCTCCTTTGGCCACAATGTTTTCAACTTTATTTAACAATTAAGCTATTTTTTATAGGGAGTTTCAGGTTTTTGTTGCTGGTTATCAAAGACGTCGTCTGCAGATTTGCTGTATGTGGGAATTAAAGGGTTAAATGATGTAGAAGGACCAATATGGGCAATAAAAGATCAAGATTGATAGAAGCCTATCAGTTACAAGTGATCATCCCGTTCCTTTCCCTCCATGATTTGTCTTTTCGCACTTTTATAGCAGATAATTTAACCCTTTCCTTCATATAGACGCTTTCTGACGCCTCTGCAACAGACAGCTTCTTGAAAACATAGTGACAAAAGAAGAAATTGCACAAAACGTGCAATTTCTCCTTTTGCCACAATGTTTTCCACTTTTAGTCATAGGTTATCCATTCAATTATAGAGATTTTCCATTAGTTGACAAAATATGTTTAAAGTCGTCTGCTGCGGAATTGTTGTATGAGGGAAAGGGTTAACAGGTTAATTATTGAATAGAGTTGAAATCATAGTGGCAAAACGGAAAAATTATGAGCATTTACTTCTTTTGCCACGTTTTTTCAAAAGAGTGCTCCTCACACAGTGGCAGAACGTCAAAATGAGTCTGAAAGAGGGAAAGGATTAACTCTATACAATAGTTGAACCCTTTTCCCTCATATAAAACATTGTGACAAAAGAAGAAATTGCTCAAAACAATTATATAGATTTTCTGCTGCAGAATTGTCGTATGAGGGAAAAGGTTAAAGATCATTAATTGTAAAAGGCAGTTTATTTAATTATCTCCTTTTCCAACAACGTTTTCAAATTCAATTTCAACATTAAAATTCTATTTGTCAAGCTTGTGGAAAAATGCTACTAATGTTTTCAAAGTTGACTGCAGCAAATATGTGTTTGTTTTGTTTGTTTGTTTGTTTGTTTGGAGTTTAACGCCGCTTTCAACAGCTTTGGTCATATCACGGCGGTCAGCAGGGCTCCGGAAATTTTGAAATCCCAATCGGTCCGGGTGAAATAAAAAAAAATTACCCCCCCCCCCCCCCCCCCCTTCTTGAAAAATATCAAATTTGAACACTTTTACAAAAAAATGAATTTCATGTTTATTTCAGGTTACCTTGCATAGAAGGATGTATAACAGTGTCATCACTCGATAATGTCAATGTAGAAGTAATTATCAAATCGTAATTTACCAAAATGTGCAGACGAACATAACAACGCACATGTTTACATTGCTCGTTCGTACTTAAAAATGTTCGACCCGTAATCCAATATCGTACTTACTAGGAAATTATTGGTGGTGCACAGAAGATACATTTTTATCTTATTTACCGCTTTGTTTGTAGGGTTATCATTGCTTTGTCTATATACAAATAAACCTTTTACTAAAAAGAATGTCTTTGTTGTTTTTGAAATACCATGTAAAATATATCGACCATAATTCTGTTTTTAGGTAAGTATGCTTATTCACTTGTCTTCAAAGGTAAAGTTTGCGTTATGTTGCAGCTAGCCACTACTTTTCTCAATTATGCAGCTCATTAAATGATAATGGTTTAACTTTTGGATCATCTAAAATGTCCTGCCAAAGTCGCAAGTGCTCTAGTCGTTTGCTCGATCTATTGAAGAATGAGTGGATCGAATGTAACATGCCTTCAAAGTAGCTCACCTTTTTAATCGACTTAGCAGCATCAAGGCTTGATAGGGCCAGTTTATGGGCTACGCAATGCATAGATAGCATATATTCGTTCTCATTGTTCAGCCTTTGAGCAACTCCGTTTTGCTTTCCAACCATAACAGCAGCACCGTCAGAACTAAACCCATATACTTTTCTAATATCTATGTCGCAGGCTCTGAGATAGCCAACAAGGGAAGAAAATACGACATTGGCATCTGCAGCCGTAAGTTTGATCAAAGTCAAGTAACTTGTTTGCAGTATGCCCTTATCCAAGTAATTAATAAACACTATTAAGTGTTTCTCCATACCAAGATCAGTGCTTTCATCTATCATCAGGCCCAGCGCTGGGCTCTGTCTGAGTTTTTCTATTAGACTATCGTCAAGAGACTGGGAAATAAGAGTTATAAACTCCGTACAAGCACTGTCTTCTTGGTACAGATTTTTTGTCAGACACGTGTCGTTACATAATTGTAGCTCACAGAGCTCTGCGTACATAGATATCGGTATATGGCTTTTAGCGACAGTGTAAGCAGTTCTTATTAGTCGGCATACAGCAGCCTCTATTTTGTCAGATTCCTTATTTATACATTCCGAGACTGAAGGAATCTGCCTCGACTGAATGTCCGAGTCCAGCTTTAAAGATTCAAATGCCCACTACTGCCCTCGTGTTCACGTAAAGACGAGACACGAAAATTTGTAGAACCAGACTGAGAGAACTTCGATTTGCTTTTGTGTAAAATACAAAGTGAACAGAACATTGTTCGATTTTCTGACTTGAGCCACTTGAACTCCTCTAGCCATGACATTTGGAAGAATTTAGCTACAGAACTCTCATCACTTTTTGTCTTTTTACAAGCTTGTTCGGAGGACGCCCTACAACTGAGCTTTTTTTTTCTCTCTTTAGCATTTTGCTCATGTACCGATCCACTTTTCATGATTGAAAACGCATCCCGTTGTTTACCCATTTGATCAACCGGTTTTCCAGGCCGGATCGTATGAATTGGGTTGCCAGCCCAACATACTAACTCAGTCGGTTTGCCAATCCGACTGTTTGAGTCATTATGAACCGGTTCCCCAAACCGGTTCTCTTTGTCAACATGATCCGGGTTGCCAATCCGGTCATTTTACTTTTTGAACATCGCAAGTAAATTGCGTTGAGCCATTTCAATAAAGCATCGAAAGACAAATGAACTTAAAACTTCTGCATTATATCAGGGCGACTATAAAATCACCCTGATTATATATATACACGATAAAACTTTGAGTCATAACACATCGAATTCTAAATATCGACATCAATAACATTTCCAATTATAAGCACCTTTAATGTTCCATAATGGTTTTAAACAGCGTAGACCGTTTGTAACAGTTTGAAAATTACAAACGGTCCGAAACGAAAATAAAAATAATTTATCAATTAGCCGTTCAGACCGGACTTGGACCGATTAAAATATGTTAAACTGATCAACTAGTAATTAGCAAACACTTTTAAAGAAGCCTTTAACACATGCATTATCTGTCAAACCGAAGGGAGTAAATATATAACCGATTGTCACACCTCCTGGACCGATTATCGGCGGCTTATCTTGATTACGTCACGGTAAGTGACTCTCTCTACGGTTATCCTACGCTTTAGAAACAAAGAGCGTGTGTACTTACTAGGATTTTATTGGTTTTTCGTTTACACAGTGACATATATAGCGTAGGTATTAACGAAATTTTATAAATTTTATAAAATCTCGGACCGATTTTTTTACAAGTTTTAAGATTGCAATCGGTCTAGGGATTCGAATTCCGGTCCAGACCGGCACTTTTGTCGGTCTTTCGAACCCCTGGCGGTCAGTGCACCTACCCATGTTTTCCTGGCTTTCCCACACCAGTACTTACACAACATTCTTTCGAAGCCACTGACTACTTTCTCACATAGATCAGAGGTGAGAGGCAATGGAAAACATCGCCCGAAAGAATGTCGCCGCAACCGGGTATCAAACCCGTGACCTCCAGATCACGAGTCAGATACGCTACCAATTGAGCTACCCGGCCGGGTATGCAGAATTGTCGTATGAGGGAAAAGGTTAAAGATCATTAATTGTAAAAAAGGCAGTTTATTTATCTCCTTTTCCAACAACGTTTTCAAATTCAATTTCAACATTAAAATTATATTTGTCAAGCTTTTATCTTTTCAAAGCAGAAGTTTTAAGAAAGAGCAAACCATAGAATGAATGACTTGGCCTTTACCGACACATCAATTCATTTCGCCTCGTTTGAAGAGGATTATTTTTTATAGCATTGTCAGAAAAGGAGAAATTGCTGATAATAATCAATTTCTCTTATAAAGACAGTTTTCTAATCTATTCTGAAATTGCACATCCATACTTTCCCTCATACGACAATTCTGCAGTAGACGCTTTTGAACATAATATTATTTTGTCAAAAAGTAGAAAAATCTCTATAATTGAATGGATAACCTATGACTAAAAGAGGAAAACATTGTGGCAAAAGGAGAAATTGCTTGTTTTGAGCAATTTCTTCTTTTGTCACTATGTTTTTCAAAAAGCTGTCTGCTGCAGAGGTGTCAGAAAGCAGCGTCTATATGAGGGAAGGGGTTAAGAGAGACAGTCCACTGCAGAATCTGTCTATGAGGGAGAGGGTTATCCATTTCCAACTTACAACAAATCTACCTCAGACAACTAAGAAATATTCCAGGAAAAAAATGGCAAGTATCTATGATTGAAGGTACATTTATCGACTTAACCCTTTCCCTGATATAGACGCTTTATGACGCCTCTGCAGCAGACGGCTTTTGGAAAACAGAGTGACAAAAGAAGAAATTGCTCAAAACAAGCAATTTCTCCTTTTGCCACAATGTTTTCCACTTTTCGTCATAGGTTAGAATGGATAACCTATGTTTTGACAAAATACGTTCAAAGTCGTCTGCTGCAGAATTGTCGTATGAGGGAAATGGTTAAACAAGAGTGCTGTGAAGCCAACACCAACACTCGTCTGCTTTTTTCTAAGTCGAAAAATGGGCATTACTGAATAATTATCAAAGCCAGAGTTATGGGACTTAGTATAGACATGTGTATTGTTCCTAGAAACGTTTGTCCCAAGTTTTATGTTAAAATGTTGAAGGATTTTTGAGTTATGAGGTAAGGTTAAATTTTGTGACAACGCAAACACAGATGAAGACGCCAAGGGAACCACAATAGTCCAACTTCCTTCCTTCGAAAAACAGACAAGCTAAAAAGTTGAAAACATTATGACAAAATGAGAAATGGCTCATTTAGAGCCATTTCTCATTTTGTCACAATGTTTTCAAAAATCATCTGCTCCAGGGGCATCAGAAAGTGTCTGTATGCAAGAAAGGATTAAACATGGTGCCAAGTGTTATTGCCAATTTCTCATTGTACTGTGCCGTGCTCTTTTTCAGATATCTATTACCGTATCCAATTTAGAAATGACCCCCAATCTATAGTTCAGATTAGTTTAAAACGTGATCCGTTTTTTATTGCTTTCGGTTGATGGCAGTACAGGAGTCCTTTAGTTTTCCTTTGTATGAAAAGTTTGAATGCGGGGGGTATGTCTTGCGATATGTTGTTTCAGACGACATTAAATTTGACTGCTTCTGCAGTCGACGACTTTTAAAAGGTGGAAAAGAAATAAGTAGCATATGATTAGCAATATTTTTGTTTTCTCATATTGTTTTTAACCAAAACACCTAAACCAAGGTGTGAAGCAAACGCCTACGCGAGTAGCTAGGATAGCTAGCATTTTCTGCAAAAATCGAGCTAAAAACATTGTGACAAAAGCAGGAATTGGATAGTATGATCAATTCTCCTTTCATCCTAATGATTTCAAATGTCTTCATTTTAACCCTTTCCCTCATACAACAATTCTGCAGCAGACGACTTTGAACATATTTTGTCAAAACATAGAAAATCTCTATAATTGAATGGATAACCTATGACTAAAAGTGGAAAACATTGTGGCAAAAGGAGAAATTGCTTGTTTTGAGCAATTTCTCCTTTTGTCACTATGTTTTCAAAAAAGCTGTCTGCTGCAGAGGCGTCAGAAAGCGTCTATATGAGGGAAAGGGTTAATTAAGAGGTTTCAAAATATGTCTGCAATTGGGAACGGGCTAAAAATGTGTTGTCTACTGCATATTTGTTGTATAAAATGGCTCATTGTGATCCATTTCTGTTCTTCAATAATGTAATTTCACCGTTGTCTGTCTCACATTTCAGTTTATACACAGATTTATGCACTGTAATTTAGGTTTCTACAGATTTTCTCCTCCTATCCATTTAGTTCCACTCATTTATTCCTCAATAACCCTTTCCCTTAACGATTTTGAACATATTTTGTCAAATTTCTCCTTTTGCCGCAATGTTCCCAACTTTGTCAAATATTTATGCATTCAACTTCAGAGATTTTCAACATATTTGCCTTGACTTATGTTCAAAGTCATCTGCTGCAGATTTGTTGTATGTTAGAAACGGTTAAAAGAAGAAAACCTTGGAAAAACCTATTTCATATTTGCGGCCATGTTTTTCAACCAATCAACATGGCTTAAAGGAATCATTTGGAAATAGTATGGATACTTTTGGAGTAGAAGTTTTTTTAAATTTTCTCACTTTAGCCAAAACTATAAGGCAAAACAGCCCCACCTTCTCCATTTTTTTTTGACCAATCAAGATGACTTGAAGGAATCTGATAGAGGGTCATCCAAGGAACATTTCTACAAAATTATTTGGAAATCAGATAGACACTCTTGGAGAAGAAGACTTTCAAATTTTTCACTATAGCCATATATGGCAAAACAGCTTGCTCTCTGGCGACAACTTTTTTTTTGGACATCGCTTGAAGGAATCTGATCGAGGGTCGCCCAAGGAACATTTTTTTCTTTTGGTTGCCATTGAAAGGATGCTTTCTGTGAAGTTTCATCCCAATTGACCTCTGGTTACAGCGGAGAAGATGTTGACGGATGCCGGATGAGGCAAGATGGACAACCAAGATGGACAAAGGGGCAATCACAATAACTTATCTTGAGCACATTGAAATTCTCCCTCTATAAATGAAAGTATTATTACTGAACAGAGATGAAAGGATTTTGGCTAAATGAGAAATTGCCTATGAGCAAATCTCCTTTGTGAAAAGTACAGAATGTGTATGTTAGTGGGAAAGGGTTCAGACTTTGTGTGCATACGGGAAGGGTTGTTCTCTAAATTGAGGCAATAATACATTGATTCTCATAACACAAGTCAAATATCATTTACAGCTTGAAGAGACCATTCGAAAGGATAGGATTTCGCTCATTTGTCAGCCAAATATGTCGCATTCTAACATTTAATGAATATCATCTTTCACGCTGTGAAGACAAATATGAACTGTTTCCACCCAGCAAATATTCATTTATGTTTTATGACTTTCATACAAACTTGGCAAATTCAATGATAGATTATTTTCTTTCCCCATCACAGGTATTATTACACATGCACCATCAGCTATATCTTTTCATTATAAATGATTAATTTGTCTTTTTACAACTGTTTTAGGAAACATGCAATATGCATTCTTTTGTTACCACTAACGTATTAGTTTAGTTAAGAAATAAATTAATTAAAGCTTTTCTTTTTCATCCAAATAGAAGGAACGAAATTATGCAACATTCTCCTTTTTTCACAATGCTTTCAATTCTAATCAATCGTTATACTTTCCTTTCAGGAGATTTTTCAAAGTTTTGCCAACATGTTTTCAGTGTCTTCTGCACTCCCTAAATGAGTTGTAAGCCACAAAAGGGATGTAACTCTTGTTAAGTTATTGAATCTGAACAAATTAAAAAGGGCTGTAACTCCGTAAAAATATTGAATTTGATCAAGCTGATAATTGTTAAATATCAAAAGGGCTGTTACTCTGTAAAAATATTGAATTTGATCAAGCTGGTAATTGTAAAATATCAAAAGGGCTGTAACTCTGTTAAAATATTGAATTTGATCAAGCTATTAATTATAAAATATCAAAAGGGCTGTTACTCTGTTAAGATATTAAATTTAATCCTTTAATTGTAAAATATCAAAAGGGCTGTAACTCTGTTAAGATATTGAATAATCAAGCCTTTAATTGTTAAATATCAAAAGGGCTGTAACTCTGTTAAAATATTGAATTTGATCAAGCTATAAATTGTTAAAAATCAAAAGGGATGTAACTATGTTAAAATATTGAATCTGATCAAGCTATCAATTGTAAAATATCAAAAGTGCAATATATCCACCAGGTGACACTAAAACTAAAATAAACCTAACTTACATGGTAAGACATCGGCGTATCTGTTTTTCCTCATGTTGGTCTGGTCCTCAGCCACCTTGGTACTGCAGGGATCCGCCTCGTACGCACACATGCCCTCCCACTCGCGGTCCAAGCGATCTTTGTTCTTCAAATGATCCTCCATGTAGGACTGAAATAGGATACCATACAGGTCATGTCTTATCAACCCTTTCCCTATACAGACAAAACTTAATCATTTAATTGAAGCTTAACCCTTTCCCTCATATAGACGCTTTCTGACGCCTCTGCAGCAGAAGGCTTTTTGAAAACATTGTGACAAAAGAAGAAATTGCTCAAAACAAGCAATTTCTCCTTTTGCCACAATGTTTTCCACTTTTAGTCATTATGAGGTTATCAATTCCATTATAGAGATTTTCTATTTTTTAACAAAATATGTTCAAAGTCGTCTGCTGAAGAATTGTCGTATGAGAGACATTCTTTCATTTATACGATTGACTAAATGTTTTCAAAGTCGTCTGTTGCAGATTTGTTGTGTAGGGAAAGGACTAATTTAAAATCAGGCTTGCAGTTTTCCCAATCAAGCAAAAGGCAGTCTTATTAATTAACCCTTTCATACTTGCAGACGCATTTCAACACATCTGCAGCAGACGACTTTTTCGAAACCTTGCGGGAAAAGGAGAAATTGCCCATAATGAGCAATTTCTCAATTTGCCACAATGTTTTCAACTCTTTTCTATAATTTCTCTTTACATTTCAAAAGATTTTCCACCTTTTTGTCAATGTGTTTCAAAGTCATCTGCTGCAGATTTGTTGTACGTGGGAAAGAGGGGGTTAATTTAAGATCAAGCTTGCAATTTTCCAAATGATGCAAAAGGCAGCCTTGTTAACCCTTTCCCACTTGCAGACGCATTTCGACGCATCTGCAGCAGATGTCGTTTGCCAGGACATTTTTCGAGGTCGTCTCCTTCTGGATTAACCCTTTCCCTCATATAGACGCTTTCTGATGCCTTTGAAGCAGACGGCTTTTTGAAAACATAGTGACAAAAGAAGAAATTGCTCAAAACGAGCAATTTCTCCCTTTGCCACAATGTTTTCCACTTTTAGTCATAGCTAGTTATCCATTCAATTATAGAGATTTTCCATTTTTTTAAAAAAATTCGTCTGCTGCAAAAGTGTTGTATGAGGGTTAACAGCCTGTGTTGCTACCGACAGCGCTTCCAGGGGGCTTCACATTTTCCAAGGGAATAACTTACCAAGACAATGTGTCCAGTTGAGATGTCCATGTTGGAGTTCACTGGTTCTTCACTCCTGCAATGAAAAAGAGAGGAAAACATAAGTTTTAAGTCATTCCGATCATCTCACTCTGACTCTTCCAAGTACTAAAACGTCTGCATGCATTAATCCTTCATTATATATACAGGCAGACGCATTTAAACGCATTGCGATGGTTTTCATGCAAAACGGTTGTAACTAAATGTTGAACAAGATGTAGTTACAACCGTTTTGCATGAAATCATCGATTGGCAGAAGACCAACGACTTTTGGAAACATTGTGTGATATCAAGAAATTGCTCATTATAATCAATTTCTCTTTCTGCCCACTTTGTTTTCGTCTCTATTATAAAACCGTACCTTCATTCATAGTAAGTTGTTTATGTTTACCATATACAATTCTGAAGTCGTCTTAACTGTTTAAACATAGTTAGATATGAAGTAACTGATCAAGATGAACACTCTATGATGTTTTCCTACAATATTAAATTTTTCTGTCATTCCTACAAACAATTTTTGTGGCCACTTATCTTACTTGGACTCTTCCATTGAGTACTAAAAACATCTGAAGAAATTGTTCTGTAAACAGCATGTTACAGACAGTTCTATTTACACACACCATGCATCCATTTTAAAACCCTTTTTAACATGCAGCAGACGACTTTGAAAACATGGTGACAAAAACCTGAAAATTCTCCATAAAAGATAGCTTCAAGAGCAATTTCCCCTTTGGCCACAATGTTTTTAAAAGTCGTCTGCTGCTTTTGCATCAAAATGTGTCTGCAAGTGGGAAAGGGTTAACCCTTTCCAATTTGCAGCAGACAACTTTGAAAACATCTCAACAAAAATGTGGAAAATATCTGTAAATCAAAGAATACTTATTGAATAAAGTCTTAAAACATAGTGGCAAAAATATGCATCATTTCTCCATTATGTTTCGGGAGTTTTCAAAATTTACCCTTTCCCTCATTTAGACGCTTTCTGATGCCTCTGCAGCAGATGGCTTTTTGAAAACATAGTGACAAAAGAAGAAATTGCTCAAAACGAGCAATTTCTCCTTCTGCCACAATGTTTTCCAACTCTTACTCATAGGTTATCCATTCCATTATAGAGATTTTCTACTTTTTGACAAAATATGTTCAAAGTCCTCTGCTGCAGAATTGTCATATGAAGGTAAGGGTTAAGACATATCTGCTGTAGTCACCCACCAAAATGCATCTTTCAAATGAGAAAAAGTTTAACTAATGCACTTTCATGTTTTATTTTTGGAAAACTGGTTAAATAAATAGACTTCCCATAAAGCACAGGACACCAACAAAAAACTTTTGCTGGTTCCAATTAATGATAGAGCAACATGATTCCAATGTAATTTGTCCATGAAGCCCAGAGGGTCCATTTATCCAAGCCTTGGAGTAAGTAAATAACCATCTCCATACAACAAATATGTATTAAACTCAATCATGGCAAAACATATGGAATATTTCCTTTAATGGAAGTATAAATATTCTACAGAGTTGAAAGCATTGTAGCATAATGGAGGAAATTGCTCTAGTATGAGCTATTTATCCTTTTGTCACAACATTTTTAATAGGTATCTATTGCAAAGGCATCAGAAAGCATCTGTATGTGGGAAAGGGTTAAAAAGATTCTCTAGTTACCCTCCACCAATGAGCTATGTGGAAAAGCAGCCAGTTGCTTGGAAACACTGTTGCGTTACTAGTGTGCAGAGAAAGCCAGGAAACACACAAGTAGGTGAACTGGCTGCCGTGATATGACTGAAAACCTGTAGAACTGTCGTCTGCAGGGGCTTCACCCTTTCCCCCATACAACAATTCTGCAGCAGACAACTTTGATCATACTTTGTCAAAACTTAGAAAATCTCTATAATTGAATGGATAACCTATGACTAACAGTAGAAAACAATGTGGCAAACGGAGAAATTGCTTGTTTTGAGCAATTTCTTCTTTAGTCACTATATTTTCAAGAAGCCGTCTGCTGCAGAGGCTTTGTAGAAAGCAATTCTATATGAGGGAAAGGGTTAACAAAGCATTTGTATGTGGGAATATGGTCATCTTTATCTTGTTTACCCTTCCCCACATACAGACACCTTTTGACTAATATTGACGATTATAGTAGAAATTGTGGCCAAGTAAGAAACGGCCCCCATACTTCTTTTGCTACAATGTTTTCAACGCCATTCAATTATTGCTTTTTAATTTACAAGAGTTTTTTTCCCCATATGTTTGACTTGATGTTTTCAAAGTCATACATGTGCTGCAAATGTTTTGTGCGTGGAAAAGGATTGAACAGCTGAAGAAATCTGTTTCGATAATGGAAGATATCTTGAAAAAAAAAAAAAAAATACTGGCAACGAATTCCAAGACTTCTTAATAAACTCGGAACACGAGATAACACCACATGATACCTTTATCACGATAATGACTCATCCTCCACATTGTTATCGGTGGAGTCTATTGTCCAAGACAATGATTGAAGGATAAGACCAATACAAATTGCATTACCCATAATCCCAGGGGTGGGAGCCATATTGTTCTGTCTGCAGTAGACATTTCAATACATATATGGCCCCCAAGAGGGGGGGACCCAGTGATACTGGAGGAAAATATCTTCTCATGACATTGCTGGGAATAACGTATATATTCCTCTCTTTATTTTGGAATCAATATCTTTTTTCTTTCATATCTTTGATGCAATTATCACAGGATTTTACTCACAATCAGACAGCCATAATTATAGCCCTTTTCCACATACAACAAATCTACAGCAGATGACTTTGAAAACATAGTGACACAAACCTGAAAACATTCTCCATAAAAGATAGCTTAATTGTTGAATAAAGTTGAAAACATTGTGGCCAAAGGAGAAATTGCTAATCATGAGCAATTTCACCTTTGGCCAAAATGTTTTCAAAAGCTGTCTGCTGCTATTGCATCAAAATGTGTCTGCAGGTAGGAAAGTGTTAATTAACATATAACGCTAATCTCACATGTGACGAGGGGAAATCGCTCATCATACTTTTGCCACAATATTTTCAACTTAATTCAATAATTCATAGATATATTCCCTACTTTTTTATACAAGAGGTGTTTTCAAATTTGTCTGTTGCAGATTTGCTGTATGTCAGGGAAACAGTTCACATTTGTCTCTGATAAAGAAAACACTCTAATTCATAGATATATTCTCTACTTTTTTATACAGAGGTGTTTTTGTCTGTTGCAGATTTGCTGTATGTGGGAAACAAATGACACTTTTCTCCGATGGAGAAAAAACACTTAATAATTACCCTTTCATCAAAAGAAAATTTTCAACAACAAAATTCCAAGATGTTATCAAAGTTGTCTAGCTAGCTGTCATAGATTTATTGCATGTGAGAAATGGTTAAAGATTAGAAAAGTTAACCCTTTCCCACATACAGACAATGCACTCCTTCCTCTACGCACATTCTGATGCCTCTGAAGCAGACGACTTTTGAGCAATTTCTTCTTTCGCCAAAACGTTTTCATCTCTTTTAAGTATTTATACCTACATTTTTATAGAGCCTATTTCGTGTTTTTGCCTGTATGTTTCCAAAGGCGTCTGATGCAGACTTGTTGTATGAGGGAATCCCTCATACGACAATTCTGCAGCCGACGACTTTGAACTTATTTTGTCAAAACATAGAAAATCTCCATAATTGAATGGATAACATATGACTAAAAGTGGAGAACATTGAGGCAAAAGGAGAAATTGCAATTTCTTCTTTTGTCACTATGTTTTCAAAAAGCCGTCTGCTGCAGAGGCGTCAGAAAGCGTCTATATGAGGGAAAGGGTCAGGCGTTCAGGTTATTATTTTGACTCTTTATCATGGCAACCATCGCGCGCCGTTACTATCGGGGATTTGGCACCAGGGATTTGGAACCAGGGGTTTATAACCAGGGATTTAGAACCAGGCGTCCCGGGTCCCATCTCTAGTGGTGATGAAGAGGTCATGGATGTTGGGCAAGGAACATTTCCTACCCTGGTACTGGTTTGTTAATCAAGGAATCATGAATAAGTGAACTGTTCCCGCAATATAACTGAAAAATGTTGAAAATTGCGTAAAAAAACAATAACAATTGTGCCGTTGAGTAAAGAAATTAATTTTGGTAGAAAGTAACCAAAGGAATATTTGAGAAATGTAAAATTAATTTTAAATTGGGCTAGCGGTTAATAAGGAGATGTAATATTAGAGATCCAGTTAACAATATATAGCTGCCGGTCAAGGTGTAAACCTTGCACATCCTGTGTGTCAATATCATTTGATGGAACAAATTTGACGTAATTAATTTAGTCTGTGTTTTGCCTTCCAAATTTTGTTAGAACTGCATTAGTTAATTGAGGTTTAAACCTTTCCAACCTGCAGACACATTATGCATTAGACACTTCCTGACGCCTCTGTAAAAGTCTACTTTTGAAATCATTAATTATGACAAAATTTGCCACAATGATATCAAATCTATTCAATAATCTATATATAGTATCATTTTATTTAGAGACTTTCTATATTATTGACTTCATCATTTTAATGTCGTCTGCTGCAGATTTTTGGTAAGTTGTAAAGGGTTAAACCCTTCCCTCATACGACAATTCTGCAGTAGACGACTTTGAACATATTTTTACAGAAAATAGAAAATCTCTATAATTGAACGGATATTACCTATGACTAAAAGTGGAAAACATTGTGGCAAAAGGAGAAATTGCTTGTTTAGAGCAATTTCTTCTTTTGTCACTATGTTTTCAAAAAGCCGTCTGCTGCAGAGGCGTCAGAAAGCGTCTAAGGGAGGGAAAGGATTAACTGACAGTTCACCAAATGATGTGTTTCCTGGGTGTCTCACAACAGTACTCCATTCAATATTCTCCCCAGAAAATATGTAACCTTATCCAACATAGACTTTATCAACCCTTTCCCTCATATAGACGCTTTCTGACGCCTCTGCAGCAGACAGCTTTTTGAAAACATAGTGACAAAAGAAGAAATTGCTCAAAACTTTCCTCTTTTAGTCATAGGTTATCCATTCAATTATAGAGATTTTCTATTTTTTGTAAAAATATGTTCAAAGTCGTCTGCTGCAGAATTGTCGTATGTGTGAAAGGGTTAACCCTCTCCCACATGCAATAAATCTGCAGCAGACAACTCTAAAACATCTTATCAAAAATGCGGAAAATCTCCATTAATGGCTGTTTAATTATTAAATAGAATTGAAAACATTGTGGCAAATGGTGAAATTGCTCATTATGTCCCAGTAATTTCAAAAGTGGTCTGCTGCAGAGGCGTAAGAAAGCGTCTGTATATGGGAAAGGGTTAACCATTGCTGGAAGACAAATAAATCTAAACATACTATACTGACTTTTGTAAAACCCTTTTCAACTTGCAGACAGATAATCACACATACACATTTGACAGCATTATCGCAAAAGGAGAAATTGCTCATGATGAACAATTTCCCCTTTTGCGACAACAAAGTTTATAATAAATTCATTAATTTTACTTTAATTCAGATGTTTTCAAAATCATAATTATGGCTGTAATATGGGTGTACTGTGTTAACCTTAAAAGAATCTAATTTAACCCTTTCCTTAGTAACATTCAGACGCTTTCTGGTGCCTCTGCGGCAGACAATTCCTAAAACCTTTGTAACAGAAAACTTAATTGCTCATTATGAGCAATTTCGCATTTTGCCACAATGTTTAATTCTTCTTTCTTATATAGAAATCTTTCATATTTTTGTCTTCCTTTTCCAACAATGTTTTTGTCCAAATCTGTCTTTCTACAGGTGTCAAAAAGCGTCTACATCGGGTGATGGATTGACCATCTTTCCTGAAACACAGCAAACGATCCTGGTATTCCCTGACAAATCGACACAAGTCAGGCAACGAGACAATTATCGCCAAATCTCCCGTCATGTACCTGCCGACTCAATCAATACTCGTCCAATCAGAAACGAGTTAGCAACAGATTAACCCTCAACCCACTTGATTTTGTATCAATATCACATCAGCGATAAGACAAGTTGGAAATCCTTCTTTTTTTCCCCGATATTTTTTTTACACCAGGAGACTAGAATGAGGAATTTATATTTCTTATTAACACTTTCACCTGCAGACGCATTTTGAAGCAATAGCAGCAGACAAATTTAAAACATTGTGGCCAAAGGGGAAATTGCTCCTTATGAGCAATTTCTCCTTTAGCCAGGATGTTTTCAACTTTATTAACAATTAAGCTATATATTTATGGAGATTTTTCAGGTTATTTGTCACTTTGTTTTTAAAGTCGTCTGCTGCAGATTTGTGTATGTGGGAAAGTGTTAATTTACCAATATACAACAAATCTGCAGCAGAAGACTAAGAAAACATTGAAGCAATTATAAAGAAATCATCTTCCAATGGAAGTCTTGTCTCCTTATTTACCACAATAACCTCGCCATATAAGCAATACATGTATAACCTTTTCAGCAAAGATGCCAACTACTTAACCCTTTCCCTCATATAGTCGCTTTCTGACGCCTCTTCATCAGACGGCTTTTTCGAAACATATTGACAAAAGAAATTGCTCAAAACGAGCAATTTCTCCTTTTGCCACAATGTTTTCCTCTTTTAGTCATAGTTTATTCATTCAATTATAGAGATCTCTATTTTTTGATGAAATGTGTGGGGGGGGGGGTTTAATATCATTTTAAACATAGACTGTTAGCCCATTGGTCGAAGACGAATGACGCAGCTGACAACTTTTGTTGAAAATCATTTACATAGGTGTGATGGTTGGAACAGACTGTATAAAGTTTCAATGCAATGCATTGAGTATTTACTGAGATATGAACTATATATTAATGGAGTTACATGCAAAACTTTTACCAGAATTTGTGAAAGTGAAAAAAGGGCCATAATTTGCATTATATGCATTATATGCAATATGGTGTTATCTAACTTAATTTATGGTGAAATAAATGTACTTGCATGCAAAAACCTTAAGGTGTGATGCCCACGGGCGAGAACAATTATAGCTTTCGTATTTCTGAATGGTCAAGATAAAAATCATCTGCTGCAGAAGCATCAGAACGCGCCTAAATTATGGTGAATAGAGTTACGGTCTGCGGCTGTAGATTTATTGTATGTGGGAAAGTGTTAACCCTTTCCATCATACGGCAATTCTGCAGCAGACGGCATTGAACATATTTTGTCAAAAAAAAGAAAGTCTCCATGATTGAATTGAAAACCTATGACAAAAAGTGGAAACCATTGTGGCAAATTGAGAAATTGCACGTTTTGTGCAATTTATTCTTTTGTCACTAATGTTTTCAAAAAGCTGTCTGCTGCAGAGGATTCAGAAAGTGTCTATATGAGGGAAAGGGTTAAAGCAGCCAAGTCTAAAGTACAATATCACGTAAATGGGTCATAAAAACTGTTCAAGCTGGTAGAAGTCATCCCATAAAGTTTCCTTAAGATCAAAGCCTTGGAAATCTTTTTTGTCCCCAAATGCAGTGGAAGCAATTTAAAAGATTACTACACCAATCATCATATAATACCACATCATTAAAAAAATCCTTCACCCGAAGTCAATGAAGAAATGTGACAACTATCATAACCAGACAACTATTACCGTATATCCGCGGCCATAAGTCGACTTCGGCCATAAGTCGAGGGTCCATTTTGACCCCAATTTCGGTGGTTTTGAGGTTACTCCCAGCCATAAGTCGGGGGGTCGACTTTTTAAAAATGTCGGCAAAAAAACCACAAAAAAACATGGTTCTCGATGTAAAACTGGATAATGATACATTAAGATAATAATGCACAAACCTGATTTTATAAATCCAAATAAGCCAAACAAACTAACTAGTCCAAAATGTTTAATATTTGTTTTAATCTATAAAAAATAAAAGCGCGAAACTCGAACAAAGGGTTTTATCGATGTCAGTGTTTCTACCATGCATTGTCAAAGTTTATTAAAAGTGTGTGTAATTCCCAGAGAGGTGAAGACAAGGGTTTTAAAGGTCTATGGAAAGAAGTTTGGACTCTATGGTTATATGATAACGGTTGTAATTTTCCCTGGAACAGGCTGTAGTTACAACCGACTTGCGTTAGCCCTATAACTGTTTGTCGTGTGAAAAACACAGGGCTCAAATAAATGACGTCACTAATTTACCAGCTGAGATTGAGCCGCGACAAATGAAATACACCCATATAAATTAATGTTAAATATACGATACTAATAGCTTAGTAAATTATACTTGTGTGATTATTAAACTGCACATACTCTTTTTTTATGACGTAGCTCATTTGTTGGGGAAAATGGTTTGCGGAAATTAAGGTCTATATAGATTTCACTCTTACCCATTTTCACATGCATTTATACGCATCTGCAGCAGACTTCTTTTGATAGAGCTCTGACAAAAGGAGAAATTACTACATTTTCTTTAAATTGGACAAATTAACTTTGAATTGAAAAGGATTTTAAAGGGTATGGTATTTATTTTTCCTTTGTTTACGGCTTTAAAACTAGATAAAAAAAAATGTAAGGAAAGGATGCATCACTGATAAAAAGCAGTTTCTCTACTGTTTGTCGCGTGTAAAATATAGCCTTAGGAAAGATTGTCATTCAGTCATAAGTCGAGTCCCTGCTTTAACACCAAAATTTGAGTCTCAAAAATTCGACTTATGGCCGCGGATATACGGTAAATCTTTTGCTTAAATAGTGAAACAACTGATCGAGACATCTGTACATGTAGTTCCTTTTTGTTTTCTTATTTCTTTGCTTGACATATTTTTTTTCTGTGGAAACTCCAGACCTACAGGGACTAGTCAAATATCGAATTATTGCCTTCAAACTATCCCCTATGGGGGTAAGTTCAACATTGATTTTTACCCTTACCAAAACGGTTATTGAAAGCCAGGAGGATTTAAAACGGCTATTTGCCCTACAAAATGAGCCATCCCGTGAGAAAAACCAACATTATGGCCTCTGCGTAATTTATCAGCCCAGATCAGTCTACACAGTCCGCGCAGACTGATCGAGACAGACACATTCCGGCTCAAGGGGGGCAATTTCTCCTTTTGCCACAATGTTTTCCACTTTTAGTCATAGGTTATCCATTTGATTATAGAGATTTCTATTTTTTGACAAAATATGTTCAAAGTCGTCCGCTGCAGAATTGTCGTATGGGGGGAAAGGGTTAAGCAGAGGCAATAATGTTGTTTTTTTCTTGCGGGGACAGCTCATATATTGTGGGTACTCAAATGAATCATCCCAGTCAGATCAATCCCTCCAGTGCCTATAACAGTGAATGTGCAAGACATATGCAAAGCAATTTGACTTGGAGGTTACAGTTGACAACTTCGAAACCATTGTCGTTAAAACAGAAATTGCTCATGAACCATTCTTAACCCTTTCCCTTATAACACAATTCTGCAGCAGACGACTTTGAACATATTTTGTTAAACAAGAGGGCCATGATGGCCCTGGAATCGCTCACCTGATTTTTTTTTTTTTACTTTAACTATATAAGCCCCGCCCCATGGCGGCCATAGTTTCTGACCAATCAACTTGGCTTGAAGGAATTGGCTGATAGAGGGTCAGTCGCCCTTGGAACATTTCTATAATTTTTTTTGAAAATCGGCCTGACACTTTTGGAGGAGAAGATTTTTTAAGTTTTCACTATAGCCATATAATGCAAAATAGCCCTGCCCACTGGCGGCCATGTTTTTTTACAATTCAACACGGCTTGAAGGAATCTGAAAGTGGGTCATCCAAGGAACATTTCTACAAAATTATTTGAAAATCGGCCTGACACTTTCGGAGAAGAAGATTTTTTAAGTTTTCACTATAGCCATATAAGGCAAAATAGCCCTGCCCCCCCTGGTGGCCATGTTTTTTTACCAATCAACATGGCTTGAAGGAATCTGAAAGTGGGTCACTTAAGGAACATTTCTACAAAATTATTTGAAAATTGGCCTGACACTTTCGGAGAAGAAGATTTTTTAAGTTTTCACTATAGCCATATAAGGCAAAATAGCCCTGCCCCCCCCTGGCGGCCATGTTTTTCAACCAATCAACATGGCTTGAAGGAATCTGATAGAGGGTCATCCAAGGAACATTTCTACAAAATTATTTGAAAATCGACTTGACACTTTCGGAGGAGAAGATTTTTTAAGTTTTCACTATAGCCATATAAGGCAAAATAGCCCCGCCCCCCCGACGGCCATGTTTTTTGACCAATCAACATGGCTTGAAGGAATCTGATAGAGGGTCATCCAAGGAACATTTCTACAAAATTATTTGAAAATCGGCTAGACACTTTCGGAGAAGAAGATTTTTTAAGTTTTCACTATAGCCATATAAGGCAAAATAGCTCCGCCCCCCCCTGGCGGCCATGTTTTTTGACCAATCAACATGGCTTGAAGGAATCTTATAGAGGGTCATCCAAGGAACATTTCTACAAAATTATTTGAAAATCTGAAAGAATTTTGAAGTTTTTTTCATTTCGTTGCCATGGAAACCAGAATTCTGCATGGATCCCAAAAATTTGAAGGAAATCTGGTGAGGTCATTGAGAGGATGCTTTCTGTGAAGTTTCATCCCAATTGACCCACTGGTTACTGAGGAGAAGAAGTTGACGCACGACGGACGACGCACAACGCACGACGCACGATGGACGCCGGACAAAAGGCGATCACAATAACTCACCTTGAGCAAAGCTCAGGTGAGCTAAAAATAGAAAATCGTCTATAATTGAATGGATTAACCTATGACTAAAAGTGGGAAACATTGTGGCAAAAGTTGAAATTGCTTGTTTTGAGCAATTTCTCCTTTTGTCACTATGTTTTCAAAAAGCCGTCTGCTGCAGAGGCGCCAGAAATCATCTATATGAAGGAAAGCGTTAAGATTAGCATTCAGGATTGTCCTAGTTAACCCTTTCCCAGTCATACAGAACATCTGCAGCAAGCAACTATGAAAAAATTAGGAAAAAACACAAAATAAAATTTTTACTAAGCAAAGTTGAAAACATTGTGACAATTAAAGGGAGAAATTTATCTTTTTGAGCAATTTCTTCTTTTGTCACACTGTTTTCTCTGCTGCGGAGATGTCTGCCAGCGTCCTATAAGTGGGAAAGGGTAAAGGAAGGAAAGAGAGAATCATTATCAAGAGGTCCCCCAAGAAGCATAAATGCATCATATATTTTACGAGCTTTCATACCAAACAGTCTCCGGGGAGCAATATTCTTGGTAGGGCGATGAATTTTTCACATATAATGTGCCATCTCTTTAACCAGTGGCCCATCATCCACTTACAAACCACTATAAATCACTTGTGCAGCAAAATACCCAGACTAAAGCTTCTTTACCCTTTCCCACATACAGACGCATGTTCATGCATCAACAGCAATTGATTTTTTGAAAACATTGTGGAAACAAGAGGGCCATGATGGCCCTTGAATCGCTCACCTGATTTTTTATTTTTTTTCACTTTAGCTATATAAGCCTCGCCCCCTGGCAGCCAGTTTCCGACCAATCAACTTGGCTTGAAGGAATCTGATAGAGGGTCACCCTAGGAACATTTCTACAAAATTATTTGAAAATCGGCCAGATACTTTTGGAGGAGAAGATTTTTTAAGTTTTCACTATAGCCATATAATGCAAAATAGCCCTGCCTACTGGCGGCCATGTTTTTTGACCAATCAACATGGCTTGAAGGAATCTGAAAGTGGGTCATCCAAGGAACATTTCTACAAAATTATTTGAAAATCAGGCCGACACTTTTGGAGAAGAAGATTTTTTAAGTTTGCACTATAGCCATATAAGGCAAAATAGCCCCCCCCCCCCTAGCGGCCATGTTTTTCGACCAATCAACATGGCTTCAAGGAATCTGATAGAGGGTCACCCAAGGAATATTTCTACAAAATCATTTGAAAATCAGCCTGACACTTTCGGAGGAGAAGATTTTTTAAGTTTTCACTATAGCCATATAAGGCAAAATAGCCCCGCCCCCCTGGCGGCCGTGTTTTTTGACCAATCAACATGGCTTGAAGGAATCTGGTAGAGGGTCATCCAAGGAACATTTCTACAAAATTATTTGAAAATCTGCCAACAAGTTTGGGAGAAGAAGAATTTTGAAGTTTTTTTCGTTTCGTTGCCATGGAAACAAGAATTCTGCATGGATCCCAAAAAATTTGAAAAAAATCTGGTGAGGTCATTAAGAGGATGCTTTCTGTGAAGTTTCATCCCAATTGACCCACTGGTTACTGAGGAGAAGATGTTGAAGAATTTTTAAGTTTATACTTTGGCCATATAAGGCAAAATAGCCCCCGCCCCCTGGCGGCCATGTTTTTCGACCAATCAACATTGCTTGAAGGAATCTGATAGAGGGTCACCCAAGGAACATTTCTACAAAATTATTTGAAAATCGGCCTGACACTTATTGAGGAGAAGATTTTTTAAGTTTTCATTATAGCCATAAAAGGCAAAATAGCCCCGCCCCCTGGCAGCCATGTTTTTTTACCAATCAACATGGCTTGAAGGAATCTGATAGAGGATCACCCAAGGAACATTTCTACAAAATTATTTGAAAATCGGCCTGACACTTTTGGAGGAGAAGATTTTTTAAGTTTGCACTATAGCCATATAAGGCAAAATAGCCCCGCCCCCCCTGGCGGCCATGTTTTTCGACCAATCAACATGGCTTGAAGGAATCTGATAGAAGGTCACCCAAGGAACATTTCTACAAAATTATTTGAAAATCAGCCTTACACTTTCGGAGGAGAAGATTTTTTAAGTTTTCACTATAGCCATATAAGGCAAAATAGCCCCGCCCCCCCTGGCTGCCATGTTTTTCGACCAATCAACACGGCTTGAAGGAATCTGATAGAGGGTCATCCAAGGAACATTTCTACAACATTATTTGAAAATCTGCCAACCAATTCGGGAGAAGAAGAATTTTGAAGTTTTTTCGGTTTCGTTGCCATGGAAACCAGAATTTTGCATGGATCCCAAAAATTTGAAGGAATTCTGATGAGGTCATTGAGAGGATGCTTTCTGTGAAGTTTCATCCAAATTGACCTACTGGTTACTGAGGAGAAGAAGTTGACGCACGACGGACGCCGGACAAAAGGCGATCACAATAACTCACCTTGAGCAAAGCTCAGGTGAGCTAAAAAAGGAGAAGTTTCTCATTCAAATAGACACAATGTTTCCCACTGTATTAAGGTTGTATATTTCTTCATGGTGATTTTCCTTATTAGGGCATAGCCAGTTATCATGTCATCTGCTGCAGAACTGATGTTATATGAGAAAGTGTTGACCCTTTCCCTCATCTAGACACTTTCTGACGCCTCTGCAGCAGACGGCTTTTTGAAAACATAGTGACAAAAGAAGAAATTGCTCAAAACGAGCAATTTCTCCTTTTGCCACAATGTTTTCCACTTTTAGTTACAGGTTATCCATACAATTATAGAGATTTTCTATTTGTTGACAAAATATGTTCAAAGTCGTCTGCTGCAGAATTGTCGTATGAGGGGAAGGGTTAAGTAGATTGTTCACACCTATTTGTGATACGGAATGGATTGCTCATACTATAGACTTATACTGATTTAACTCTCTTCCCACATACAGCAAATCTGCAGCAGATGACTTTGAAAATGTCTACTCAAATATATGGAAAATCTCTATTAATGTCGGTATTATTACTGAAAAAAGTTAAAAACTTTGTTGCAAATTGAGAAATAGCTTTTTTTGAGTAATTTCTTCTTTTGATACAATGTTTTCAAAAGTCGTCTGCTGCAGATGTGTTAAAATCCATCTACAGATGGGAAAGGGTTAACTCCGTTTTCAACAGTATTTCAGTTATATCACAAAGGCCAGTTCACCTAACAATGGGTCTCCTTGGCTCTTGCAAACCATGCAGAACTCCAATCAACAAAAACATTTTACCCCTTTCCCAAGAACATATCTTGTCAACAAATAGAAAATCTGTATAATCGAATGGATAACCAGTATGACTAAAAGTGAAAAACATTGTGGCCAAAGGAGAAATTGCTCGTTTTGAGCAATTTCTTCTTTTGTCACTATGTTTTCAAAAAGCCGTCTGCTGCAGAGGCTTTCAGAAAGCGTCTATATGAGGGAAAGCGTTAATTAAGCCCCATGTCAAACATTAGGAAAAATGTTGGCTGAAGCAGAATTCATAATCCCACAGGTATCATCAGTTCTCACCAAGCTGTTATCATGCATGCTTGACCCTCTCTGGAGGGTTATATTATTTGATGCTTTAAACCGTGTCCCACATATGACAAATTTGCAGCAGACTACTTTGAAAGTATGTCGGGAAAAATGGTCGCTAAATTCTCTACAAATTCTCTCACACTTAACCCTTTCCCACTTGTAGACGATTTCTGACGCCTCTGCAGCAGACGACTTTTGAAAACATTGTGACAAAAGGAGAAATTGCTAAAAGCAAGCAATTTCTCCTTTTGCCATAATGCTTTCAACTCTTGAGATTTTTCTCATTATTGCCCATATACTTCCAATTTTTTAGTTGTCTGCTGCAAAGTTGTTGAACGTGGGAAAGGGTCTATTGTTGTTTGTTTGTTGCTTGGCTCTTAGGGAGGGTTCTATTATTTGGTGCTTCAAACCGTGTCCCACATATGACAAATTTACAGCAGACTACTTTGAAAGTTAAATGGCGGCAAAAATGTCGCAAAATTCTCTACAAATCAAACTAGAACCATCACTGATAAATACCCCCAAAACAGCACCTTGACCTACACCATAACTTAATAAGTAAAAGGGCCATAACTCTGTAAAATAACATGCAAAAGACCTTTAGAATTTTCACATCTCCTCTTGGTGTAGAAGCTTCATGTAAAATGTTATTGTCAATTCCAATTTTGTGTGGTTTGTAAGAAATAGGCCAGACAAAATATGGCTTCCGGCCGACCGAATGACCGACAGACAGACAGCCCAACACAGTGACTCCTATATACCCCCTCTTCTTCGAAGGGGGTATAATTATGATTATTGAATCCAGTTGAAAACATAGTGGCTTTATGAGCATTTTCTCCTTTTGTCATATTGTTTTCAAAAATTGTCTGTCACAGAAGTGTTAGAAAGCATCTCCCTGTGGGAAAGGATTAAATCCCCAATGCCCAAATTATTGGCAGGTTATATAACCCTTTCCCTCATATAGACGTGCAATTTCTCCTTTTGCCACAATGTTTTCCACTTTTTGTCATAGGTTATCCATTCAATTATAGAGATTTTCTATGTTCATACAAAATATGTTCAAAGTCGTCTGCTGCAGAATTGTCGTATGAGGGAAAGGGTTAAAGTCTTTAGAATTGTCAATGTCTATATTACAACATGCAGAGACATCTGTGATGCACCTGAGTGTAGCCAACATCTTTCGAAACAATCAGCAGACGACTTTGAAAACATAGTGTCAAATAACCTGAAAAATCTCCATACATAGAAGATAGTTTACTTGTTAAATAAAGTTGAAAAACATTGTGGCCAAAGGAGAAATTGCTCATCATGAGCAATTTCACCTTTGACCACAAGGTTTTCAAAAGACGTCTGCTGCTATCGCATTAAAAGTGTGTCTGTAAGTGAGAAAGGGTTAAAAAGAACCTTGTGATTCTATAAATTTCACTTTGAAGACGTGAGGTTTTAAAAAAAATTCCCCCCACAGCACTTTAATGCATTAGGAACCGGACCCATAAATCATATAATCTCTTATACCAATTTACCCGATATAAAATGGAACCTGTCCTTCTTTTACGTTAAACAAACAGTATTTGATAATTTATCATGTTACAAAATCAGGACATATGGGATTACAATTTTGAAATGGACATGTCTTATATATAATCTATTGTGGGGGTGAAAGAAAAAAATGATTCTCTTGGACAATTTCTCAATTTTTGCTATGTTTTCAAAAAAGACGTCTGCTGCAAGGATGTGTCTGTGTCAGGGTAAGGGATAATGGAAGAGTGAGGAAGTAAGTGATTTGTCTGTCATTTATAGATGTTACATTAATGGTCCAGGAAATATGGATATTAACGCTTTCCCCACCCACATACAACAATTATGTAGCAGACGACTTTGAAAACATAGGGACAACAAGAGGCCCTTTAGAGGGCCAGTATCGCTCCATGGCCATTAGGCAAAAATTAAATTTCCAAACAGCCCTGCCTCCTGATGGCCATGTTTTTTTAACCCTAGGAACATTTCTACAAAATTATTTGAAAATCGGCCTGACCCTTTCGGAGGAGAAGATTTTTAAAGTTATCACTATAGCCATATAAGGCAAAATAGCCCCGCCCTCTGGCGGCTATGTTTTTTGAACAATCAACATGGCTTTCAACAAGTTTCATCCGAATTGGCCAAGTGGTTAGGGAGGAGAAGTTGTTTGAAGCAAAAAGTTAACGGACGGACGGACGGACGCACAACTGACAATTCGCCATGACATAAGCTCAACTGGCTTTCAGCAAGTGAAGCTAAAAACCTAAAGTTGAAACAATTGTGGCCAAAGGAGAAATTACTCATCATGAACAATTTCACCAGTTGCCTGCTGCCATTGCATCAAAATGTGTCTGCAGGTGGGAAAGGGTTAATAACAAACACCCTTAACTGTGTACCTAATATGCCATATTTGGAGTTGTCAGTAAGATTCGGAGTGATTGATTGATTGGGGTTGTAACAAATAAGCAATTATAAGCAACATCTCCTATTGCCAGAATCTTTTAAACTCTATTCAATCATTACTCTTTCTGTATACACTGGTAACCCTCTATAACGTCCTCCATTTTACCGCTGTTCTCGGTATAACGCTGGTCTTGCATGGCTTCCGAATTTTAGTGCATGAAATATGTGGGAACAGAATTATAAATTTTCAAAAACCTAACGTTTGAAACACCAAAATACGATCTGAGTAATAGATCTCATTTCTGCACTAACATGTTAATCCACATGTTTGCATAACGCTTTGTTCAACATTACAACAATATGGTCTTTGTCCACAGGTGGTCTTGTCTGATTTTATCTTAGTCGTAAAAGGGGCATTACTGAATAATTATTATAGCCAGAGTTATGTGACTTGTTATAGACATGTGTATTGTTCATAGGAACATGGGTAAAATTTGAAAATATTGAACTTTTTTTTAGTTATGAGGCAAGGTTAAAGTTTTGTGTCAACGCAGACGACACTAAGGCAATCACAATATCCCGCCTCTTTCTTTAAAAAAGACAAGTTTTCTTATTTTTTCCCCCCCCGAGATGTTTTCAAAGTCCTTCACTACTGATTTTTATTGAGCCATTTCTAGAGGTATCAAAATATAAAGAATGTAGTGTAGAATTTATAAGCTGTCTGCTTTGAAAACATCTAACGACCAAAATCATATGAAAACGTTTTCATTTTCAAGTCATCTGCTGCAGTAACAGTGAAGTTTTGTCCATATTATGCCATTCAGAGTTACCTACCCTGTTGTAAAGACCACTGTTGCTCTCGGTTTCATCACATCTTGAAGAATTCATTAAACAGAAGCGCATTATTGCAAGGTCAAGGTTAAACAATCACGGTGAAGATCACATTATATATCACAAGATTAAGATCACTATAGTCATAGTAACATTATCACAAGTTCAAGGTCAAATTATTTACAAGTTCAAATCACACGCAAATCATGGTTCATCATTACGGTAAAGTTTCATCAAAATTGGTCCAAATCTAAAAAAGAAATGCTTAACCTTACTCATCCCTTTTCTCACATGTAGATGCTTTCTGAGGCCTAAGCAACAGACAAATGTTGAAAACATTGTGGCAAAAGACGAAACAGCTGATAATGAGCAATGTCTCCTTTTGCCACATCGTTTTCAACTCCTTTTTAATTACTTTCACATTCAGGAATTTTTTATATTTTGGCCTAGATATTTTCAAAGAAGTATGCAGAAGATTTGTATGTGGGAAAGGGTTAAGAGTGTATAACAAAGTTGCCTTGACTTTGACTGGCTTTGGATCCCAACCTAAATGAATTCTCCCTACACCTAGGTTAATTAACCCTTTCCCTCATACAACAATTCTGCAGCAGACGACTTTGAATATATTTTGTCAAAAAATAGAAAATCTCTATAATTGAATTGATAACCTATGACTGAAAGTGGAAAAAATTGTGGCAAAAGGAGAAATTTACTTGTTTTGAGCAATTTCTTCTTTTGACACTATGTTTTCAACCAGAAACCGCTGAAGACGGTAAGACCGGATTGTCGGCAATTGACCTTGAAAATCTATAGACCGGAATTGCTTTAGCAATCCGGCCAAAAAGCCGTCTGCTACAGAGGCGTCAGAAAACGTCTATATGAGGCAAAGGGTTAATTAATAGAAACTCTTCCCACTAGCAGAAGCATTTTGACGTGGCTGCAGCCGTCATATTTTGAAAAGATTGTTCTTTTGTGACAATGGTTTCAACTCTATTCAGTCATAATACTTTCATTTATTGAGAGTTGTACAGATAAGATTGAATCCGAACTTGGCCTTAAGCTTCAATATTCAAACAGCCCAAGTGCATCACCCACATACCTAACATATGCTTACTATTATTGTCTTAACCCTTTTCCTCATATAGACGCTTTCTGACGCCTCTGCAGCAGATGGCATTTAAATGAAAACATACCCGGTAGCGACTAAAGAAGAAATTGCTCAAAACAAGCAATTTCTCCTTTCGCCACTATGTTTTCCACTTTTAGTCATAGTAACGTTATCCATTCAATTATAGAGATTTTCTACTTTTTGACAAAATATGTTCAAAGTCGTCTGCTGCAGAATTGTCGTATGAGGGAACAAAACGTGCAATTTCTCCTTTTGCCACCATGTTTTCCACTTTTTGTCATAGGTTATCCATTCAATTATGGAGATTTTCTATTCTTTGACAAAATACGTTCAAAGTCGTCTTCTGCGGAATTGCCGTATGAGGGAAAGGGTTAACTCTTTCCCTGACAAACAACAAATCTGCGGTATACAAGTATAACATTTCCTATAAATAATAATTTATTGTATGTGTGAAAGGGAGATACACATGAGATATTGATCCAATAAGTCTGTTTAACCATATCCCACATACAGACGCTTTCTCACGCCTCTACAGCACTGACAGCTTTTTGAAAACATAGTGACAAAAGAAGAAATTTCTCAAAACGAGCAATTTCTCCTTTTGTCACAATGCTTTTTCCACTTTTAGTCATAGGTTATCCATTCAATTATAGAGATTTTTCTATTTGTTGACAAAATATGTTCAAAGTTGTCTGCTGCAGGTTTGTTGTATGAGGGAAAGGGTTAACCATTTCCTACATATAACAATTCAACAGACACCAAGAATTGAAAACATATTGGCAAAAATATAGAATTTTCTCCAAGACTTGACACAATGTTTTCAACCCTAATTCAATAATTTAACTTTCTTTTTCAAGATTTTCAAGATTTTGTCATAATCTTCATAAAGTCTGCAGCAAATATGTTGTTTGTGTAAATTGGTCCGCACCTTACAAGCATACAACAATTGAAAATAATTGTGTGAGAATGGAAAAATTACTCGGTACAATGCATGTAATCATACGTAATGCATGTAATCGAAAATTGTAGTTTCATTTATAGAGGCTACCTGAATTTTTACTTCAAATGTTTTCAAAGTTGCCTGCTTCAGATTTATTGTATGAGGGAATCGGATAACCCAAATAGTTAAAACCACAATTTGGAATTGTACATGTGTATGTCATTAATCTAAATTCACCCGGCAACACCTTAAAACAATAGAACAATGAAAACGGAGAACAAATGTTTCACTTTCCAAAATAAAATCATTAATCTAAATCGGTAAAATTATCCACATTTCTTTTTTCAAAAACTGAATCTTAAAATCACCCTGCTGAGTTATCGCATTCAACTTTCCAACAAACAAAAGAAAACTACTTTAAAAACAAGAAAATTGTCGAGTTATTTCAGAATAAATTTCCCTGGCTATTTGATGTGATCACAAGAAATAGCTGAGATTATCTTATCGGCAACTCCCACGACATTTTTCCTTCCGACATATTTCTCGGACCCACCCGTTGACATATTCTATGATTTGCAATTCAAGGAAGCTAGAACATGAAACAACCAATAGCATGCAATCAATCATAGGAAACTGTAGCTTAGTTCTATGTGAACCGTGTCACGCGGCTAGCTTAAGGTCTAATCTCGTTACGAAGGCGTTAAATGAAGACGGGTGAACCCGAGTGCATTTACATAGTCTCACCAGAGCCTCAACTTTCCACATACATTTTAACCCTTTCCCTCATACGACAATTCTGCAACAGACGACTTTGAACATATATTGTCAAAAAATAGAACATCTCTATAATTCAATGGATATATAACCTATGACTAAAAGTGGAAGACATTGTATCAAAAGGAGAAATTGCACGTTTTGTGCAATTTCTTCTTTTGTCACTATGTTTTTCAAAAAGCTGTCTGCTGCAGAGGCGTCAAAAAGCGTCTATATGAGGTAAAGGGTTAACCCTTTCCTACATACCGCAAATAGGTAGCAGACGACTTTGAAAATGTCTACTTAAAACTAGAATGGAGTGTCTCCGCGGAATACGGTGTGACACATGCACCTGCTCATTGAAAGTGTCACGAAAAAGTGTGACGGACAGACAGACAGACGCCGGACAAAAAAAAAAGTAATCCCCAAGTGCCTACCATGCTACTACGCAGGGTGACACAAAAATGGAAAACCCCTATAATTGTAGGTAAAATTACTGAAAAAAATGTGTCGAAATGCGTCTTTAGGAGGGAAAAGTGGTAATGCAGCCCTATGTGAACCTATGTGAGCGCCTTCAATTAGTTATATATAGTCCCTGTCTGTGTTAACCCTTTCCCCCATACGACAATTCTGCAGCAGACGACTTTGAACGTATTTTGTCAAAATATGGAAAAGCTCCATAATTGAATGGATAACCTATGACGAAAATTGGAAAACATTGTGTCAAAAGGAGAAATTGCACGTTTTGTGCAATTTCTTCTTTTGTCACTATGTTTTAAAATAACCGTCTGCTGCAGAGGCGTCAGAAAGCGTCTATATCAGGGAAAGGGTTAAAGTTGAATTGTTGAATGCATGAATATATAACAATGCCACTTTACATAGAAAGATATTGTAAACTGACATTGATATGTATTCATCATGCATAAACCTGAAGTTAAGTTACAATTGTAAACATCCTTATACATTCACAACCCGGCGCTGTAGATTTTCCAGAAAAACCAGGGTCTTTTTCCAAAGAAAATCCCTGGAGTATTCGGACAACTTTCCAGGGATACTTTGAGAGGATCTGATCTTTTCCATGGACACCTCGGTACATTTATAAAATTGAATATCCAAGAATGGTTCCGTGGACAACGCGGAATGGTTCTGAGGACACCCAGGAGTATTCGGACAATTTCCGCATCTTAACAATAAATTCCTTGTTTTTTCCATGGTTTCCCTATACATATATTTTCTGTGTATTTTTGTTATTTTCTGTATTTTCCTAGAAAATCTAACCTTCAGATAAAGAGTGTTCGAATTCATGTGTTGCCTGGTAATGTATCAGCAAGTGAAAGTGGCAGACAGATACAGCGGCAACATTAAAAATAGGATTTCTTTTGCCATCTCTAAATCGTATGTGTTCAACGGAACACAATGTGAAGCCCACGAAAGATATTAACCCTTTTCTATATGTGGGAAAGGGTTTAAGGTGTGGTAACATCGAGGAAAAGGAACAAGTGCTCACTTAGAGTCAGTTACAATTTTTATTTTATTGTTTTAAAAAGTCATATGCAGCAAAAGGGCAACAGATATAGTCAGCTTAAGGAACAGGAACTAGAAATATAACACTGAAGGTGATAATACCCCCAGCTGGTGACTGACAATATACATATGTATGAGAAATTCAAGGGGCCATAACTCATTTAATAATAATTCCAGTGCAACACGCCGACAATATGCACAACTAGGCTTGATATCAATCATTCTTGTGAAGTTATATTGAATTCTGACAAAGGGTTGCTGAGAAATAGTGTTCACAAGAAATGTCTACAGACCAACCGACCAACCGACCAACTGACAGACCGACAAGCGTGACTCCTATATAGCCCCCATATACTATGTATCTGGGGGTACAATAATTAGTCGCCGGGCAGAAGCCCGCGACTTCTATTTTTAATAGGTTTTCGGAAATCACATGGGAGGGCGGCTTATTATTAGAAAGAAACAAATCTAGATGATTTGAACATATTACAATTGTGGTTGTTTACGAACACTAATAAATGACACATCTAAAATGAAATAAATATTCTGATTTTTTAATGTTTGCAGTTTTTTTTATTTCACTCGCATTTAAGTTTTTTGTCTTATTTACGAAGACAAAAGTGGTCCCTTCAAGACGTGAACCAACACCCCCTAATGCAGACTCTTATGTGTCATCATTGAGGTCAATTTCGGATTCTCCTTTTAATAGCAATTTTAACTTACTAAATGTTGTTTTCATGTTCAAAGAGATGTCTTGATTTGTGTAGAATTCATTTAATAATGTTAATCCATGAATATCTAAAGTAGGAACTGTTTCTAAGCTAAATATAGACCCTATTCTGTTGTGTAGTTTCGTGACCTTTAACATCGATTTTCGCGCATGCGCATTTCGATATGAAAAAGCGAGTGATATTATTTTATTTTAGACAAGTACAAGACGAATGTTTGACGCAAAGCGTCAAAGAGAAGCCGCAATATTTCGTTGTACATGTAGAAATAAGAAAAAAAGAACTTTTTTAAATCCACAAACAATAGAACAATTTAAACTGTAGACGGTATTGCTGACATATTTCTCCTTTTGAAGACTTTTGTTTTCTTCAAATTACCTCCCTTTAAAGCAATACCAGGATATTTACCTTGTGATTCGAATAAGATTGACAAACATTGAAATTATATGAATTAATACTATTATTTAAATAAGTAACAACAGCAAAATTAAATTAAAGCCAGATAAATGTGTACACATTTCGTTAATTTGTTATAGATACCCTAATGTATAGATATGAATATAAACTTTATAAACAAATGTTTTCATTTCAACGTTCCTAATGTTTGAATAGACTAAGGAAAGTCAAGAATACATAAATAAATCAATGCAGTCTTTTCCGGCGACATTGATGCCTTGCATCAACTTTCTCTTGTTGGGATTTAAACAACTTTAAGTGATTCCATTGTGATTTATAGATATGTATACTGGCTGATCTAAATATCTTCGTAAACGTTAACAATTGAACAGATAAAATTGCTTATGAAATTACATCTACATGAAACTCAGAACATACACTCGATTGTAAATTACATCTATAGGAAACTCAGAACATACACTCGATTGTGACAGAGTGATATTGTTGTATATATTTAAAACCCCCTTTCCCAAATACAATATTTTTTGCAGGCGGACAACTTCGAAAAAAAAAAAAATAGACATGAATATATAAGGAAACTCTCTACAGTTGAAAGAATAATAATTCAGTAGAGTTGAAAACATTGTGACAATATGAGAAATTACTCATAATGACCAATTTCTATGTTGGCTAAAATGTTTTTAAACCCCCTTTCCATCATATAGACGCTTTCTGACGCCTTCGCAGCAGACAGCTTTATGAAAACATAGCGACAAAAGAAGAAATTGCTCAAAACGAGCAATTTCTCCTTTTGCCACAATGTTTTCCACTTTCAGTCATAGGCTATATATCCATTCAGTTATAGAGATTTTCTATTTTTTAACAAAATATGTTCAAAGTCATCTGCTGCAGAATTGTCATATGAGGGAAAGGGTTAAAAGTCTTCTTCTTGCTGATACGTCAAACTGTATCTGTATGTGGGAAAGGGATAAATTAAACAAATCTCGGTACATGTGCTCGAATGTGGTAGAGTGAAATTGTGGCATAATTGTTTTAAAATCATAGGAGTTGATATAAATTATTTGTTCAGCCATAATACAGAATCCATGGAATGAATGAATATATGTTGATAAATATGTGTTTGAACGATATCTTTTGGTATAAACTGGCCCGCTCACCTGAGAATGTGCTATTTAATACTTAATAAGAGAAGCCATGTTTTTAACGGATCATATCATCAAAATAATTTCAACAATCTTAGTAGAGGGTCACCCAAACAAGAGGGCCATGATGGCCCTGGAATCGCTCACCTGATTTTTTTTTTTCACTTTAGCTATATAAGCCCCGCCCCCTGGCAGTCATAGTTTCCGACCAATCAACTTGGCTTGAAGGAATCTGATAGAGGGTCACCCTAGGAACATTTCTACAAAATTATTTGGAAATCTGCCAGACACTTTTGGAGGAGAAGATTTTTTAAGTTTTCACTATAGCCATAAAAGGCAAAATAGCCCCGCCCCCCCTGGTGGCCATGTTTTTCGACCAATCAACTTGGCTTGAAGGAATCTGATAGAGGGTCATCCAAGGGACATTTCTACAAAATTATTTGAAAATCAGCCTGACACTTTCGGAGGAGAAGATTTTTTAAGTTTTCACTTTGGCCATATAAGGCAAAATAGCCCCGCCCCCTGGCGGCCATGTTTATCGATTAATCAACATGGCTTGAAGGAATCTGATAGAGGGTCACCCAAGGAACATTTCTACAAAATTATTTGAAAATCGGCCCAACACTTATGGAGGAGAAGATTTTTTAAGTTTTCACTATAGCCATAAAAGGCAAAATAGCCCCGCCCCCTGGCGGCCATGCTTTTTGACCAATCAACATGGCTTGAAGGAATCTGATAGAGGATCACCCAAGGAACATTTCTACAAAATTATTTGAAAATCGGCCTGACACTTTTGCAGGAGAAGATTTTTTAAGTTTGCACTATAGCCATATAAGGCAAAATAGCCCCGCCCCCCCTGGCGGCCATGTTTTTCAACCAATCAACATGGCTTGGAGGAATCTGATAGAGGGTCACCCAAGGAACATTTCTACAAAATTATTTGAAAATCGGCCTGACACTTTCGGAGGAGAAGATTTTTTAAGTTTTCACTATAGCCATATAAGGCAAAATAGCCCCGCCCCCCCTGGCGGCCATGTTTTTCGACCAATCAACATGGCTTGAAGGAATCTGATAGAGGGCATCTAAGGAACATTTCTACAAAATTATTTGAAAATCTGCCAACCAGTTTGGGAGAAGAAGAATTTTGAAGTTTTTTCTGTTTCGTTGCCATGGAAACCAGAATTTTGCATGGATCCCAAAAATTTGAAGGAATTCTGGTGAGGTCATTGAGAGGATGCTTTCTGTGAAGTTTCATCCAAATTGACCCACTGGTTACTAAGGAGAAGAAGTTGACGGACGACGCACGCCGGACGCCGGACAAAAGGCGATCACAATAACTCACCTTGAGCAAAGCTCAGGTGAGCTAAAAACATTTGAGAAACAAGACAAATATTCTGAGTAAGTTTCCTCTTGCTCAAAGTAAAGATACGGCCTCCAGAGTTTTAACAATTTTTTCCTTCAATTCTGCCTAGTAACTTGGTTTGAACTCAATATGACCCATATTGGAACTTGGCATAGATATCATTAAGAGAAATATTCCAATCAAATTTGAAGATGCTGAAGCCAAAAAATGCGGCTGCTACAGTGTTAACAAGATTTTCCTTCAATTTGGCCTACTGACCTGTTTTTGAACAGACATGACCAATTATTCGAACTTGGCCAACATATCACCAAGACAAACATTCTGATAAAGTTTCAACATGCTCAAGTTAAAAATGCAGCAACCAGAGTGTTGACCTAGATATCATTCAGACAAACATTATGACAAAAGTTCAAGCTGCGGAAGCAAAAAATGCGGCCTCTAGAGTGTTAACAAGATTTTTCTTCAATTTGGCCTAGTGAACTAGTTTATTAACAGTTATGACCAATATTCGAACTTGGCCTAGTACATATCATAAAAAAAAACATTCTGATAAAGTTTCAACACGCTCAAGTTAAAAAAGCAGCCTCCAGAGTGTTAACCAGATTTCCCATCAATTTGGCCTAGTGACCTAGTTTCTGACCCAATATGACCCATATTCGAACTTGGCCTACATATCATCAAGACAAACATTCTAATAAAATTTCAAACTGCTGAAGCAAAAGATTGCGGCCTCTAGAGTGTTCACAAGATTGACCTAGCAACCTACTTTTTGACCGACATGACCCATATTGGAACTTGGCCTACATATTATTAAGATAAACATTCTGATAAAGTTTCAACATGCTCAAATTTGGCATAGAGACCTACTTTCTGATCCAAATGACGAATATTCTGACAACATTTCAAACTGCTGAAGTAAAGATTGTGGCCTCTAGAGTGTTAAGAGGATTTTCCTTCAATTTGACCTAGTGAACTAGTTTCTGACCCAATATGACCCATATTCTAATTTGGCCTACATATCATGAAGACAAACATTCCGATAAAGTTTCAACATGTTCCAGTTAAGAATGCAGCCTCCAGAGTGTTAACAAGATTTCCTTCAATTTGGCCCTGTGACCTAGTGAACTAGTTTCTGACCCAATATGACTCATATTCAAACTTGACCTACATATCATGAAGACAAATATTCTGATAAAGTTTCAACATGCTCAAGTAAAAATTGTGGCCTCCAGAGTGTTAAGATTTCCCTTCAATTTGATCTAGTGACCTAGTTTTTAATCTAATATGGCCCAGTTTCAGTTTCAAACTTGTCTAAGGTTTGATGGAGAGGAATGTTCTGATAAACTTTCATGAAGATCGGATGCAAATTTTAGCCTGTAGAGTTTTAACAAGGCAAAAATTTAAGACGGACCAATGACGGAAAACGGACAGCGGACAAAAGGCGATCACAAAAACTCACCATGAGCACTTTGTGCTCTGGTGAGCTAAAAATATTCTTTCTTTTATAGACATTTTTCTGTGCGTTTACCTTGATCAAAGTTGTCTGCTGCAAATTTGTTGTGGGTGGGAAAGGATTTACAAAATAGTGATAATGTCATGTTATATTACACGTGTGACATATAAAGAAACACGTAGGCTAATGGGTATATTAGATCGAATACAAGCATTGTCATGTGATAAATAGAGGATATTACATGAGTGGTCATTCAATACGGAATTTATTAAACGAGTTTTCTGAAATTGATAAGAACGAGCCTTGGCGAGTTTTTATCTCTTTTAGAAAACGAGTTTAATAAATTTCGTATTGAATGACCACGAATGAAATGTTCTTTTTATATCATAAATACTAATTTAATAGTTTACAGCGCTATATCCATATAAACGTCGCTATAAAGCGCGCGTATTTACAACGCTAAACGTTACGTTATGACGTCACGTTACGTAGCATTGTTATTACACTAGTTGAATACGCAATTTATTCAATGGCTTTATTACACTCCGGCGACGTCATTTATGATATAAAACTGTGAGATAATCCTGTCTTTAAATAAGTCTCACATATCTGGCAAAACAACAACCTGTGCATTAGTGAAATTTCAAAATGGTCTGCTGCAGACTTGTTGTAACTATGTTGAACAGGGTTTAACCCTTTCCCTCATATAGACGCTTTCTGACGCCTCTGCATCAGACGGCCTTTTGAAAACATAGTGACAAAAGAAGAAATTGCACAAAACCTGCAATTTCTCCTTTTGCCACAATGTTTTCCACTTTTAGTCATAGGTTATCCATTCAATTATGGAGATTTTCTATTTTTTGACAAAATACGTTTAAAGTCGTCTGCAGCAGAATTGTCGTATGAGGGAAAGGGTTAAGGACCCCAAATCATTAGACACATCTCATATAGATCATGTATTATAAGATGTGACCTCATTAAAATCAGACCAAAATACTTAATGGGTCGTCTCAAATCGACCTTTATACACTTAAATAGGCATGAGTATGTGCTTGGTTTGTACCTCCATCCAATTAAATCTCACCACTCAATAACTGCCCATGCTATTACAATCTGAGCACTTGACAATCACCGCTTCTCTTTATTGATTAATTATATGGGTTATCTTACCTGATTTATACCGAAATATTTGGTAAGCAGCAATTTGATTGGCTGACACAAAGGTCAATTTGAGACGACCTTTATGGGACAGTCTTCAGATCTATGTACAAGTGAGCATGATATGGTTTAAATGAGATTGTATAACCCTTTCCCTCATACGACAATTCTGCAGCAGACCACTTTGAACATATTTTGTCAAAAAATAGAAAATCTCTGTAATTGAATGGATAACCTATGACTAAAAGTGGAAAACATTGTGGCAAAGGAAAACGAGCAATTTCTTCTTTTGTCACTATGTTTTCAAAAAGCCGTCTGCTGCAGAGGCGTCAGAAAGGATCTATATGAAGGAGAGGGTTAAATGAGATTGTATAAGATTTGACCTCTTGACAGAACACTATAATGGTGTGAACTCATTGTACCCTAGTGGAACTCCAACATAAAGGGAAGTAATTATAATTAGTCTGCAATACCTAAATGAGCTAATCTCTTTCAAAGGGTTTTAACATGTTCCCTCATGTAAACACTTTCAGACGCCTCTGCAGCAGCCGACTTGTGAAAACATTGTGGCAAAGGTGAAATCGATCATGATGATTAATGTTTTCAACTCTTTTTCATTTATGGAGATGGTTCATATTTTAGCACAGACGTTTCCAAAGTCGTCTGCTGCAGATTTGTTGTATGTGGGAAAGGGTTAAACACATTTAGAGTCATCTGCTTTGAAACATCTTCAAAAACAAATAGAATTGATATTGACAAACGTGATGTTTAACTTTAACCCTTTCCCACATACAATAACTGTGCAGCAGACGACATTGAAATGGTCTTGACCAAAATATAGAAAATCTCTATAAAAGATTGTATGCTTATTGAATCAAGTTGAAATCATTATGAGCAATTTCTCCTTTTGTCATGATTTTTTAAGTCCTCAGAAAGCGTCTGTTTGAGGGAAAGGGCTAACTTTAATAATGTAGAATTGAAAACATTACACAATAAGGTTGCTTAATCAATTGTTTTGAATAATTTTTGATTCCAAAAATATTTTCAAAATTCATCTGTATCAGTGAAAGTCAATCTTAGTCTACGCCATTCCCATCAAAGTCCCTTTTTCTGAGAAAATCTCACAAATAATAAGGATAAATGTGCATTAAAAGACCTTAACCCTTTCTCACATACTACAAACCTGCAGTAGACGGCATTTAGAAACAAGAGAGCCATCAAAGATAGCCCTATATCGCTCACCTCATTTAATAGAACTTCAATAGATTTCAAAGTTTTTACTCTATACATTTAAGGAAAACATTGATTGATTGATTGGGGTTTAATGCCGTTTTTAACAATTTCTCAGTTATATCACGGCGGCCAGTTCACCTACTCATGCATTTCCTGGTTTTCTCGCATCAGTACTCCACACAACAATCTTCCCAAGCAGGTTGCCATGGAAACCAGAATTCTTGTGTAGTTTCAAGCCCAGTGGTTCCAGAGGACAAATTGTTTGAAGCAAAATGTTGACGCACGCATGCATGCATGGATGAGAGACAATTCGCCACGACACCTCGACTGGCTTTCAGGCAGTGGAGCAAAAAAATGGAAACACTCTTTAAATGAAAAAAGAATTGTTGAATAAAGTTGGAAACATTGTGTCAAAAATAGAAATTGCTCATGATGAAAAATTTCTCCTTTTGCCACAGCATTTTCAGAAGTCATCTGCTGCAGAGCCGTCAGAATGCGAATGCAAGTGAAGTGGGAAAGGGTTAAAACATTTTTTTTGTCCTACTGTGTTACAACTTATTCTGAGGGTAGTTACCACCAACTTACAGTCTGCGACACAAGTTGTCAAAATTGTTCACCGCTGTAATGCTAAAAATGACAATAATTATACCAAAGTTACCATGCAATTAACCCTTTCAGATATGTAGATGCTTTCTGCATGATGCCTCTGCAGCAGACGCCTCGTGAAATCATGAAAGAGAAACAGAGAAAATTGCTCATAATGAACAGTTTCTCCTTTTGCCCACAGTGTTTTCATCTCTTTTCGGTAATTAAATTTCCATATTTTGGCCCCGAGTTTTCCAAAGTCGTCTGCTGTAGATTATTTTTAAGCGGGAAAGTGTTGAAACGTTTCTTGACACAAATGCAACCTCTTCACAGTGTCTCATTTCTATCTAGTAGTTGATAAGATTTATCACAGAAAACTATTTCAAAGAAGAAGATTTGAGTAAGAAAAAAAAGTTGCACCTTGTGACTTGGGTTCCAATTGATTCACTCTGGTTAGGCATCATGTAACCCACATACATTAAATCTACAGCATTGAATATTGAATAAAGGTATTTGAAATAATTGAGGCAATTAATATATAACAAGACCTTGGGCTGAGGGTGTCTCGCCCTTCTAAGAAATCAGATATTAAATGGTATCACTATGCAAAAAGAAAGTAAAGTTGATAAAATGTGAAAAAGTAAGTGTCTGTCAATGCATTGTTATCAACATGTCATGATAAATAATATGATTATGATAGTAAGTTTTTACACATAAAATAACAACATAGTAATTTTTGTAATAAGGTTAAGTTTTGAGGTTAAGTTATCTAACAAAGGTCAAGTTCTGCACAATTATGACCTTGACCCGGAAAATTTTGACGTTGACGGATGTCCCATGACCTAACAATACATCTGACAAAGTTTCAGAAAAGTTCCAGCAGGCGTTGCTGAGATATAAGAAAGTTTAAGTTCTGAGGTTAAGTTACCTAACAAAGGTCAAGTTCTGCACAATTATGACCTTGACCCTGAAAAGTTTGACGTTGATGGATGTCCCATGACCAAACAATACATCTGACAAAGTTTCAGAAGAATTCCAGCAGGGGTTGCTGAGATATAAGAAAGTTTTAAGTTTTGAGATTAAGTTACCTAACAAAGGTCAAGTTCTGCACAATTATGACCTTGACCCTGAATTCTTTTTGTCCCATGACCAAACAATACATCTGACAAGGTTTCAGAAAAATTCCAGCAGGGGTTGCTGAGATATAAGAAAGGGTCAAGTTCTGCACAATTATGACGTTGACCCTGAAAATTATGACGTTGACAGATGTCCCATGACCAAACAATACATCTGACAAAGTTTCAGAAAAATTCAAGCAGGGGTTGCTGAGATATAAGAAAGGTTAAGTTACCTAACAAAGGTCAAGTTCTGCACAATTATGACCTTGACCCTGAACATTTTGACGTTGACAGATGTCCCATGACCAAACAATACAGCTAACAAAGTTTCAGAAAAATTCAAGCAGGGGTTGCCGAGATAAAGCTATTTGTAAAAGCGGCCGCCGTCGCCGGAAAAGTGACTGCTATTTCTCACTCCACTATCGTGGGCGAGACAAAAAGTTCAACAAAAGAAAGAATGGTTATTGAATATTATGGCATATCGAGCACTTTCTTCTTTTGCCACAGTGTTTTCAAAAGTTGTCTGCTGCAGATGCCCAAAAAACGCATCTGCAAGTGGAAAAAGGTTACCATTGCATTGGACTTATCCCTTTACCTCATAAGACAATTCTGCAGCAGACGACTTTGAACATAATTTGACAAAAAAATGAAAATCTCTATAATTGAATGGAAAACCTATGACTAAAAGTGGAAAACATTGTGGCAAAAGGAGAAATTGCTCGTTTTGAGCAATTTCTTCTTTTGTCACTTTGTTTTCAAAAAGCTGTCTGCTGCAGAGGAGTCAGAAGGCATCTTTATGAGGGAAAGGGTTAAACAAGTATATCTAAGATATATAATCTAACAATCATAATGTTGTTTATATTATACTTATACCAAACACTATTGACCCTGTCCCAACTAGAACTATCACTAAAGGTTATTAATACCCCCGCCCCAACCCCTGACACATATTATATCTCACAGTATTATCTTTGACTCAGACAATTTGAATATCAGTATCAAAAAGAAATACTAAGATGATATCGAACACAAAACGGCCCTTTTTATCTGGACCGACCGCCCGACAGACTGATGCCACACAAAACAGCTCCATTTTGCCATGTTTCAAGTAAATCCAGTTGAAATTGAAGAAGGAGTATGTCGCAGGGACATGAAATTTGCGTCTTGCACATCTACTACTTCTGATTAACATTCATGCCAAGTATAGGTAAATCATGTAGAAACTGAAGGAGTACAACAGATTAGATTTTAACAAAAAAAATCCTATTTCAAGGTCAGAGGTCAAGGTCAAAGGGACATGAAATTTGCGTGTTGCACATCTACTACTCCTGATTAACATTTATGCCAAGTATGAAGTAAATCAGGTTGAAACTGAAGGAGGAGTACAACAGATTAGATTTAAAAAAAAAAAAAATCCTATTTCAAGGTCAGAGGTCAAGGTGAAGGTCACAGGGACATGAAATTTGCGTGTTGTACATCTACTACTCCTGATTAACATTTATGCCACGTATGAAGTAAATCAGGTTGAAACGGAAGGAGGAGTACAACAGATTAGATTTTAACAAAAAAAAATCATATTTCAAGGTCAGAGGTCAAGGTGAAGGTCACAGGGACATGAAATTTGCGTTTTGCACATCTACTACTCCTGATTAACATTTATGCCAAGTATCAAGTAAATCAGGTAGAAACTAAAGGAGGAGTACAACGGAACAGATTTTGCGGACAGACCGACCGATGGACCGACCGACCAACAGGCTGATTCCAGTATACCCCCCTTCAAACTATGTTTTCGGGGGTATAATTACAAACAGCCACTTTGCAGCAGACAACTTTGTAAACATCAACACAAAAATATGGAAAGTTTAAAAGGAGTTGAAATCTTTGAGGCAAAAGGAGAGATTACTCTATTATGAGCAATTACTTATTTTGCCACAATGATTTCAAAGGCTGTCCGCTGCAGAGGCATCAAAAAGCAATCTGTATGAGGGAGGGGGTTAAAAGGAAATGATGACAGTATCTCGGAAATATTTAAATGAATGGAGCATTTCCAGTTTAATATAATATTGTCCAAGCATACAGCATGATATCACATCAGGGCTACTTTTGTCATGGATATGACTCCAGGGCTTGGCGTGAAACGGTTGTAACTAAAATTGGAATTGTTTTACCAAGGTTAATCACCTTGCAATAAAGTCTTTACAAAACCAGGGTTTTCAAAATAGGTTTTTAGTAACAACTTGTTCATGCCAAGCCCTCAAATAGTGCATGACACTAAAACTTGTCAAACATGGGAAAACCATTTTGCCTTTTTTTAAACCTTTTTTTGAACTTGGCGTATTTTTTTTGTATTAGGGAATAATTAGGGTTATTTAAATTCATAAACTATTTACCATGACGATGTGCTGCTCCTGCTCGAAGGGCTTCGAACTTGGGACTCGGATACACTGCCAACGCGGGAGGCAGCATGCAGGGGTTCCGGCTTCTCGGACGACTTGCTTTGCATGCGCTGTCTGCACAGATCCTGTGAATGTAAACAAACAAGTAAATACGAGTCACCCTGATCACGCTGAACTCCTGCAACTGGTTTTGGACGCCTTTGATGTTTGACAAAGTCTTGCTATTTTAAACCTTTTCCGACATAACAACAAATCTGTTGCAGATGGCTTTGAAACCATCTAGGCATAATTATGGAAACAATCTGACTAAATGACCATTTTATTATTGAATAGAATTGAAGAAATTGTGACAGACAAACAAGAGGGCCATGATGGCCCTGTATCGCTCACCTGATTTTTTTTTTTCAACTTTAGCTATATAAGCCCCACCCCTGGCGGCCATAGCTTCAGACCAATCAACTTAGCTTTAAGGAATCTGATAGAGGGTCACCCTAGGAACATTTCTACAAAATTATTTGAAAATTGGCCTGACACTTTTGGAGGAGAAGATTTTTTAAGTTTTCACTATAGCCATATAAGGCAAAATAGCCCCGCCCCCTGGCGGCCATGCTTTTTGACCAATCAACATGGCTTGAAGGAATCTGATAGAGGATCACCCAAGGAGCATTTCTACAAAATTATTTGAAAATCGGCCTGACACTTTCGGAGGAGAAGATTTTTTAAGTTTTCACTATAGAAAATCTGGTGAGGTAAATGAGAGGATGCTTTCTGTGAAGTTTCATCCCAATTGACCCACTGGTTACTGAGGAGAATAAGTTGACGCAAGACGCACGCCGGACAAAAGGCGATCACAATAACTCACCTTGAGCAAAGCTCAGGTGAGCTAAAAAGGAGGTATTACTTATTTGAGCAATTTATCATTTTGTCACAACGTTTTCAAAAAGTCAACTGCTGCAAAGCCATTAAAAAGCCAAAATTGTTTTTTAAATCTCAATTTATATAGATTTTCCATTTTTTCCTACAAGATATTTTCAAAGTCATCTGCTCTGGATTTGCTGTATGTGGGAAAGGGTTAATGGAGTTCAATTCTAAGCACAGAATTGAAAAGTCAGTAGCCACAATGTCATCCAAGATATGACTGCTTAACCCTTTCCCTGATACGACAATTCTGCAGCAGACGACTTTGAACGTATTTTGTCAAAAAATAGAAAATCTCCATAATTGAATGGATAACCTATGACAAAAACTGGAAAACATTGTGGCAAAAGGAGAAATTGCACGTTTTGTGCAATTTCTTCTTTTGTCACTATGTTTTCAAAAAGCTGTCTGCTGCAGAGGCGTCAGAAAGTGTCAATATGAGGGAAAGGGTTAAGCTAGCACACCATGCTTTTGAAAAGTCTTCAATGAAGCTTTTCAAACGAGTACCGTTAAGACTTTTGAAAATAACAAATTGTTTTTAAAGAAGCTTTTCAAATGAGTAAGACTTTTGAAAATAACAAATTGTTTTTAACGAATTATTTTTTCTCAAAAAATAATACAGTTAACGCGATCTTGTTTGTTTCCGGAAGTCACGGTTAAACTACACTTCCTCTTAGAATACACATTTGCTGCACCTAAATAGTCCTAGTATTTTTTCGATATTAAAATGACTTCTACGTGTTATTTCAATACAGTGAAGTCTTAATTATACTATCGAATCATCATAGATAATCAATTTTCTAGAAAATATCAAATTAACAGTATGCGCATATATATTTCATTTGTCGGCAGGTACGTATAAGGCACGAGTATGAATTTTAGTTGTATGCCCATTCACTAGAAGTCGACCCCACGCTGTATAGAACAATGTTAATCTCACAAATATGCAACTACGCAGAGCTCATTGAAATAGTTAGTGTGCATTTTAAACGCTCGCATCGCCGTTGTTTCTCCTTTTTCCAACATGATAACGATGATCAAAGGGGCTTTCTAATTATAGATTATGGTTTACATACGCGCGCATTCAGTTAGCTTAATATATATACGAAAGTAACGCTCATACTTCGTATCAAAGTACCGTGGTGTAATGGATAGCGTGTAGAACTACTAATCTTGGACTATATATGGACGCGAGTTCGAGTCCCAATTGGAACTGTTGTTCTTTTTTTTTTTTTAATTCTTATTTTATGCGATTTGTTAAAACATTATAGATTTATAATAATTAATTCACTCACATGAAACATAGTTATAATATAAGCCGAAATCCTGGATCCGCCCCTGGTGACGAAAACAAATCGAACTAACAATGTAAATCTCACAAATATGCCATGGGTGTTTTGACAGACTTTACGCAGAGCTCAGTGAAAGAGTTAGTGTGCATGTTAAACGCTCGCATCGCCGTTGAAATGCTACATTTACTAAAACTGTCAACTGATAAAAAAAATCTCTGGACAAAAATATTAATAATAATAAAATAGACTAAATTGTGCAATAGCATGATCAATTGCATTCATAAATTAGATTTTACAATACATGTTCAAAATAATTTGTTACCAGTACTTTCAGTACTTTGAAAGTACTTTGATTAAAGAAGCTTTTTAAATGAGTAAGACTTTTGAAAATAACAAATTGTTTTTAAAGAAGCTTTTCAAACGAGTAAGACTTTTGAAAATAACAAATTGTTTTTAAAGAAGCTTTTCAAACGAGTAAGACTTTTGAAAATAACAAATTGTTTTTAAAGAAGCTTTTCAAACAGGAAAGACTTTTGAAAATTAAAATTGCTTTCAACCCTTTCCCACATATATACACTTTCTGATGCCTCTGCAGCAGACGGCTTGTGAAATCAATGTGGCAAAAGGAGAAATTGCTCATAATGATTCCAACTCTATTCAATAATCAAACTATCATTTTATAGAAATTGATTATAATTTGGACTTGATAATATCAGTCGCTTGCTACCAATTTGTTGTATGTGGGAATAAGGGAGATGTATACCTGCAATTATAAATCATCTCAACATTGTTCTAGTTATTAATTGATTAATCAGATGAAGATTTTGGAACTAGTCAAATATAAAGGGATTTTAGAAAACTGAAAACAGGGTCGACACAAACAAAAATGTTGATTAATGGAAGCAGGGGGGGTAAAAAACATGATTTTGTTTCATCTTTTAAGAAAGAATGTTAAGATTGATGGGATAAAAGGACAAGAATATTAAAAAGACTTCATGAAATTATCAGTTAATCATTAGCTTTTTTGTCCCCACATTTCATCAATTTTAAGATATTGAAATTTAAGGCTCTTTTAAGATAATCATAATCAATGACTGTTCAAGAAAAAATACTCATTTATAACTTCCAGAGGTTTTTGGACCCTTGTATAAACCTAAATTCCCATCTTCGAAAAAATCTGCAGCTGATGCCAATGAAAACATCTGGGCAAGAGTATAGAAACTTTTTATAAATGAAAGTATAATTTAATTGGACAGAATTGAAAACATTGTGGTAAAAGGAGAAATTGCTCGTTACAAGTAAATTCTTCTTTGTCACAATATTTTCTAAAGTTGTATGCTGCAGGTGTCAGAAAGCATCTATTTGTGGGGAGAGGGTTAACCCTTTCCCTCATATAGACGCTTTCGGACGCCTCTTCAGCAGGCGGCTTTTTGAAAACATAGTGACAAAAGAAGAAATTGCACAAAACGTGCAATTTCTCCTTTTGCCACAATGTTTTCCACTTTTTGTCATAGGTTATCCATTCAATTATGGAGATTTTCTATGTTTTGACAAAATACGTTCAAAGTCGTCTGCTGCAGAATTGTCGTATGAGGGAAAGGGTTAAGACTTGTAACTGGTCCACATTACCTTAGTATATCAATTGTACATCATAAGCAATTTGTCTCTTTGCCACAATATATGTTTAATTCTTATGGTTAGTAATCACCTGAACAACTATCCTACAATTAACCGTCCGCAGCAGACGACTTTGTAAACGTCTAGTCAAAAGCACAGAAAATCCCTTTAACCCTTTCCCTCATATAGACGCTTTCTGACGCCTCTGCAGCAGGCGGCTTTTTGAAAACATAGTGACAAAAGAAGAAATTGCTCAAAACAAGCAATTTCTCCTTTTGCCACAATGTTTTCCACTTTTAGTCATAGGTTATCCATTCAATTATAGAGATTTTCTATTTTTTGACAAAATGTGTTCAAAGTCGTCTGCTGCAAAATTGTCATATGAGGGAGAGGGTTAAATGAAAGAACAAAAATTGAATAAGAGTTTAATACATGGTGACGAAAGGAGTACTGCTTGTTTTGAGCAATTTCTTCTTTTTTGTCACCATGTTTTCAAAAAGCCGTCTGCTGCAGAGGCGTCAGACAGCGTCTTTATGACGACGGAAAGGGTTAATCAATAGAGGCTTTCTATATTTTTGGTGACATATTTCAAAGTCGACGTCTGTAGAATTGTCGCATCTGGAAAGGGTTAGATGAAGACTAACAGTGTTGTCAGTGAAAGACTTAGAAAATTAGATGAATGAAATGAATCTTGAAAAATGACCGTAAACCTTCGAACCTCCAGTTATTGTATGTCTTCATTTAAAAACATTTCACACTTTACTTTGAAAATCATCCAAATATCAGTAGGTGATATCAGTATTAGACATTAAACTAGAACTATATCACTGAAGATGATAAATACCCCCAAAACAGCACCTTGACCTACACCATAACTAAATAAGTAAAAGGGCCATAACATGCAATTGTAAGACCTTTAGGATATGCACATCTCCTCTTACTTCATGTAAAATATTTGATTGAATTCCATCCAGTGGTTTGTAAGAAATAGGCCGGACAAAATATGGCTTCCGACCGACTTTAAGCCCGACACAGTGACTCCTATATACCCCCTCTTCTTTGAAGGGGGGTATAATTATCCCTCATAAGAATGGCTCTGACAGGTCTGCAACAGAATATTTTTGGAAATATATATACAGTGTTTTACGCTGCGTTCAACAAATTTCAGTTATATCACCAGCCAGTCAGTCCTAACGCTGAAGCCGCAACCCTGAGAGCCAAGGAGGGTAGCATTTCGAGGGCTTGGCGTGAAACAGTTGTAACTAAAAACCTATTTTGAAAACCCTGGTTTCCGGGCAATTTTGACCCCTTTGTTAACAATGCAAATTTAGGTGCCATTGCTCAGAACGAGCAATGGCACCTAAATTTCCATTGTTTACCAAGAAAAATGATTTAACGCTTATAGAGACTTTATGGCGAGATGATTAACCTTGGTAAAAAAATACCAATTTTAGTTACAACCGTTTCACGCCAAGCCCTCGAAAATTTTACTAAGGCTTTGGTAAACTATGACCCTTTGAAAATTCATAAGATACAATGTCTCCTTTTGCTACAATATTTTCATATCTATTTGATAATTAAACCCGTTTTTATGGATATTTATCACGTTTTAAACAATATATGAATATTGCATGGCTTCCAGAGTGACGGTACATAATTGTCAACATAATGAAAATACTGTTACCCGAGGCCAAGCCGAGGTTAACAGTATTTACCCGAATGTTGACAATATGTACTGTCACACTGGAAGCCATGCAATATTTATTTTATTATACCGTACAAAATTACATGTTTATTCAATTTATTCTGTACCTTTGTAGGGGAGGTGAACATGGGTAGATCTACTACAATGTAACACACACATATGAATATACCGGTTAACAGTATACTGTTACATGGCACGCGTGTCTAAAAGGTGACGTTATTGTTTGAAATGACGTCAAGCATGTGCATAACCAACATTTTAACGCGCCTGCCATGTAACAGTATACTGTTAACCGGTCAAAAATGTACTGTTAGCATGAGACAGTAAGAAATTGCCCATGATGAGTATATGAGAATTTAACATTACAAAGTCACGTGAGGTATGATATATGTTTTCCATTGTCGTCGGCTGCAGATTTGTTGTATGTGGGAAAGGGGGGGTTTAAAGTGCAACAAATTGGTGTCTGCAGCAGGTAAAGGGTTCACATCTGTCATCAGCAAGCCCAGGGTTGACCCTTTCCCACATAAAACAAATCTGCAGCAGACGACTTAGAAAACAATTAGTGACAAAAACCTGAAAAATCTCCATCAAAGATAGTTTAATTGTTAAATAAAGTTGAAAACATTGTGGCCAAAGGAGAAATTGCTCATTATGAGCAATTTCACCTTTGGCCACAATGTTTTCAAAAGTCGTCTGCTGCTATTGTGTCAAAATGCGGCTGCAGGTGGTGGAAAGAGTCAATTAATAGAGAGAAGACACAGTAAGGTTTCCAAGGGAGACCCTAGAAATGCCGGGAGTGTGCCAGGCGAATACTGTTACCAATTCCACTTCCATCATCTAGGAAATCTGAGAGTCAACTCTGTCAGGTTTCTCTTGGCCCTTTCCTTAATACAGGTACACTTTTAAAACCTCTGCAGCAGACGGCTTTTTGAAAACATAGTAACAAAAGAAGAAATTGCTCAAAACGAGAAATTTCTCCTTTTGCCAAAATGTTTTCCATTTTTAGTCATAGGTTACCCATTCAATTATAGAGATTTTTCTATTTGTTGACAAAATATGTTCAAAGTAGACGGTTTCAAAGTTGTCTGCTGCAGATTTGTTGAATTTGGAGACCTGGGTAAAACATAATTCCCAAACTTGTCAGTTGCAGACACTGGAGGAAAACCTTGTGCATCAATTTCAAAGAAAAGATAACTTTAACCCTTTCAAATATGTAGCTGATGACTTTGAACATATTTTGTCAAAAAATAGAAAATCTCTTTAATTGAATGGATAACCTATGACTAAAAGAGGAAAACATTGTGGCAAAAGGAGAAATTGCTCGTTTTGAGCAATTTCTTCTTTTGTCACTATGTTTTCAAAAAGCCGTCTGCTACAGAGGCGTCAGAAAGCGTATATATGAGGGAAAGGGTTTAAAAGACAAAGATGTGATATTGACTATTATCCAACTGCAATCGACATGTTAGAACATTCACTTATTTTGTAATGCAATATCTTTAAACTACATTTACTTACAAACAACATCGACCAAGATCAGCCTGCACATCTATGTGCATGTGCTCTATTAGCTTGGTCTACACTGTTTGCTATTTATAACTATTAAACCTGATAAATTTTTCCCACATACAACGAACACATCTGTAGCAGACAATTTGAAAACATCTTAGCAAAAATACAGAAACAATTCTATTAATTAACCCTTTCCCTCATATAGACGCTTTCTGACGCCTCTGCAGCCGACGGCTTTTTGAGAACATAGGGACAAAAGAAGAAATTGCACAAAACGTGCAATTTCTCTTTTTGTCACAATGTTTTCCACTTTTAGTCATAGGTTATCCATTCAATTATTTTCTATGTTTTGACAAAATAAGTTCATAGTCGTCTGCTGCGGGATTGTCGTATGAGGGAAAGTGTTAATAAAAAACAATTTATTGAATGCAGTTGAATATTTTCTGGCAAATTTCTGATGAAATTGGAAATCTCTGAAGCTGGCAACTTCTTAATCTCAGAAACTGATGAATTTTGGAAATCTCAGAAGTTGATGATTTTGGAAATTTCTGAAGCTGCTGAACTTTAAATCCTGTCAGCTGACAAATTTTGATATCTCAAGAGCTGATGAATTTGTAAATCTTAGAATCTGATGAATATGGAAATCTCTGAAGCTGACGACTTTTTAATCTCAGAAGCAGATTACTTTTGAAATCACTGAAGATGATGCCATTTTGATATATCCGAAGCTGTTGAGTTTTAAATCTCGTAAGCCGACACGTTTTGTAATCTCCAAAGCTGATGCACTTTTAAAATCTCTGAATCTGAAGATTTTCGAAATCTCTAATGCTGTCAATTTTAAAAAATATTTCTCTAACATGGATATAAAGTTATATGAATATTATGTTCATGCTTAACCCTTTCCCACATACAAGAATTCTGCAGCAGACGACTTTGAAAACATAGTGACACAAACCTGAAAAATCTCCATAAAAGATTGCTTAATTGTTGAATAAAGTGAAATTGCTAAGGTCTTCTACTGCTATGTAAAGCGTCAAAATGCGTCTGCAGGTGGGAAAAGGTTAAACACGTGTTTAACTGATACCTAATCTAAGTAAAGACCAACCTGTGTTTAAAGACCACCAATGGGAAGAGAACAATCTGGTCTATAATTACAGGGTCATTTATGCAGAAAAAGGGTAATCTGGAAATTTAAAGCGTGGTTGCTAAACAAAGGTGGTCTTTAGCACAGGTTTGACTGTACTTCAAACATATGTAACCATTTCCCTCATATAGACACTTTCTGATGCCTCTGCAGCAGACAGCTTTTTGAAAACATAGTGACAAAAGAAGAAATTGCTCAAAACAATGCATTTTGATGCAAGCAGACGATTTTTTAAAAACATTGTGGTAAAAGAAGAAATTGCTGGTCATAAACAATTTCTCCTTTTGTCACAATGTTTTAAACTGTATTAAATAACAATATTTTCATTTAAAGAGATTATTCATATTTCTGACTCGATGTTTAAAAAGGTGTCAGCGGCAGATTTGCGTGCAGACGATTTTTGGCACAAAGTTTTCAGCTCTAGTCATTGATGTTACTTTCCAATCTATGTAGAAAAGCATCCACTTGCTTGGAAAGAATGTTGTATGAAGTACTGGTGTGAGAAAGCCAAGATTTTATTTTGAAAACGGCATTAAACCCTAATCAATCAATTGATGTTTACTTTCACATAAAGGTATTGTCTATATGTTTTGCCTAGATGATTTTAAGGTTGTACGTCTGCTGCAAATTTGTTGTATGTGGAAAAGTACGTCTGCTGCAAATTTGTTGTATGTGGAAAAGGATAAATAAAATGAAGTACAGAAATAAGAGAGAAGGGTTAAACGACAAATGTCTTGGACAAGCTTATTCCAAGCTCTATTCATCCATTAAACATTGCCTGCAGGGCCCAAGGCTCCAATTACGAAGCTTGGGACCAGGTTCATTTAGAAGTGTCAAATGCTGCCCAGTGTTACAATCAATAAGCCAGCAATGTGTGATTTATACAAATTGACTTGCCGAGAGAATTCACCGACTACTGAATGGAGATGAGAGGAAATTCAAGTTTGTCATCAGATATCCATTTCCCACATACAACAATTTCTGCAGCAGACGACTTTCAAATCATCTGGAGAAATATATGGAAAAATTCTTCACCCTTTCCCTCATATAGACGCTTTCTGACGCCTCTGCAGCAGACGGCTTTTTGAAAACATAGTGACAAAAGAAGAAATTGCACAAAACGTGCAATTTCTCCTTTTGCCACAATGTTTTCCACTTTTTGTCATAGGTTATCCATTCAATTATGGAGATTTTCTATGTTTTGACAAAATACGTTCAAAGTCATCTGCTGCAGAATTGTCGTATGAGGGAAAGGGTTAATTATACAAGTTGAGTTTTAGGATAGAGTTGTAAATATAGTGGCAAAAGGAAGAATTGCTCATCAATCCTCCTCATGCCACAATTGTTTTTCAAAAGAGGCATCTGAAAGCATCTGTATGAGTGAAAGAGTTAATTAAACGCACACATTTCACGTTCTTAGATCCTTATTTGACTTTAAACACTATATTGTGGGTACTCAAAAGAACCGTCTCAATGAGACGACCCTTCAGAGTACCCACAACAAAGGGTTTGGTTGGAAAACCTTAAAATTCCCACATACAGCAAATCTGCAGCAGACGACTTTGAAAACATCCTGGCAAAAATGTGAAAAATCTCTATAAATAATGGTATAATAATTAAATAAAGTTGAAACCACTGTGACAAAAGGAGAAATTGCTTGTTTTGAGCAATTTCTCCTTTTAGTCACAGTGTTTTCAAAAGTCGTCTGCTGCAGAGACGTCAGAAAGCGTCTATATGTGGTAAAGGGATAACAAGAGAGATACATTTGAGGAACCACCACTTTACTCCCCATAATACAGGCCTCTGCGATAGCCAGCAAATTGGGTGCTCTGTACTAATCAATCTCATTAACCCTTTTCCACCTGCAGACGCATGTTGACACAATAGCAGCAGACGGCTTTTTGAAAATATAGTGACAAAAGAAAAATTGCTCAAAATGAAGTTTTTTAAAGTAAAACATATTTTTATTAGAAAATACTTACCAGTCATTTAATACCTGATATATAATCTCAACACCGTTAATTCATCCAGAAAAGAAGCTCGCGCAGCCATGCATAGCCCTCACGCGTGTGTGATACACACGGCCGCCGGTAATACCGGCGCACGGGCCATGTGACCCCCACTTTTAATTTCACCGTTAACTTGCAGCGTTTAGTGTTGGGTGACGACGCGGGGTTGGGAGGCGGGAATCTGAAATGACTGGTAAGTATTTTCTAATAAAAATATGTTTTACTTTAAAAAACTTCATTTTTATGTCAAAAATACATTACCAGTCATTTAATACCTGATGACTTTGCAGCATCGGTCGGGAGGATCGTCCAACACAATGCCGGTCCCGAGAAATCGTAGCACTTGGTAAGAGTACCTACGGTACTACTAAATATAAACACAACTGTTCATGTATTTAGTAATTTGTGTATTAATTAGGTAAGTACTCGCTGAGAGTCCACTTGTGTGTCCAGAGAGGAATAATTTCTGATTGAAACGTTTTAAGACTTTATCAGAAGGATCTTATTACTAATTAAAGGAATAGGATATCCAGTGTTTGAATACGCTGCTGACATATCCTTCTCCTACCTGAGGTTGAATAACCCCTACTGTGGCTCTTACAGCCCTCGAATGTTTTATATAGAACTTAAGACCCTTGACAGGGTACAAGATCAGGTTATATCTAAGGGAACACAGTTCACAGAAAGGTTGTGAAATGTGATGGGTTAGGAAGCACCAAAGGCAACTTGGTCTCAGTAGGAATACAGGTTTATAAGAACGGTTGAATAACCATACGGCTGTAAAACCTGATGAAATTCGTTTTTACTGAAAGCAAAGAACTCACTTCCCTGATAGTGTTCGCCAAGCAAGACGAATTTAAGTCTCAGTTTATAACTTAAGAAGCAGCCGCTTCCGAAGAACGTAAAAGTTTGGAGAGAAATGGATCTGAACTTTGAAGTTAAGCGCATTGGAGCATCGAACAATAATTGTTGTGTTCATCGCCAAATCTTGAATGCGAGAGGTCGGCAACAAATGTAAGCATAAATTACTGATTGACGTACCTTAAAAAACACCAATCGGTAAGAACTGTCTACTTCTAATGAAGATGTAACGGTTATGTCGATAGGCAGGCCAGAAGAACGTTGAACTACGATCTCTGGGCCAATACTGTGTTTCTAAAGTCATTGTCAGGAAGGAATAACGACACCGGAAGTTGACTCATTTGAATTATGGGGGCAATTCAGGGAGTAATAATTATTGCCAATCGAAGGACTACTGTCTACTCTATTGATCATGTACATGTCCTAGTCAGTTAAGCCCTGTACTGTAATGAGTATTTAACACACTGCCCCGAACTGTAAACAATTCGGGTGTAGTATGAAGCATGTATCGGACCGTTTCCATTAATTACTGATCCTTATCCAGGACATGGTAATCGGATTCTCTTATAGCGAATCGAGTCTGTCCGAAGGGCCAGCTCAACGATAAACGTCCTACAACGAGTCTCTTGAGGGGAATAGATCCGACTTGCCCGTTTTGGGAATTAATTCTAAACGCAGGTAATCGAAGTGAAGTGTTTGAAAGGAACACTTCCCCGTTTACAAAGAATCGACGGTCATTCCTCGATGAAAAAGCAACCGGTACGTGGTAACAGGTGTCTGTTTGGTCTAGGAATCGCTCAGACAGCCGTTCCGGATTGCGTTCTTGATAAAACGGAACATTCCATTTTATTACTCGACCGTACTAGACGCAATCTGAGTCGATAAGTCTTATTCCGGTCTTCACCGGAACCAGACGAAAGACGGTTGTATAAACCACCGAATGGAAGGTTGATACCCACTCCATGGCATTCCTGTTAGTTTAATAGAGAGGAGCGCTTCCCTATAGCCGCGGATTAGGGACAGTGCTCTACTTGGTTGTATGCCAACTTTGCTCCCGTACGGGGCTTTGATAAGGCAGGGCCAGCGGAAGCAGAAAGCTAGGCTCGAACTTAGCCTGTCCCTTGTGTCTTCACAGGTTGGGCTTCTAAGAATGCCTTTGCAGAAGTCACTGTACGTTCTGTCCCTGTGAACAATGTTGCCGCATACGCCGAAATGCGCCTATGGACGCAGTGAATGCAGTAACTTCCCACTAATGATAGTTTATTTAGAGTCCAGCTCTAAATTGTAAATCATCCGATGGAGCACTGAACCCGATATGTCTCTTATTCGTCAGACAAGACGGGGTCGTGGGTTTACCCGACGACGTGCGGATTGACTAAAGCCGGTTCTGGACCGGAATGTCAGTGTCCGATTCGACATGGAGGAATCCTATGATCGATTGATTGTGGTTTAACGCCGTTTTAACAATTTCTCAGTTATATCACGGCGGCCAGTTCACCTACTCATGTATTTCCTGGTTTTCTCACACCAGTACTCCACACAACAATCTTCCCAAGCAACTGGCTACTTTTCCACAAAACTTAGCCCATTGGTGGGAGGAATCCTATGAAGGAGTCATGATCGAGGAATTTATCCCTTTTCCGAAGAAGAATGAGATCGCATGGAATCAACCTTCGGTCCGAGCTCACGTATGAGAGAGTTCACAGAGTGACTATCCTCTGGGAACGGTTGATCCCGGTAGGCCAGCATAGGGGATTGATTTATGAAATCAACTGAATCTCTCCCATGTAATACTGTCGGACATCGACTCGTCCCAACAATTGGTACGATGGGTATTACTTGGGAGGAGTGTAGTCCCTAGAGACGCACTCTCTCCTCCCTGGGGACCGACATAACTATTTGACCGGTACTCCCCATACCCGATGGCCGACTGTTTAATCGGCTATGTCTCAGCATACTGCCCGATTGACTGCCGAAAGCTTATGTCCTAAGACATTACCCGTTTGACCGGTGCCTTACTGGCTATGTATAAAGACATTGCCCGATCTCCAAATGACTGTGTCCGAGGACATTTGTCAATTGGAATACTGTTGAATTCCGAAGAATTCATAGTTGAATTTTTTGTTTTCACGGTGACCGTTTGCCCGGTAACCGTTTATGCCCAGTTAGGAGTTTGACTGCCCTGTGAACGTTCACGCGACAACCGTTTATGCCCAGTGATTAATTGAGTACTCGGTAGGCATTTGACTCATTCTCTAGCACTATCGACTCATTACATTCATATGAGTGTAAGGAACGACAACTCTGCGAAGGAGATTTTCACTTGGCTGTGTTCGAAAACACCCGGTTGTCCAATGCTTATGTCATAATATTGACAAAACGGTTGGAGTCAACTTGACTTAACGACTGCTCGTTACCCAGCTCTGGGAACGTTCAGTAATGGTAGCTCCCTCTGACCATTACTGACCGGTTGACTAATGATAGGCTGATGTGAGGCTGCTCTATCACTAGTCTCCAAAAACTTCAGACATTATAACTTGGCACTCTGTAGAAGTCCGAAGACTGCTGTACTGCAGAGTGTAGGTTTTGCTCGAAATCATTATAGGTTTAAACGACGTTTAAGCGTCAACCTTCGGGCATAACGTATTAGGCACCACCCTAAGTACTTCCTTAATGTTCTGCTGTAGAGGTCAACGCTCTACAGCCGGCTCGTAATCTGAAGGGGACTGCCCCCCCCCCCCCCCCCCCCCCGCCCCCGCCCGTCAGACGAGGAGGTGGGAGAGTGTCGAGCCCTACGATGCTTGACTCTAATCCGTCTTTCAACTGAAAGACACAACAGTCTTATAAAAGTAAGAGAAAGGATTGAAAATAATATTCAATCTTGGTGTACTTTATTGTTGTGTTAACCCTTTCCCACATACATCTAATTTGCAGCAGACGACTTTAAACATATTTTGTCAAAAAATGGAAAATCTCTATAATTGAATGGATAACCAATGACTTGAAGTGGAAAACATAGTGGCAAAAGGAGAAATTGCACGTTTTGTGCAATTTCTTCTTTTGTCACTGTTTTCAAAAAGCTGTCTGCTGCAGAGGCGTCAGAAAGCGTCTATATGAGGGAAAGGGTTAAGGTGTCGATCGTGTGATATGAACCTCCTCTCTCCGCAGTAGAGAGAGGTCGCACTGGATCGATCGTCGGCGCCGAACTAACCGTATGGGACGGTCTCGACCTCCCTTTCACGGAAAACCTGAGTTATTCCGATCGGGGGTTTGCCTTCTAAGGACTGCCTCTTCGAAAGGTGTCCTTCCGGGAACAGTGAATTCCCATCAGGTGGGTATTGCTGATCCCGGTAGGCTTGGTTAACCCGCCTATCACCGATCCGTTACATCTTTTGAAACGGAGCTTGTATCGGGGAAGGAGTGTAATCTCTAGAGAAGTACCATGTTCCACTTGGAGACACGGAAACATTTCTCTGTCCTGTACTACCTATAACTGGATATCTGGGCATTGTGCGTAATGACCAGTGTTTTGAATATCCGTACTCTTCTATTCTCATTCTTTTGAGGAGTGTAATCCCTACAGAAGAACACTATTCCCCTTGGAGAAAGGAAAGATTTATCTGTCCTGTACTCCTTATAACCGATGTTAGACGGTTGGATATCTGAGCCTGGTGCGTAATGACCAGTGTTTTGAATATCCGTATAGACCGGTTGTGCGAAGAACGAGTGGTACTAGCTTAACGACTGCTCGTTACCTTGACTGCCCACTGCCCGGTCGCGTCATGTTAAACTGACTGATAATTTGCCCGGTCGCGTCATGGCTTAATGACTGACCGGTCGCGTCATCGCTAAATGACTGCCGGATTTGCCCGGTGACTGGTCGCGCCCGGTACCCGGTTACCCGGAGTCATATAGGTTTTGCTCGCAAGCATTACTCGGTTGACTAATGATAGGCAGTTGTGAAGCTGCTCTATCACCGGTCTCCAAAGAATTCTGTCCGCAGACATTATAATTTGGCACTCTGTAAGCGTCCGAAGACTGCTTACTGCAGAGTGTGGTGTTAGAGGTGGCCAATCAGTGAGGTTTCCCTTTGATTGACCCATGGCGTCTCCCGAAGGGTCAGCCCCAACACCTGGCGTCAGATAATGTCGTTCAGCAGACGGTTGCTCACTCTTGAGGCCAACCATCACTGTGTCCGTACGGTTTCTGGCCCGAAGGCCTTTGTTTCCCGACGGAATAACAGACATCAGCCGCTGCCATCCGCTCCTCCATGTCCCGCGAAGGACCAGCCGAAGCTGAGGGGGAGCGGTCAGAGCTCCAGATAAGGGGCGTATGCATGTCTAAAATCCTCATTTGACCCTCTTACCCTATGCTGTGGGTATTGAGAACCCACAGCATAGGGTTTGTTTCCTAAGAGGGAATTTGTGGGGAAAATAGCTGATTACACCTCCTAATCTGGACCTCTGAGCGGTTGTGCGGAGTGAAGAAGGAACAGCTCTGACCTTCTGCTCACTCAACACAGCCGCGGAGTCTGATTGTTGGGAGAACCCCTCAAACTCCGCTTCACTCGTAGAGCTAAGAGAAACCTTTTTAGGGGTCTTCTTACTCTTCCAGCTTTTGTGAGTCCTCCTCAACCCAGACTGTTTCCAAATGGAAGCAGGCCAGGAAGAGAAGTACTCACAGGGTGAATCCTGTGTGTACTTAGTGAACGCAAAACAGGACAGACGCGTGTCTCATACAGCCGTTATGAGCCACGCCTCTGATCACCACTATGTGACATAGAATATATATGAAACAAAACAATTTATACGATTCAACAAAAAATATAATTTTTTTCTATTTTTTATTTTCTACTATACCCGTTGATCACGGAACGTATTTCAATGAAAAAGATTTTACAAATATTTTCCAAAATTGTTCATGTTTAATTAATATACATAATGTAATACAAGGCGATAATAATATATTATCGCTAATAGGGTCGGTGTAACTATAACTTCGTTGAAAGAATGAATGGCCATTACCGCACCCGATACGTAACTGAAATAGTGGGTGGGGTAACCCACCCGTGACTTCTCAGTTAGTTGTGTTCACAAAAAACAACTTAATTACAATTAGTAATTTACACAATTATGTTGTTAGGTTGTTAATGTAGTTGAATAACTGAATGAAAATAACTTGTTTAAGGCGAATGCCTTAAACAGACCAAGAAAAATAAAATATAAAAATGAAATAAATTCTTAGCTGTCAGTTGGTGTGTCCAGAAATTAAAAGTGGGGGTCACATGGCCCGTGCGCCGGTATTACCGGCGGCCGTGTGTATCACACACGCGTGAGGGCTATGCATGGCTGCGCGAGCTTCTTTTCTGGATGAATTAACGGTGTTGAGATTATATATCAGGTATTAAATGACTGGTAATGTATTTTTGACATAAAAACAAGCAATTTCTCCTTCTGCCACAATGTTTTCCACATTTTGTCAAAGGTTATCCATTCAATTAAAGAGAATTTCTATATTTTGACAAAATATGTTCAAAGTCGACTGCTGCAGAATTGTCGTATGAGGGTAAGGGTAGATGTAACCTAAACTTCGCTAGCTAGTTCTATATAGATCTGATGACTGGCCCTTACATGTCGTCTCAGATTGACCTTTGCCGGCAGCCTATCAAATTGTAGCTAATACCAATTATTTCGGTATAAACAGGTAAGATAACCTATATAAATAAACAATCTAGAGAGGTGGTGATTGCCGACTGTTCAGATTGTATAGTACGGGCGTTTGTTGTATTGTGCAATTTCATTGGACAGAAAAACCGAGCACGAGCTCATGTGTTTTTAAGTGTATATATACGCTCAATTCCAGACGACTCTGTATGCGTGGTAGTCAGATCCGAGTTACGTACAATGAAGTATTTTGGTCTGATTTTAATGAGATTGTATACTAATTTGATGTGCCAGGGAACTTACTAATACTAAACCAGGACAAGGAGAGATTGATTGGGGTTCAACGCCGTTTTCAACAATTATTTAGTTATATCACGGCAGCCAGTTCACCTACTCATGTTTCCTGGTTTTCTCACACCAGTACACCACACAACATACTTTACAAGCAACTGGCTGCTTTTCCACATAGAATGTTAGCCCATTGGTGAAAGATGAATGATGCTTGTCACAGTGAAATAAATTCTTAGCCTGTAAGTCGGTGTGTCCAGAAACTAAAAGTGCCAAATTGATGCCGGTATTTGCCGGCGACCGTGTATATCACACAGACGTGAGGAATATGCTAGGCGCAATCTTTTTTCTGGATGAATTTAGGGTATTGAGATTATATATCAGGTATTAAATGACTGGTAATGTATTTTTGACATAAAAAGAATGTTGACCGGGCTGGTGTTCGAACTCAAAACCTGGATTGACAGCCCGCGTCGCTAACAGGATCATAACTCGGATTACAAATTTAAATCATGTATATAACAAGTGAATTCCCTCTCTCCTTGTCGCCGCGCCACAGGAGCAATGAACATGAGCATTGCATCTTGGTATTTCTTTAATTAAGCCTTTCCCACATACAGCAAATCTGCAGCAGAAGACTTTGAAGCATTGTGAGAATATTGCGGCAAATGGAAATTGCACCAAAAAGTGTCTAAATGCAGGAAAGGGTAAGCCCTTTCCCACATACAACACTTCTTCAGCAGACGACTTTGAAAACATACCCGAAATGTTTTAGAAACTCCCTTTAAATGAAAATACAATAATTGAATAGAGTTGAAAACATGGTGACAAAAGGAGAAATTGCTCGTTTTGAGCAATTTTTTATTTTGTTGCCATGTTTTCAAAAAGTCGTAATCTGGCGTCGGAAAGCGTCTATATGAGGGAAAGGGTTAATATCCATGCCCTTTACAGGGGGAATCAAAGCTACTGAATCTCTTCATCTTTCCAGTTTGTCAACAGAGCGCTTCATGAAGTGTAGACATTTCGTGTTCTAAAAGTCCTTATTTGACTCTAACCCTTCCCCACAGACAGACGCTTTCTAAAGCCTATGAAGTAGACAACGTTTGAAAACATTGTTACAAAATGAGCAATTTATCCTTATTTGACCATATGTTTTCACCTCTATTCAAGAACAATACTTGCATTCAAAGAAATGTTTCTCATTTTTGCCAAGATAATTTAAAAGACATCAAAATTTGTTGTATTTGGGAGAGGCTTAAAGCATATTGTTGTGAGTGTTCAAAAGATTTTTTTTTTGTCAACAACATGGTTCAGTTTAATAAAAGGAGAGATATTGAGGGGAATAGACCTGTTTATACCAATCTTTATCAAGACGTCTTACAGCCTATTCTTCACAGTCTCTATGGTGTAGTGGTTAGATCATCTATCCTGGGAGTCGTATATTATAGACCAGGGTTGATACCTGGTCTGGTCTATCCAAAGACTTTAGAAATCATTGCAAACAGCATCCTATCTTGATGATTATGGTTGTGGTCGTCGGTCATACTGGAACCTATGCATTGGTGTCGGGATGAATGATACCAAATTTACCACAATGTTTTCAAAAGTCATCTGCTGCATATGCCTCAAAATGTTACTGCATGTCGAAAAAGATTAACCCTCCTTTCCCCCATATAGACGCTTTCTGTTGACTCTGCAGCAGACGACTTTTTAAATCATTGTGGTAAAAGGAGAAATTGCTCATCCTACGCAATTTCTGCATTAATGATTTCAACTCTATTCAGTAATGATACATGTACTATCATTTATAGAGATTTTCTATATTCTGGACATGGTCATTTCAAAGCCTTCTGCCAGAGCTCTAGATGACGGGCTTTTTTCATGATAAAAAATCCTTATTGGACATTCAAACCCTATGTTGTGGGTACTCAAAAGAATCGTCTCAGAGAGATGATTCCTTTGAGTACCCACAACATAGGATTTGGTTGAGTATTAGAAAAATATTATGGGGAAAAGACCGGTTCACTCCCTTTCATCTTAGTCCCCTGCGCCTGCTGTAGATTTATTGTATGTGAGAAAGGGTTAAATGGTTTGAAGTAAAGAACCAAAACCATACCTGATAATCCTTGGAGGCAGCATCATTTCCTTCTTGTACGGTGGCGATTTGTTGAAGCTTTTCCTTTGACCTTGTGTTCCTCTTGATCAGGTAGATTACGACCACGGCCAGCAGGATCCCAGCAATACAGCCACACAGGACAAAGGTCAACACAAAGTATCGGTCATCTGCTCCTTTGTATTCAATGGTGTTCTGGAAATAAGAAATACAGTTGTGGAACCTGTGTATAAAGACCACCCATGGGAAGGCAACACTATGGTCTTTGATCACAGGTGGTCTTTAATTGCAGGTAAATAATGCAGAAAATGAGTAATTGGAAAACTAAAAGGGTGGGTTGCTAAATACAGGGAATTGCTATACAAAGGTGGTCTTTAGCACAGGTTTGACTGTAATGTTGTTACAAATTTTACTTTTTTTAATGTTCATGGTCAAGGTTACTTATTTTGATTCATGAATATCTTATTTTTCTTTTTTGAGGTCATGCTCAAGGTCAATATATTTTTATTTATTATTATCATATTTTTCTTTGTTTAAAGGTGAAGTTTCCTTATTTTGATTTATGAATATCTTATTTTTCTTTGGTTGAGGTCATGATTAAGGTCACTAATTTTGATTTATTAATATCAGATTTTCTTTGGTTAAAGGTCAAGGTTACTTATTTTGATTTACGAATATCATATTTGTCTTTGTTGAGATCATGCTCAAGGTTAAACTCATTTTGTTAAATGACACATCTTTCCATGATGTATGTGCACACCTAAGTTGGTTAATTAAGTCCTACAGAACAGAAGTTATGGCTTGGACAAGGTCTTAATTCAAGCAAGTCATGGATCAAGGTAAAGGCCTCAGTGACCTAGGTTTGATATGCAGAAATTCCCCAGCAATAGATATATCTGATAACTGCAATTTTGGTCCAATAGTGTTATTTCCCCAATTTTAACAATGTGTTCTGCCTCAGCATGAAAATTCATTGTTTTCAGAGAAAGTGTGAATATTTTAAACACATTGTTTTAGATGTTAGCTTCTTTCATATCTTTTCAAAGTACAATTGACATCTGACACTATTTTATTTTTATTAAAAAAATATTTTTTATCAATTTTTATTTTACAGTCAATATTTTCAACACTTATTGATATTTTATATTAATATATTTTCATGGGTTACAAAGTGTTCCTCAGATATTTTGAAAGCAGTCACATCAGGTTGATGGTTAACCCATGATTCCCAGACGCAACTGCAGAAGACAACTTTTGAAAACATGGTGGCAAAAGGAGACATTGCTCACAAAGAGCAATGTCAACTTTTGACACGATGTTTTCAACTTTATTCAATAAAGATACTTTCAAAGTCGTCTGCTGCAACTTTATTGTATGTGAAAAAAGGGTTATTAAACACGAGGGAAATTGATAACAAAGATGTCAACTTTCTCCTGATGTCTAGGTTTCTGTGATTCCATGCAGCTGTTAGGGCACACCAGAACATGCCTTTCTGAACACTTTTCCCTGAAACAGCTAGGCAACAACTGACGCCTTTCCAGCAGACAGCTTTTTGAAAACATAGCGACAGAAGAAGAAATTGCTCAAAACGAGCAATTTCTCCTTCTGCCACAATGTTTTCCGTTTAAAGTCATAGGTCATCCATTCAATTATAGAGATTTTTCTTTTTTGACAAAATATGTTCAAAGTCGTCTGCTGCAGAATTATCGCATGTGGAAAAGGGAAACAGGCAACAACTGATGCCTTTTCAGCAGACAGCGTTTCAAAACATCCAGGAAAGAAGAAATGAGCAATTTCTTCCCCACTTCCAGTAATGTTTTGAAATCTGTTTTCTAACTAAATTTCTAAATCTCTGACATGACAGTTCCACTTTCATGAATTTTTCTAAGCAACAAACCAACCCACTAATGCCATATAAGGTAAATAGTTGACCATGTTTTACATGCAGACGCTTGATGGCACTTTCTGCATCATATGACTTTTTTTAAAACATTGTTCATGATGAACAAAACATAGCCATTTCTCCGTTTGCTACAACAATGTGTTCAATAACCCTTTTCCTCATATAGGCGCTGTAAGACGCCTGCCTCTGCAGCAGACGGCTTTTTGAAAACATAGTGACAAAAGAAGAAATTGCACACAACGTGCAATTTCTCCTTTTGCCACAATGTTTTCAACTTTTTGTCATAGGTTATCCATTCAATTATGGAGATTTTCTATGTTTTGACAAAATACGTTCAAAGTCGTCTGCTGCAGAATTGTCGTATGAGGGAAAGGGTTAATCATTAAACATTTTTATTCATTAAAAAAAAAAATCCATATTTCTATCAAATTTATCTGGTCCGGATTTCATGTACGTGGAAAAACTGGTTAAAAATTACCAATGTTGACTGTCATCATGCAATTACCAGTGGAAAGCAATTTTAGACACTCCTTAGAAACTGAAGATAATTATTGAGTGCAAATTTCTTATAAAATGGAATCCATAAAGAAGAAAAACATTATGGGAAAAAGAGAAATTGTTCGCTTTTAGCAAACATTATCATTTCCACCCATCATCTTTCCGGAGACTTTCCTACTAAAATCTGCCCCAATGAGGTAAAATGATAAAATGCTGAGGGGCTTAATTAGTTTTGTACAGTTTTATAAAAGCAACAAGCTCATATTTCCATGGAAACGAGAAATCTGTTAAGATGAATCCCAGTTTTTAAATAAGCTGAGAGAAGAAAGTAACCCGAAGCCCTTGGAGACATAAAAGCTAGATTTGTCACCGAAAAATCGGGTCTTTTAGCGGTCTCCATTTCTGTCCCCCCATTTATAGAAGAAAATGAAGAGCTGACTGGATTTAGATGTATATGTAATTATGTTCTGAAATTTGTCCAAGCTGCCCTGTATTGTAGAACTCAAAATAGGGTTCATTTGCTCAAACCCCTTTCCCTCATACAACAATTCTGCAGCAGACAACTTCAAACATATTTTGTCAAACAATAGAAAATCGATAACCTATTACTAAAAGTGGAAAACATTGTGATTAAAGGAGAAATTGCTCGTTTTGAGCAATTTCTTCTTTTGTCACTATGTTTTCAAAATGTTTCTTGAGGCGTCAGAAAGCGTCTAACCACATACGATCACATACAACAAATATGCAGCAGACGACTTTGATTGCAACTTAAGCTGAAATATAGAAAAATATCTTCCATTGAAAGTGTAATTATTGAATAGTGTTGAAAACATTTTGACAGAAGGGTGAAATTGCTTTTGAGCAATTTCTCCTTTTGTCACAATGTTTTTAAAAGTCGTCTGCTGTAAAGGCGTCAAAAAGCATCTGTATATGGGAAAGGGTTAATAAATGAGATATGGTCAACAAAATTAAGATCTGTTTATATAAATGTATCGTACAGGTCCCTGTTTTCAAACCGTACCTATTTTCGCACGTTTTGTGCAATTTCGTCTTTTGTCACTATATTTTCAAAAAGCCGTCTGCTGCATAGGCGTCAGAAAGCGTCTATATGAGGGAAAGGGTTAAGAACATGATAAACGCTAACTTATCTGGAGGTCTGCAAGCTTCTACTTTAAAGGTGACTTTGACAATGATAATATCAAGAAGAAAGAGTCTTTAAGACCATATTGTGCATGCACAGTTAACTCTCCTAACTCTTACCCACAAACAACAAATCTGCAGCTTAACCCTTTCCCTCATATAGACGCTTTCTGACGCCTCTGCAGCAGACGGCTTTTTGAAAATATAGTTACAAAAGAAGAAATTGCACAAAATGTGCAATTTCTCCTTTTGCCACAATGTTTTCCACTTTTAGTCATAGGTTATCCATGCAATTATAGAGATTTTCTATGTTTTGACAAGATAAGTTCAAAGTCGCCTGCTGCAGAATTGTCGTATAAGGGGAAGGGTTAAGACATTTACAGCTTTCCGACTTTCAGACACCTTTTGACGCATCTGCAGACGACCTTTGGAAACATTGTGGAAAGCGGGGGTCAAAACATCCGGGCAAAAACTACCGCAATAAAGATAGTTATCTCTATGGATGAAAATATAATCTTTGAACAGAGATGAAAACATAATGGCAAATATTGCAGATGCATCAAAATGTGTCTGCATAATATATGCAAGAAAGTGACTGTTATAGTCTTTACAGCCCATCTTGGTGCTAATTCCGCTCCCACATGAAACAGAACTTGCAGCAAACCGGGGACATCTTTGAAAACATCTATAAGACAAAGAAGATATTGAAAATCTCTGTAACAGTGTCGGAGAAAGTATAATTATTGAATAGAGTTTAAATCATCGAAACATTTAAAGACAGATTTTGCTAAAAAAAACCTTTTTGTTTGGTAATGCTCTTCCAGTACGGGAATGGGGGAAAGAAAATAGATGGAACTTGTCTCCTAAAGTCATACGTCAATCCAGAATTGGCTACATTTCTATAATTGGGACATCTATTTTTTGAAATTTGACATGATGATCTCTTGTGTTCAAAACAATAGAGGTCTCAGGTCACAAATCATCTAAGTATTAACCCTGACGCATTATGATGCATAGCAGCAGACATTACTTTTGTAAACATTGTGGCCAAAAGGTGAAAATGCTCATGATGAGCAATTTCACCTTTGGCCACAGCGTTTTCAACTCTTTTATGCAGATTTTTCAGGCTTTTGTTACTAATGCTTTCAAAGTTGTTTAAGAAACTGAGCTAAACATGGTAAAGTTCACCCTTTCCCACATGTTAATTTTGATGTATCTGAAGCAGATGATATTTGAATACATTGTGGGGGAAATAAATTGCTCTAAATGAGTAATGTCACAGTTAAATGCAATGTAATCAATGACTTTCAGAACGTTCCCAATATAATCCCGATATCATTTTATTAACCCTTTCATACATACAGATGCTTTCTGATGCCTCTACAGAAGACGACTTTTGAAAACATATTCCGGCAATAGAAGAAACTGCTCATGCATAATGAGCTATTTCCTCTTTTGCCACAATGTTTTCAACTCTATTAAAAAGTATACGTTAATATGTAATAAAGAGATTTTGTATAATTTTTGCTTTATGTTTACAAAGTCATCTGCTGCTGTTATATGAGGAAATGGTTAAAGGAAGCATCTAAGTGCGTTTAATATGTGGAAAATGGCCTAAATCCCCAATAGAAACTTTATGAGTAAACCTTTTCTGTGCATGATACAAACAACTAACACTTTATGCAGCAGGCAAATTTGCAAACCAGGCAATTTCTCATTTTCTCACAATGTTTTTAAATTCTCTATCAGTTTAACATTTACTGAATACAACTTAGAATGTATTGATTGATTGGGTTTAACGCCGTTTTCAACAATTTTTCAGTCATATCACGGCGGCCAGTTCACCTATCATTTACTGTTTTCTAGCTGGCTTTCTCACACCAGTAATTAATACACACAACAATCTTTCCAAGCAACTGGCTGCTTTTCCACATAAACTGTTAGACCATTGGTGGAAGAGGAATGAAGCCTGTTACAATGAATTTTGTTAAATGACGGAAAGAATGTTGGCCGAGCTGGGGTTGGAACTCACAACCCATAGATTGACAGCCCACGGATGTACAGACGCCGCCGGACGGTGAGTCATCACAAATGCTCACCTGCTCGCACTAATGTGAGCTAAAAATAGAAAACATTTGAGAATGGAGAAATTGCTCGTTTTTATTAATTTCTTCATTTGTCACTATATAGGTTTGCAAAAGGCCTTATATATGCTGCAGAGGCATCAGAAAGCGTCTATATGAGGGAAAGGGTTAAGTAAATTACCCAAAAGTAAAGTTTATTGAAATTGACTTCGGTAAGGAGATTCCCTTGGTAGTAATAGGAAGTAAGTTTCCCAGAAAATATCCTAGCAACAGTTATAATTTCCAGAAACTTGAAAACTATATGATTATTATATAATAGAAGTCATTCACCTGGCATTTATTTTCAGTCTTCGATCTGCTTTGTAAACTTCTGAATAAAACCAGAATGTGGGAAAGCTGGGGTACTTTGAAGATTTTGACATAGAAACTTAAAATATTCAATTTAATGTAAATCGTGTTTCGGCTCTACAAATTTAAGGCGACATAAAATTTGTCACTTTTGTCATTTCATGATGGTCAGTAATTCATAAGGAGTTTGACTTTCTCTGATTCAGACACTTTTAAAATTTGCAAATATCGTTGACAAAGAAGAATTGCTCATAAAGCGCAATATCTCCTTTTCCCTAAAGCATTTTTTGTTATCTCTTTATAAATTATAATTCAATTTTTTTCAATGTTTTCAAACAAACAACGCTCAAAATTATTATAAGGATAAATTGCTCATTGTCCTTCTGTCACAAAGCTTGCAAAAACAATCATCAAAATGTGTCTGCGTGTGACACTTTCCCACATACAACAAATCTGCAGCAGTCAACTTTGAATTGATCAAGTAAAAAATATAGAAAATCATTATAAACTAGAATTGTTTTTGACACAAAAACAGATGTCTCCCCCTCAAATATCTGTCAAAATCTCTCAAAACATTCCAACCTCTAAAGCAGACAAAAATTAATGAGCTGAACATGTGACTGAACTTCAGTGAAATCCTTCGCGGCATCTTTGACATGAAATAAAGCCTCAAACCTTTGACCTTCAAGCGTGACCTTGACCTTGACCCAGGATGGTTGAGACATGGGTTCTGCACATCGCCTTGATAAGGTGAACATGTGAGCCAAGTTTCATGAAAATCCTTCAAGCCGTCTTGGAGATATGGAGCCGACACGAAATAAAGCCTCAAACAGACAGACATCCAGGACAAAAACAATATATCTCCCCTGTATACAGAGGGAGACATAATTATATTATCATTATTGAATGGAGTTGAAATCATTGTGGCAAATGGAGAAATTGCTCATGATCAGCAATTTCTCCTTTTTGCCACAATTATTTCAAAAGTCGTCTGCTGCAGACATGTCAAGTTGAAACTGCATGTGACAGGATTATATAAGACCTACGTATGAGACATTTTCTGTACCTGAAGTTGATGTGAACGAAAGGTTTTGATGGATGAAGTGAGTTCAGGCATTGACAATCCCTCTATAATATATATATACCATAACTTAAACTGTAGATAAGTTCAGACATTGACTGTACCTGAAGTTGATGTGAACGAAAGGTTTTGATGGATGAAGTGAGTTCAGGCATTGACAATCCCTCTATAATATATATATACCATAACCAAAACTGTTGATAAGTTCAGACATTGACTGTACCTGAAGTTGATGTGAACGAAAGGTTTTGATGGATGAAGTGAGTTCAGGCATTGACAATCCCTCTATAATATATATATATAGACCATAACCAAAACTGTTGATAAGTACAGTTAACCCTTCCCCACATACAACAAATCTGCAGCAAAATTCAACAAAGCTGTCTGCTGCAGAGGCGTCAGAAATGCCTGTCGCATTGACTTTTTTCAAAAATCGGAAAGAATGGGGTCCTTAGACTGGGGTTCAAACTCAAAACCTTTAGACAGACAGCCTATGTCGCTACCGAAAATCTCTTAAAAAAATGTATTTTAAAAAAAACTAGAACTATTACTGAAGATGATAAATACCCCCTAAACAGCACCTTGACCTACACCATAACTTAATAAGTAAAAGGGCCATAACTCCTTTAATTGTAACCCCTTTAGGATATGCACATCTCCTCTTAGTATAGAAGCTTCATGTAAAATTTTATTGAATTCCACTGAGTGGTTTGTAAGAAATAGGCCGGACAAAATATGGCTTCCGGCCGACCGACAGACACACAGACAGCCCCACACAGTGATATTGAATTCCACCGAGTGGTTTGTAAGAAATAGGCCGGACAAAATATGGCTTCCGGCCGACCGACAGACAGACAGACAGCCCCACACAGTGACTCCTATATACCCCCTCTTCTTCGAAGGGGGTATAAAAATGAAACATTGTGGGTTTTACGATATTTTAAACATAACTTCAGTTATATCATGGCGAAAGTTCACTTATTATTAGTGATACCTGGGTAAACAAACCAGTACTATAGGGTTAGAAATGTGCCTTGCCCAACGCCACTCCATCCGATGACCAGTGAACCCCAGCAATTTCTCCTTTTGTTACAATGTTTTCAACTCTATACTGCAATAATTAATTGTGTTATTTTAAGAGAATTTTCCTATCTTTGCCAGTAGATGTGTTCAAAGTCCTCTGCCATAGATTTGCTCATGTGGGAAAGGGTTAAATTCAGTCATATCATGACGGCCAGTTCAAAACACAAACATGTGTGTATCCTGGTCTTCGCAGACCAGTACTCCACACAACATTATCTTACCCAACAACTGGCTGCTTTTTCACATTATAGCCTGGTTACACCCAGGCGAAATGAACACCATGGTTGACCATGGATACCATGGTATTTTACTGTTGATCATGAACTACCATGAACAGCCATGTTTTTCCATGGTTTTACAAGTCAATTACCATGGTTGACCATGGTCAACCATTGACACAAATATTAACCATGGTCAGCCATGGTCATGATCAAGTTTAACCATGGTCAACCATTGTCATAAAATATTAACCATGGTCAACCATGGTAATAAAATATTAACCATGGTCAACCATGGTAATAAATTCTAGCCATGTCATAGTCAACCATGGTAGAAATTATTCTGCTGTTACACTGCAAGAACTTTGTAACAACTTTTTTTTAAATATTAATGGTTTTATTTGGACTCTAAATAAATGTTTGATAAATAGCCAAGTTTAAAATATATATCACTACAACATTTATTAAGGACACTTATAGAACTCTTCTAGAACCAATTTAATAATTGCAACAACAACAACAACAGGAAGTTTAGATTTTAAACTTTCAAAATGGATGACAATGTGACATGTTAAAATTCAGGCAATGTCTTCACAAAACACTCAGTTATAATGGATTGTCATCAAATATTATGTACATAGTGATTTGTAAATAACTTTTCTTCTCATTCTAATGATAAAAGCAGATAAAAAAAACATAAAATGAAGATTTACAAATACATTCAGAAATGGCAATGTATTCAACTTGGCTTGGAAACACTTGACAGGTAAAACTTATGTTAATGAATGTTTATTCAGTAATTTAAAGTGAAATTAATCATCTTTGGTGATAACTGTTATAACATGATTACTTTTTGGAACACTTTTAGGCCTTATAAGGCAGTTCCAGGCCCTGGCATTTTCAGTTAATTTTGTAATTGTGAACAATTTATAATGTATGTCTTAACTGATATAATCATGGTAAACCATTGTCTTTCATGGTAAACCATGTTCTACCATTGTATTCAGTCATGTCATTACAGGTAATGAGAAAACATGGTATCTCATGGTCAACCATGGTATTTCATGGGTTACCATGGTCAACCATGGTTATAAACTATGGTGCCATTTAACATAACATGGTTTTCAATGGTAGACCATGGTTTTACAGTGATGGTATATCATGGAATACCATGGTATTTCATGGGTTACCATGGGTATCAATGACCATTGTCAACCATGGTATTCAATGGTTAACCATGGATATTGATGACCATGGTCAACCATGGTTATAAACTATGGTGCCATTTAACATAACATGGTTTTCAATGGTAGACCATGGTTGTACAGTGATGGTATATCATGGAATACCATGGTTTTTCATTGAAGAATACCATGGTTTTTCGCCCTAAGATTGGTGAAAAATAAGAATGATGCCTGTCGCATTGACTTTCTTTCAAACATCGGAAAGAATGGGGTCTTTAGACTGGGGTTTGAACTCGAAACCTTTAGATAGACAGCCTTTGTCGCTACCGAAAATCTCTTAAAAAAATGAAACATTATTGCAAATTCAATTTCACCTTCGGCCACAATGTTTTTAAAAGTTGTCAGCTGCAGATGTAGCAAAATGAGTGTGGGCAAGGGTTAACCCTTTCCCTCATACGACAATTCTGCAGCAGACGCGACTTTGAACATATTTTGTCAAAAAATAGAAAATCTCTATAACTGAATGGATAACCTATGACTAAAAGTGGAAAACATTGTGGCAAAAGGAGAAATTGCTCGTTTTGAGCAATTTCTTCTTTTGTCACTATGTTTTCAAAAAGCAGTCTGCTGCAGAGGCATCAGAAAGCGTCTATATGAGGGAAAGGGTTAAACTAAATCCCTAAAGTCATGTTTCCTGCTAGACAAAATTTGATGGATCCTTGTCTTATGTCTAGATTATTGTCTTGAAAGTTGTGAATGAATATTTGATGAATTCAATCAGTTCATCCATTCATTTATCAGACATGAAACTTTCAGATTCTTTCCCTTCAAAACTAACATTTTCTCACATGCATATGCATTTTAACCCTTTCCCACATACAAAAAATCTGCAGCAGACGACTTTGAACATATTTTGTCTAAAAATGGAAAATCTCTAATTAAATGGATAACCATGAATAAAAGTTGAAATCATTGTGGCAGAAGGAATTATTGCTCATCATGAGCAATTTCTTCTTTTGCCAATATAAGTTTTCAAAAAGCCGTTTGCTGCAGAGGCGTCAGAAAGCTTCTATATGAGGGAAAGGGTTAATTTGGAGGCATCTACAGTAGATGAGCAATTTCTCTTTTAGTGACAAAGTTTTCAACAGTACTCATCAATTATACTTTCTTTTATAGAGATATTCCATTTGGCGTACGTTATAATGCTTCTGACGTAAATACTTATTTTCAGTTAATCTGCATAAAACAAAATTCTTTTGAATTTATATTCGAAAAGGTCTTCACTGATTTCCATCAGCAGACCAAAACAATATGCAGACATAATCCATTCCCACCTACACTTTCTGACGCCTGCCTCTGTAACAGATGGCTTTTGTGGCAAAAGTGTATGCTGCATTTAATTTGTTGTATATGGAAAATGGTAACCCCGCATATATACAACAAATTTGTAAAAATCTTGAGGCAGAAAATTGTAAAAATCTCTGCATGTGGGAGTGAGTGAAAAGCTGAATTAAGTCCCTGGACAATGATAGACAGACCCTATAAAATCGGGGCTAGAAAGTATCCACCAATAAATCCCCTCCTAATCCTTTCTGACAATTGACTTCCTACTGAAATGTCCTAAACTGTAGCGATGTGTCAAGATGGGAGAAGAGGGCAACATGAATATACACAAGATATAGTCAACTGTCTGTCACTTTGATGCAATCATTAACCCTTTTCCTCATATAGACGCTTTCTGATGCCTCTGCAGCAGACTGTTTTTTGAAAACATCATAAAGTGACAAAAGAAGAAATTGCTCAAAACGTGCAATTTCTCCTTTTGCAACAAAGTTTTCCACTTTTTGTCATAGGTTATCCATTCAATTATTCATGAATATACACAAGATATCAACTGTCTGTCACTTTGATGCAATCATTAACCAGTGATAAAGAAACAACAAACTTCCCAGATAAATGTCTTAATTCTTTGTCCAGGCCCCTTCCTGATATACAACAAATCTGCTGCAGATGACTTTGAAAACTTGTATGCAAAACTATGGAGAATCTGTATTTATAAGGGTAATTAAGTTAATAATTGAAATGAGTTGAAAACATTGTGGCACAATGAAAGATGGCTCATTATGAGCATACAACTTCTCCTATTGTCATAATGTTTTCAAAAGTTGTACACTGTAGAGGCGTCAAAATTAGTCTACGTGTGAGAGAGGGTCAACAACGGTGTTAGAAGAAAATGTTGTGGCCTTCAAATGACCAGTGGCTTTAACACTTTCCCTCATATCTGAAGCCTCTGCAGCAGAGATCTTTCTGAAAACATTGCAACAAAAGAAGAAATTGCTCAAGACGAGCAATTTCTCCGGTTGTCACCGTGTTTTCAACTCTATTCAATTATTGTACTTTCGTTTAAAGGGTGTGTCCGAAAATCTTCGGGTATGTTTTCAAAGTCTTCTGCTGCAGATTTCTTGTATGTGGGAAAGGGTTAATATAACCAATGAAGCCAACGTGTGATTAGCAGACATACAGACGGACAGACATCAGAGAAGCCTTTGTAATATTTCCATTACACAGTAACAAACGGCTCAAGAATCTGGTTAACCCTTTCCCTCATATAGACGCTTTCTGATGCCTAAAAAGCAGACAACTTTTTGAAAACATGATGAGCAATTTCTCCTTTTGCCATAATGTTTTCCTGTTTTAGTCATAAGGTATCCATTCAATTATAGAGATTTTCTATACATTGAGAGTGATGCATATTAAGCTGAAAGCTTGTTTCACAATCCTTGTAAAAGAATCAGTTTAAAGGTTGCACACATCCAACTAATCTTTAGCAGACAGACGGACCTTGAAAACAATATTCACATTAATTTGAAAGGATATATCCAATATTCAAAGTACCATCAATGAAACGAAATGAAAACAATCATGGTCAAAGGAGAGAAATTGCTTCAGAATATACAAGTGTATGAAAGGGTTTAATAACTAAACAGAACTGAGGGATGGAATCCGTAAGTGTCACTGGTGATCCCTCAGAGTCACTCTGCGACACAAATGTGATGGGATGTAACACGACCCTTTCCCACGTACAGGCACTTTCTGACCCCTCTGCAGCAGTGTCCTTTTGCCATAATGTTTAACAACTTAATTTGATGGATGTTCTTCCCTTTTTAATCATCGAGTTTCCATATTTTGACGAAGTGAATTGAAAGTCGGTCTCCTGGAAATTTGTTTTATTGGGGAAAGGTTTAACAAAACTCAAACTGAGACAGAATCTCTCGGTATCAACACTGATCCCTAAGTGTCACTTTGCAGACCGAGGGCTTGGCGTGAAACGGTTGTAACTAAAACTTGTATATTTTTTACCAAGGTTAATCAACTCGCCATATAAGCGTTAAATCATTTTTTCTTGGTAAACAATGGAAATTTAGGTGCCATTGCTCGTTCTGAGCAATGGCACCTAAATTTGCATTGTTTACAAAGGGTTCAAAATTGCCCCTAAACCAGGGATTTCAAAATAGGTTTTTAGTTACAATCGTTTCACGCCAAGCCCTCGACTGACACATAATGTGAAGGGAAGTTACTGAAGTTTATAACCGTATTGATTGTCTATGGCTCTGATACATCATTTAACCAGAATTTACATAAAAACATACCACCCTATCATCCATTTGTCACTCGATACATCATTTATCAATAATGGGCTCATCTTCTTAGCGTTAACACTCTTATATTATTTATCATCCGAGTTCTAGATAACGGAGGATTTGCATGTTCTAAAATTCTTGTTTGACCCTCTAGCCCTATGTTGTGGGTACTCAAAAGAATCGTCTGAATGAGACGATTCTTTTGAGTACCCACATAATAGGGTTTGGTGTGAAAATAAGAGAGATGTTGTTAGAAAAGGAGCCGTCTACTCCTCCTTATCTATATAGACCTCTGATAGTAGGAAAATTGCCCCATCATAGTCTCAAAATCAGATTTAGTGTAACCATCATCTTCTTTAAACCCTTTCCCATTTACAAGAAACCTGCAGTAGACGACTTACTCTGAGCACACCTTGCAGGGGTGGCGAAATATGATTTTGACTTACTTGTCCGTTTTTGCAAAATGCTATTTTGCACTTGTCCGTATGATATTTATATAGTAAATCCCTACAAAATTTCACCTGTCCGTACAGGCTCTGGGACAAGCTGGGCAATACGGACAATGGATTTCGCCACCCCTGAAGCCTTGTTTAAAACATGAAAATCTTTTCATCTGCAGCAATCAATTTTTCAAATCAATGTGGTAAAAGGATAAATTGGTTATAACGAGCAATTTTTTACTTTTGCCCAATTGTTTATAATTGCTCTTTCATTAATTAGTTTCCATATCTTTGACTAAATGTTTTCAGAGTCATTTGCAGCAAATTTGTTGTATGTGGGTAAATGTACGATTTTAATTCTTTTCCTCATACTGACACTTTCTGAAGCTCTCCGCAGCAATCGACTTTTGAAAACATAGTGGCAAATTGAGTTTTCTACATTTGTGAGCATATTTTTTCAAATTTATCTGCTGCAATTTTGTTGTTTTTTTTGGATCTAAAGAAAGACATATATTATATTGCTGTCTTATCACAATTCAGGAGTAGATAAAACCAAAACTGCTGATCATAATTCAACATCTAAACCAAGGATCCAAAGACAATCTCAACTTGCTTATTCCATAATACCCCTCTGAGAATTGTACTTCAAAATCCTGAGAAAATCTTCCACCAATAAATCTCTGACTAATCCTTCTTGAACACGGACTTCCTGTAGAGATATTGTAAATGTACACATGTGACAGTATCATGTGACAGGAAGTGGCTCAAAAAGAGGAGGATATCAGCCGTCTGTCACTCTGAAACATCTTTCACAAGAAAGAAACGCATCATCAAATGAGGCGTGCTTTGCAATTACCAACCGTAAGAAATCTTACATACAGTGTAGATCTAGATCAGCCAGTCCTCCTAAACAGCTTATTTGACTCTTGTCTGTTCGCCAATTGGTCGTAGAAGATTTCAAGCAGCATACATTTGGATCAAAACCGCGAATATACAAGCAGGTCTTTTTTGACACATGAAATCATTACGCTAAGGTTGGCTTTTCACGAGAGCAGGGATCAAATCATCTTCTTTTACCTAATTATATTTGACAATTTTCCACATAAGAAAACTCTGTACCAGAAGATTTTGAAAACAAAGCTATTAAAAATCTCTAAAATTTAACATATTTCTGACGGCTCTGTAGCAAGACGGCTTTTTGAAAACATGGTGACAAAAGAAGAAATTGCTCAAAACAAGCAATTTCTCCTTTTGCCACAATGTTTTCCACTTTTAGTCATAGGTTATTCATTCAATTATAGAGATTTTCTATTTTTTGACAAAATATGTTCAAAGTCATCTGCTGCAGAATTGTCGTATGAGGGAAAGGGTTAAATTGAAATAAAATTTGCTCCCAAGAATCATGTCGCCTCTAGGTTTTCAGACTATATTCAAATGAGCTGAAGAGATAGAAAATGGGCAAAATAAAAAGCCCGCCTCCAAGAGTTTCATGAATATTAAGCCTTTCCCAAGAACCTGCAGACGCATTTTGACACATCTGCAGCAGACAACTCTTGAAAACATTGTAGCAAAAGGTGAAATTGCTCAAAAAACGAGCAATTTCTCCTTTTGACACAATGATTTCAACTGTATTCAGTAATTATACCTTCATTTATAGAGACTTCATATTTTATAATAAATGTCTTCAAAGTCGCCTGCTGCAGATTTGCTGTTTGAAGGAAAGAGTCAACCCTTCCCCTCATATAGACGCTTTCTGACGCCTCTGCATCAGACAGCTTTTTGAAAACATAGTGACAAAAGAAGAAATTGCTCAAATCCTTTTGCCACAATGTTTTCGACTTTTAGTCATAGGTTATCCATTCAATTATGGAGATTTTCTATGTTTTGACAAAATATGTTCAAAGTCGTCTGCTGCAGAATTGTCGTATGAGAGAAAGAGTTAGGCACTGTTTTACTACCATAGAGCTGTTGGTTAATTGTTTTTGAAACACATCAGAGTACTTGAAAAATGATTTTACAAGCTGCATGCAGAGCATAAATCCACAAATTGAATATTAAAACAAATCTTTTGCATGCTTGTCCTTTTTATGCTATATCAATTAGGGCTGCCTCACCCTTTTATAAACATTTCCCAAATATAAATAGATTTTGAAGCCTTGGCAGCGGATGACTTTCCAAACCATTGCGGCAAAAAGAGATTGGTCATAATGTGCAATTTCTCCATTTGCCACAATGTTTTCAACTATTTAAACAAGAGGGCCATGATGACCCTATTTCGCTCACCTGAATTATGTAATGTAGTGCAATTCAAAACACATCAAGACAATTATTCTGAATGCAACCTCCACAGTGTTAACAAGATTTTCTTTCATTTGGCATAGTGATCTATATTTTTTTACCCGATATGACCCATATTCCAACATGGACTAGATATCATCAAGACAACATTCTGACAACGCTTGTCTGCGTCTGGTTTTTCCTAGATTGAAAAAAGGGGCATTTCTGAAGATTCAACCTGCTCAAAGAAAAATGCGGCCTCCGGAGTTTGAACAATATTTTCCTTAATTGACCTAGTTTCTGACCCAATATGACCTATTTTGGAACTTGACCTAGACATAATTCCTCCAAAGTGTTAACAAGATTTTCCTTCAATTTGGCCTACAGTAGTGACCTAGTTTTTTTACCCTACATGACCCATATCTGAACTTGGCCTAGATATCATTTAGATAAACATTCTGAATGTGGCTTTTCACAGACTTAACAAGATTTTTCTTCAATTTGGCCTAGTGACCTAGTTTTTGACCTGACCAAACACATATTCAAGATTAGTATAGATATCATCAAGACAAACTTTTTGACAAAATCTCAAGCTGCTCAAGTCAAAAATGCAAACTCTAGTGTTAACATGATTGTTCTACAATTTGGCCTGGTGGCCTAGTTTTTGACCTGACCAAACCCATATTCAAAGTTAACCTAGATATCATCAAGACAAATATTCTGACAAAGGCGATCCCAAAAACTTCGTGCTCTGGTGAACTAAAAATTAGGCTTATTTAGCCTATAATTCAACTAATTACAGTATAAGTCAACCAATATAATCTTTATTTATCAAAAAACAGTCGAAAAATGAAGGGGGAGGGGGCAGAAAAGATAAGGGGGGTAATTATCATTATAATACTTGTCTAAATATCATTCTTTTTTCTCAGAAATTTTTGAAGCAGCCGGCTCTTAGAATATCATAATCAAGTTCAGGGGAATACCCATGACTCAAGTTGCATGGAAAATTAGCTGGAATGCAGTTTAAAAAAGAATTCTACAAAATTTTATAGGCTACTGAATAATTCATCCCTTACACATTGAGCTTCTTCATTTAAAAATAGGGGGCTGGGGGAGATTCTTTAGACATTTGCCACTTGAGGAACTTGTCCACAACTCTTAGAATGCTCACCACCACTGTGATATATTGGTAGAGCATCCGCCTCTGGTTCAAGAGTACGATCTGCAGTAGGGTCATACCAAAGACTTTAACAAGAGCGCCGTGGAGCGAACACCAATGCTTGTCTGCCTCTGGATTTTTCTAGATTGAAAAAAGGGGCATTTCTGAATATTCATTAAAGCCAGAGATATGTGACTTGGTAAAGATATGTATATTGTTTCTAGGCACATGTGTACCAAGTTTCATTTGAAATTACTGAACGTTTTTTGAAAAATGGGCAAGATTAAACCTTTTGTATGAATTTAAAAGTAAAAACTAGAATGGTGCGTTCCGCGGAGCACATGTGTCACCTGCACCTGCTCATTGAAAGTGTGACGGACAGACAGACAGACAGACAGACAGACAGCCACTGGACAAAAACAAGATGTGTTTGTAAAACACTGATGCCCCCGGATGGCAACATCTAGGTCAAAGGTCAAGGTCGCAAGGTCAAAAATGTTGGTACTGACAGAAAGGTCATGTCACAAGGAATACACATGTGAAATATGGTAGCCTTACCTGTTATGGTTCAAAAGAAGTGGTCAAGGTTAAAGTTTTTTTTCGAGAATGGCAACATCTAGGTCAAAGGTCAAGGTCACAAGGTGAAACATTTTGGTACTGACAGAAAGGTCATGTCACAAGGAATACACATGTGAAATATGGTAGTCGTACCTGTTATGGTTCAAAAGTAGTGGTCAAGGTTAAAGTTTTTTTCGAGAATGGCAACATCTAGGTCAAAGGTCAAGGTCGCAAGGTCAAAAATTTGGTACTGACAGAAAGGTCATGTCACAAGAAATACACATGTGAAATATGGTAGCCGTACCTGTTATGTTTCAAAAGTAGTGGTCAAGGTTAAAGTTTTTTTCGTGCAGACAGACAGGCCAAAAACTAGATGCCCACCGAATCGGTGATTCCGGGGGCATAAAAAAGTAATCCCTAAGTGCCTACCATGCTACACAGGGTGACACAAAAAGGGGCATAACTGAATAATTATTAAAACTTGGTAAAGACATGGGTACAATGTTTCTAGGCATCTGTGTACCATAAGTTTCATTTGAATATGTCTTACTATTTTTTTGGTTATTAGGTAAGGTAAAATGTTGTGACTACAATGACGCCAAGGGTATATAACAATATGTTACTTTTTTCTTCGAAAAAACACTGACAAGCTAAAAATGGAAACAAAGGCTTTCAGGGTAGGATGAAAAGGATAAGGACTGACTTGCTTGTGTCGGGATACATGGACAAGAAGGACTAGTAGCTGAGCTAGGAAATGCTGTATTATACAACCTAACAAGAGCTGTCAGAGGACAGCATGCTCGACTATTCCACCGCTTATTTGATTACTGAGATAATGGACTCTTAATGTATAGTTGCACACAAACCTTTAACCATAGGGCAACAATTTGCACCATATGCAACTAGTTCAAAGTTATTGCAAAAAATAGTGTTTTTTTCATTAAAGGTCAAAGTGACCTTGACCTTTGACCTTATGATCCCATGGCCTGTTTCAGTCAAGTGCTGATCATGACATTACCCAAACTAAGTTTCAGGGTCATAAGCCTAAGCAATCAGTAGTTTTAAAGCAAGGAATGTTCTGTATTGAAGGTCACAATGAACTTGACCTTTGACCTATTGACTCCAAACTCTCTAGGCATCACCAACTTGCTATGATGTATGTCCATACCAAGTTTGAAGATAGCTAGCTTTCACAAAAACTTTAACCATTAACTGTTTCTTTACAGAAAGGTCACATTGACCTTGACCTTTGACCTAGTTCTTTAACCATTAACTGTTTCTTTACAGAAGGGTCACAGTGACCTTGACCTTTGACCTAGTAACTCCAAACTCTCTAGGCAAAACCAACTTGAAGATCACAGGCCTAAGTGTATGTTAGTTATAAGGCTAAATGCTAGCTTGCACAAAAACTTTAACCATGAACTGTTTCCATATAGAAGGTCACAGTGACCTTGACCTTTGACCTAATGACTCCAAAGTTTATATGCATCACCAACTTCCTATGAAGAATATCCATACAAAGTTTAAAGAACATAGGCCTAGGCGTATGTTAGTTATACAGGTAAATGCTAGCTTGCACAAAAACTTTAACCATGAACTGTTTCTATATAGAAAGTAACAGTGACCTTGACCTTTGACCTACTGACTCCAAACTGTGTAGGCATCACCAACTTGCTATGAAGCTGTAAGTATGTAAGTTATAAGGGTAAATGCTAGCTTGCACAAAAACTTTAACCAACAGCAATGCCGGGGTGACTACAATAGCTCCTCCCCTTATTCTTTGAATAGTCGAGCTAAAAACTGATGAAAGTGGAATAAAATACCATACTAACAAACTACTCTCTGCTAGAAGCTTATAGTATTACATTGAAGAAATGGTGAACAGTGCTAACCCTGATCAAACTGTAAACACACAGGCTGATCAGAAATGTTTGAAAACTTATTTTCATAACTGTGAATTTAAATGTTAAACTTGGGTCAATGATTTAGGAGAAGTTATTGTTTAATTAACCCTTTCCCTCATATAGATGCTTTCTGACGCCTCTGCAGCAGACAGATTTTTGAAATCATAGTGACAAAAGAAGAAATTGCTCAAAACGAGCAATTTCTCCTTTTGCCACAATGTTTTCCACTTTAATCATAGGTTATCCATTCAATTATAGAGATTTTCCATCTTTTGACAAAATATGTTCAAAGTCGTCTGCTGCAGAATTGTCGTATGAGGGATTATGGGTTAAGACATTACTATTTTTAGATCGGATGGCCATCTAGTGGGTTGGATGAAGTTTGATAGATCATCACCAAAGAATATATTTTTGTAAATTCATTTCAAAATAATGATGAGCGATCACAATAGCTCACCTGTGACTTACACTTTGTGGTGAGGTGAGCTAAAACTGAACTATTTCTCTTTTTCACCGCAGATTTTAAAATCGGAATTAAAAAAAATTACTTTCCAAATGTCAATTTTTAGCTAGAAATTCCCAAAGCAGACAACTCTGAAAATACCACCTTTAGCACAAAATCCCCAAAGCCTTTACCCTTTCCTTCATATATTTGCTTTTAGATGCCTTAGACTGCAGCAGACGACTTTAAAAACATACCTAAACAAGATTGGAAACTCCCTTCAAATGAAAGTACTTTTAATTGAATCGAGTTGAAAACATGGTGACAAAAGAAGAAATTGCTTGTTTCGAGCAATTTCATCTTCTGTCGCCATGTTTTCAAAAAGCTGTCTGCTTGACAGAGACGTCAGAAAGAGTCTATATGAGGGAAAGGGTTAAAAAATATTGTGGCAAAAGGCAAAATTATGAGCAATTTTGCCTCTTGTCACATTATTATGCTTTCAACCTTATTTAATAATTAAACTCTCATTTATGGAGATTTTACACATTTTTGACAAGATGTTTTCAAAAATATCTGCTGCAGATAATTATGTTGTATACATGTGGTAGTTTTAATGAATAATCTAATATATGGTAAAGAAATAGTTGAAAACATTGTGATAAAAGAGAAATTGCTAATCATTATAGCTATATATATCCTTTTGAGTCAAGGTTTTCAAATGGTATCTGCTGCATTAACCCTTTCCCACATCCAACAAATCTGCAGCAGATGACTCCGAACATATTTTGTCAACAAAAAGAAAATCTTTATATTTGAATGGAAAAGTGGAAAACATTTTGGCAAAAGGAGGAATTGCTCGTTTTGAGCAATTTCTTCTTTTGTCACTTTGTTTTCAAAAGGCCATCTGCTGCAGAGGCATCAGAAAGCTTCTATATGAGGGAAAGGGTTAAAACCACCTGTAGACGTTTTCACAATGTTTTCAAGCTTTATATATCTGCTGAAGACGGGTCAATATGTGTCTTTTATATGGGAAAGGGTTAAAGAAAGAGATCAAACACTCTGGATTGATAAAAAAAATAAAACTCGCAAGCCAAATATGGTAATAACGACATTCTGCTCTGAATTTCCCAATGTGCAGCAGGTGTTAAAGTGAAGAAAAAAAAGATATTTCCAAGTCAATTCCAACTTGGCAGTCCTAAATGATTGCTCCCATAAATTCATCCTATTACTTTTTATGCCCTTTTTAGATTCATCCAAATCGAATGAACGGATTTAACAAACAGCGGAGATCCAATCTAGACAAACTGCATGGGAGTATAAATCTTGATTTACCAGTAGGAAAACTTCACACCCAAAGAATAAATTACTTACTCCTTGTGCAGTAATGTGTTTTTTAGAGAGTATTAAGTTTGCTCCAGCCGTCTCTGAAAGGCGAGATCTTCCTTGTCGAGGTAAAGGATAATCCAAATATGGGAAATATGTAGCTGGGGATAGCCACAGGTCCCAGTTACTGAAGCCAATAACTGACAGATTTATGCCTAATTACTTGACAATATCGAAGCAAAGGCAACCAAAAAGATTCTTTTAACCCTTTCCCTCATAAGACAAATCTGTAGCAGACGACTTTGAACGTATTTTGTCAAAACATAGAAAATCTCGCATACAGCAAATCTGCAGCAGCCGACTTTGAAAAGATACCAGAAAAAAGATTGAATGAAAGTATACAACTAGAAATATCACTGAAGGCTGGTGCCTGTCAATATACATATGTATGAGAAATTCAAGGGGCCGTAACTCATTTAAAAATGACCAAGGGTTGCTGAGAAATAGTGTTCACAAGAAATGTCTACAGACCAACAGACTGACTGCACGACTGACAGGCGTGACTCCTATATAGCCCCCATATACTATGTATTTTGGTGTATAATAATTCAATAGAGTTGAAAACATGGTGACAGAAGGAATGTATACTGTTTTATGGCGCATCGACAGCTACGGTCATTTAGCGCGCAATTAATTTTAATTATTCATGATCCCTGGGTAAACAAACCAGTACTAGGCTAGAAAATGTGCCTTGCCCAAGGGCACTCCACCATGACCGTAGTGCCGCGACTGGGGATCGAACCCGGGACACCCGGTTTCAAAATCCCCGACGCTAACCACTCAACCACAGCGGATTCCGTGACAGAAGGAGAGTCGAGTAATCATAGCCAGAGTCCATATTTATTGTTGACTATTTGTTTTCAAAGTTACCTGCTTCACATTTGTTGTATGTGGGAAAGGGTTAAAAGAGTAATTTAATTGAGTCATGCTCTAAGAATTGCAATCTAGCGAGCATTTGTAATCAGTGTAGATTCAGATCATCCTGCTCATCCACATAGGTTTGTTTATCTGAATCTAAACTGCTTGCCAATTTAATCAAAGAAAGCACACGAAAACTTCTAATCAAAATTGTGCATAGTTTGATAAGTCAGTATTTTCCTCTTCATTTCCATTAAATTTTGATTCAAATATAAAAACTGACAACCTTTCTCATTTGACAATTTAAAGCAGACAATCCTGAAATATCATCTACAGTTACCATGGAAACAGTATTTTCTCCTTCAAAATATATGGTATAGTAGGTACAACTTTAAGTCTTCTCAAAGTTAGACAGATTTACTAAAGCTGCCATAAATAAACATGTATTTGAAAAGACTAAACTGTAAAATTATAGGTTTTCTCGGGGAATTACTTTTCAAACGGGCCGCATCGTCCAAAAAACCAACCTTTGGATCCAGGGTGAAATTCAGTTCAGCTTGAGCTTTTGTCCATTCTGATCAAGAACTTGAACCCTAGCTGTTTTCATCTATTTGTACAAACTTTAACCCTTTCCCTCATATAGACACTTTCAAACGCCTCTGCAGCAGACGGCATTTTCGAAAACATAGTGACAAAAGAAGAAATTGCTCAAAGCGAGCAATTTCTCCTTTTGCCAGAATGTTTTCCACTTTTAGTCATACTGTGGTTTGTCCATTCAATTATAGGGATTTTCTATTTTTTGACAAAATATGTTCAAAGTCGTCTGCTGCAGAATTGTTGTATGAGGGAAAGGGTTAAGGAAACCTTCGTGTAACCTTTCCCACATACAACAAATCTGCAGCAGACTTCGACTGTTAAAACATAAGAGTGAAATATATGGAAAAATCTCTAAGGATGAAAGGATAATTTTAAACAAAGTTTAGAACATTGTGAACAATTTCTTTTTTTGCCACACTCAGCCGAACCCCGTTAGCTCAGTCGGTAGTGACGCGGGCTGTCAATCAAGGGGTTGTGAGTTTGAATCCCAGCTCGGCCAACTTTCTTTCAGACAATTGACAAAAGTAAATGCGACATGCGTCATTCGTCTTCCACCAATGGGCTAAATCTATGAGGAAAAGCAGCCAGTTGCTTGGGAAGATTGTTGTGTTGAGTACTGGTGTGAGAAAACCAGGAATTGCATGAGTAGGTGAACTGGCCGCCGTGATATAAACAAGAAATTGTTAAAATCGGCGTTAAACCCTTAAATCAATCAATCAATCAATCAATTCTTTTGCCACAGTGGTTTCAAAAGTCGTCTGCTGCATATGCGTCTACAAATGGGAAAGGGTTAATAATTTATGAACCAAAATTGATATAAATTGCCATTTATTTTGAAAGCTGTAATTCTAAGGTCTGTTTTCCTATGATGTGAGGTAAATAGTCTATGGCAGAAAAAAACCTGATGAAGAGCCTTTAAACCCTTTTTGTCAATAATATAACAAAATATGTTCTGTGTTTTGCTCTGTGGAATAAATGGTTATTAAAACATTGTGAGATAAGACAATTAATATTAGTAAGTTTCTCCTTTCCTAACAATGTATTTTAATTCCATGCTTGATCAATATTTGTCTGATTTTTTTTTTTTATATCTATGTTGATGATAATATAGAATGTGTTATTTTGCAAGTCTATAAGGAATGGTTAAATTTTTAACACATTTTAGACAAGTCTTTCAAAAGTGGGTCTTCTTTTCTTCTTGCATCCGTAAACTATGATATTTATTTTACAATTTTTACAACAGCTATGGCAGGACAGCTTATAAGCTTGCAGGATTGGGCTTGATTGTAAATTTAAGCATTATGCTGTAATTTTTGTTCATTCCAGATAGCTGTGACTACATTATAATACAAGAACTGTCCATTTTACACAGCGCTTCACTATTCCACGGCTTAACCCTTTCCCTCATACAACAATTCTGCAGCAGACGACTTTGAACATATTTTTTCAAAAAATAGAAAATCTCTATAATTGAATGGATAACCTATGACTAAAAGTGGAAAACATTGTGGCAAAAGGAGAAATTGCTCGTTTTGAGCAATTTCTTCTTTTGACACTATGTTTTCAAAAAGCCGTCTGCTGCAGAGACGTCAGAAAGCGTCTATATGAGGGAAAGGGTTAACCAGAATTTCTAAGTCAAATTAATAAAGGGCCATAATTTAATAATATGCAAGATCGAGTTATCTCACTTGCTTATTTAAATAGGTTTTATTATAAGTTGTGAAGGGTTGTTTAAAGTTTCAATGGGTTACATGTAGTAATAATTTATTATATCAAGGATTATAAGAGATATCTAACTTGATTATTTACATTGTAGAAACGAAGTTTCAATGCAATACATCCAGTAGTAACTGAGCTATGCCAGGGTGAGACATCCAGTAGAAACTGCATGAGCTTTAGTGTAATATATGTGCTTGCAGGAAAAACCTTAACCAAGGTGTGACAAAAACGCTGGGGTGAGTACCAAAGCTCTCATATTCTCCAATTAATCGAGCTAAAAACTATTCTGACCCTTTTTACCTGAAACTGATGATAAAGCTGTTAATATATTGGTTCTGTTAGGAAATAGTTTTCCAAGTACTCTATGGACAGTAAAATGCATTAGGACTTTTTAATCCTATTTTCCTCTGAGACAGAGGCCTTCAGACAATTTTGCAAATCAAAACACATAGAAATAGTGGTAACAAAATACAGGATAATCTTTCCTTCAATGTTGGAAATGGTAAGAAAATAACGGATCACTCAATATACAGTCCAACCTGTGCTTAACCCTTTCCCACATACAGCAAATCTGCAGCAGACGACTTTGAAAACATGGTGCGCATGACAAAAACCTGAAAAATCTCCATAAAAGATAGCTTGATTGTTAAATAAAGTTGAAAACATTGTGGCCAAAGGAGAAATTTATATTAACACAACAAATGAAAAAAGAAGATTTACTATTGTAAATTCACAACCAATAAAGGAATGGCTTCCATTGTTAATTTATAATGTAACAAGGAACGCTGCTGCAACCATTCTTAATTTAGAACCAACAAGGGGATGGCTTACAACCAATGATGGAATGTGTTCAATTGTAAATGAACAACCAAGAAAGAAATGGTCACCTTTGTTAATCCTTTCACACATATAGACGCTATCGGACACCTCTGCAGCAGATGACTTATGAAAACACTGTCACAAAAAGAGAAATTCGTCTGCTGCAGATTTGCTGTATGTGGGAAAAGAGTCAATATACACAAACAAAGATCAGCCATTGTAAATTTACAACTTCCATTGCTAATGTTTAACCTGCAAAGGTACAGCTGCAATCATCTTAAATCTATGACCAACAAAAGAATGAATGTAATTGTTAATTTATAACATACAAAGGACTAACTGCAACCATTGTTAATTTACATCCAACAAAGAAATGAATGCCATAACATACAAAGGTACAGCTGCAATCATCTTAAATCTACGACCAACAAAATAATGAATGTTATTGTTAATTAATAACATACAAAGGACTAACTGCAACCATTATTAATTTACATCCAATAAAGGAATGGATGCAATTGTTAATGTATAACATACAAAGGAACATCTGCAAGAACTGTCAATTTACATCCAACCAAGGAATGATTGCCATTGCTACTTAATAACATACACAGGAACAGCTGCAAAATATGTAAATTTACATCCAACAAAGATATGAATTGCCATAACATACATTAAGGAACAGCTTTCACGATTGTAAATTTACATTCAACCAAGGAATAAATGCCATTGTTAATGTATAACATACAAAGGAACAGCTGCAACAACTGTCAATTTACATCCAACGAAGACATGAATGCCATTGTTAATTTATAACATACAAAGGAAGAGCTGCATCAACTGTAAATTTACATCCAACCAAGGAATGAATGCCATGACATACAAAGGAACAGCTGCCACCCTTGTTAATTTACATCCAACCAAGGAATGGATGCAATTGTTAATGTATAACACACAAAGGAACAGCTGCCCCCATTATAAATTTATATTCAACCAAGGAATAAATGCCATTGTTAATTTAAAACAAAGGAACAGATGCAACAATAGTAAATTTATATTCAACAAAGGCATGAATGCATTAACATACAAAGGAACAGCCGCCATTGTTAATTTAAAACATACAAAGGAACAGATGAAACAATTTTAAATTTCCATTTAACAAAGGAATGAATGCCATAACATACAAAGGAACAGCTGTAATCATTGCAAATGTATAACCCTCAAAGGAATTAATGCCATTGTTAACTTATAACTTACAAAGGAACAGCTGTAACCATTGTAAATGTATAACCCACAAAGGAATGAATGCCATTGTTAATTTAAAACATACAATGGAACAGCTGTAACCATTGTTAATTTACATCCAACCAAGGAATAAATGCCATTGTTAACTCATATCATACAAAGGAACAGCTGTAACCATTGTAAAATACATCCAACCAAGGAATAAATGCCATTGTTAATTTAAAACATACAAAGAAACAGCTGTAACCATTGTCAATTTACATCCAACCAAGAAATAAATGCCATTGTTAATTTATAACATTATTACATAGGGAACAGCTGCAAACAGTGCAAATTTACAATTAAAGAAATTGATTTCATTGAACAAATTTAAACTAACAAAGACAGAGCAACAAGACCGTCACTGCTGTAAATGTTAAATCCCCATAAAATAAAGCCATGAAATTCTTACCAAAAATAACTAGAGATTGCTTTTTTGAAAAAGCGTTTGTCTCCCCATTTGTGTGGTCGTAGGGGAGGAAAAGAAGTGATGGAGATGAATTTTTTAGTTTTGGACTGGAGATGAAACAACAGTGACAATCCTCAGTTATTGAACGGAAACCATTTTTCAGCTGAGGGTTACCATGACCTTGGTCTTTGACCTAGTGATCTCAAAGTCAATAGGGGTCATTTGCTGCTGGTGACCAACCTGCACACCAAGTATGAAGTTCCTGGGCCCAAGCAATCTTCAGTTATTGAGTGGAAACCATTTTTCAGCCAAAGGTCACCGCAACCTTGACCTTTGACCTACTGACATCAAAATCAATAGGGGTCATCTACAGGTTAAGACCAAGTTGCACACCAAGTATTAAGTTCCTGGGTATAAGCGTTCTTGAGTTATGGAGTAAAACACATTTTTCAGCTGAAGGTTACCGTGACCTTCGACATTTGACCTTGTGACATCAAAATCAAACAAATTCAATAAAAGTCATTTACTGGTTAGGACCAAGCTGCACACCAGGTATGAAGTTCCTCAACATAAGCATTCTTTAGTTATTGAGAGGAAACTATTTTTCAGCTGAAGGTTACCATGACCTTGACCTTTAAGCTAGTGACCTCAAAATCAATAGGAGTCATCTACTGGTGGTGACCAACCTGCACACCAAGTATTAACTTCCATGGCCAAAGCATTCTACAGTTATTAAGCAAAAACAATGTTTCAGCTCATTGTCACTGACCTTTCAGCTCAAGGTCACTGTGACCTTGACTTTGACCTCAAAATTAATAGGGTCTTCTACTGGGCATGGCCAACCTGCATACCAAGTATGGAGTTCCTCGGCCCAAGCGTTCTTCAGTTATTGAGCGGAAACCATTTTTTACCTCACAAGGTCACCATGACCATGACCTTTGACCTTCTGACATCAAAATTAATAGGAGTCATCTACTGGTCATGACCAACCTGCATACCAAGTATGAAGATCCTATGCCCAAGCGTTCTTCAGTTATTGAGCGGAAACAAGTGTGACGGATGTGACCGTGACCACTGTGACCTTGACATTTGACCTAGTGACCTTAATATTAATAGGGGTCATTTGCTGGTGGTGACCAAACCTGCACATCAAGTATGAAGTTCCTGGGCCCAAGCAAAAACTATTTATCAGCTCATTGTCACTGTGACCTTTCAAGCTCATGGTCACTGTGACCTTGACTTTAGACGTACTGACCAATAATCAAAATCAATAGGGGTCTTCTACTAAGCATGGCCAACCTGCATACCAAGTATGGAGTTCCTCAGCCAAAGCGTTCTTCAGTTATTGAGCGGAAACCATTTTTTACCTCACAAGGTCACCATGACCTTGACCTTTGACCTTCTGTTATCAAAATCAATAGGGGTCAGCTACTGGTCATGACCAACCTGCATACCAAGTATGAAGTTCCTACGCCCAAGCATTCTTCAGTTATTGAGCGGAAACAAGTGTGACAGATGGAAGGACGGAAGGACGGACGGAACGGGCAAAAACAATATGTCACCCCCATGTAATGGGGGAGACATAACTAGAACTATCACTGAAGATGATAAATACCCCCTAAACAGCACCTTGACCTACACCATAACTTAATTAGTAAAAGTGCCATTTCTCTGTAAAATATAATGCAATTGTAACCCCTTTAGGATATGCAAATCTCCTCTTGGTATAGAAGCTTCATGTAAAATTATTGAATTCCACCCAGTGGTTTGTAAGAAATAGGCCGGACAAAATATGGCTTCCTGCCGACCGACCGACAGACAGACAGACTGCCCGACACAGTGACTCCTATATACCCCCTCTTCTTCGAAGGGGGTATAATAATTATAAATTTAGGCGAAAAGTGGACATAAAAGTTCTAACACTTTCCCACATGCTAACAAATTTTCACCTATCATTTTGAGACAATTTGTGTTACAATGTTTTTAACCCATTCAACAAATCTGCAACCGATGACTTTGAAAACATACCCCCAAAAAATGGAAACTGCCTTTAAATGAAAGTACAATAGTTGAATAGAGTTGAAAACATGCTGACTAAAGGAGAAATTACTCAATTTGAGCAAATTCCTTCTTTGTCAACATGTTTTCAAAAAGCTGTCTGCTGCAGAAGCGTCAGAAAATGTCTGTATGAGGGAAAGGGCTCTATCCAATAATCATACTTTGATTCATAGACATTTTCCTTATTTTTGCTGAGATGTTATCAATGTCGTCTGCTGCAGATCATATGTCTATGGGAAAACGTTAACCCTTTCTCTCATATAGACCCTTTCTGACGCCTCTGCAGCAGACGGTTTTTTGAAAACATAGTGACAAAAGTAGAAATTGCTCAAAACGAGCAATTTCTCCTTTTGCCACAATGTTTTCCACTTTTAGTCATAGGTTATCCATTCAATTATAGAGATTTTCCGTTTTTGTCAAAATATGTTCGAAGCCGTCTGCTGCAGAATTGTCGTATGAGGGAAAGGGTTAACTCTTTCCCACACACAGATGTTTTCTGACGTCTTTGCAGCAGGTGACTTTTCATGATGATCAATTTGTCCTTTTGCCACAATGTTTTCAACTCTATTCATTAGTTGGACCTTTATTTGAGAAGAATGTTCGTGTTTTTGTATAGATGTTTTCAAAGTCTGTGGATAAGGGCTTAAAAGTTAATGAAATACCAATTGATACAGTACCAGACTATTTGGTGAGACATTTTATTTTATTAGAATATGTAAAATGGCAGTTTATTGGATTATGATTATCTTTCATTGGAACTCTATATAAAGTGCTTATTTCATGATCTTTGATCCTTAAGTTGACCCTTAGCCCTTTTCACAAATTCGAAAAAAAATCTGCATCAGACGACTTTGAGTTTTATTTTGCAAAAATATAGGAAATCTCTGTAAATGATTGTATAAATATCGAGGGCTTGGCGTGAAACGGTTGTAACTAACATCTGTATATTTTTTACCAAGGTTATTATAATCACCTCACCATAAAGTCTTTATAAGCGTTAACTCATTTTTCTTGGTAAACAATGGAAATTTTGGTGCCATTGCTCGTTCTGAGCAATGCATGGCACATAAATTTGCATTGTTTACAAAGGGGTCAAAATTGCCCTTAAACCAGGGTTTTCAAAATAGGTTTATAGTTACAACCGTTTCATGCCAATTAAGCCCTCGATATAATGATTGAATATGTGTTGAAAACATTGCTCATTATAATATGCAGACGACTTTGAAATATTCTTGGCATATTTATATAGTTAATCTTATAGTGAATGAAAATGTAATGATTGAATAGAGTTGAAAACTTTGTGCCAAAACTAGAGAGCAATTTCCCCTTTTGCTGCTATGTTTTAAAAATCGACTGCGGCAGATGCGAATTTTTCATGTTGGATTTTGATTGATTGGTATTTAATGCTGTTTTCAACAATTCTTTAGTCATATCACAAGAGGCCAATTCACCTACCCATGAGTGTAAAAAATATGGAAATTCTCTAAGAATGGAAGAACATTGTGGATAAAACATTGTGACAAGAGGAGAAAATGCTAATTTTCACAATGTGTTCAATAATCGTCTGCTGCAGAGGCATCAGAAAGTGAGGCATCAGAAAGTGTCCATACATGGGAAAGGGTTAACGCTGACACATTTGGGTACAATCTGCAGCAGACAACTTTTGAAAACATTATGTCAACAGAAGACATCACTCACAATATAATACTTCATCCATTTGCTATGTTTTCCATGGTTAAGCCTAAATCTTTTCTAAGTCGTCTGTCGCAGAATTATTGTTTTATATATAAAACATGATATGATTAGAATTGCACAAAACCCTTTCATCATTTGCCTGTTTTAATCATGAAAAAATAATTAATTTACTGAGAAATACAGAATTAAACAAGGATTAAATTATTTATCAGTGCTTTATTACTTCCCACATAAAGATGTTTTCTGAAACCTCTGCAGCAGATCACTTTTCAAAACAATGTTGCAAAAGGCGAAATTGCTCATTATGAGCAATATTCCTAAATTTGCCATTATGTTTTCAATTTTATTCAATAATAATTGTTCTTTCATTTATTGTTTCCATACTTTTGACTAAGTTTTTCAGTTATATAACGGCAACATGTCTCTGTGACTTTCTCTAGGGCATTTCATCATGACCAATGGATTGTAAGGTTTAAACAACTTTTCAGTCATATCATGACAACCAGTTTATGTACACTTGTGTTACCTGGCTTTCTCACACCAGCACTCTGCATAACACTTTTTCACATTTTGTTTTTCCATGCAACTTGCTGCTTTTTCACATAAGACAATTGGCCCATTTTGTGAAAGATGCATTACACTTGTCTCATTGACTTCTGTCAAACGTCGTAAAGAATTTTTAGATGGCCAACGTTACTACCAATTGAGGTACCGGTGCTCTATTTGTTTAAATGTGTACATATTCAAATTAATCTTTGATGGGCTAACTAAATGTTACCTAGATTTAACACTTTCCCTCATACAACAATTCTGCAGCAGACGACATATTTTGTCAAAATATAGAAAATCTCTATAATTGAATGGATAACCTATGACAAAAAGTTGAAAACATTGTGGCAAAAGGAGAAATTGCACGTTTTGTACAATTTCTTCTTTTGTCACTATGTTTTAAAAAAGCCGTCTGCTGCAGAGGCGTCAGAAAGCGTCTATATGAGGGAAAGGGTTAAACATAACAATATATATATATCTTATCCGAGATGACAACTCTGCAGCAGATGACTTTTGCCACAACATTTTCAACTCTTTTTTTAACCTTAACCTTTATATGAAGAGATTATTCAACATCCCCCCTGCCAGATTATTTCAAAAAAGTCTGCAGCAGATTTGTTGTATGTGGGAAAGGGTTAAAGGGATTTTTTGTTGATTTCAATCTTACATTTTCATATCTGCAAATTTAGGTGGATTATTTTTGGTGAGATCCGAGAGTCATTAGTCGCCGGGCAGAAGCCCGCGACTTCTATTTTTAATAGCTTTTCGGAAATCACATGGGAGGGCGGCTTATTATTAGAAAGAAACAAATCTAGATGATTTGAACATATTACAATTGTGGTTGTTTACGAACACTAATAAATGACACATCTAAAATGAAATAAATATTCCGATTTTTTAATGTTTGCATTTTTTTTTATTTTACTCGCATTTAAGTTTTTTGTCTTATTTACGAAGACAAAAGTGGTCCCTTCAAGACGTGAACTAACACCCCCTAATGCAGACTCTTATGTGTCATCATTGAGGTCAATTTCGGATTCTCCTTTTAATAGCAATTTTAACTTACTAAATGTTGTTTTCATGTTCAAAGAGATGTCTTGATTTGTGTAGAATTCATTTAATAATGTTATCCATGAATATCTAAAGTAGGAACTGTTTCTAAGCTAAATATAGACCCTATTCTGTTGTGTAGTTTCGTGACCTTTAACATCGATTTTCGCGCATGCGCATTTCGATATGAAAAAGCGAGTGATATTATTTTATGTTAGACAACTACAAGACGAATGTTTGACGCAAAGCGTCAAAGAGAAGCCGCAATATTTCGTTGTACATGTAGAAATAAGAAAAAAAGAACATTTTTAAATCCACAAACAATAGAACAATTTAAACTGTAGACGGTAATGCTGATATATTTCTCCTTTTGAACTTTTGTTTTCTTCAAATTACCTCCCTTTAAAGCAATACCAGGATATTTACCTTGTGATTCGAATAAGATTGACAAACATTGAAATTATATGAATGAATACTATTATTTAAGTAAGTAACAACAGCAAAATTAAATTTAAGCCAGATAAATGTGTACACATTTCGTTAAATTTTTATAGATACCCTAATGTATAGGTATGTATATAAAATTTATAAGCAAATGTTTTCATTACTACGGTCCTAAAGTTTGAATAGACTAAGGAAAGTCAAGAATACATAAATAAATCAATGCAGTCTTTTCCGGCGACATTGATGCCTTGCATCAACTTTCTCTTGTTGTCATAATGATATTGCTATTAATAGTATTTAGGGAGCAACTTGTCCACATATTTATCATACATGAGTTTTTAAAGATAAATACTTTGATTAGGAAATATATCTCATTTTGAGTGATATACCGGCTCGTATATCACGATTGAGAGTTCAGGTGTGTAGTAATTAATCACGAAGGCCGAATGGCCTTCGCGATTAATTTATACACACCTGAACAACACATTGTGATATAAGAGCAGGTATATCCCTCAAAATGAGATCTATTTCAATTCTAGCACTTGTTTATAACTTAAAGGGAAACAAATTAAGGGGGAACTAGGTTTTGACATGATGTTGTTTTCCTTGATAAAATCATGTGTAGGCTATTCTATCTTTACTCCCCATTGTATTTGTTTTGGAAATATTCGATTTTTTCAACATTTTGAAATCAGTTTTATTAACAGTCTTTGAACATTTTATTTTTATTATACCTTTTTCAATTGTTCTTAAACTCATCATGGGCAATTTGTTACTGTCTCATTCTAAAACAACGTTTTCAACCGCGTCAAAAATGTTGGTAAAGCACGGGATAAACGTCATTTAAAACAGTTACGTCACCATTACAATTCAAATTTCTAAACGGCATTTACAACAAAATCTCTTGACTTCATTCAAACAAGAGGGCCATGATGGCCCTGGAATCGCTCACCTGATTTTTTTTTCACTTTAGCTATATAAGCCCCGCCATCTGGCGGGCATAGTTTCCAACCAATCAACTTGGCTTTAAGGAATCTGATAGAGGGTCACCCTAGGAATATTTCTACAAAATTATTTGAAAATCGGCCTGACACTTTTGAAGGAGAAGATTTTTTAAGTTTTCACTATAGCAATAAAAGGCAAAATAGCCCCGCCCCCTGGCGGCCATGTTTTTTGACCAATCAACATGGCTTGAAGGAATCTGATAGAGGGTCATCCAAGGAACATTTCTACAAAATTATTTGAAAATCAGCCCAACACTTTTGGAGGAGAAGATTTTTTAAGTTTTCACTATAGCTATATAAGGCAAAAAAAAAACGCCCCCCCCCTGGCGGCCATGATTTTCGACCAATCAACATGGCTTGAAGGAATCTGATAGAGGGTCACCCAAGGAACATTTCTACAAATTTATTTGAAAATCGGCCTGACACTTTTGGAGAAGAAGATTTTTTAAGTTTGCACTATAGCCATATAAGGAAAAATAGCTCCGCCCCCCCTGGCGGCCATGTTTTTCGACCAATCAACATGGCTTGAAGGAATCTGATAGAGGGTCACCCGAGGAACATTTCTACAAAATTATTTGAAAATCGGCCTGACACTTTCGGAGGAGAAGATTTTTTAAGTTTGCACTATAGCCATATAAGGAAAAATAGCCCCGCCCCCCCTGGCGGCCATGTTTTTCGACCAATCAACATGGCTTGAAGGAATCTGATAGAGGGTCACCCGAGGAACATTTCTACAAAATTATTTGAAAATCTGCCAACCAGTATGGGAGAAGAAGAATTTTGAAGTTTTTTTCATTTCTTTGCCATGGAAACCAGAATTCTGCATGGATCCCAAAAATTTGAAGGAAATCTGGTGAGGTCATTGAGAGGATGCTTTCTGTGAAGTTTCATCCCAATTGACCCGCTGGTTACTGAGGAGAAGAAGTTGACGCACGACGGACGACGCACGACGGACGACGCACGACGGACGCCGGACAAAAGGCGATCACAATAACTCACCTTGAGCAAAGCTCAGGTGAGCTAAAAATGTCAAGCCCAACATAGTAACGCATGCGCTCTGAGAAACGTTGTATGAAAAATACTCTGGAGTGAATTTCAACAGCCAAAAATAGTTCCGTAAATTTAGAGTGATATACTGCATTTAGATCACGCTCAAATCCTTCTTTGTGTATAGAAGAGAAATTTTCAATAGTGTTAGAATGGTTCTTTAGCAATAATTAGAAAAACTTTTTTTTAAAAGGGAGAAATTAATCACAGCAAAACATTTTTTCTTTCTAATACTGCTTTTTTTTAAAAATCAAAATCCATTGTCTAAAAATCATTTTGTTTTCAGATAATGCTTATAACAACGAATCTTCAGCATATGACTTATAAACCATGTAGGCAAATATTAGGAATTGATCTACAAATGAAAGTATAAATATAGAATAGAGTTGAAAACATTGAAGCAAAAGTTGTCTGCTGTATGTATCAAAATGTTAACCCTTCCCCTCATATGACAATTCAGCAGCAGACGACTTCGAACATATTTTGTCCAAAAATGAAAAATCTGTATAATTGAATGTATAACCTATGACTAAAAGTTGAGCAATTTCTTCTTTTGTCACTATGTTTTCAAAAAGCTGTCTTCTGCAGAGGCGTCAGAAAGCATCTATATGAGGGAAAGGGTTAATCTATAGAAGCTTATGTAGCAAAATGAGAAACTGCTCATTATGACCATTTTGCCGCACAATGTTTTCAATTCTGTTCAAACATTTTATTTAAATCAATAGGTATATTCCAAATATTTGCTTAGATGTTTTTCAAAGTCGTCTGCTGTAGATTTGTTGTAGGTGGTAAAGTTTTACACATAAATTTTTTATAAAACATTCATGGTAGTGAATTACTCTATTGCATACTCTGATCTATATTTTCATTTGTTTTCTTTTTATATATATATTGATCTGTAATATATAATGACTCTTCCTAAATGACAAACAAGTTGACAAGTATTACAAATTTCAAAAACCTTTAGATTGTATTTTATCAGAAGAAATTAGGTATATTGACCAATTGTTATAAAGCATATGAAAATTGCAAACCAAAAAAATCAAATTGATATTTTAAAGTATTGTTTAAATTTCCAATTCAATTTTGAATATTCTCTACGTTATCTATCCGATGACATTTGAAATGATTAATATAAAACCGATCTAAAATAAAAGTAAAATAACAATAGAAATTGACATACCCACTGGCACCGAGCGTTCCTCAAATCAAACTACCCATTCGCTGTTTTCATACAACATCGTTGATTTCCAGCACATTAAAAAACAAGAGCTCTAGATAAGGCAGAGTTCATGTTCCGAAATCTGTATTCGACCCCAAAACCCTATATTGTTGGTACTATAAAGACTTGTCTGAGTGAGACGAATCCTTCAGGTACCGCAATAAATGGTTTAAATACTTCACAAGAGAAATATCCTTGGGTAAAGACTTGCTAACACCTTATCTAGGTCTTGGTAAAAAAACATTTCTTTTCTATAATATTAAAGGCTGAGCGCTACCTGAAGTACTAATGGCTCATTCTGCAATGCTCAGACATGAAACATACATCACTGCGTGTGTACATTTCTTCTATACTCTATGTCCCCCATTATCATATATTGATTGTCAACACACGGTGCCTTGATGACAGTTTTCTGTTGCCATGGTAACCATTCCGGCTGTCTTTTCCAACATTTTATCATATTTCACGGCGATATCAAATCATCATTTTTTCGTTTTAAAAAAAAGTGTGTTTAAACTGTTTACCTAATATGAGAGTCATCTACTTTGAAAATGTCTCGAGGAAAAAGTAACAGTTGTTACAAACAAATGGAAATTCTGATACAAACATGATACCATTAAGCTGAAAACATTATGACTGTGGAAACGGAGAATTCCTGAAATTCATCATTTCTCATCTTCTCAAAATGTTTTTAAAAGTCATCCGCTGCAGTTTGTTTGAATGGCTGTTTTCGAGAGTATTTTAACTTAAATCACGGCACTTTTCCTCATACAACAAATATGCACTAGAGAACTTTGAAAACATTTAGGCAAAAATATGGAACAAATCTCTCTAAATGAAGAGCAAATATTGAATGAAGTTGAACAAATCGTTTTGGTTAACCCTTTCCCTCATACAGACGCTTTCAGACGCAGCATACAGCTTTTTGAAAACAAAGTGATAAAAGAAGAAATTGCACAAAACGTGCAATTTCTCCTTTTGCCACAATGTTTTCCACTTTTAGTCATAGGTCATCCATTCAATTACGGAGATTTTCCATGTTTTGACAAAATACGTTCAAAGTCATATCTGCTGCAGAATTTTCGTATGAGGGAAAGGGTTAAAAGAGAAATTACTCCATAATGAACAATTTATCCTTTTGCAACAATGTTTTCAATTTAGCATCTGCAGCATTGGCGTCAGAATCTGGGTCTGTATGGGGGGTGAGGTTTAAAGCCTTTAGTATGTCAAGACAGGGGACTGAACCCCTTCCCCTAGCCGCTAAAGTCTTTGACTGATGAATTGTGCTATCTATATTGGAGGGTTTTGCACACAAAAAAAAAATCGCTCTATTATAGCGGATTAGGTTTCAATATTCAGTGGATTTACACAAGAAGTCTTTCTAACAATTTTTTTTGCATCTTCTTTTAAAAAATAAATAATCAATTTCATAAACAAGAGGGCCATATGTCCCTGTATCAGTTTTGTTGCCACATTAAAGCTTAGTCTATCTTTAAGGAACAAACTTTTGGTTTCATATTTCAGTAGATAATAACTATCTATGATTTCTACAGGTAGTTGTTATTAAAGGAACAAACTTTTGGTTTCAGTTTTCAGTGGATAACTTTCTATGATGTCTATGGGTATTTGTTATTACAGATTATTTTAAACCCTTTCCCACATACAGAAAACATTGCGCATAATTAGCAATTTCTCCTTTTGCCAAGGTTTCCAACTCTATAAAATTAAAAAAGTTACATTTACAGAGATTTTTTCAAAGTCGCCTGCTGCAGTTGGTTGTAAGATTAAAACAAGATATTAATTAAGGGCCGTTATACTAACCAATGAAATTTAATACAAGGCAAAAACATGAAATACTCTACAAATGAAAAATGATATGTTAACCCTTTCCCTCATACAACAATTCTGCAGCAGACGACTTTGAACATATTTTGTCAAAAAATAGGAAAAATCTCTATAATTGAATGGATAACCTTATGACTAAAAGTGGAAAACATTGTGGCAAAAGCAGAAACTGCTCATTTTGAGCAATTTCTTCTTTTGTCACTATGTTCTCAAAAAGCCGTCTGCTGCAGGTCTCAAAAAGCGTCTAAATGAGGGAAAGGGTTAATAAAAATAGAGTTGAGAACTATAATGTGACAGTCAGAGCAATTGCACATCAGGAGCAGTTTCTCCTTTTTCCACAATGCTGCCAAATTTCTTCTTCTGCCGATGTGCAAAAAGGGTCTGCATCTGGGAAAGGGTTAACAGTTTACCTATGAGACCTGATGATTTGTTTTAACCATTTGCCTATTATGGACGCTAATCTGACGCCTCTGTTGAAGACGACGTTTGAAAATACAATGAAAATGTAAATTGCTCATAATTTCAAACCAGATGATATCAAGTTGGTCTGCTGCAGATTCAGGGACAATCCTTTCCCACATGTAGATGCTTTCTGACTTTTTGAAAACATAGTGACAAAAGAGGAAATTGCTCAAATGAGCAATTTCTTCTTTTGCCACAATATTTTTTCACTTTTAGTCATTGTCCATTCAATTATAGAGATTTTCTATTTTTTGACAAAATATGTTCAAAGTGGTCTGCTGCAGAATTGTGGTATGAGGGAAAGGGTTAAAGGTGAAAAGTCTCATTTTACCTAATTTCCTCATGCAGTCCTATAACAATTTGTTATTTCCCCGAATCAGATCTTTCAATGATTCCTTCTCTCCGCCCAACGTCGGATAATTATCTTGAGAAATCACGATCCAATAAGGGTCAGGACAAATTAGTACAACCGGCTCTCTCTCTCTCGCTCTAATGATAGACTTTTACACAGTCGGCAATGTCCTGCCATCGTGTAACCACGATAGGACAGGGAGACGTGATAATTAACATCCCTGACACTCTATATCCTGTAATAGACATTTCCTCATCACACAAGGGGGGGATGAAAGTATTTCCACAGATCTGCAGCAGACAACTTTTGAAAACGTTGCTGGCAAATGGATAAAATTGCTCATTAAATTAGTGATTTAGCATTTTTGCTGCAACGTTTTCAACTCTATTTCCAGTCACTTAACGTTAATCTATGAGAGATTGTTTTTTATATTTTTGTCAAGACGTTTTCAGAATCGTCTGCTGAAGAATTGTTGCATGTGGGAAAGGGCTAACCTATTGATTCCCTGTGCAATTCGACAATCTGACGGGATATGCTGGATTTACTTATTACCCCATATATCATTTTAAGTGTCGTACGCCTCGAAACATCTGAGGAAAAAACGTGTTTCACCTAGAAAATTGGAAGTTTTATTTAGAAAAAGAGTTGGAAACAATTCTAATCGTTTCTTAATTACATTTAATTTACAAAAGGTTTCAACTTGCAGCCGCAAATGCATAAAATGTTGGCACTAATCAGAGAAAGAGTTAACCCTTTCCAACATACGCCAACTCTGCAGCAGACGACTTTGAAAACATACCCCAATTTTATTTTTAGAAATTCCCTTTAAATAAAGGTAGAATAATTGAATACAGTTGAAAACATGGTGACAAAAGGAAAAATTGCTTGTTTTGAGCAATTTCTTCTTTTGTCGCCATTCTTTCAAAAAGCCGTCTAATGTAGAGGCGTCAGAAAGCATCTATATCCTTTCCAAACCAAGGCACAATTAGCGGTGCTCAAAGAAAACTAACCTCAGCGTAATAATGACACGTCTCGATAATAATATTGCCTGTGCAACCATGTTAGCCCTTTTCCACATACAGCAAATCTGCAGCAGACAAATTCAGAAACATCTAGACAAAAACACAGAAAATCCCTTTAAATAAAGGTATAATTAGTGAAAACAGTTGAAAACATAGTAGCAAAAGGAGAAATTGCTTGTTTTGAGCATTTTCTACTTTTGTCATCGTGTTTTTAAAAGTCTTCTGCTGCAGAGGCATCAGAAAGCGTCTTTATGTGGGAAAGGATTAATGGTGAACAGTGATTGATTAATTAATTGGGGTTTAACACCGTTTTTAACAATTTCTTAAGTCATATCACGGCGGCCAGTTCACCTACTCATGTGTTTCCTGGTTTTCTCACACCAGTACCCTACACAACAATCTTCCCAGGCAACTAGCTGCTTTTACACATAGACTTAGTCCATTGGTGGAAGACGAATGACGCATGTTGTATTGACTTTTGTCAAACATCGGAAAGAAAGTTGGTCGAGCCGGGATTCAAACTCAATTGGAAAGAATATATGGCCGAGCTGGCGTTCAAACACACAACCTGTGGATTGAAAGTCTTGTCATAACCAATTATGCTATCGAGGCTCAAAAGCATTATTTTCTCCCATGAGTCATCTGCTTGTACAAAATACACGGAAAAAGGAGCAATATCATTAAGATTGGAAACATAATTTAGCTACGGGCTTGAAGACTTTGGAGTTATTGCTCTATTCTTTTAGGACAATGCTTTCTGAAGCTTAAGAGGCAACAAAAGTTGTTTAAATTATGAAAGTGGTATTAAATTTATTTTCTCAAATTTTCTGAATAGAATGATGTGAAATCTGTCAATGAGTTTGTATCATAAGAGCATAAGAGAGATAGACTGCTGCTTTCGGTACTATAATACTAATGCCTTGCCTAAGAAATAGTTAACAAGAGGGCCACTGGATAGAATAGTAGCAAATGCTACTGCTGATAAAGGGGCAAATTTGATCTAGAGTGGGTATGAACTGCAAATGAAACCGCTTATCAGTAAAGGTCATTTGTAATAAGGCATCAAGTCTTTGAACAATTTGAAAGATGACCACCACCAAAGGAACTAGAACCATGACTGAAGATGATAAATACCCCCAAAACAGCACCTTGACCTACACCATAACTTAATAAGTAAAAGGGCCATAACTCTGTAAAATAACATGCAATTGTAAGACCTTTAATATATGCACAACTCCTCTTGGTATAGAAGCTTCATGTAAAATATTATTGAATTCCACCCAGTGGTTTGTAAGAAAAAGGCAGGACAAAATATGGCTTCTGACCGACAGCCCGACACAGTGACTCCTATATACTCCCCTCTTCTTCGAAGGGGGTATAACAATGTGGTTGATATAGGTCCATTGGTTAAGAAGGAGATGTTTTTTGAGGTTAAAAGTTTAGTATACCCCTTTTCTGATGCCGCCTATCTTTTTTCTAACAATCAATATGGCTTGACAAAAATCTGTAGAGGGTCACTAAAGAAACATTTCTGCTAAATTATCTTGAAATCAGGTGAGAACTTTATATAAAGTTTTGCCATTTTGCACATTATCTAATGCTGTCTGGCGGCCATGTTTTGTAACCAATCAAAATGGCTTGAACAAGTACAGTCAAACTTGTGTTAGTGGTTCAGTTCCCTCTGGTGGGTACCCTTTTTAGCTCGTTTTCTCAAAGAAAAGACTTGCTATACTACTCGCCTCGGCGTCGGCGTTGGTGTCAACACCTTGGTTAAGGTTTTTGTACTAATTCACTTTTTTGTCAAAACCATTACAGATATTACTTTGAAACTTACAACACTTATTCACCATCATTACCTCCATCAACAGACAAGAGTACATAACTCTGTCAAGGTTTTTGTAAGAATTATGGCCCTTTTTCGACTTAGAATTTTGGTTAAGTTTTTTGTACCAATTCCATTTGTTGTCAAAACCATTAAAGATATTGCTTACAACACTTATTCACCATCGTTACCTCCATCAACCGACAAGAGTACATAACTCTGTCAAGGTTTTCTAAGAATTATGGCCCTTTTTGACTTAAGACTTTTAGTTAAGTTTTTTGTACCAATTCTATTTCTTTCAAAACCATGACAGATATTGCTTTGAAACTGACAACACTTATTCACCATTATTACCTCCATCAACAGAAAAGAGTACATAACTCTGTTAATTTTTTTATAGAATTGTTGCCCCTTTTTGATTTAGAATTTTGGTAAAGTTATTCTTCATACCAAATCAATTTTTTTCAAAACAATAAGTGATATAGCTTAAGCACTTACAAAAATCTTTTAAACATCATAACCTCCACCAACAGCTAAGAGTGCATTATTTAGTAAAGGTTTTTGTAAGAATTATGACCCTGAGTCTTTCGACTTATATAAAGTACTTTGTTTATAAATAATATGATAAAGTACCAGTGCTTATGTTTTCTGTTTTGTTTTATTGGCAAGCACAAAAAAGTCCTCCGACAGCTCTTGTTACAATTATTGTGAGATATTAATTTGACAATTGAAAACGACAAAAGCAGGGGGGAAATAACAATATAACGTTGCACACACTAGAACAACACAATATGAGCCTTCCCGCGAGAAAACGATCATTATGGCCTCTAAGTAATGTATCGACCCAGATCAGCCTGCGAAAGACTACTACGGGCCAACAAATTCCGTCTCAGGAGGATAGAGGTATAGAGTAATGATTTCTGAAACAGAAAATCAACAGGAGGCGAAAAGTGTCTGTCCGGGCTAGCCTCCGCGGCATGCTCAGATATTTTTCATATTTTTGCCAAGATATTATCTGGTAGTCTGTTAGAGATTTGTTTTATGTGGGAAAGGGTTAAATATTGAAATGGATGCAATAACGATCTTTTATCATTACCATAATACAGCAGGTAGATGCTTTTTACCTTGTCCATGGCATAGTTAACAGTCCAGTATTAAAGGTTTGATTGATTGGGGTTAAGCGCCATTTTCAACAATTTTTCACTCATATCACGGCAGCTAGTTCACATATGTGTTTCCTGGCTATCTCATACCAAAACTCAACACAACAGTCTTTCCAAGTAACTGGCTGCTATTCCACATAGACTGCTAGCCCATTGATGTAAGACGAACGAGACGAACGACGCTTATCACAGTGACTTTTGTCAAACATTGGAAAGAAAGTTGGCTGAGCTGGGATTCAAACTCACAACCCCTATCGCTACCGAGGCTCGGCTCCAGCAGTAAAGGATTAATGCTCAAAATGAGCCATCATAATTCTCTTTTCCAACAAAAATGTTCAACTTTATATCAAGATTCTAATACAGTCTATCTATCGGGACATACACAACATGGTCTTTTAAGGCAGGTGGTCGCTGAATGCAGGTATTGTAGAAATTGGTGCTTTTGAGATATTTGAATTATGGTCCTTTAACACAGCTGGTCTCATAATGCAGGTGGTCTCTTAGATAGATTTGACTGTACTCTCGAAATATATTGCAAGCTTATTCTCGGAATAGCTTTCAAAGTAGACAACTCTGAAAGTCATTATATAAGGTTAACGATTAACCCTTTCCCTCATACAACAATTCTGCAGCAGACGACTTTGAACATATTTTATCAAAACATAGAAAATCTCCATAATTAAATGGGTAACCTATGACAAAAAGTAGAAAACATTGTGGCAAAAGGAGAAATTGCACGTTTTGTGCAATTTCTTCTTTTGTCACTATGTTTTCAAAAAGCCGTCTGCTGCAGAGGCATCAGAAAGCATCTATATGAGGGAAAGGGTTAAATCAATTAGAAAAACGTTTTCGAAAAAAATAAACTGCCAAGTTACGATCTTGGAATGAACTTTTATTTCTTCTGTATAAAAAAAAACTAATCAGATTAGTTTGCGGGAGAAAATTGATTTTAACCCCTCGACTAATGCTACAATTTGTATCAGTTCCTCAAAATGTCCTCACTTTTCATGCTTTTAAGTTATTTCAAGTACTACATATAAACATTAGTCAGACAACTGAGCTCGTCAAGTTGGTGCAATGTAATTTATAAGTAACTAGAACTATCACTGAATGTGATTAATACCCCCGAACGCCGCCCTGATAGGAAAAGTTGTGAAATATTTAGAAACCCCACCTTAAAAGGACAATGTTATGGATCGGGTTATTCTTGTTTTGTTCATTTTTGGATATGTAAATTAGAGTTATGGTTCTTGTACACTGCACTTCCTCTGATTATGCTCTACCGTTGTATGTAGTTTTATTAGATTCCATCTGTTAGTTATTAAATAATTCTCAAGAAAAAGTAACAAAGGGCAATTAATCTGTATTTAGGTAAATAAGAGTTATGGTTCTTGTACACTGCACTTCCTCTCATTATGCTCTACCATTGTATGCAGTTTTATTAGATTCCACCAGTTAGTTATTAAGTAATTCTCCGGACAAGAAAAAGTAACAAAGGGCAATAACTCTGTATTTAGATAAAATAGAGTTATGGTTCCTGTACACCGCACTTCCTCTCAATGTGTTGTATCATCCTATGAAGTTTTAATAAATTCCAACAATTTGTTTTAAAGTTATGCTCCGGACAAGACTCTACGAACAAGAAAACGTAACAAAGGGCAATAACTCTGTAATTATGTAAATTAGAGTTATGGTTTTTGTACACTGCACTTCCTCTGATTATGCTCTACCATTGTATGTAGTTTTATTAGATTCTATCTGTTAGTTATTAAGTAATTCTCCGGACAAAAAAAAGTAACAAAGGGCAATAACTCTGTATTTAGATAAAATAGAGTTATGGTTCCTGTACACCGCACTTCCTCTCAATTTGTTGTATCATCCTATGAAGTTTTATTAAATTCCAACAATTAGTTTTAAAGTTATGCTCCGGACAAGACTCTACGAACAAGAAAAGGTAACAAAGGGCAATAACTCTGTAATTATGTAAATTAGAGTTATGGTTCTTGTACACTGCACTTCCTCTGATTATGCTCTACCATTGTATGTAGTTTTATTAGATTCCATCTGTTAGTTATTAAGTAATTCTCCGGACAAGAAAAAGTAACAAAGGGCAATTACTCTGTATTTAGGTAAAATAGAGTTATGGTTCCTGTACACGGCACTTCCTCTCAATGTGTTGTATCATCATATGAAGTTTTATTAAATTCCAACAATTAGTTTTAAAGTTATGCTCCGGACAAGACTCTACGAACAAGAAAAAGTAACAAAGGGCAATAACTCTGTAATTATGTAAATTAGAGTTATGGTTCTTGTACACTGCACTTCCTCTGATTATGCTCTACCATTGTATGCAGTCTTATTAGATTCCATATGTTAGTTATTAAGTAATTCTCCGGACAAGAAAAAGTAACAAAGGGCAATAACTCTGTATTTAGATGAAATAGAGTTATGGTTCCTGTACACCGCACTTCCTCTCAATGTGTTGTATCATTCTATGAAGTTTTATTAAATTCCAACAATTAGTTTTAAAGTTATGCTCCAGACAAGACTCTACGAACAAGAAAAAGTAACAAAGGGCAATAACTCTGTAATTATGTAAATTAGAGTTATGGTTCTTGTACACTGCACTTCCTCTGATTATGCTCTACCATTGTATGCAGTCTTATTAGATTCCATATGTTAGTTATTAAGTAATTCTCCGGACAAGAAAAAGTAACAAAGGGCAATAACTCTGTATTTAGATAAAATAGAGTTATGGTTCCTGTACACCGCACTTCTTCTCAATGTGTTGTATCATCCTATGAAGTTTTATTAAATTCCAACAATTTGTTTTAAAGTTATGCTCCGGACAAGACTCTACGAATAAGAAAAAGTAACAAAGGGCAATAACTCTCTAATTATGTAAATTAGAGTTATGGTTCTTGTATACTGCACTTCCTTTCATTATGCTCTACCATTGTATGTAGTTTTATTAGATTCCATCTGTTAGTTATTAAGTAATTCTCCGGACAAGAAAAAGTAACAAAGGGCAATAACTCTGTATTTAGGTAAAATAGAGTTATGGTTCCTGTACACTGCACTTCCTCTCAATGTGTTGTATCATCCTATGAAGTTTTATTAAATTCCAACAATTAGTTTTAATGTTATGCTCCGGACAAGGAAAATCGCAACGGACCAACCGACCGACCGACCGACCGACCAACCACAGGGTGACTCCAATATACCCCCTCTAAACTTCGTTTATCGGGGGTATAATTATGACCTTAACCTAAGACAAGAGGACCATTATGGTCCAATATCGCTCACCAGATTTAATAGAACTTCAATAATTTTCAAAGAATTTACTCTATAGCTACATATAAGCAAAATGAGCCCTGCCCCCTGGTGGCCATGTCTATCAACAGATCGGAATAATTTGAACAATCAATGAACACTTGTGCCAATTTTATAAAACTCTGTCTAGAACTTTTGACCAAGAAGATTTTTAAATTTTCACTATATTTACATATAAGGAAAAAACAAGCCCCAGCATCTCGCTGCCATGATTTTCAATGGATCAGATTAATTTGAACAATCTTGGACTTTTTTTTGTTCCTCGCCGTTATTTTCGGTGAATGCAGACCGGAGACTCCGGGGAAGAGAAACACGCTGTTCCACTCCATTGTGAGAAACCAATTAGGCCGTTCCGACGGCAAAGGGTCACCCAAGGAACATTTGTGCCAAACTATTTTTCAAATCAGGCCGGTGCATTTGTACAAGATATATTTCCGACCTGGATAATCTTACTTCATGCACATCCTCAGATTGTGTACTGCAACTGTGTAAAGTTTCATCAGAATCGGTCCAGCCCTTAAGGAGGAGTTGCGCTTACAAGACATATGGACAGACGGACGGACAGGGTGATTCCTATATACCCCCCCAAAACCTAATAATGCATATATACACTTGGTTAAGCTTCAAAATCTGAACTGTCTAGAACATTACATTTACCTTTGTAGTTTGAAATTAACCTTTCCAACAAACAGCAAATCTGCAGCAGACGACTGCCAAAACATTCTTGCAAAATGTTTAAAAAATCTCAACAGATGAAGTGTATAACTATTGAATAAAGTTCCTGTACGAAAACTCTGAGCCAATTCTGTACAGAGTCTGTACCAATTCTGGGCAGAATACATACAGAATTTCTGTTTTCTGTACAGAATAAACACAGACACAGAATCTGATATAAATTCTGTACAGACTTTTTTTATTTTTTTGTACAGAATCTTACTGAACCAGGTTTTTGTCTGTACAGATTATTGTATCAGACAGATTTTTCGCACTTAGAAAAAAAGCAAACCAGAAAAATGGACTTAGACAAAAAGTGAACCAGAATAATTGAGCTTAGAAAATTTCTTAAATCATGCATGTTTTTTTTAAATATTGAGGGACGTAGATAAGCAACTCCACCTGTACACCTGTTATCTGGTTAAAATATGACAAGGAGAAATAAAATTTTCCAAATTTTCAGATTTTGTAGCAATTAATTAAACTTTGAAGTCACATTTGGCACATGTATATAAAAAACCCATACATATTCTGAAAGCTTAACATTTCAACTAAAGTTAGAAATACATTGAACATCTAGAATTTGTTTGTGTTTTGAATAATGCCTGGTTTAAAAGACACAGGGAATGAGGGATTGTGATTTCTGTATTTTATTAATTTTGTTCCAAATATTGATAGAATGACATTACAGTATTCATAAGGATAAAATATTATCAAAGAGTGTAGCGTATTAAAATATTGTTATCCATTGGAACAGAACAATGTTTTTAAACTTCCAGAAAATATCTTTGTTATTTTCATATTTCATTTTTCATTTTCATTTCAATAGTTTTTGAGTTTACTTGCTACAAATGTTACGACGGATGATATTTTAGTGGGTCACACTTACGAACGTGTGTTTTTAACGGTGAACCGGAAATTTGAAATTTGAATGACTGCAATTTCAAGACGATGACCGTGCGGTGTTCGCCTCATATTCTACTACCAGGTATGTTTTTTCTGAGCAATATCAAATTAAACCTTATAATCTGAGCTTTATTTTAATATAGAAATTCTGGAAATCGGCCTGAAATTGACAAATGCATAGCAATTCTAGTACGAATCATGTTCGCTACGCGAGTGGCCGCCATTTTATGTCTTTGTCAACACAGCGACAAATCGGTTTTAAAGTCCCGATTAATTCAATAAATACCTCAAAATAATACGTGTTAAAACAGTAATACATTACTATTGCAATACATATTATCTTTCTAATGAAATTTATACTTTCTCAATCTTCAAAAGATATATTTTCATGATCTTCGACACATCTGTTTTTCTGGGTTAAATCCGTGAGAGAAATATTTAAATCTTTATCGTAGTTTTTGGTTTATAATTCTAATAGATATGATTATTTGTTGAAAAATACCTATCAAATATAATCTTACGTTATTCTGTTCTTAATATTTGATATTTCCACCTTTTTCACAGGTTTTTCGAAACCAGATGTTGAGAGCTGCACTGATAACTAGCGTCGTATTCGGACATACTCATTTTCGGATAGTGTAGGATAAAATCAAAATTTTTACAGTAGGACTTATATGAGGTGTTTTTTCAGTTAACACTTTCCCACACAAAACAAATCTGCAGCTTACGCCTTTGAAAATGTCTATGCAAAAATATTTTAAGTCGTCAAAAATGAAATTTTAAATGGGAAAGGAGTAAAATAATAGCAAAATTTAAAACTTCTTTTTTTTTAAATTCCAGATGCTGTTACTCACATTATTGTTGGCATGCAGTTGAAAAATGGATCAAGCAAGAAATTCCTGGGCAAGCAAGGAAAGAGAAACAAGACGTTACGAAACAAAAGATGCTACAGTTTATGATTTAAAACCATTTATGACATTGAATAATTATACCCCCTTCGATGTATTCAATACAATTTTACATGAAGCATCTATACCAAGAGGAGATGTGCATAATCCTAAAGGTCTTACAATTGCATGTTATTTTACAGAGCTATGATGTTATTTTAACTTAAGGCCCTTTTACTTATTAAGTTATGGTGTAGGTGAAGGTGCTGTTTAGGGGGGTATTTATCATCTTCAGTGATAGTTCTAGTTATAATATTTGTAAATTAAACATTTATCATTTGTTATATTGTTGTTTAAAAGAAAATATCTCGTTTGATATTGAAAATGTTTGTGTTTAAACTTAAATAAAATATTATGTTACTTACACCTTTTTTTTTGCGAATTTTTCATTGAGAAATTTATCCTTTTGTCACAATGTTTTCAATTATGTCCAATAGTTGAATATCTTTGAAAAACATTTTTATGTCAAAAATACATTACCAGTCATTTATTACCTGATATATACATCTCCTAACCCTTAATTCATCCAGAAAAAGAACTCGCCTAGCGTATCCCTCACGCCTGTGTGATATACACGGTCACCGGTAAATACCGGTGCACGAGGTCAACGTGTCACTTTTAGTTTCCTGGACACACCGACCTACAGGCTTGAATTTATTTTCATTTTTCTAAATTTATTTTCGTTGTCTAGTTAAAGCTTTCGCTTTAACGGGTCAATTCATTCAGTTAAACTGTACATTTACTTCTTGAACTTGAACTTTGTTTATTTATTGTTTGTGTTTAAGTTGTGTTTTTTGTAGTAACAACTAGCTGAGAGCCGCGGGTGGTTACCCCACCCACTATTTCAGTTACGAGTCGGGTCTTGAATGACCGTGCATTAATTTTTCAATTAATTTTCAACGGTGAGATTTCCCGATCCGGTAGCGATAATATTGTTTATCGCCTTTGTTGTTGTTTTGTATAATTACATAGACATTTGGAGAATATTTAAAAAATATTTTTTCATTGAATTACGTCCGTAAAAACGAGTAGTGAAATAAAAGAATAGAAAATATTATTTTTTGTTTTTGAACTTCGTAATTTGATTTTGTATTTATACTATGTCACATAATGGTGAACAGAGGCGTGGCTCATGCGGTCATTTAGTGGCCTTGTGGGACACGCACTCTTCCTGCATTGCGTGCACTAAGTGCACAAAGGATTCACCATGTGAGTTCTGTTCGTTATGGTCGGCTTCCGTTTGGAAACAGGCCATATCGAGGAGGACTCACAAAAGCCGTAAGAGTAAAACTGTTCCTTTGAAGAAGAAGGTAAGTATTAGCTCTACGAGCGAAGGGGAATTCGAGGGTTTTTCCCCAACAGACTCCACGACTGGGTTGATTAGACGGAAGGCAGAGTTTTTCAATCTTCAGTCAAGACATACGCCTCTGTAACAGCCACGACGGGACCGTCTCGAAGTTCGGAGGAACGTATGATATCGTCTGGTCAAAAACAGACGACTGGTGTTAGTGCTGAACCTTCGGGTGAGGCAATGGGGCATTCTCAGGGATACCTAACAGAATGGCCCCCTCTTTCACCACACTCAGTTGATAGGCATTCTTCGGAAGCCTACAGCAGAGTTCCAAATTACCCGGTCGGCGGGCAGAATTTGGGGACCGGTGATGGAGCATTACAATTGCCTATCATTGGTCCACAGGGTGATGCTTCCGAGCAAAACCCTTATGACTCCGGGCGACCGGGTACCGGGCAACCGGGTACCGGGCAACCGGGTTCCGGGAAACTGGACAGTCATATTACCTTGGTTAAATCGGGCACCGGGCAACCGGGCACCGGGCAACCAGGCAGTCATTTTGAAATGACGAGACCGGTCACCGGGCAACCGGGCAATCATTCTAGAATGATACGACCAGTCACCGGGCAACCAGGCAGTCATTCTGAAATGACTAGACCGGGCACCGGGCTGCATGAAGCGACCGGGCATTCTGTCAGTCAATTCAGCATGACTAATCCATACACCGGGAATGAGGACATGGGTCATTCATTTCACGATGAATGGGAGAATCAGCAAGGCAGTCATTCATACATGACTCGACCTGCCACCGGTCAACCAGGTACCGGGCAACCCGGTACCAGGCAACCGGGATCAGTGCGTCTCGATCGGATAGATACACGTTATCATTCTTTCGCAGCACAGCCTGATTATTTGGATATTCAGAACACTGGTTTACCAGGTTTTAATAACCAACCTACTGACATAGATTACGGAGAGTACATATCGAGAAAATCATTCCGTTCTCCTAGGGGAACAGTGTATTATTCAAGAGATATTACTCCTCCACGTTACCAACCTTCATTACGAAGGAGTGATCGGTTCTATGACAGACAGGTTAGTGATGCCTACCGTGATCGTCAAATTCCTGAGTATAGGAATTTACGACTCCCGGAAGGACACCTCTCCAAGAGGCAGTCCTTTGAAAGGCAATCCCCCGATCGGAATATTGCTTGTTCCGTTAAGGGGAAGTCGAAAAGATCACATACAGTGAGTTCGGCTCCGATGATTGACTCTGTGCAACATTTCTCTGCTGCGGATAGAAGGTTGAGTTCACATGATCGTCACCAGCTTATGGATTTATCAGAGAATGAATCCATTTCTGGATCGGAAATTGGTCAACCGGTGGGAAGTCCGGTTAAGCACAATACTTCTCGTCGTAGGAGTTCTTTCCCGTTAAAGTGCCGGCCTTAGACGGAGATGCGTCCACTTTGGGATTAACTGCACCCACCTCAATCACAGTTAGTGCTAAACTGGTTGAGAGATGGGAGGCCAGAGCGCGTCTGGGAGTCATGGTGGCTTCACATGACGATCATTTCGCCATAGCTCTGGCACTTCTTCTTAAAGAGGAGAATGTCTCTAGCAGAGGGGCTAGCAGAATTCTGGAGGCTTTCGATACGGGGAATCGGCACCTGATGGCTCTGAATTTGCAGAACGCCACGGAAATGCTGTCCGCGAGGAGAGATGCGACACTTGTCAAATCCTCTTCTCTGCTACAAAATAGCAAGGACAGCTTAAGAGCCGCCCCCTTATCCTCCAATCTTCTCTTTGGTGGAAGGGTTGCTGCAGTGACTGTTACTGATTCGTCAGAACAATCCAGACGCCTTTCGGCGAGTGCAGTAAATGCTTTGTCACAGAGTCGTAAATACTCTGCACCGGCGGCTAAATGGACTAATACTAGGAAGCCCCCGGCGAAAAAGCAGAAACAGGAAGTGAAGGCTGTACCGCCTAAACAACCTCCTTCCACGGGCCGGAATTATGCTAAACCGAAGCCCCGTTTCACGGGAGCTAAGCCGAAGCATACTTCCAGGTATGGTACGGCTCCTAGGCCGCAGCCCTAGGGGTACGCACCTCTCTATGACTATCCCGAGGCCGGAGATTGCAGTAGGGGGCCGCCTGTCATTTTTCAGGGAAGAATGGGGGAGTATCACGGAGGATCGTTGGATTTTATCCGTGATACAAGAAGGGTATCTAATTCCCTTCGTTTTCCCCCCTCCCATGACAAGCGTGCCCATCGATCTGTCGTCACGCCATCCGACCATGTCAGAAGTGATTACATCACTTCTGAAAAAGAAAGCCATAGAGAGGGTTCTCAACCCCAATACTCGGGGTTTCTACAGCCGTCTTTTTCTCGTTCCGAAAAAAAAGACGGTCGGTGGAGACCGGTGATAGATTTGTCAGCCCTGATTCTATTAATACCGGTCGAGAAATTCAAGATGGAGTCGGCCCGCTCCATCAGAATGGGTATTCGGAAGGACGACTGGGCGGTCTCGTTAGACCTCACAGACGCCTATTACCACATTCCGATCGCTTCCTCGTCGAGGAAATACCTTCGGTTTGTGGTAAATGGAGAAGTGTACCAATTCAGGGCACTTCCCTTCGGCCTCAAGTCCGCACCTCGAGTATTCACGAAGATTATAAATACTGTGGGAGCCTTTCTACGAATGAACGGGCCTCAGCTTCTTCAATACTTCGACGACTGGCTACTCCACATAGCAGATCGTTTAATTCTCCTTCACGATCTGTCTCTAGCCTGGCGGACCATTCTGCGATTGGGCCTTATTCCCAATACGCAGAAGTCGGACTTAGTTCCGTCAAAGAGGTTTACATTCGTAGGGATGACCTTTCTCACCGACCTAGCGTTGATTCGGGTCCCTTCGGACAGAGTCGATTCTCTTTTCCGGAAGATCAGACTCACTCTGGACCAGGCTATGGTAACAGCCCGGTCCATGCTGTCACTTCTGGGGTCCCTGAGTGCAGCAGCCGACCTAGTCAGTCTAGGCAGGCTCCACATGCGGCCCCTTCAGTATCTTTTTCTGTCCCGGTGGCGTCCGTCTGTGGACTCACTGGAACAGGAGATAGCTCTGACGGATTTCTTCAAGTCACACCTTCGGTGGTGGCTGGATCCGTTAATCTATCTACAAGGGGTGCCCTTGATCACATCACCTCCGGATCTGTACCTTTTTACAGATGCCAGTGCTGTGGGTTGGGGAGCTCATTTAGAGCCACAGGGCCTAACAGCCCAAGGCATGTGGTCATCGGAGGAACGTTGTTTGCACATAAACAACTTAGAATTGAGAGCAGTCCTGCTAGCTCTCAAACAGTTCTCTGCCTCCGTTGCGAACACAACTGTTTTATTGTCGACGGACAATACTACTGTTGTGTCCTACATTCGCAGGCAAGGAGGAACGCACTCCCATCTACTCTTTCTGGAGACATGGAAGTTACTCCTTTGGTGCCAGGCGACGTCGTTAGTAGTCTTAGTAAAACACGTCCCCGGCCATTTGAATGTCTTAGCGGACAGTCTATCCCGCCAAAACAAAGTTCTTCCGGCGGAATGGACACTGAATCAGAGTATATTAAACTCTGTATTCATGCGGATCGGGACACCACTGGTGGATCTTTTCGCCACCAGAGTCAACCATCGGCTGCCACTTTATGTGTCACCGATGTACGATCCTGCAGCCTGGGCAGTGGACGCACTGACCCTCGATTGGGACCGTCTATTCGGGTACGCGTTTCCCCCGTTCATTCTGGTCCCGATCGTACTACAAAGGTTCTTCGTTCTCAACAGTGCAGAATCCTGTTGATAGCGCCATTTTGGCCCCAGAGGTCTTGGTTCAACGACCTCCTGGCCTGCCTGTCGGCACAACCAGTACGTCTTCCTCTTCAAGACGACCTTCTGTTTCAGCAACCGGGGCGGCATCTTCATACCAACCCGGCAATGCTTCATCTTCACGCTTGGACATTATCAAGCGATCGATCCGAGAGAGAAACTTTTCTCAAAAAGTTGCCTCTCGCATCGCTCAATCCAGAAGACGATCCACTAGAATCGTCTATGATTCCAAGTGGACAGTCTTCTCAGATTGGTGTCATGCTAGGTCGATCAATCCTGAGTGTCCCTCTGTAGCTAGGATTGCCGATTTCTTTCTTTTTCTTTTTGAAGATAAAGATCTAGCTGTTAGCACAATAAAAGGTTATCGTTCAATGCTTTCGAATACGCTTAAGTTCAAAGGGGGAGAGAGTATTGGTGCTAATCCATTTCTCTCGGAACTTATGCGATCATTCGAACTAGATAAACCCGTTTGTAGGAGTTTAACTCCAAAATGGGATTTATCTTGCGTTCTTTGGTCTCTTACAAAGGCGCCGTACGAACCTCTGTCTTCTGCTTCGTTAAAATTTTTAACTTACAAAACTGTCTTTCTTCTTGCCTTTGCGACCGCGCGTCGTAGAAGTGAGTTGCATGCGCTTTCAGTAGAAACTGGCTTTATCAGATTCAATGAATCTGATGGCTCGTTCACTCTACTTTGTCAGTCAGGTTTTTTAGCCAAGAACCAGTTACCTTCGGTCCTTCCTAAACCAATCACGGTTCCCAGTCTTTCTGCGAGCTGTGGTCCGTTGGATGCCGACAGACTTCTATGTCCCGTTAGAGCTCTTAAGCTTTACCTTAAGAGAGTTAAAGGGACAAGGGGCCGTAGGAAGAGGTTGTTTCTCCCTCTGATAGGATGTAAGGATATATCAGCGGCTTCTATTTCCCGCTGGATATCCTGTACAATTAAGTTAGCCTACACTAATCTTTCAGTTCGCGATCTCTCGTTTTTACGGATTCGTCCACATGAAATTAGAGCACTCTCCGCTAGTTGGGCCTTTTCCAACAATGTGCCTTTAGAGGATATTCTTCGTGCCGCGGTATGGAAATCTCAATCGACTTTTTCAAATTTCTACCTGCGATCTATGTCTAAGCAAACTGAAAATCTTCACTCTCTGGGGCCACTGGTGGCGTCTCAGCGAGTTATATGCTAAATTACATATTAGACACAACAATAAAGTACTTAACGATTGAAATTTATCAATCCATTCTCCTACTTTCACAGACTGTTGTGTCTCAGTACTAAGTAAATAAATTAAATAAAAATAACTACAATGTGCTGCATTACCTGTAGGACTAGAAGTGTTGGCAGATGCCTCCCGACCGATGCTGAAAAGTCATCAGGTAATAAATGACTGGTAATGTATTTTTGACATAAAAATGAAGTTTTTAAAGTAAAACATATTTTTATTAGAAAATACTTACCAGTCATTTCATATTCCCGCCTCCCAACCCCGCGTCGTCAACCAACACTTACTTGAAAACTAAAAGTGACACGTTGACCTCGTGCACCGGTATTTACCGGTGACCGTGTATATCACACAGGCGTGAGGGATACGCTAGGCGAGTTCTTTTTCTGGATGAATTAAGGGTTAGGAGATGTATATATCAGGTAATAAATGACTGGTAAGTATTTTCTAATAAAAATATGTTTTACTTTAAAAACTTCATTGTTGCAGAAGGAGAAATTGCTTGTTTCAAACAATCCCTCCTTTTTCAACAATGTTATCACAGGTTTTCTGCTGCAAATGTGTCTTCAAGTGGGAAAGGAAATATTACTACACATTTTTAGCATTTCTCCATACAGAAAACAGACTTTTTCTGCTCCCAGAATTTTTTTGCACCCAGAATTTTTTCTACACCGATTTTTTTTCTGCCTAATTTAAATATTTCGCGAAATTCTGTACAGATTTTGCTCTTTGTCTCCATTTGAAAAATCTATTTATAGAATCTGGTTCAACTATGTCTCAATGAACCAGATTTTTTTCTGCACAGAGACTGCTGCACAGTTTCTGTATTTTATTCTGTACAGAATCTGGTTCTAGTCTGCCCAGACTATTTCGTACAGGTTGAAAACATTGTGAGCAAAATGATAAAATTGCTCTTGCTCTTCATGAGCAATTTCTCCTTTCGCCACAATATATTCAAGTCATCTGCTGCAGATGCGTCTGCAAGTAGGAAAGTGTTAAAAAGTTTTAATTAGGTATTAACCCTTTTCCTCATACGACAATTCTGCAACAGAACATATTTTGTCAAAAGATAGAAAATCTCTATAATTGAATGGATAACCAATGATTAAAAGTGGAAAATATGGTGACATGATCATGAGCAATTTCTACTTTTGTCACCATGTTTTCAAAAAGCCATCTGCTGCAGAGGCGTCAGAAAGCGATTATATGAGAGAAAGGGTTAACGCTAAACACATCCAGTTTGAGGTTTTATTAAAAAATGTAGTTGTCTGCAGCAAGAAGGATTCATTGAATATATGTCTCTGAACTGGGAAAGGTCTAAGGAAAGTATACTAGTTGATATGGGTTAACCCTTTCCCACATGTATCAAATCTGCAGCTGACAACCATGAAAGCATCTGAGGCAAAATATGGGAAATATCTATAAATGACGGTAAAATTGTTGTTGCAAAACGAGAAATAGCTTGTTATAAGCAATTTCTCTGTTTGCCAGTGTTTTCAAAAGTCATCTGTATGTTTTAAAACAGTTCAGTGTTATTGTTCATATGCTTTATGAATATCTTTTGTTGTATATATTTTCCAAACCACCATGGGCCTGACATATGAAATCCTAGCATGGTTTCCATGACATCTAGGTTTTCTGGCGGAAATTACATTTTTTGACGTATCACCATAACACATATTCCAAAGACATAATTCACCTGCATTTTGACATTTGAGCATTTTCTTACAATTGTAAAAAATGTTATATCACCCTTAGTTCAGTAATTTTCCACAATGGATAACCTAAGCATTTTCACGACTTAAAAACCCACTTCTTTCTTCAATATTTCAGCATAAGTCCAGTTACAAACTTATATAAGGTTTAACTAATTATGTGTTAACCTTTTCCCTCATATAGACGCTTTCTGATGCCTCTGCAGCAGACGGCTTTATGAAAACATAGTGACAAAAGAAGAAATTGCACAAAACGTGCAATTTCTCCTTTTTCCACAATGTTTTCCGCTTTTCGTCATAGGTTATCCATTCAATTATAGAGATTTTTCTTTGTTTTGATAAAATATGTTCAAAGTCGTCTGCTGCAGAATTGTCGTATGAGGGAAAGGGTTAAGACTATGCTATGCCCATAATGAACTGAAGAATGAATTAGTGCCAAACTATTTAAGAAACCCAAAGTAGTCTAAAGAAATAATTTAACCTAAACAAGAGCACCGCGTACGGCACAGACGCTCGACTGATAGGGAGAATTTTTTTTTTTTAAAAATGAGCTAAACAAAAAACCTTAACCGGACGACCATGCCAGGGTCATGACAATAGCTCTGTTTTTAGCTCACCTGAGCTTTGCTCAAGGTGAGTTATTGTGATCGCCTTTTGTCCGGCGTCCGTCGTCCATCGTCCGTCGTCCGTCGTGCGTCGTGCGTCAACTTCTTCTCCTCAGTAACCAGTGGGTCAATTTGGATGAAACTTCACAGAAAGCATCCTCTCAATGACCTCACCAGATTTCCTTCAAATTTTTAGGATCCATGCAGAATTCTGGTTTCCATGGCAACGAAATGAAAAAAACTTCAAAATTCTTCTTCTCCCAAACTGGTTGGCAGATTTTCAAATAATTTTGTAGAAATGTTCCTTGGATGACCCTCTATGAGATTCCTTCAAACCATGTTGATTGGTCGAAAAACATGGCCGCCAGGGGGGGCGGGGCTATTTTGCCTTATATGGCTATAGTGAAAACTTAAAAAATCTTCTCCTCCGAAAGTGTCAGGCCTATTTTCAAATAATTTTGTGGAAATGTTCCTTGGATGACCCTCTATCAGATTCCTTCAAGCCATGTTGATTGGTCGAAAAACATGGCCGCCAGGGGGGGCGGGACTATTTTGCCTTATATGGCTATAGTGAAAACTTAAAAAATCTTCTTCTCCGAAAGTGTCTGGCCGATTTTCAAATAATTTTGTAGAAATGTTCCTTAAGTGACCCACTATCAGATTCCTTCAAGCCATGTTGATTGGTCGAAAAATATGGCCGCCAGTGGGCAGGGCTATTTTGCCTTATATGGCTATAGTGAAAACATAAAAAATCTTCTTCTCCCAAACTGGTTGGCTGATTTTCAGATAATTTTGTAGAAATGCTCCTTGGATGACCCTCTATTAGATTCCTTCAAGCCATGTTGATTGGTCAAAAAACATGGCTGTCAGGGGGGCGGGGCTATTTTGCCTTATATGGCTATAGTGAAAACTTAAAAAATCTTCTCCTCCGAAAGTGTCAGACCGATTTTCAAATAATTTTGTAGAAATGTTCCTTGGATGACCCTCTATCAGATTCCTTCAATCCAAGTTGATTGGTCGAAAAACATGGCCGCCAGGGGGTGCGGGGCTATTTTGCCTTATATTGCTATAGTGAAAACTTAAAAAATCTTCTCTGAAAGTGTCCGGCCGATTTTCAAATAATTTTGTAGAAATGTTCTTTGGATGACCCACTTTCAGATTTCTTCAAGCCATGTTGATTGGTCAAAAAACATGGCCGCCAGTGGGCAGGGCTATTTTGCATTATATGGCTATAGTGAAAACTTAAAAAATCTTCTCCTCCAAAAGTGTCTGGCCGATTTAAAAAAAAAATTGTAGAAATGTTCCTAGGGTGGCCCTCTATCAGATTCCTTCAAGCCAAGTTGATTGGTCGGAAACTATGGCTGCCAGGGGGCGGGGCTTATATGGCTAAAGTGAAAAAAAATAAAATCAGGTGAGCGATTCCAGGGCCATCATGGCCCTCTTGTTTTCAAAAGTCAAGCTAAAAAGGCCTAGTGCCAAAACAATGAAGAATTCCATAACATTATTGATTGATTGATTGGGGTTTAACGCCTTTTTTAACAATTTCTCAGTTATATCACGGCAGCCAGTTCACCTACTCATGCATTTCCTGGTGTTCTAACACCAGTACTCTACACAACAATCTTCCCAAGCAACTGGCTGCATTTCCACATAGACTTAATTAGCCCATTGGTGGAAGACGAATGACGCATGTCGCATTCTCGGAAAGAAAGATGGCCGAGCCGAGATTCGAACTCACAGACCCTGGATAAACAGGCCGCATCGCTACCGACTGAGCTACCGGGGCACGGCTCCATAACATAAACTCTAATTTTTTTAAAAGAAGGCGTTTATTTCATAACATAGTCTAAGGATATAACTTGTGAAACCTGAAGAAGGCCTAGTGTCAGAACATACAAGAATTCTATAACATGTGAAACCTGAAGAAGGCCTAGTTTCAGAACATACAAGAATTCTATAACATGGTCCAAAGTTGCCATTCGTGAAACCTGTAGAAGGCATAGTGTCAGAACATACAAGAATTCTATAACATGGTCCAAAGTTGCCATTCGTGAAACCTGAAGAAGGCCTAGTGTCAGAACATACAAGAATTCTATAACATGTGAAACCTGAAGAAGGCCTAGTGTCAGAACATACAAGAATTCTATAACACGTGAAACCTGAAGAAGGCCTAGTGTCAGAACATACAAGAATTCTATAACACGTGAAACCTGAAGAAGGCATTATAGTGTCAGAACATAGAAGAATTCTATAACACGTGAAACCTGAAGAAGTCATTATAGTGTCAGAACATACAAGAATTCTATAACACGTGAAACCTGAAGTAGGCCAAGTGTCAGAACATATAAGAATTCTATAACTTGTGAAACCTGAAGAAGTCCTAGTGTCAGAACATACAAGAATTCTATAACTTGTGAAACCTGAAGTAGGCCAAGTGTCAGAACATATAAGAATTCTATAACTTGTGAAACCTGAAGTAGGCCAAGTGTCAGAACATATAAGAATTCTATAACACGTGAAACCTGAAGAAGGCCTAGTGTCACAACATATAAGAATTCTATAACATGGTCCAAAGTTGACATTCATGAAACCTGAAGAAGGCATAGTGTCAGAACATACAAGAATTCTATAACTTGTGAAACCTGAAGAAGGCCTAGTGTCAGAACATACAAGAATTCTGTAACACGTGAAACCTGAAGAAGGCATAGTGTCACAACATACAAGAATTCTATAACTTGTGAAACCTGAAGAAGGCCTAGTGTCAGAACATACAAGAATTCTATAACATGTGAAACCTGAAGAAGGCATAGTGTCACAACATATAAGAATTCTATAACACGTGAACTCTGAAGAAGGCCTAGTGTCACAACATACAAGAATTCTATAACACGTGAAGTGTCAGAACATACAAGAATTCTATAACACGTGAAACCTGAAGATGGCCTAGTGTCAGAACATACAAGAATTCTATAACATGGGCCAAAGTTGCCATTCGTGAAACCTGAAGAAGGCATAGTGTCAGAACATGCAAGAATTCTATAACACGTGAAACCTGAAGAAGGCCTAGTGTCAGAACATACAAGAATTCTATAACATGGTCCAAAGTTGCCATTCGTGAAACCTGAAGAAGGCTTAGAAAGGAGTTTTTGGGTTTTTTATCGTCGTCATGGACTTTTTTATTCCCTACAGAATAGTTCTTTCAAATAGATTATGCCATTCTTGCTTTTATTCTATTATTCCCTGTTATTTCACAATATAAAAAGGTACTTTTGTTACCAAAAGTGTTGACACTTCATCTACAAAAGAGAAAATGAGAGCCCTCGGATGCCATATGGTACATATGGCTTGTATGATAAGTTGTTACAATATTTAGATTCCATGGCGCAATTGTCGCGAGCTTGCTGCAAGCTTGTATTTTGGTTTAGGAATATATAAGAATATCAACAAGCTTTTCCTAAAATTTGGTCTAGTAAACTAGTTTTTGAAATAACGTATAAGGGAACTTAAAACCTAGATATCATCAAGACAAACATTATGACAAGGTTTCATTTTCTTGAAGTCAAAAAAGCAGACCCTACTGGAGTTTCCACAAGGTTTATTTCTCTGAAATTTGGCCTTAAGATGCAGTTTTTGACCGAACATGAAGCAAAATGTTCATGCTGGACAACGTGCAATCACATGGATATCACAATAGCTCACCTGGAGCACTTTGTGCTCATGTAAGCTAAATATTACGAAAACTTGTTTTTAAATTAGAAATAACTTTGAGAATAAGTATTAGGCCATTATATTGAGAACCAAACTAGATTGCAAAACTAGCTTTAACCCTTTCCCTCATACGACAATTCTGCAGCAGACGACTGTGAACATATTTTGTCAAAAAGTAGAACATTTTTATAATTGAATGGATAACCTATGACTAAAAGTGGAAAACATAGTGGCGAAAGGAGAAATTGCTTGTTTTGAGCAATTTCTTCTTTAGTCGCTACCGGGTATGTTTTCATTTAAATGCCATCTGCTGCAGAGGCGTCAGAACGCGTCTATATGAGGGAAAGGGTTAAACGCTTCACACATACAGACACATTTTGACACGTTTACAGCAGAAGACTTTTGAAAACAATGTGGCTTCTGTTGCCACATTAATTATTTTTTTTTTAGTTTGTTAGGTGCTTTACGCTGGGTAATTTACCAGTACGTAACTGTTACATTTTATCCTGAAACCAGCGAGTCAATCGTAATGCTAACCCCACAACTCTGAGTGTCAAGGAGGGAAAGCCATTACTACTTTTTAAAGTCTTATGTATGACCTAACAAAGGATTGAACCCATAACCTCCCGCACCCCAGTTGGAAGCTCTTAGAAACCACTACACCAACGAGGCAGTTCTGATTTAATTCTATTCGATAATTTAAAATACATATAGATATTTTCCAAATTTGTTCATATTTTCAAAATCAACTGCTAAAGACTAATCATAGTGGGAAAGGGTTTAGGTTTGACATGTCGAGTAGGAGATTATGTGCATTTATGATTTAACCCTAAATCCCTGATTTTGACAGCTTCAGAAACTTTTGTGGAAATTGCTCATATTAGACGGATAGATTCCATTTCTTCCCCCAGAATCTTTTGATTTTCTTCAAAGCAGAATGATGACTTTAAAAACAACATCAGATCAGGTCAACTTATATTAACCCTTTCTTTCATATATACGCTTTCTGACGCCTCTGCAGCAGATGGCTTTTTGAAAACAAAGTGACAAAAGAAGAAATTGCTCAAAACGAGCAATTTCTCCTTTTGCCACAATGTTTTCCACTTTTAGTCATAGGTTATCCATTTAATTAAAGAGATTTTCCATTTTTTGTTAAAATATGTTCAAAGTCGTCTGCTGCAGATTTGTTGTATGAGGGAAAGGATTAATGGTTAACCCTCCCTTTCCCACATACAACAAATCTGCAGCAGGAGACTTTGAAAAAATCTATACAAAAAACTTTTTCAAATATAAGTTAGATAATTGGATAGAGTTGAAAATATTGTGTCACTGTGAGCAATTTCTTCTTTTTGTCACATCGTTTTTAAAAGTCGTCTGCTGCGGAGGCGTCAGAAATCATCTGTTTGTGGGAAAAGGGTTTAATTGCAGAAAAATATTTTTTCCATATGTATTATTACTTTTCTCTCAATTTTGTATTGTAAGCCCTTTCAAACTTGCAGTCACAGCTGGTATCTGCAGTAGTTGACTTTTAACCCTTTCCCACATGCAGAAGCATTTTGACGCAATAACAGCAGACGACTTTTGAAATCACTGTGGCCAAAGGTGTAATTTCTCATGATGAGTAATTTCACCTTTTGCCACTATGTTTTCAACTTTGTTCAGTAATTTTACTTTCATTAAAAGAGATTTCCATGTTTTTGCATTATTGTTTTCAAAGTCGTCTGCTGCAAATTTGTTGTACGTGGGAAAGGGTTAAAAATGTTGCGGCAAGAGAAGAAATTGCCCATATTTTAGCCCAACTTATTAAACTTTATTCAATTATTTTACTTTCTTTTATACAGAAATTCATATTTTTGTCCAATACATCTTCAAAGCCATCTTCTGCAGAATAGTGGTATGTGGAGGAAATTGTTGACATCTTTTTTTTGGATCAAAATATCAGTTTTTTGCATATCAGTTCTTTATCATTTCTACTTCAATGCTGGTTATTACATCACGCCATACAATATTCTTTGGTAATGTGAATGCCTGTTATAATAGAATGACATTTAACATTGACAACAGTAAAATTGCACATGTACTATTTTATATAAGAGTCAATTACAATTTCTTTGGCACATGAGTACATAAAGAATGACATTTATGAAAACGCACTTTCCTTTTTAGGCTCATATGTCATTTCTTGGATTTATATCTTTTATGGGATTTTTCATTCCCAATATTTTATTTCAACTTAACCTTTCCCACCAACAACAGCAGAAGCAGGTGCTTTTTTTAAACAAGAGGGCCATGATGGCCCTAGTTCGCTAACCTTAATTATACAATGTACTGCAATGCAAAACACATCAAGACAATTATTCTGAATGCGTTACCTCCAGTGTTAACAAGATTTTCCTTTATTTGGCTTAGTGATCTATATTTTTTTACCTGATATGACCTATATTCATGCTTACCAACCTTTTCTCATCCTCAAGGGGGAGTTTCATGATCTCAAAGTGGGGGATTGGGGTTTGAAGTGGGAGATTTTCAACGCCATGAATTTAACAGTAAAAATGTTCACAATAGAACGGAATTTAGATAACTATGCAGGGATACATGTACAATACTTTCAATATTTGATATAGGAAAATAATTAAAAAGACTCATTTTGATATTTGTTTTCTATTAAACAGATTATTTTCAACTGTATATTAGCATTTAAGTATTATTTTGGCATGTTTTCAAATCCGTGCTTTGATATTAAGAAATGTTTTAACTGTGGTTAACTAGAAAATCATGCAAGTTGTCTGTTATGTCAACGACTTTCATATTACATCCAAGAAAATAAAAATATTAACACATTTTAATATATAGACATAATTTTGAATGAAAAACCCGGGTACCAATGGAATAAAGACACAGGGAGAAGAAAAATATGTACATGTAATCATGTAGTTGAGCTACACACATTGTTTTGAACTTGTTGAAAGAAAAGGCCTTTCTTTAATCCGTGACAATATGCTAAGACGTTGATGTTAGAAAATGATTGTAGTAATTTTCAGTGCATTAAAATTGTATCCGCATGATTTAAAAAAAAAAAAAAAAAAAAAAAGAATTAAATTTTCAAAAATCGTGAGTTTCTCCCTCACGATCGTGGGGGTGGGGTTACGCCCTTCAAATCGTGAGACTCACGATTGAATCTGGAGGGTTGGTAAGCATGTATATTCCAACATGGACTAGACAAATTGCGGCCTCCGGAGTTTGAACAATATTTTCCTTTATTGACCTTGTTTTTGACCCAATATGACCCATATTCGAACATAACCTAGATGTTATTCAGGCAAACATTCTGATTTTCCTTCAATTTGATCTAGTGACCTAGTTTTTGACCCAGCATGACCTATATTCGAACTTTGCCTACATATCATCAAGAAAAACATTCTGATAAAGTTTCATCATGCTGAAATTAAAAATGCAGTATCCAGAGTGTTAACAAGATTACCCTTCAATTTGGCCTAGTGACCTAGTTTTTAACCCGGCATGACCCATATCCGAACTTGGCCTAGATATCATTTAGACAAACATTCTGACCAAATTTCAAGCCGCTGAAGCAAAACATGCGGCTTCTACAGAGTTAACAAGATTTTCCCTCAATTTGGCCTAGTGACCTAGTTTCTGATCCAATATGACCCATATTTAAACTTGACCTAGATATCTTAAAGACAAACATTCTGACAAAATTTCAAGCTGCTGAAGCAAGAAATGCGGCATCCAAAGTGTTAACAAGATTTTCCTTCAATTTGGCCTAGTGACCTAGTTTTTGACCCGGCATGACCCATATTCAAACTTGGCCTAGATATCATTCAGCTCAACATTCTGAACAAATTAGGCCGCTGATGCAAAATATGCGGCCTCTACAGAGTTAACAAGATTTTCCCTCAATTTGGCCTAGTGATTTATATTCCAACTTGGCTTAGATATCATTAAGAGAAACATTATCATCAAATGTCAAGCTGCTGTAGCAAAAAATGCGTCTTCTAAAGAGTAAACAAGATTTTCCTTCAATTTGGACTAGTGACCTAGTTTTTAACCCGGCATGACCCATGTTCGAACTTCTACAGAGTTAACAAGATTTTCCTTCAATTTGACCTAGTGACCTAGATTCTGACCCAATATGACCAATATTCGAACTTGACCTAGAAATTTTTAAGACAAACATTCTGACAAAATTTCAAACTGCTGAAACAAAACTTGCAGCCTCTAGGGTGTTAACAAGATTTTCCATCAATTTGACCTATTGACCTAGTTATTGACCCCACATGACCCATGTTCGAACTTGACCTACATATCATCAAGACAAACATTCTGATAAGGTTTCAACATGCTCAAGTTGAAAATGTGACCTCTAGAGTGTTGAGAAGATTACCCTTCAATCTGGCTTAGTGACCTAGTTTTTGACCACGTCATATTCAAACTTGGTCTAGATATCATTCAGTTCAACATTCTGACCAAATTTCAAGCTGCTGAAGCAAAAAATGCGGCTTCAACAGTGTTAACAAGATTTCCCTTCAACTTTGCCTAGTGACCTAGTTTTTGACCCGGCATGACCCATATTCGAACTTGGCCTAGATATCATTCAGCTCAACATTCTGACCAAATTTCAAGCTGCTGAAGCAAAAAAATGCGGGTTCTAGTGTCAAGCAGATTTCCCTTCAATTTGGCCTAGTGACCTAGTTTCTGACCAAATATAACCCATATTGGAACTTGACTTACATATCATCCAGACAAACATTCTGATAAAGTTTCAACATCGATGGTCAAGTTCAAAATATGGCCTCCAGAGTGTTAACAAGATTTCCCTTCAGTTTGACCAAGTGACCTAGTTTTTAACCTCATATGGCCCAGTTTCAAACTTGTCCAAGATTCGATGTTCTGATCAACTTTCATGAAGATTGGAAGAAAAATTGTAGCCTGTAGAGTGTTAACAAGCCCAAATGTTGACGACAGGATGACGCCGGACAAAATGTGATCACAATAGCTCACCTTGCAATTCGTGCATAGGTGAGCTAAAAAATGATGCCTAATAATAACACCTTTCGCTCATGTAGACGCATCTTCAGCAGATGGCCTTTTTGAAAACATGGCAACAAAAGAAGAAATTGCTCAAAACGAGCAATTTCTCCTTTTGTCACCATGTTTTCAACTCTGTTCAATTATTGTACTTTCATTTAAAAGGGAGTTTCCAATTTTTTCCGGGTATGTTTTCAAAGTCGTCTGCTGCAGATTAATTGTATGTGGGAAAGGGTTAAAGGAGGAAATGTTCATAATGAGCAATTTCTCCTTTTTGACTTCATGTTATCCACTCTATTCAATAATTAATTATACTTTCATTTTTCAGGTTTTTAAAGTAGTCTGCTGCAAATTCCTTGAAATTGGGATTGGTTTAATACTTCACCTGAATCAGATGACCCTTGATGCAGCAGACAAAATATCTCTGGATATTCCCACAATGTTCTTTAATTAACAGTGTTCAACTTCAAAAGTTGTCAGGAATCCGTCGTGGTCAAGTGGTTAGCGCTGGAGATTTGAAACCAGGCGCCCCAGGTTCGATCCCCAGTTACGGCATGACAATTATGGTGGAGTGCCCTTGAGCAAGGCACATTTCCTAGCCTTGTACTGGTGTGTTTACTCAGGGATCGTGAATATTTAAGTGAACTGTCCCCGTGATATTACTGAAATAAGGTTGGAAACGGCGTAGAACCCCAATAAAACAATAACAAATCAAAAGTTGTCTGTATCATATGCAATGGACAACATTATGAATTACTTATCAGAAAAACAAAGAGTTTTAATTCTGTTTTAGCAGGTCATCCAAGGAATCATTTACTATACATATCAAGACTAGTTGACAATTTTAATATCTTGGTGAACATAAAAACAGGAACCCCATTTCTACCTCACATAAATACCATGTTTATCAACTAAAAAAAAGATGACTTGGTACAGGATTTTCATCGCCACGATTTTCTGATCATGCCGCGCATCTAATCTACCTATTTCCTGACAGATACTGTCGAAGAAGCTCAACATCGTTTCGTCTTGGCATGATGTCGCTTTGATTCACTTGCCGAGTCTAATGGGGCTAATATACAATCTATAAAGGGAATGGCCAGAGCCGACCATCGCCCAGTATGAGGTCTCGTCTCCATATTTGTATGAATCTTTACAACTAATGCGTGGCTTTTGTTCTGTGGAAGTCTTGACTCATCTTTTAACACAGATTAACCCTTTCCCTGATATATAGACGCTTTCTGAATGACCCTGCAGCAGACGGCTTTTTAAAAACATAGTGACAAAACGTGCAATTTCTCCTTTTGCCACAATGTTTTCCACTTTTAGTCATAGGTTATGCATTCAATTAGAGATTTTCTATTATTTGTCAAAATATGTTCAAAGCTGTCTGCTGCAGATTTGTTGTATGAGGGTTTACCCTTTCGCTGCCAAAGGCAATTCAAAGCTTTTGCAAACAGTGCAGATTCACTCTTTATAATAATGATACTAATTGTTTTATAAATAAATGTTTCCTTAATGTTTTCCAAGGCATCTCCGCTGCAGATTGTGTGTATGTGGGAAAGGGTTAACCCTTTCCCTCATACAACAATTCTGCAGCAGACAACTTTGAACATATTTTGACAAAAAATAGAAAATCTCTATAATTGATTGGATAACCTATGACTAAAAGAGCAATTTCTTCTTTTGTCACTATGTTTTCAAAAAGCTGTCTGCAGCAGAGGTGTCAGAAAGCGTCTGCATGTGGGAAAGGGTTAAAGCTTTGTTTGAAAATAATTCACTGTCTGAAATGTTCTGTAGTAATTTTCTTTTATTACAAAAGGAAAAATATGATTTGCTATTAAATTTTAATCAGTTTTAATTATTTCCTTGAAATAATTGCTGATAAAGACAATAATTAATTATCAATCAACACACTTGCAGAAGGCGACTTTTGAAAACATCGTGAGGAGTATATATATAGCTCCGATCATGTCTACATGTCTAATCTAATTTAAAGGAACATTCATGTGAAGTTAAGTTGAAATGTACCAAATTACTTGCCAAAGAGTCAAATTACTTTTTTATGTGGAGGATTTCTCAGTCGGCAATAAAGCATCAAATTGACAAGAAATTGTGTCCAAAATAGGACTGAATCTTTCCCAATAAAGACGATTTCTGAAGCATCTTTAACAGAAGACATTTTGAAATCATTTTAATCATTTTATCCTTTTCACACAAGGTTTTCTAATCAATATCAAAATTGTACTTACAATACCTCAGATGTTGCATTTTTTTCCTGGGATATTTTCAAGGCAGACGACACGAAACCTTTCCCACATATAGACAATTTCTGACACCTCTGCAGCAGACAACTTTTGAAAACATTTTTACTAAAGAAGAAATTTCTACTTTTGCCACAATGTTTTCAACTTCTAACGGTAATTATACCTACAATTATAGAGATTGTCCGCCTTTTTGAGTAGAAATTTTCGAAGCCGTCTGCTGCAGGTTTGTTGTTAAAAACATCACATCTGGTAAAGGATTAGGCATAGAAGCTTACTTGGGAAATGGAAAGACCTTAATCCAGAAATAAGAGGGATTTTCCATTAAGAAGTAAAGTTGAGGAGGAAATAAATTGAGAGATATTTTTCTCGGAAATCCATTAGGCTCTTGTGCGCACAAAGAGAGAAAGACTCGTAATGACAGGGGGCCGTACTTTAACCCTTGCCGTGAGGACCTGGAAAAAAAATGTCCTCTTTAACACTTTCGCTGATGCAGTTGATATTTTGTCACCGACCTCTGTCTGTAGCAGAAGACTTTTGGTAAACTTATGTGGAAAAGGTGTGCACCCAGAGAAAAAATAATAACTATTTCAGATGCAATTCGATTCATCTGCAGACAAATTTTAAAAACATAACAGTCAATGTGCCCTCTTGCCACAATGTTTTCAAAAATCGTATACTGTAGAGGCGTCAGAAAGCTTCTGTATGAGGGGAAGGTTTAACACTTTCCTATTTGCAGGTGCAATTTTACACATGTGCAGCAGACGACTTTTAAAAACCTAATGGTTGATGTCTCCTTTTCCCACAAGGTTTTCAACTCAATTACTTTCATTTATAGATACCATATTTTTAGCTCGCTTGAGCAATAAATGTTTAACCCTTTTCCACCTGCAGACGCATTTTGATGCAATAGCAGCAGACAACTTTTGAAAACATTGTGGCCACAGGTGAAATTTCTTGTGATGAGCAATTTCATTTTGGCCACAATGTTTTCAACTGTATTTAACAATTAAGCTATCTTTTATGGAGATTTTTCAGGTTTTTATCACTATCTGCTGCAGATTTGTTGTATGTGGGAAAGGATTAAGGTAAACTATAATGATCACCCCGTGACTGCTGTCCGTCTTGATCTGCCAGTTGAAATTGCTTGAATTTGTAAACCTTCAAAAATAACTTTTTAATGTTTTACTGCAAACTATCATTGAAGATGATAAATACCACCAAAACAGCACCTTGACCTACACCATAACTTAATAAGTAAAAGGGCCATAACTCTGTAAAATAACATGCAATTGTAAGACCTTTAGGATATGCACATCTCCTCTTGGTATAGAAGCTTCATGTAAAATTTTATTGAATTCCACCCAGTGGTTTGTAAGAAATAGGCCGGACAAAATATGGCTTCCGACCGACCGACCGACTGACAGACAGCCAGCCCGACACAGTGACTCCTATATACCCCCTCTTCTTCGAAGGGGGTATAACAATGTGTCAGATAAGATTATTACTTCTAATGACTACAACATGATGATGTATATGTAATATTATACAATATCAAGGGCTTGGCGTGAAATGGTTGTAACTGAAATTGGTATTTTTTTTACCAAGGTTAATCACCTCGCCAAAAAGTCTTTATAAGCGTTCAATCATTTTTCTTGGTAAACAATGGAAATGTAGGTGCCATTGCTCGTTCTGAGCAATGGCACCTAAATGCGCATTGTTTACAAAGAGGTCAAAATTGCCCCATAACCAGGGTTTCAAAATAAGTTTTTAGTTACAACCGTTTCACACCAAGCCCTCGTTTATCAAGATGTTAATTGGACAAGTGCATCAGTTGTCATTTTCATTGCATGTACATTCTTGTGATGTGTATTGTTACAAAATTTAAATGTTTCACTGTATTACTGAATTTTGATGTTCATTGTTGAGGGCCACATGAATGATTATAGTGAGCAATTTCTCCTTTAGCCAGAATATTTTCAACCCTATTCATTAATTATATATACTTTCAAATTTAGAAATTTTCTTGTTTTTGCCAATGTGTTTTCTGCTGCAGATTTGTTGCATATGGAAAAGGCTAAACCCTTTCCCTCATATAGACGCTTTCTGACGCCTCTGCAGCAGACAGCTTTTTGAAAACATAGTGACAAAAGAAGAAATTGCTCAAAAACAAGCAATTTCTTCTTTTGCCACAATGTTTTCCACTTTTAGTCATAGGTTATCCATTCAATTATAGAGATTTTCCATTTTTTTGACAAGATATGTTCAAAGTCGTCTGCTGCAGAATTGTCGTATGAGGGAAAGGATTAATGATGTTTGGTTAATTGCCAGAATAAAATACTATACTTGAGCACGGAGTATATTTGTTATAATTTGAGAGCAGTAAGCTCCAAGATGGATGTTACCTTAACTCTCTCAGCGCCACAGGCAATATTGAGGCTTTTGCAAACAATGCAGATTCAGGTGAGTCAGCTCGTAATGAGCTGTCTCACCTGAAATCAGCATTGTTTACCTTTTAGTTACCAAAATAGTCCAAAGCTTTCATAAATTGAGAAATGGACACACCCGATTTTGAACATGGAAGAGTCTACTTTAAACAATTTGGCGCTGAAAGAGCTAATGGTGACTTTCTGTTTTTTCTTCTCCAGCCTTTGATCCAATACATCACTAAATGGATAAAATCAGTGTTTGATCAACTTCAAAGATCAAATAAAAGCTGCGCCTAGCCAGAAACTGTTTGATGTCACAGCAGCGGATGACAGTGGATGACTTTAAAAGATAAAGAGTTTCTTTAAGGTCCTACATTGCTCACCTGAGCTATCACAGCCCCTAGTAGTCATGAATGTTTCTTTAACCAATCTATTTCATGTTAGCTGTTTTGAGACAAGCTCACTTAAGAATCATTCAAAGCAAATTATTTAACAAGAGGGCCATGATGGCCCTGGATCGCTCACCTTAATTATACAATGTACTGCAATGCAAAACATAAGACAATTATTATGAATGCAACCTCCACAGTGTTAAAAATATTTTCCTTCATTTGGCCTAGTGATCTATATTTTTTTACCTGATATGACCCATATTCCAACATGGACTAGATATCATCAAGACAACATTCTGACAAAGTTTTAACTTGCTCAAAGTAAAAATGCGGCCTCCGGAGTTTGAACAATATTTTCCTTTATTGACCTAGTTTCTGATCCAATATGACCCATATTAGAACCTGACCTAGATATAATTCATACAAACATTCTGACCAAATTTCAAGCTGCTGAAGCAAAAAATGCGGCATCCAAAGTGTTCACAAGATTTTCCTTCAATTTGATCTAGTGACCTAGTTTTTGACCCAGCATGACCCATATTCGAACTTGGCCTACATATCATCAAGAAAAACATTCTGATAAAGTTTCATCATGCTGAAATTAAAAATGCAGTATCCAGAGTGTTAACAAAATTACCCTTCAATTTGGCCTAGTGCCCTAGTTTCTGACCCGGCATGACCCATATTCAAACTTGGCCTAGATATCATTCAGCTCAACATTCTGAAAAAAATTCAAGCCGCTGATGCAAAACATGCGGCTTCTACAGTTAACAAGATTTTCCTTCAATTTGGCCTAGTGACCTAGTTTTTGACCCGGCATAACCCATATTCGAACTTGACCTAGACATTTTTAAGACAAACATTCTGAGAAAATTTCAAACTGCTGACGCAAAAATTGCGGCCTCTGGAGTGTTAACAAGAATTTCCTTCAATTTGACCTAGTGACCTACTTTTTAACCCGACGTGACCCATGTTCGAACTTGACCTACATATCATCAAGACAAACATTCTGATAAAGTTTCAACATGCTCAAGTTGAAAATGTGGCCTCCAGAGTGTTAACAAGATTTCCCTTTCAATTCGACCTAGTGACCTAGTTTTTGACCTCATATGGCCCAGTTTCGAACTTGTCCAAGATTTTATGGAGATGAACGTTCTGATAAACTTTCATGAAGATTGGATGCAAAATGTAGTCCGTAGAGTGTTAACAAGCTCAAATGTTGACGACGCACGACACACGACGGACGCCGGACAAAATGTGATCACAATAGCTCACCTTGCACTTCGTGCATAGGTGAGCTAAAAATAGAAGAATTTACAAAGATTACACACTTAATACACTATATAGAGTTAAACTCACATCCCTGGCGGCTATGTTTTAAGCCCCCTTTTCCACATACAGCAAATCTTAAGCAGACAACTTTGAAAATATATAAACACCAAGAGCTATCCACAAGACAGCATGCTCGACTAGTTGC